>CM055432.1:7623406-8258493 GCA_029228465.1 Salix viminalis
CACCGCCACCGGGCACCGCCTCTCTCCGCCTCTAAATAATGTAAACGCTACCAAGCACTTCGCACCGGGCCCAAGCCTCAACCTTGTCAAGCGGCGCAAGACGCTGGTTGTGTCGACTACTCGCCGCTCGGCGTGCAGGTGGCTCCCCGCCACTGGGGCATACAGGGGTCGATCCTCGCTACGGTCCTCGCCAGCCGGGCGGACATGCTCAGGCGCTAGGGGCTGGCCTCGGCTCGCTACAAACCCCCGCAGTCCCATGCCGTAGCTCCAACCCCCGCTACGGAGAGGCTAGGCTGGCCGGTGCTAGCCCGATGCTCGAAAAGTTGCTCCGCGTGCCGGGCACGCGGGTCTGGCAGGGTGTTGCCGTATCGATGACTCGCTTCCCGCCAACTGAGACCCGCTTCGGCCGACTGAAGACCCCGACCGATGGGTGCCCGCATTCATTTGCTAAGCTCGCGACTCAGGCAGCCGGGCAGCCTCTGCTGCGTCTGCTAGCATGGGGTCGCCCCGCAGCCAGCGTTCCCCCGCTTCGGGCTTCGCAATGCGGATGCTCTGGTGACGCGGATAAGCACGGAGTGCCATGGCTCGGAGATCGAGTGGAGGGTTGTAGTCGCTGCGCGTGGCATTAAATTGCCGAAGCTTATGGCCCCCGCTGGCCGCCTCCCGCTGATCCTCGACTCATGTGCGGACGCCACCGCCGCCGAAGTCCTAGCTCATGGGTTATCGAAAGCCAGGCCCCCTCAGATATTGCCGCTTTCTATAATGACCCGCTTTCTACTAATCGCCGCGGATGCCCGCCAGTCAAGCGCGGTCGGGTCGCTTCACTGCGTGGGCCATGCATTCATTTGCCGAAGCTCGCGACTAGGTGGCCGGTAGCCCCAAGCCATAGCATGGGGGTCGCCCCGCAGCTAAAGCGTCCCCTCGCCGCTTTCCACGCGGTCCGCCTGGCTCGACGCGCTGTGCACGGAGTGCCATCGCTCGGGATCGCGTGGAGGGGTGTAGCCTGCGGGATGCGACATTAAATTGTCTGCTTAGCGCCCTCGCTGGCTCCACCCCGCGATCCCTCGACTCATGGTGTGACGCTACCGCCGCCGAAGTCCTAGCTCGCGGCTATCGAAGCCGAGGCCCCCCCAAGATATTGTCGCCTTCTATAATGACCCGCTCGGGCCACTATCGCTATGATGCCCGCCAAGCCGGTGGGCGCGTTGGCCGCTCTCCGCTGGCGTGCTATGCATTCATTTATCGAAGCTCGCGCTAAGGTGCCGGCAGATTCCCGGCCACCGTTAGCATGGGGTTGTCCCGCAATGCGCTCCCCCTACTTCGCCAGACGCGGTCCGCCTGGCCGACGCAGTCAGCGCCGGAGTGCCATGGTCTGGGATCGCGTGGAGGGTCAGAGTGGGCGGGCGTGACATTAAATTGCCGGGCTTATGCTCTCGTGGTTGGCCCTCCCCGCTATCCCCTCGACCTCATGGCGTGATGCGCTCGCCGCCGAAGTCCCCGGCTCGCGGTTTCCGAAGCCGAGGCCCCCTGTATTGTCGCGTTCTATAATGACCCGCTTTGGGTCACTAACTCTGCGGATGCCCGCCAGTCGGGCGGGCGTGGTTTGGCCGCTTCTCCGGGCGTGGGCCTCGGCATTCATTTGCCGAAGCTCACGCAAGGTGTCCGGCAGTCTGCCAGGCGTCTGCGTAGCATGGGGTCGCCCCGGCAGTAGCGTTCCCCCCGCTTCGCTTCACGCGGTCCGCCCGTCGACGCGTTGTGCACGGAGTGCCATCGCTCGGGGATCGCGTGGAGGGTCAGAAAGTCGGCGTGGGCGTGACATTAAATTGTCGCGCTTAGCGCCCTCGCTGGCCCACCCCGCTGATCCTCGACCTCATGGCGTGACGCTACCGCCGCCGAAGTCCTAGCCTCGCGGCTATCGAAGCCGAGGCCTCCCTGCAGATATTGTCGCCTTCTATAATGACCCGCTTTGGCCACTAACGCTGATGCCCGGCCAGTCAGGGGCGTGGTTTGGCCGCTTCTCCGCGGCGTAGGGCCATGCATTCATTTGCCGAAGCTCCGCTAAGGTGTCGGCGTACTCCGGCCATGACCGTTAGCATGGGGGGTCGCCCCGGCAATAGTGCCCCCTCTACTTCGCCGCGAAACGCGGTCCGGCCTGGCCGACGTGCAGCGCTGGAGTGCCATGGTCTGGGGATCGCGTGGAGGGTCAGAGTCGGGCGTGGGCGCGACATTAAATTGCCGCTTATGCGTTCTCGCTGGTCTCCCCGCTATCCCTCGACTTCATGGCGCTAGCGCTACCGCCGCCGAAGTCCCGCTCAGCGGCTTCCGGAAGCTGATGCCCCCCGTGTATTGTTGCCTTTCTATAATGACTCGCTGGCCATCGCTCGTGACGCCCGCCAGTCGGGCGGGCGTGTTGAGCCGCTTCTCCGCCGTGGGCTCTGGCATGCATTTGCCGAAGCTCGCGCTTAGCAGGCCGGGTAGCCCCAAAGACGCCTGCGTAGCTTGGGGTCGTCCCCGAAGCAGCGGCTCTCGCTTCGCCGCGAATGCGGTCCGCCTGTCGACGTGGTCGCGCCGGAGTGCCATGGTCTGGGATCGCGGGAGGATCAGAGTCGGGCGTGGAGCGTGCCATTAAACCGCCGGCTTGCGTCCCTTGCGCTGGCGCCCCCCCGCGATCCCTCGACTCATGCGTGACGCTACCGGCACCGGGCACTCGGGGCCCTGGGGGCATCGGGGCCCGAGGCAGCTGGCGCTACGGAGTGTCATGCCCTTGGCCCCTCGGCAGCGGCGCATGCAGCAGTCGCTGGCCGACAAATTTCGCACGCTGCATGGCGCGACGGCGTCTCGCGAAGCCATGCGCAGCTGTACCGCTAGCGGACAAGGCGCGCTGCACTCTCACTGGAGCATCGCTGCGCTGCACTTCACATGGGACGAAAGCTCGGGCGATAGGGGGGAGCTCTCGCGAGGCTCCCCGCCACCACTGGACAGAGCCACGCGTTGTCTTTATTTAAGTTGATGCCTGGGAGAGATTCTGCGACAATTAATCTTTTAATTGATGGATATGTTAAATTGGGAGATATGGGATCCGCGAGGAGTTTGTTTGATGAGATGCCGGAAAGGAACGTGATTTCTTAGACCAGTATGATTTATGGGTACTGTAATAATGGTGATGTTTTTTCTGCCAGGGTTTTGTTTGACTTGACGCGATGCCGGGGAAAAACCTGGTCTCTTGGAATGTGATGATTGGTGGATACTGTCAAAATAAGCAACCCCATGAAGCCTTGAAATAGTTTCGTGAGTTGCAGTCAAGCACGATATTTGAACCAAATGAAATAACAGTTGTAAGCATTCTTCCAGCTATTCCCACTTTGGGTGCTCTGGAATTGGGTGAATGGGTACATCTATTTGTTTAGAGAATGAAACTTGATAGAGCAGTCAATGTTTGTACTTCACTTGTCGATATGTATGCGAAATGTGGAGAAGTATCAAAAGCAAGAAAAGTTTTTATCTGCTTGTGGATTCTCCAACGAGGTTGCAAGAGCGCAGAGAGTACTAAATCAGGCTGTCAATATGGAGCCCGGTAAAATCCATCATATTTTTTGTCGCCTCCCCACAAAATTTAGGGGTCATTCGAGCCGGTTCCTATTTTATACTGAATTTCTGGATTTTTTAATGGGAGGAAAAATACAAATAAATAATTCCCGATTTTGTAAAAAATTCAGAAAAAAATATTACAGTAACATTGGATTTTTTCCAAACCTCTGTGCAAAATTTCAGCTTCAAATAATTTTTTTTGAAGGATTTTAGAGGGGCGGCCGATGGGACCTAGTAGCCCCCGCAAGAGCTGAGAAAATAAATTTTGCTCTCCGGGGGAGCACTCTCCTCCCCCATCGCCACAGCGCCACGGGCACTGAGCACTGGGGCCGGAGGGCACTGGGGGCCCTTAGGCGAAGCGGCAGCCGACAAAGCACCGGCTGCTGGCACGCTGGGGCCCTGCCAGACCCAGCGCAGGGCAGGCGTGCCCAGCCCTCGCCCAGTTCAGCGTGCCTAAACATCAGAAAGATCTCTTTGCAATTCTCAAACATCAGAAAATTATGCTTATGAATACTATTCCAGAATAATATTTTCAGCAAAATGCAACAACACAAATCAGTTAACTAAACAAAGTCTTACTCAAGAACTTCCAACATGAAACAGAAATTGATATTACATCAAAATTCTTTCACGACATTATTTAGGCAATTAATGCGTTGTCAAATTAAATATTATCCAAAATTCAATTTTCAAGAGGCTTGGCAACAAGAGTCCTGACTAATGGACAGGAGATAGTTATTTTTTGTTCAAAACTTATTCTTTGATTACTCATTAAGCAATGACCACTTGTATTGTTGATAAGGCTTAAAAGGTGACAAAAATGAAATTAAAAAAAAATACTAGAAATTATACAGTTACTTTACCTCAATAGTGAACACTCTGGAAATTCTTTTTCAGCTACAGAAACATTTGCAGCAAGCATAAACTCCTCCACCATTTGGTTTGCTTCTCGAATCTGATACATACCTGCATAAACAAGGAGACCATTAGACATGATATTTTCGCAACTATAATTAGAAAAAACTCAAGGAATGTAAACAATGCTACAACCTTTACAAACCCAAAAACATGCTTCGTATAAAAGAAGGTTGAAGCATTCTGTAAGAATTTTGTAAGACAATAAAAAGCAAATCTTTCTAGTCTTTTTAGAAAATCAATGTCAAGAAAAATTCTTGTCGCTGAACACTACAACAGCTCTACAAAATTCACCAAATTACACATACATGATCCACTGCACACTTCCTTTTTTTTTTGTATAACAGGGGCACAAAAACACCCACCCTAAACCAAAAAAAACTTTATGTTTGGGCAACATACCAATATCAAGAGGATCATGCGTCTCGGTATCAATCTGAAATTTGACTTCAGCAGAAGCAAGTGTTAATGCTCCTCTCTGAATTCGCCTCTGCCTCATTATCTGCAGAATAGTATATAAAGCAACTTCTTAGTGCATTTTTCATGGTGGACAGCAAACAAAATAATTTAAGCATGCTCACAAGATTCATACCTTTTCCAGAGCATTCATATTTCTCAAATCTTTAGTTAGTGGATCAACCAATCGACTAAAAATAAGATTAAATTGATTAGGACCCCATCAGCCAACTATACATAAGAGACTTTCAGAGATGAGCAGGAAAGCATAAACACTAATGCCACAAATTCACCAAACTGATATGGCCATATGTGACAGCGGAAGCAAGGAAAAGGATAGTAATATTCTATCAAGAATTTCACATTCACTGTTGCCAGCTTGGCCTAAACAAGGTAGACAGATGTACCCCTTTTTGAAGCCTCGTCATCAAGTGGGGTGCCATTGGTCTAAACAAAGCATGACAGAAAACATACCTTCATCTACTATAGATAACGATTTCTCCTCGTTCCATTGGTCTTGTGGAAGAAGTTCCACAGCCACAACATCACCATCAAAAGCCCTGTTCATATTTCCACGCCCATATATGATTATTTCATCACCAATGCTCTCACTTCCAACATATGCTTCAAATGGATTGTAACGGTTCACGCGAAGTTTCCCTTGATGGTATATTACTTTGGTCAAACCAGAAGTAATCTCTGACATGGGCTTGTGCTAAACGAAGAACAAAGTGCAAAGAATTATTTTTTAAAAAACTGTCAAGTCTATTTTCTTGCAAGCAAAACAAATCTAGAAACCAGTAAGTTAGCAGACACTAAAGCAATACCTCAGGATAAACAACTTTCCTCTTTGAAGGTCTCATATCTTCTACTTCTTCCATGGTTACATCTTCTGAAGCTGGCTGAACAAGCAAGTCAAGTAGAGCTGGGTGACCCAATGATTTCACATATGATTCAACTGCAAATCAGAAGGGAGCTCTAAGCAAGCATAATTCCACAAAAGCGTCACACTAACAAGGCAACAAAAATTAAATCCTGCAGATGAAGATATAATACATACTTGTCTCAGCAGAAACACCCTCTTCAGTAGCCTTCCTATTATTTTCTCTATCATTAGTAATAAGTAGAACCTTCACCGCTTCACCAAGATGACTCTGATACCATCTTGCAGCAACCCTAATGGCTGGATAAAAAATTCTTCCAAGTCAGATTTACAAATCTGGGAGCACATGCCAAACAAAACAAAACAAAAAAGAGCGCATGGCTACAAAGCAGAGATGCCGCAACATAAAAAAAACCAATGATATGATAAAAATACACAACAAATTGTATCAGAATTATAAAGAGTAAATGGTCAAACTAACCTCTGTCGTTTCTATCATTCGGACTTTCCATAGTCTGCACATAAGTATGCCTAACCATCATAAATTCACACTCAAAAGTGTCCTAGGAAATAAAATGATAAAAAGAACCACCAAAAACCCGCAAAAAGAGAAATAATTAAAAAACCACATCTTCTATTGCCGGATTCTCAAGCAAATCAATCTTGAAAAACCCACAAAATGATAAGAGCTCAAATTCTTTATAAGACAAAATCAAGTGCTTAAAAATCCTACGAAAACATTTAAAGATTACCTGATTGAGAACAACATTAGTGTCAAGAACGAGAATAGTAGACCGAGCTTTCGATTTATCTTCGCAAGATTTGCAAAACAAAGCTCCACAGTAAATATCATCTCTTAAATACACTTCTCTTACAAGCTTTTGAATTCTTCCACCTCTGGTTTTCTTGTTAAAAGTTTTACTGTGTAACATGTTTCAAAGAGAAAAATTAAGCGTCCGTCTTTCTCTATTAGTTGGTTCTATAGTGAGGTTTAGGGCTTTTGAAGGGCCTGTCTGTCTGTCTCTCTCTGTGTGTTTTGCTGGTTTCTGGCGTATGAGCAAGGGTTTTGGCTGTGGCGTATGAGCAAGGGTAACTGTGTCTCCGGGACACATTTTGACCATGCAAATATTAAACTAGCAATCCCTTCTTTCAGGTCTGCTGGGCATTCCCTGAATATTTCGAAGAGACATCAGAACTTGTATTTCATCCATGACATTCAATCACAGTTTTCTAAGTTGCTCTCACCTTCGCTTTGCAATGATTGAAAGTCTAGAAACAACCAACTCACAGAAGAGCTCAATAAACTCATTTGCAGCAAAAACATTCTGCTCTCTTATCACATGCTCAACCTACCACGCACCATGAAAATAGAAACTTATTCACGAGTTATCTTAATATGTAATCAAGCTGCAAGGAATCAAAGACCCTGGAAAACTTTTGACAACACCTATGTTCAAATCCCATATTGGATGGATCACAGCATCGATGAATAAAGATATAAAAAGAGGGTTCCGAGCCTAGAATATAACATGAAAGTGTAGATATCAATTATGGGAAACCAACCATTCTACCATCAAGATAAGTCTCATTACAGGTCTCCTAAAACAAGAATAAGCTCAATGTTATTTGCAAATCAATTTGACTCCAAAATTTAATGCAAGCCTATCAAACAAAATTTTCTTTCGCTAGAATTTCTACTTCAAAAACAAGCAAGAATGATTGGTTTGCATTAAATCGTGCGCAATCTAATTTCGCACGATTTCTACTTCAAAAACAAGCAAGAACAAATTCTATAAACATTTGCAACTTGTCATTGAAACTCCACGCTAGAATTTGCTGAAAGGAACGGATTTTTATTAGATTTTGCATGGAAACTAAAACCAGACAGGCCTTGAAATCTAAAAACTCTTTACAATTTACTCCGCACCCATAGCTTCAAATAGCAACCGCAAAAAAAGTGATGGGATTATAAGCCACTTGAAACCATCATATATAAATATTTTTCCAAACACAATGTGCTCCATATTCAAATACCATTTTAAAAATACATTGATTCGCCCCTTGAATTCAACTCTCCATCATCACAAGTTACAAAAAAAAACAGGAAAACACAAGTTTGCACTTTATAACCCAGTATATGATAAAGAAAAGCAGCATTTTTTGAAGTACCCGGATACGAGCAGTAGCATCTTGACCAGAACGTAAAAGCAAGGCGATGTCTCTCCTCATTTGCCTCATCACTGCCTCTCGCTTATTCCTCAACAACTTTATCCTGGCCACTGCCATTTTAGCCGCTGTTTTACTATTGCAACCCCCACCATTCCAGATTTTCCAAAAACCCATCATAACAAAATAACAAATCAACATCTAGGTTCAAAAACTAAATAAAAATAACTAAAGCACCAAAAACTAAACACAAACCTCTCAAAGTTCTAACTTTTAAAAATAGCAACAATTTTTCTTGGCAACCAAACATAAGGGTTTCAGTTTATTTCAAAAGGCTCCAAGTTTTATATGAGCACCTCAAAAGTAATCAACAAATTGGCATCTGGGTTCACCACAAAATCGCCAGAAGAAAATAAATATCATAACAAAAATTCTAACTTGAATATAACATTATTTTTCTAGGGAAATAAACAAAGGGGTTGTCAATGTATAGAGAATATTCTATTTTGCACACAAACTAGCATCTGGATTCATAACAAAAACTCCAGTGAACAAAGCAAAATCATAAAAAATTCCCACAAAATAGCAACACTTCTCTTTACATGTAAAATAAATATAGGGCTTTCAAGAAGAGATATACCATTTTGAAGAGTTGAAGCGTGTACAAAAAATTGAGATTGTGAGCTTCATGAATTTCTTGGTGTGAGAAGTGGCTACACTGATAGCAGTCATGGCTCTCTCTCTGTCCTGTGATGATTCCTTTAAAACAGAAAAAATAAAGAGAATTAAAGACAGGATCTTTTTTTCTAAAGGGAAAGAAACGGTCCTTTTGATTTTAGAAATATTTTGTTTACAAAATTATGAGTTGGGGTTTTTGATCATCATGATCAATGAATCGGATACTTGAAAGACTGGTGTGGTGGGCTACGAAGGAAAACTAGCCGTTATGGTAAGTAAAACGTGGCAATCTCATGGGTCCCACGTTGAGGAATCCAAGGTAACGTTTGTTTTGTTTGTGCCGTGAATTTGTAATTTTAAAATAGAATATACATATATAATATTTTTTATTTTTTAGAATATTAATGAATATTTTTTATTATTAAATTAAAATATATAAAATAAAACTAATTAGTATTATTTTAAAATCAAATCAAGATATGGCTAGGGCCACAAATATAAGGTAAAACCCAAATTTATTTTTAAAAATTAATCAAAACAATATTCGTTTATATATATATATATATATAAACAATGAGTAAAGACTCTTGTTTTAACTGGGTTTTATTCTAGATTGACCAAGTCACAAATTCCATGAATTTCTTTAACATTATAATAATCATATAAAAAATTAATTAGAATAAATTATTTAGTTTAATTCCTAGTTAAAATATAAACTATAAGAGACTCCTGTATTATTAAATTAGGCTAACTTGTTTAATCTTAAGGCGTCTTGACCCGACTCATTACTTAGCTTAGGTCTTAAACTTATTCCTGTAGGAATTATCCTCATTTAGCAGGTTTAAAATCAACCGGCACAACTAGTTAAAATCTGATTTGACTTCAAACAATATTTAAGATGATTTTTTTCCAAATAATTAAACAATAATATATAAGATCGACTCGAATCAATCTTTTTAAATCAGTCAAAATCAAGTTATATAATAAAAAAAAATAGACACGTGCAAAATCGAGCCAAGAACTAACTCAATGTTTAGACAATTTGTAATTGCAAGCAATTAACTAAGAAGCTAAATTAACTCACAGAATCACTGTTGCAAAATTACTGAAGTATTAGACACAGATTACTGTGGATTGTAATAGTGAGATTACTATTTTACCCTCAAGTCACATCAATTTTAGCTTTGGTCTCAGGGGTATTTTTGATTTCTTATATTTCTGTGCACAGTAACATAACCATAATACCTTCAAATAAGATAAAAATCAAGAGTTGCAGGCGAGGTGCTACTGTAATTTGACGTTTTCAATGAACAGTCAAATAACCCTTTTATTCTCCAATAAGACAAAATAAAAGAGTTACTTGCGCGGGTGTTTCAAGCATTTCATATTTTTTGAAAATATATAAATACAAATATGCCCCCATAAAGGATAAAATCCAAGAGTTGATTGTAGGGGTGTTTAGGTAATTTATCATTTTTTTAATTATTATTTTTTGCCTAATATTGTGGGCGTGAGCCAATGGTTTTCGGCCTCACACCTCATGGTGGTGTGCATGGCGTCCAATGGTGTTTGTATATGTGATAGTGGTCGGTTGATCTTTTCTCTCTCTTACATGCTAAACTACATGACAATCCTCTTTATTTATGGTTTTTTTCTTTTCAGTCCCTAATCTTTTGATTATTTGGTATGGTCCTGATTTCTGTTATATAGGTTTTGATTTATTTCAATTGTGTTGTCATAACCCGATTTTGGGTCATTCCCCAAAACTACCTGAAAATAACAAAAAAATAAAATAAAAGTCGCTGGTGTCGATAGAAAAATCAAGGTAAAATTTGTATGTTTTTCGAGAGCTCGATCATACCTCTTTTATGCCCAAAAATGAAGGAAAGCACAGATTCAAGGCTCAAATAATTTATTATCGGATAAATCTGCGTATAAATTAAGTCAAAAAATTGTTATATTTTATGGGCCCGTTCAATTTAATCGTTGGCCAATATAAAGTGTAATTATATTGGGGAATTAATTTATGATCAAGTTGAAGGGTTTAACTAAGCGCGATGACTTAATTATACTCTAAATTGGTCAAATTAATTTTATTAAGGGCTTAATCGATGAGAAATTAAGTTTGTAAATTTTATTCGGATTCAATTGATGAGATTGGAATTTTCGGAGACCGATTTGAATTTTTCCAAGCCAATTATGTGAAATCAGGGGCCAAATTGAATCAATTGAGAGTCTAATGGTTAATTGGGGTTAAATCGAGCAAATCAGAAACCAAGGACCAAAATAAAAAGGCGCGCAAAGCTAAGGCTACTCTTGAAATTTTAACCGGGACACAATTGCGTAAAATTGAAATTTTAAAACCAATTGAGGTTTTCATTAGAACAAATTTAAATCAAGGGACCAAATTGCATCTTGGTCAAATCATTGTCTTGCAGGCGTGCCTGCACTCTTCAGTCGCCTGAACAGTGTCAGGCACGCCCACCGCTGCCACTAGGCAAGGCAGGCAGCCACCCCTCGGCTGCACACCATGGGCAGTCGAAGGGGTGCCTTCATGGCTATAAATGGGGGAGGATTTAACGCAGAATGAGGGAAGGAGAAGAGAAAGAAATATACAGGGGGGGAAGGAGAAAGTGAGCATGGAGAAGGGAAATTTTGGGAAAGGCTGAAAGCGAAAAAGAAGAAGGAGCAGAGTGTAGAGAAATACAGAGGGGAGGAGAGAAGAAGATGAACGGAGACAGAGAAGAAAAGAGAGGGGAAGAAATTTACATGGAAGAAAAATAGAGACCTGCAGAGCCAGCTTTACGTAAAAACTGAGTTAATCTTCCTCCCTCTCTCTCAGTCTTCTCTATTTCTCTCTCTCTAAAACCAGGACCCGGCGTCTCTCTCTCTCCTCCAATAGTCATCAACTTCGGCCACCACGTATTGTCCCATCACCACCACAGCCTCCCTTCAACTCTAGCAGCTCGGCCATCTTCTCCGGCGAAGCAATGGGAACAGCAGCCATGACAGCAACGTGACCAGTGTATCTTCTAACGTCCACTCCGGCCACCACAGGCCACCATTTCCGACACCACCATGACCAGAAGAACCACCTCGACCTCCTCTACCCAAAGGTGTTAACAGGTACGCCGTTCGTCACACTCGAAAATTCACCATTACTGTGCATCTTCTTCCTCTGTATGTGCGCGGGGAGTGAATTGATTCACTCCCCGCCAGGTCTATTGGGTCGGGTCTTTGTGACCGGCCTGAACTTGAAGCCCAGACCAATGCCAGTGGGCTTAGGCCCACATGATTGAAGCCCAGCCCGAGACTAGCGGCCCGAAAATAAATGGGTCTGAAGCCAAGCACAATATTAGAGGCTAGGCTGCATGCAGGGCGGGCTGGCAGACTGGCCCACCAGGGCGGGGCAGCCAGCCCACTATTTAAAAAAAGAAAAAAATAAAAATAAAAAATAAAGAAAAGATACAAAAAATATAAAATTTGCATAAAAATATTTTTATTAAAAAATGTGTTGTTTTCTTGCATACGGCCAATACACTAGCATATTTTAAAATTTCATTTTCTTTCAAAAAAATATATATTATCTATGAGTTTGAAGAAAAATGTGTTTTAGCATTGATTTCGCAAAGAAAAATCATTTCTTGCATTTTGAGATTTTACAGCATGTTTGTAAAAATCCAAAGGGTATTGGCCAATATTTCAAAAATATTAAAATCTTATTTTTGGGAATTTATTATTCACTGTCAGTGTTTGGATAAATAAATCCTAAGGGGTCAATATCCAAAATATTCGGCGGGGATAGTATGCTATTATTCACTGTTCGGTGTTTGGATAAATAAATCTTAAGGGGTCAATATCCAAAATATTCGGTGGGGATAGTATGCTATTATTCAGTGTTCGGTGTTTGGGTAAATAAATCCTAAGGGGTCAATATCCAAAATATTCGGCGGGGATAGTATGCTATTATTCACTGTTCGGTGTTTGGATAAATAAATCTTAAGGGGTCAATATCCAAAATATTCGGTGGGGATAGTATGCTATTATTCAGTGTTCGGTGTTTGGGTAAATAAATCCTAAGGGGTCAATATCCAAAATATTCGGCGGGGATAGTATGCTATTATTCACTGTTCGGTGTTTGGATAAATAAATCCTAAGCGGTTAATATCCAAAATATTCGGCAAGGTAATACATTCATCATTTAACCACTATATTCTTTGAAAGATCAAAATCGTAACAAATCATAAGCAAACAAAAACACCAAGCAGCTTACCTTAGGTAGGGTGTACTAGGGGTGCTAAAACCTTCCCTTTACGCAACCAGTCCCTTACCCTAGAATCTCTGAAAGACCAGTTTAGGTTTCCTAGTAACCATAATACTAGGTGGCGACTCCCTTTCCAAAAGTAAAATTAGACCCCTTCACATCGAATTCCCCCGCTCACGACGAGGGTCGCCGCGACGCCGCGCTCTCGCGATGGGGTGCGACAGGATGGCAACCCCGCTGGGGAATTTGGACTAGGCTTGATAATTTTGTTTGTTTATGATATGTTTTCATATTGCTATGAATGGTTTATTTTGTTCAAAGTCTTTAACATGCATCTTTACATTCTATCATCATAATATGCCTTGTCATGTATCACTTTTATTATTTTGAGAGCACACACACTAGCAGCTTACCTATGACTTGAGTTAAGGTTGAAGTTTGTGTAAACCCCAACTCTTTGCTGAGTGTTTAGACTGGTAGTGATTGGTATACGTGCCATCCCGCTATCTGCTAAACCCCCATATCGCCTTTACGAGGGTGATCACTGGGACAGCAAGAGACCCTCTTTAGAGACCAAGTAATAAACTTACCCTATGTCTCACGTACAAGAACTAGAACCAATCATTAGGGTGTATGCTCCCTCCATTTTGTTTTGCATTAAGACAAACTCTTCTCGAAGCATTTTGAATTTAAGATTTTTGAGTGACACAGTGGCCATCATGTAAGAAATTTTCATAACAGGGTTTAAGCAAAAATCCCTAGGTTTTCCCTTCTTAGCCATGACTTTTGTTCTTCTTCCCTCAAAACTTGACCTGCCTTTATCTCATGAACTAGTAACTAAGACATAACTTTAGGTGATGTATTTATTATTGTGTGATTTATATAAAGGGAATAAGAAAACATCTCATGGCAATACTTGTATATAACCATTATTTTATGGATATGTTTTTTATAATCTTATTGGCAGCTTTCATAGGACCATTTATTTTTACCTTACATGGAGACAAGTTTAAGTGCTTGATCTTCCACTTCCCATATAATTATATAATCATTTTCCTATTTAATTTTTAAGCACTACCTATCACTATCTTCTCAAGTGAGCCATAACGACATATTAAGTATTTCATTATAAATTGCCTAACAATTTTTTGAGTTACATGGCATAAAACACAAGCTTATACCTATTACATGAAATAGTTTATTGTTACTAGGATAAATTGATGTTCATTGATATTTTTAAAGCTAATTGGCCAATAATATTTATTACCCATATTGAGAAGGGCTAATGTGACATCATATTGAACAAAGGTGTTATAGGAGCATAGTTCTTGTCATTTTACACCTAATATCTGTGTCATCTCCTAACATAGTATAAATTATCTTTTTTTATTGTTATCTAGAAGTATCCAAATATTTGCATTTGCTTAGCTATTTAATGTCTATTTGCATTGATAGAAGAGATTCGTTTATAGACTTATTATAACGCTTTAATTGCTTATACTTCATCTAGACATCTCATTAGAGTCCCATTAAATGACCTTTTATAAATAAAAAAAATTGTCAATCTAGTAATATTCCATTATGATCTTTCTCAAAGTCTTTATTCATGCCTTATATTCTCCTAAAAGATATTCTTAATATTGAATGAACTTCTTTATGCCATAGTATTATGAGTTTCCATATTCTTCTCTTTTAATTGAGTAAAAACTAGTTCAAGAGTTCCTAATATCTATAAAAAAAATATTGTGCTCTAATACCATAATAAATTTTTAACTGTGAAAGCCAAAGGTACTGGAACATCCTTAAATTGGTTCTTATCTCTTCTTATATGTGTGAACTCTATTTCTTAAATGTCTAATGCTAGTTTAGAAAGGCATTTCTAATATAATCTTAAATTATTATATCATCAATATCAAATCCCTAAAAACACCATATCATATTATCAACATCCAGTCCCTAAAGACATCCAATTTCCTTATCTTTATTTCTAGAGAAGCTTTTAACATGTGGATCCAAGACTCATAGCTATATTGTTAATGCAATAAAATTAAGGCTTGATTGAGATGGAAATTTTTTTTCCACTTGAGTAGACTATAATGGCACCATCTCTATTATCAGACACATTCATTACACCATCAAAATACTTTTTTCACCACTCATTTTCTACCTCCTCTTCTACTTGTTAGTTTAACATGCCATGTAGTCAATTGATTAATTAGACATGATATTATTATATTCATGAAAATACATTTTTATTATTAATAAATTTATCTTTAATATTCATGTAATATAAGATTAATAAATTTAGAGTAAAGATAAAGTCCATGAGACAAAAATGCTTTGCAAAGAAAATAAAAAAAATTGTTATAATTATGAGATTCATATTGTATCAAAATATTGTTCCTAAAATGCGCATGGTTAATGTACTTTTAAATACTGGACATTCATTAGAACTGTAGAGATTGATACATATTATGTTATTTCCTTTATGAAAGGAAGAAGTTGTTCTCATAAGTCGAGTTATAAGAATACCTAGATCTAATATATAATTTTTTATCATAAGACATGTACATTGAACTAATCTGTATTATAATTCCATATAGAGAGATCACCTATATCTATAGAAGACTCATGTGATAGTTGTGTAAATAATCTTTAGACTTGAAATCACTAAGTTATCTTATATAGACATTGTTATATTTTGATCTTGTTACATGTTATCTTAATCTAGGTAATAAAAAGGTAAATATTGGGTATAACATAAACTATATGAAAGGTAGTGAAGAGATTAATAAATGATTCATCACCCTAAGTGGATTAGGACAAATGTTCCATATGTTCTCAAATAGTATGGATTGAGAAATCCTTGGTTAAAGTGGAATAAAATTTAAGAGGAGTTTCAAATCTTATTCAAATGATCAATGATTATTATGAAGAGGACAAACATAATTTAACATGACAAAAGTACTTCATATTTGATGTTAAATAAGATCATTATTGATGATCAATGACTATTATGAAGAGAACAAACATGATTTAATATGATAGAAATACTTCATGTTTTGATGTTAAATAAGAACATTATTGATGAAAGAATATCAATACACTAAGAAATCGGTCATTGAAAGGTTAAGTAAACCACTAATGATTTTTTTAATATTTGGGATATCATGAAACATTTCTAGATGATGTAAATGATATTAAAATATAAATTAATCAATTATTGAATTAATATTAAATGAAATTATTAAAATGATTTAAATCCATTTAAGTAGAATTATAATTTGTATTTAGGCCAACATATTAGAACTTAATGGGCTATACACATTGAGAGCTATTAGTCTGAAATTAAACTAGGATGATTTAATTAAGTATGACTTGACTAAAATATGTTTTTGAAATTAAGGACTAGAATATAATTAATACAAAGATAATATTTCTAGACCTAAAAAAATTAACTAAGGACTTGATTAAATTAATTTCTAATATTCTCCTGAATGAATATATGAATATTATTCATGGGGAAAATTGATACTTTGTCCATTTATAGGGTTTTTCATATTTCTCTATAAATAGTAAGTTATGTCTCTTATTTTTTAAAAGAGAGTGGTTGTGTGTTAGATATAAAAACTAAGCAAACATAAAATTAGATTTAGTATTCTAGGCATAGTAATCTCATTCTTTTAAATAGAGATTTATGAGAATTTTTTTTGAATGCAAGGAAACTCCACCCCCTGAAAAGCGCACTTTGTGGACTTAGGTGAGCGAGTAAAATCTCAATTGTCTTAGGTTCTTACAAGGGGTGCACGCCCTGACTTTATGCAGATCGCAAGCCCTTTGCATCACGTCTTGCCCCGTGAGGACTCCTTAAGTGTGGTTCGTGTGAATTACTGTTGAAGGCCAGATAATTGAATGACTTCTGGTTCGTGACAAACTAATGCTTAAAAAAATATTCAAAGTTGAGGAAGATTAGGTCTTTAGGTAATACGTTCCTAAACAAACTCTAAATATATTTCACGGGATTCTAGAGACTCTTAAATAATTTTATTTTATAACTCCCAGTGCAGTGCATGTATGATATTCGAGAAACACAACACTACTATAATAACATTCTTTAGGGAAATCAAAATTTAAAGTATTGTAATTTTCAAAAAAAAAAATTGAATAAGACTTCGTTATTTATAAATTGTATTGTAAGAGTGGTTAACCTTATTTAATTCAGAGTAAGAAACTAAATGGATTTCACCACAATAATGCTCTCAGCAAAAAAAATAAAAGAGAACGTATAATACTTGAATTTCGTATGCTTGCCTTACTTCCATGAGATTTTGGTGCAAGGGGAAGGTATAGGAGGAATTGTTGGGGCGATCACATCTTCATCATGTAACACGAGACTCTCCTTTTTTATTACAAACAAAAGGACATTAACAGGTTGGTTTTTTACAAGACAGCAGTGTTCATAAGTAGGAGGAGAAGGAGAGGTGGCAGAAGGTGGAGGAGAGGAGAGAAACGCTGCCGTGTAAGGAGCTTAAATAGACCATGGATCCATTTTGACTCAACTAAGGATCCCTTAGCTAGAGAGATTGTATGAGATGTTATACAAGGGCAGTTTTTCTAGTAATTCTTCGCAATCCCCTTTGTAATTTGGTGGGGTTTTCCCAAACATTTTGATTTTGTATACCCATTTGCAATTTAGTGCCTTTTTGTTGTCTGGTAAATTTTGAACGACCCATGTGTTATTATTTTCAAGGGCTGTAATTTCTTGTTGCATAGCATTTTGCCAACCCTTGTGTTTCATTGCTTCAGAGTAGGACGTAGGTTCCTGTGTAGCTGTTAATGCTACAAGAAAGTGCTTATGTGACACTGAATTTATCACAATTTACATAGTTCGAAAGTTGATAAGGTGTACCGAGGCATGCTGTGGTACGGGTGGTGAAGAGAGAGATGAACTTATTTTCTGGATAGAGTGAGTAATATAGTCACGAAGTTGGACTGAGGTTTGTCGCTGACGATGACCCCTACCTAAAGTTTCTTCGTGAACGGCTTCAGTGCTTACAGTAGTTGATGGTGTAGTATCTATATTTGGATTATATTCTGAATGGTCAATATCTATGATACCTCTTGATATAAGAGCATTTGAATTTGCGAAGGGATCGTTAATCTCTTTGCCAGTGGGTAGCCCATCAACCATGTCGTCTTTAGCAAAAGGAAAGACGTCTTTTGAGAATATAACATCCCGAGAGACAAAGAAAGCTTATTGTTCTAAGTCATATAGACGCTACCCTTTTTTCCCATAAGGATAACCGACAAATACACATCGATGACTTCTACTAGCTAACTTATCCCCTGTTTTTGTATGTGCATAACAAAAAGAGCCCATAATACGTAGGTGTTATTAATTGGCTCTATGCCATAGAGTACATGGTAAGGGGTTTTCCCGTTCAGGATTAAAGAGGGAGTCTTATTTATCAGGTATCCTACCGTTAATATGCATTCTCCCTAAAATTTAATTGAAAGTGATCCTTGAAACCGCAGTGCTCAAGCGACGTTTAAAATGTGTTGATGTTTCCGTTCTACCCTTCCATTTTGTTGCGGTGTGCTTGTACATGAGGTTTGAAAAATAATCCCTTGATCAAGGAAGTATTGTTTCAAACATGTAAATTCAATTCCGTTATCGCTTCATAGAATTTTAATTTGCCGACTGAATTGTCTTTCCACCATCGAATAAAACCTATTAATCATATTAGGGGCTTCTTTCTTATCAACAAGCAAATAAATCCATACAGCATGGGAAAAATCATCGACTATTGTCAAAAAATATGAGGCACCACAAGATGATATTGTTCTATATGGTCCCCATAAATCACAATGAATGAGTTCAAAAATAGTTTCAGTTTTATCGTTACTAATAGGAAACTTATCTCTTCTTTGTTTTGCTTTTTGACAAACTTCACAAATTTTACTCAAGTTTTCACTGTGATTTTCAACTTCAGGGACCAACTGTGTTATTCACATAGACAAATGACCTAGTTGCTTATCCCAGAGATCAATAGATATCACACTACTGTTTCATAATGCTCGTGCTCGCGGTATCCCTTTAAAGTAGTAAAGTCCATCTCGTCTTTCACCCGCTCCAATCAGCATCCTCGAATTGCGGTCCTGTATAACACACACACCTTTAGCAAATTAAGCAATACAATCATAGTAGTCGATCAATTATGACACAGAAATTAAATTGCAATTAAGTCCTGGTACGTAAAGAACATTTTTTAAGGCTCAAATCTGTTTCGAGAGGAATTGTTCCCTCTTGGTAGCTACAATACTGCTTCCATTTGGTAATCCCACATGACACTCAGAAATTTCTTTTAATTCGTCAAACTCCCCAACAGTAGTGGTCATGTGATTTGAAGCTCCGGTATCTAAAATCCACTATTACCCATCATTTTACCCGTTAATGTTGCAATTAACCTCTTACCCATCATCAAATCGTTAGATTGCTTTGGTTCCAGCAATCTGAGCAATGTCTCCCAATGCTCGGCGCTCGTCCCAGGCAGCAGCGATGATGGCTCAGTCACAGCGGTGTGGCTCGTTGGACCATCCTGAGTTGAGTTGGCCCGAGCTATGTTGCCCCTGCCGCTACCGCTGTAACTCCGGCCACCTCTTCTTCCACTCATCAGTACCCTTCCACGGCCAAACCCATTTCTCCCATTACTCCTGGGTCGATCTCCCCACCATTCCGGGTATCCTTGCAATTCAAAGCAAGTTTCTGCTTCGTGACCCACATTCTTGCAATGCGAACAGAGCATGTTGGCTCTGTCTCTCCCGTCAGGTCGAGTTCGTGTGGCTAGGGCCATGATTTCCCTTTGTTCATCTCTTCCCCGTGTGATCATCTTCACCCGTTATTCTTGGGTCAAAATCGAGTAAACTTTGTTGAGTCCTGGGAGTGGGTCTTGAGCTAAGATGTTCGACCTCACTGTCCCGTGGGTTTGTTCATCAAGACCCATTAAGAACAAGTGCACTTTCTCTTCCTCCCTCTTCTTCTCCAAGATTGACCCAAGATTGCAGGTACCATTCCCACATTTACACACGGGTGTTTGTTTGAAATTGTCCAATTCATCCCAAATTTGTTTTAGTTTCCCGTAGTAATCCATGATGTTGGTTCCTTTCTCTTTGCATTCTGTTAATGCAGATTTCAATTGCTAGATTCTTGGCCTGTTGGTGATGAAGAATCTGCCTTCCAAGTCTTTCCACAGTTCTTGGATAATTTCTACATGTGAAATTGTTGATCAAAGTGTTGGTTGAATTGTGTTATGAATCCATGACACTAGCAATGAGTTAATTGTCCACCAATCTTTCAAATCTTCTGATCCTTTGTCGGGTCTTTTGATGGTTCCATCAATGAACCCGAATTTCTTTCGGGCTCTTAGGGCAGTTCTGATTGATCGTGCCCATTCTTCGTAGTTGTCCCTTTTCAATTGTACCTGAGTAATTGTAAGCCCAGGATTGTCAAGGGAGCTTATGTCATAAGGTGAGATTGTTTTTCTTTGTTTTTTGCTAGCAGTGAAAGGAGTGGTGCTTTCGGCCATGTTCAATTCTGGTTTTTCTTTCAATTCCCAATTTCTGGGTTTGTGTGTGAATTCTGGGTTTGATTTCTGGTTCGGTAGATATTGATTGTGTTTTAATTTTGGGTTTTTCTTTCAATTTCCAATTCTCGGTTTGTTTGTGAATTGTGAATTCTAGGTTTGGTAGATGTTGATTGATTATGGATTGTGATTCTGGGTTTTGTAGATGCTGATTGTGTTTCAATTCTGTGAATTCTTGGTTTGTTGTCAATTTCCCAATTCTAGGTTTGTGTGTTATGGCTCTAATAAGTTTTCCAATCTGTTGCCTCTGTATTGAGTGTATGCTATATATATATATATATATATATATATATATATATATATATATATATATATATATATATATATATAGCAGTCTTGGGTTCATAATTAACTTCTAATTACCGTAGGAATATAACATAAATTTCCTATTTTACAATAATACTTCGCAATCCCTTTTGTAATTTGGTGGGGTTTTCCCAAACATTTTGTTCGGTGGTCATGAGACTAAGCTCTATGATGGTTCAGATTTGGGATGGAAATAGATTAAAAAAATTTAACATCAGTATATTAAAATAATATAAAAATATAAAAAAAAATCACAAGCAATTTTGTCATAGAATTTGTACGAGCGGTATACCCGCGCGATGCGGCGGGTTTTTTTATCTATGTAGAAAATTGATTGTTTTTATTTATTATTTTAATATTTAGTTAGTATAATTATATTTAAGAATACTAATATGAATTTTTGTCCTTCAAAAAATCCAAAGTCATTTTTCCTCTCTCTCAATATATTTTTAGGCGATAATATTCAATAAATATCAGACATATTAGAAATAAAAATATTGTGATTTGTTTTTAAAACATAAACTTAATTTTTTTTGTGCTATAATTATTTATTTGCCGTCTAAAAAGAACAATCTAATGGAAACGGGAAGTGACTTGTATATTTTTTAATTTGACTTGTACATAATACAGGTAAATTTTTCAACATTTTTTTTTTGAGATGTTTTTTTTTCCCAGTAATATTAGATCTAAAATATTAAAAATGAAAACATTGGAAATTCTTGTAAAGAAATAAACTTAAATAAAATAGCACAAAATTAAATTTTGAAGCCAATATTTTTTTTTATATAAGATTTATTAATCATATTATTATATTAAATATATTTAAGAAAACATGATATGAATTTCTGTCCTTCAAAAAATCCTAGGTCATTTTTCCTCTCTCTCAATATATTTTTAGGCAATAATATTCAATAAATATTCAAACATATAATTAGTTTTACATATTTTAATTTGACATAAATATACAAATATATAATTAATTTGACATAATTTCAATAATATATTTAATTTCAAGGATAATCTTAGGCTATTTTGTTCTCTCTCTATATATTCTTAGGCGATAAAATTCAATAAATATTAGAACATATAATTGGTTTCACATATTTTAATTTGACATAAATACACAAATATATAATTAAAAAAGTCAAAACACTGCAAATTTATTTTAAAAAATAAACTTAAACAAAAGAGCACAAAATTCAATTTTGAAGCCAATATTTTTTTTATTTTATAAGATTTATTCATCGTATTATTATATTAAATGTATTTAAGAATACTGATATGAATTTCTGTCCTTAAAAAAATCCTAGGTCATTTTTCCTCTTCCTCTATATATTTTTCTTGAGTTCCATTTTCTCCCTAGCGATATTAGTTCTGACACATTAAAAATAAAAATATTTAAATTTTTTCCAGAAATGAACTTAATTTTTTTACGTGTTATAATGACTTATTTGTCGTCTAAAAAGAACATGAATCGAAACGGGAAGTGACCCGTATATTTTTTAATTGTAGATAACCTAAGTAAATTTGTAAAAAAAAATTTAGTTTAATTTTTTCTCCGGTAAAATTATATTTAAAATATTAAAAATGAAAATATTGCAAATTTGTTTTTAAGAAATAAACTTTAACAAAGGAGTACCAAATTTAAATTCAAAGGAAAAATTTGTTTTATAAGATTTATTAATTATATTATTATATTAAATGTATTTAAGAATATTGATATTAAAATTTTTTTAAGAAAAAAATCCTAGGTCATTTTTTTCCTCTCTCTATATATTTATAGGCGATAATATTCAATAAAAAAAAATTTATGTTATTCGATTAATTCATTATATTATTACATAAAATGTATTTAAGAATACTGATATTAAGTGTTTTTTTATTCAAAAAATCCTAGGTCATGTTTTCTTGTCCCTATATATATTCCTATGCGATAATATTCAATAAATATTAGAGCATATAATTATTGATAGACTAAAAATATTCAAGAAACTTTAACAAAAGATAAAACAAAAAAATAAAATAAAAATAAAAATTAGCATTGCTATTACTGTCAAAACAATAAAAAATATTAAATTATCCAGAGGGAAAAAATATTAACAGAAGAGTAAGCAAGAAAAACAATTAAATTATTATTATTATTATTATTATTATTATTATTATTATTATTATTATTATTATTATTATTATTATTATTATTATTATTATTATTGTGTTAAGTAAAAAATTAAAATTCGAAGACAAATTTTTTTATGTTATCCGATTTATTCATTGTATGATTATATTAAATGTATTTAAGAATACTGATGTTAATTTTTTTTTATTCAAAAAAATCCTAGGTCATGTTTTTCTTCTCCCTATATATATTCCTATGAGATAATATTCAATAAATATTAGAACATATAATTAATGAAAGACTAAAAATATCCTAGAAACTTTAACAAAAGAAAAAAAATAAATATCATTGCCATTACTGTCAAAACAATAAAAATTATTAAATTATCCGGAGAAAAAAGAAAACATTAACAAAAGAGTAAGCAAGAAAAACAATTACATTATTATTATTATTATTATTATTATTATTATTATTATTATTATTATTATTATTATTATTATTATTATTGTGTTAAGTACACTTATATATACATCGACAAAAGTAGGGATTATTCTAGAAATATAAAAAAAATAAAAGTATAAAGGCTGAAATGAAAATCAAATATAGAGGGATTAAATTAAAAAATTAAAAGTCTAAGGGCTGAAATGAAAATCATATTTATTATCA
Source organism: Salix viminalis (assembly GCA_029228465.1). NCBI lineage: Eukaryota > Viridiplantae > Streptophyta > Magnoliopsida > Malpighiales > Salicaceae > Salix > Salix viminalis. Next base: position 7,647,088 of record CM055432.1, read on the forward strand.
ATTTAAATTAAAGGACAAAGTTGAAAAAACCGAAACTTGTGTACCGAATTTATTGAGCTTTTACAACCAATCCGGAAATTAAAAGTCGGAGGACCGAAGTGAAACTCTCACATTCAATCAATTAAAATCGGAGGACCCAATCAAACTAAATCAGAACTTATATAATAGAAATCAGGACCAAAATCAAAATTAAAAGTCAAATGACCAAAGTGAAAAGTAACAAACAATGGGGGACTCTCCTGCACATTTACGTGCAGGAGAGAGAGAAAACGTTGGCAACGCCTTTAACCGGCCACCGCCGCGTCCACAGACATTGTTAGGGTACACGCGCCACCGCGGGAGGAAGACCACGCGAAGGCGCATCGAAAACGACTCCGGAAGACCATTTCCGACCACCGTATGACGCCGCATGCGCCACACAAACAGGGCGTGAGGCGGAAAACCGACGGGCGCGTGCGCCTCACGCCTTGACAGCCACGGAATAAAATATTAAAAAATAGGGTCAATTACCTTCCTGCCCCTATACTCAAGTCAACATTTTTGTCTTATTAGGGGCTATAACCGTATTTAGCCACACAAAAAAACATGCAGCGGACCGGACCGGTCCGGACGCTGCAATGACAGCTGTGCCCCTCAGCCGAAACCGTTTTTTGTCTTATTATCGGAGATAAAAACATTAATGCACTGTTCACAATAGGAAAAAACAAAAAAAAAAAAGGTGGACGTGCACCTGCGAAGAATGGAGACAAATTTCGTGTCCACAATGACTTTGAGTGTGTGTGTACAGTGTATCAACAATGATTTCCATTTTCTTTTAGTGTATTTGTTAATTAATAGTAATCACGTCATAGAATCTGTATTATTAGTAGTAATCACTTTATTGGTACAATTCAACCGGTCCAGTCAGCCGGTCAAGGTTATTGAAAAACTAAACCGAACAAAGCTACTAGGCAAAGGGCCTTTGATTATAGCAATCAAGGTTATCCCCATAGCTCACACCCAGTAAATCACAATACCTCCTATAGAACCCAATCCTATCAGCCACCTTATCGTTGGCTCCACTCCCACACTCGAGCCCACCGTTGATTATATTTGTGATCACACCATAGCCTGGGACCCTATTGGCTGCCCTGTCTGCATCAGACGGCCCCCATTGTCCAATGATAACATCATGGCTTGATGGCTTGTTTGCTTGTGGGGTCATCCAAAACCAGATAGCTGTCTTGAATGATATAACAGGGTCAGTTGCTACCAAGTCTGGATTGTTTATGAGATCCACGCCAATGGTTTGACCAGCTAGGCCATAGTTATAGTTGCTGAGAAAGTCAACAGTCAAAGTCAGTTCCTGTTTCTTGAATGGGGTCCAATTGAAAAGAGGAATTGAATGCGAGACTTACTGAGTGAGTTGAATTGGGCCTCGGCCATAGTATTGCATTCCAGCAGGGCAAGGCCATTGATCCGATGAGCACTGAGTTTGGCGATCGTTTTCTCTAATAAAGCAATATCCCCATGCATATGGACCATCGTCGGCGCTTGGCCATCCACCTGCAGTAATCACGCTATTAAACTCGTGGCAGCAATTATAATATTTTTAATTAGTTACTCTTGTGTATAAATTGAGACGTCTTTAGCTGTTGCTCCGACAAGATGCCCTTCTCATAAATCAGATCGCATGAACTTGTGAGCAATTTTAGTAGAGAGAATTACCAACCTGTGGTTTCGTGAGAGGTTTGAGCCAAGAAAGCAGACAGCTCCCTTCGACGCGCTGTATCATCACCGCTTGTGCCAAAGCCACTGAATGACCGAGCAGCAGAGATGAAAGCGTCGTAAGTGTAGAACCCATTACCTGGGCACCTTCCATCATTTCTATACTTCAACATTTGATCAAAAACAGCAGCGGTGATTATGCTGCCAACGTCCCCTCCGCCGCTGGGAGTGGGAGTTGGTGTGGAGGGTGTAGGGGTGGAGCCACCAGGACATTGGCTCTGGCAACCGGCACCACAGTAGTCATCTGTTGAGCCACACCAGCCGTGCTGGCTGCAGCACAGCCCATTCGGACACAAAGCATTTCCAGCCTGGCTCCCACATTGTTCTGCTAATGTGGTTCCTAGCAAGAAAGCTAAGGTGATGAGAGCGTGAAACTTTCATTTTGTTTGTGTTTTGATCTGGTTGAAGGAGGAGAGCTACAAGTCTGTATATAAAGAGAGAGTTGTGAGTTTTGACTATTCGATTCAAACATGGATGGCTGATGACTTTGCAATTCTATTATTATACTTTGAAGAATGCTGTAAATTCCAGCTTGGATGACGACTTTTCTTGCATAGGAATAAGGCTTGCCCAGCATTTCTCTACCCATATGCTCTGCTATTTCTGGCTGGTTAGGATAAAATTCAACGCGTTTAAGTGCTGTCGAGTGTGGGTTGGTTCTTTAATCTTCTTTCTTTACCGTGTCCATTGTACGAAATCATATTTACCAGGCCTAACTTCAATCACTTAGTGGGGTAATGTATCGTAGAAATCTCAAACATCAGCTGTACATTGATGTGGTTGGAGCCAGATCCTGAGACGTGTATATCTCATGAAAAGATAAACTAGGACAGGGAAATGATGACCTTCTGGACCAGATCTGAATGACTCTACATTTACAACAAGATGGAGGACAGGGATATTTACTGTAAACGGTTGGTTGATCAATTCAATGGACCCCTCTCTAATCCTCAACTTCATTCGGTTTCTATACTAAAACAAACTATATTGTTATTGGTTTTTCTTTAAAACAAAATTACAAGAATGAAATATATATAAAAAAAAAATAGCTTTAAAATATTTTCTAGTAACACCCAACGACATTGTCTGGTGATCGCACATGTAGTTAGAATAGTCAAACATGACAAGATTCCAAGGAAAAAAATTGATCGTTTATTACTGGCTACTCATCCTATAACATTTCCTAATGGTGGTGGATCCACGTCCCATAGACAGAGAGGATTTTAAAACACTACAATGAATTAATTGATCAAACCACCCAGTAATCACACCCTTCCAAAATACCCAACAATGGTACATTTGGCATAGGTATAACCATTAACCATTAAAAATACCATTACATCGCAAAAACAAATTTCAAAATCTTTTATTACCCATTAATCACACCATGTAACAGTGCCTCTAATGGTACATTTTTTAGAGGTAGGGTTGGCAGCTAACAAAAACACTAATATATCATAAGAGCAAAAACAAAATGAATACTTTGGAATATTTTAAATATGATTATTTAATTTATTAAGTGATTTTTTACTTACTAACCATATCCTATGACAATGCCTGATAACATTACTTTTACCATACTTTGTGTAACTTATTAAACGATTATGTCCTATTGTAACACTTGCCTTCCATTGATAGGCTTTAAGGTTTAGTTTCAACCTGGAAAACAAATAAGTTTCAAGGTTTATTTACTAACTGCTAGTAGTAGCAGCTATATGTTACATTAATAAGTAAATGCCAAGCTATCAAGTATCTGCCAAGCTAAATGCCTCTTAAATAAAGATCCCACTCACTTTTAATTATAGCAAATCCTGAGTTAAATATTTCGAAAGCATACAAGCATGAAACACAACGATTTTCTGACATTACAAACTACTCTTACTGAATTTAGAGTAGGGTAAGTTGAAGTTTTGGCCGATTTGGTTTCGGTTCTGAAACCTCCAAGTGAATTTTCACCGCCTGCAGGATACTGTACGAAACACTTCCATCCATCTTCCTAATATTCTGCTGCTGTTCATCTACAAACCATTCCCCACCTCCCTTATCTCCTCTCATTGTCAGGTATACTGGCCCTTCTATACCAAACCTGCAGAAAACAAGTGTCAAATCCTATGCAAAGCGCATATAAATAACGTCTGCTCCTCCACAAAGTGAAGGACCATCATGCAGCGAGGAAGGACTTGGATGGAAAGATTCAAGGAATCTGGATTTATAAACTAAGTTTGATGCAGGGTGTATTTGGTTTATTTTGGTATTTTACAATTTGAGGAAAACCAATGGCATGATAGACTGTCACACACACACACATATATATCATTTCTTTGATAAGCGAAGTGTGATTGTTCTAGACATGGCGTGAGTCTCTATACACAGCTCATACTAGTCCTTGAATTGCTTTAGTATTGAGAAGCCGTGATTGTGCATTATGTTTCCAAGTACTCGTGAATGCAATTGCCTAGACTCTGCTTTAACTCAGCAAAATATATGCAATTCCTGATCTTTAAGACGCAAACAAATCACAGTTAGGTCAACTACCACAATTGCTTTCAGCCCAAAAAATCCTTCACTTGATTCCTTAAATTCCAGGTCCCGCCAAATTTGCTCTTCCAACCCTATTTGAAACTAAATGCTAAATTCAATTCTCTGCCAAATAAAACCCTGAATTGCAATTTTCCCAAAAACAAAGACCACCAGATTCATTCCTCTTTTCTTTTTCCTTTTTGTATTCTAATTCCCATTTCTTGGGTTCCTTGAGACATTGGGATGCTATATACAGGGCAAACCATAATTGAGCCAAAAAATTTTAAGTAAGAAAAGAGAGAGACGATAAGCTTATCCATAAAAAGGTCAAATAGGGAAATACATACTTGGGAACAAATACAATAAAACCATTTGATCTCATCTTTACAATTCTGGCCTCTGTATCTGTGGGCCTACAGCAAGAAAAAAGTGATGATAATTAGATTAGTATGTATTTGTGTGCATGCAGGTTGGGATCAGCAGGGGAGTTGGGAGAGATCACACAAATTACCGGTTTCTGAAGTATATGAGAGTATGGAGCTCTACTGAACCTCGGCTTGCCATCTGGGCATTCCTATGCCGGTAATTCAAATCTGCAGGAAATTTACATTAAGCAATGTTCTTACCATTCAGCATGACATGGTTGATACGAATTAATAGTAGCCCCATCGAACTCACAGAATGCATTGCACGCTAAACTACTTAATTAAATCTATATAATAGATAAAATGTGGATGCTAGACTAATTAATTAAATATGTAATAGATAAAATGTGGTTGGGTTCAATAGAGTAAACAAATTGGAGGACCTAATATTAGAGAGTATGAACATATTGTGAAAGGGAAGGGAAATAAAATCAGAACTTGCAGTTAAACCATGGAAAAACTTTAGCAGGAAAGTTCATTGTTGCTTACTATCAGCGATACTAGTAAGCTGGGGCCTGTCTTGGAATATAGTTGGAAGTTTGTATATTCCTATGGATGCAGCAAGCAACCTATGTACAATTACGTCTGCAAGAAAGTAAAAATCCAAACTCAAATTCAGGTATAGTGTTCATCAGTAAAAAGTAAAACTCAACAAGATAAAACCTCCTGCTAACCAGCATATCTCCTGATAGGTGATGTGAAATGAGTATAAAGAGGTGCTGCAAGCCCATAATGAAGAAATTCTGGAGGGCTGAGTTCTCCACTACAGAAATATACTGCCTGATTACAGTTCAAGCAAGAAATAAATAGAAAATAAATACAAATTCCATATACAAAGTACTCCTAAAAATCAAAGATTCAAGTAGTATTACCTGTGTCATACATCTAGTTGCCATGATACGAATCAGCTTGTTGAAGTATGGATCGTCGCCCTGGAAAACATAATTTTGCAAGAAATGAAACAAGAGAAAAGAAAGCAACCTAACAGCACATGATGAACAGTCTAAATCATGACTATGATTTTTTTTTATTATTACTTTTTTTTTTTTGGAAAGTGTCAACTAAAAATCAACTCACCACAGCACGGTCAAGTGAATCAGCTAGTGCTTTTGATGATGTGACATCCAAGTTCAAACCAACAGCAGCAGCAGTACGAAGCAAAGGTCCAAGCATCTCTTTTGTTGGAGTAGGATGACGCCTGAAAAGAGAGCATGTGTCCACAGGAGACACAATTGAGATAGTTCAGTAATGGAAAACTGGAAAATCCTTGGTATATTAAAGAGAGTAAAAGCTTTTCTTATAACAGAACAGTAGTTCAAAATAATACCACCTCATTGCACTATTAAAGAATTCAAGAGAAGTTTATTTCCTCTGAAGAATTCAATAGAAAATAACATGTCAGAAAAGATTCTTCAAACTTCAAAACAAATTATGGATAAAAAAGAAAGGTTTTCCAAGAGATTAAAAAGGCCTAGACAACAGTTTGAATATCTCGTTAAAATAACATACTGCATAAAATTGCCCATAAAGAAAATCAAATCTCAGCTAGTTCAAGCAATTATTTCAAGCTTAGAAATACACTTTTTTAACATGTACATCAAAGGATCTCTCGGCAATTCTCAAACATCTGAAAATTATGCTTATGAACTATCCAGAATAATATTTTCAGCAAAATGCAACAGCACAAATCAGTTCACTAAACAAAGTCTTACTCAAGAACTTCCAACATGAAACAGAAATTGATATTACATCAAAATTCTTTCACAACATTGTTTAGGCAATTAATGCATTGTCAAATTAAATATTATCCAAAATTCAATTTTCAAGAGGCTTGGCAACAAGAGTCCTACCTAATGGACAGGAGATAATTATTTTGTTCAAAACTTATTCTTTGATTACTCATAAGAAATGACCACTTGTATTGTTGATAAGGCTTAAAAGGTGACAGAAATGAAATTAAAAAACAATACTAGAAATTATACAGTTACTTTACCTCAATAGTGAACACTCTGGAAATTCTTTAAGAATTTTTTCAGCTACAGAAACATTTGCAGCAAGCATAAACTCCTCGACCATTTGGTTTGCTTCTCGAATCTGATACATACCTGCATAAACAAGGAGACCATTAGACATGATATTTTCACAACTATAATTAGAAAAAACTCAAGAAATGTAAACAATGCTACAACCTTTACAAACCCAAAAACATGCTTCGTATAAAAGAAGGGTGAAGCATTCTGTAAGAATTTTGTAAAACAATAAAAAGCAAATCTTTCTAGTCTTTTTAGAAAATCAATGTCAAGAAAAATTCCTGTCGCTGAACACTACAACAGCTCTACAAAATTCACCAAATTACACATACATGATCCACTACACACTTCCTTTTTTTTTTTTGTATAACAGGGGCACAAAAACACCCACCCTAAACCGAAAAAAAACTTTCTGTTTGGGCAACATACCAATATCAAGAGGATCATGCGTCTCGGTATCAATCTGAAATTTGACTTCAGCAGAAGCAAGCGTTAATGCTCCTCTCTGAATTCGCCTCTGCCTCATTATCTGCAGAATAGTATATAAAGCACTTCTTAGTGCATTTTTCATGGTGGACAGCAAACAAAATAATTTAAGCATGCTCACAAGATTCATACCTTTGCCAGAGCATTCATATTTCTCAAATCTTTAGTTAGTGGATCAACCAATCGACTAAAAATAAGATTAAATTGATTAGGAACCCCATCAGCCAACTATACATAAGAGACTTTCAGAGATGAGCAGGAAAGCATAAACACTAATGCCACAAATTCACCAAACTGATATGGCCATATGTGACAGCGGAAGCAAGGAAAAGGATAGAGTTCTATCAAGAATTTCACATTCACTGTTGCCAGCTTGGCCAAAACACTACCAGATCGTCTATATAATACCACTCAGAGTTTGAGCAGCTTTTTTAGCACCCGAGGACTTGAGCAAGCCAGCACAGAACCAATTACTTGGTTTCTTTTTGATTTATTAGTGCTACCGGTTTCCTCAAATCTGTCCTGGAATAGTTATGACATTCTTAAAGACTAATACTGAAAGTCACTTTTCATATTAAAATATTCTATCAAGACTTGTCCCAACATTACATGAATCAGCAACATGAAGATCCATGACCACTTCAAAATCCCCAAACTCAATAAGCATATTCAACTAACCCAATCGACATGTCTTTTCTGTGTGAATGAAATCATTTGTTCTGATATGAGCATAACATCTACATTTCTGCATGTCTTCACTATGAATCTGATCTTATTAACTATAGATAAATCTGATAGATATATGAGAGAAGTCTTCTGGACAAAAGTAACTCTGTCCATGTCATCATTTCACAAGCTAAATCAGGCATGCCATATATGTAAAATCATGAAATGACCTAATATACATGTCAATGTGGCAAAACAAACAGAAGTCACTAGGAGAAGCTTATTCTCACTTATAGAGAGAAACACATATGGTTATTATCATTATAGAAGAAGCACTTAGCTTCTCAAAGATTACATTGGGGCCAGGACCAAATATAAAACATTTTCATTCATCAACTAATGGTTGAGTCAAAACATTACCTATCATCCATCCTAGCCTGAGCTTCAACATAAGATAATGCCGCAGATGATTTGATGATACTTTTTGTGTATTTTGTAGAAATAATTTCTGCTTCAGGGGTCATTTCCTGTATAAATGATCATTAGAATTCAAAATATATTAATGTCCTTTGAATAAAAAAAGTGGGTGTTTTTAATTATCAAAGTAAAATATGCTTTAACAATCTTAAATTAAAGCAAGGAGTAGTTTGGAGAAAGTCCCTCATCAAGACAAGTAGAGAGCAAAGAGTGATACAGTGGAGACCCCCATAAAAAGAAAACAAATGACAGAAAATGCTAGCCTAATGATTAAAAATGGAAGCACGTACCCAAATAACAGAAAAGGCTAGCCTTTCCACATCAGCTCGAAGAGAACATATATCTACAAGATAAAACGCATTATAATGACCTTAGGTTCACAAAATACCATGAATTCTGACATTGATACACATCAAATAGAAAATTTACCTTCTGTTAAGGGTTTTGGAAGCATGTCTATACGACGCTCAACAAGGTAGACAGATGTACCCCTTTTTGAAGCCTCGTCATCAAGTGGGGTGCCAGGGTGAACAAAATTCGTTACATCAGCAATGTCTTAATTTATATCAATAAAAGAAAACACTGGAGACTGTTATTTGCTCTTATAACAACTAAATAAAATGATACTGCATTGAGAGAACGAAAAAGGCTAAAAGAGAATAAATCTAGTATAAGGGAACACTGACAGAAAAAAAAAAGTGACAGAATAAGGAATGCTACCAAAAGAAAAACAAAATCATTAAATTCAAACAAGCAGGCCAGTGTGTATGCACACATAACCATATTGATACCCTACATAGCCCTCAATTTTGTTAAAATAAACAAAAAATATATATATTATATTAAACTCAGCATAGCAGAGGATACGGACTCCAACTTCAAAATTTCCCGTTGGAAGCATAGCACAGTGTAGTGCATCATCAATATCCGTGCATCCTGCAAGTAACATAAACTAATAAGACAAGAAATCATACAAAATAGTAGAAATGAACAACATGAAAATGGATCATGAACCTGGAGGGTCAACACTAAAGACACATAAATGTCGTAAGTCAACTCTTTTTGATTTGTTCAAATCTGTAGAGGAAACCGACCATGGTAGTGGTGGCAAGCACGCCAAAACTTGGGCAGAAAAAGGTCTTGCATCAATATCATTCTCTATCAAGACCAACTGCAATTCACAAGATCAAAATTTATTGTCAAAGAATTAAGTTTAAGTTGTTAGGTGAGGCTCCAAGATATGATTTATATTATTCTCAACAGACTTCCTCAAGTGAAAGCCCTCTTGACTTGAAACTTGCATAGACTCATCACTATCTTGTGCTTAATTTTATCAAATAGAATAGAGGCTAACCGCATGGTCATCAAGGTTCTAATACCAAGTCAAAGAACCATTTCAACCCAAAAGCTTAAGTTATTAGGTGAGACTTCAAGAGATGATTTATATTATTCTTCAACATATATCAACTCCATCTACGCATCTAAAGCTTGAGGAACAATGGTAAAGGTCCATAGTATCTAAGGAAGCAGCTTTCAAATAATAAATATTCCACTCACACACAAGTAGCACTCATAAGCTTATAAAATGATTACCGACCTCGGTTTCAGTATCTCTGTCACCTATCTCTCCTATACTGCGTACATAATGGCCAGAAGGATGTCGTGATTGACGGTCCCAAGAATCAACTGCTACAATAATTCTTTTGTCCAATAGATTCTCAAGCTGGCGAGTTTGAATCCGAATCTTAGGAATTCTGCGATCTTTGGAGACAAATAAAGCATATACAAGACCACCACGTCCTGCCGGCATTGGCATGGGCTCTAAAGATCCACAATAACTGCACAAGATCATTTAATAGAAAACTAAATCCATAACACAAACAATGCAACAAAAAAAATTCACTTTTTTATTAAAAGTTAAAAATAATATTTCATGGCTAGTCAGATTATAAGGAATATCCCATTTGCGCAAAAAGAAGACTAAATGAAAGTACATTACGTTAAAAGACAGAGTTAAGTTAAGAAAGTCGTGTTCCACAAGCAAAGTATTTGGAGCAATTGCATTATGGAGCACATAAGGTAGACATGCATATTTTTGCAGCATGACACTACATGGATGCAGTAATAAGACTAACATGATTATCACAGGCTCATTCAAACCATATCCAATAAAACAACCAGAAACAAAATGCATGTGTTCATGCAGAAATCAATCAGTATTAACATCAAGATGACTTACGAATGCCAATTCCGCTTTATAATACCAACAACACAGCCAGATGGTCGAGATGAGGCAGGATTTGTGTCAGAAGTTGAACTTGGTGCTGGTATTGAAGTCCTGGGAGCATCATCTGCACTACCTGGGACTAGATGAACATCTTCTTCTTCATCCTCTGCAAGTGAAAAGGATATTGTTGAGAGACAAAATGCTACCACAATGCTCTGGAAACCCAACCCCAAACATACATGCACACAAAGAGATCCATCTATTCATTATGTAGAAAGGATGATATATTTTTTGCACTTCCATTTTGCTTTTAGTATAGATCATAAGCTGAAATGAAAAGGGCAACTCCTTGAGGCTTGCAAAAAAGAAAGTGACAAATTGCATTAATGTCTTATGGCATAAGAACTGAATATGAAGACAAGAATGTAACCCATTTTTCCTTATTGTAGGTTATCAACACCAAAACCTTACACATAACCAAAGCAAAATGAGCTAAAGCTCATACATCTAAAGACACTGTTAAGGTGAAAAGGACAGTTGATGAGTACCTGCTTAGAAATTCATAAGCATATGCATGCACAATAAGTGATGCACTTTGCACGCATGCACCTTCTAGGAGGCCTAAACAAAGCATGACAGAAAACATACCTTCATCTACTATAGATAACGATTTCTCCTCGTTCCATTGGTCTTGTGGAAGAAGTTTCACAGCCACAACATCACCATCAAAAGCCCTGTTCATATTTCCACGCCCATATATGATTATTTCATCACCAATGCTCTCACTTCCAACATATGCTTCAAATGGATTGTAACGGTTCACGCGAAGTTTCCCTTGATGGTATATTCCTTTGGTCAAACCAGAAGTAATCTCTGACATGGGGTTATGCTAAACAAAGAACAAAGTGCAAAGAATTATTTTTTAAAAAACTGTCACGTCTATTTTCTTGCAAGCAAAACAAATCTAGAAACCAGTAAGTTAGCAGACACTAAAGCAATACCTCAGGATAAACAACTTTCCTCTTTGAAGGTCTCATATCTTCTACTTCTTCCATGATTACATCTTCTGAAGCTGGCTGAACAAGCAAGTCAAGTAGAGCTGGTTGACCCAATGATTTCACATATGATTCAACTGCAAATCAGAAGGGAGCTCTAAGCAAGCATAATTCCACAAAAGTGTCACACTAACAAGGTACCAAAAATTAAATCCTGCAGATGAAGATATGATACATACTTGTCTCAGCAGAAACACCCTCTTCAGTAGCCTTCCTATTATTTTCTCTGTCATTAGTAATAAGAAGAACCTTCACCGCTTCACCAAGATGACTCTGATACCATCTTGCAGCAACCCTAATGGCTGGATAAAAAATTCTTCCAAGTCAGATTTACAAATCTGGGAGCACATGCCAAACAAAACAAAACAAAAAAGAGAGCATGGCTACAAAGCAGAGATGCCGCAACATAAAAAAAACCCAATGAAATGATAAAAAACTGAGAAATACAAAACAAATTGTATCAGAAAGGATCCAGAATTATAAAGAGTAAATGGTCAAACTAACCTCTGTCGTTTCTATCATTCGGACTTTCTCCTGCCATAGTCTGCACATAAGTATGCCTAACCAACAAGCAAAACATCATAAATTCACATTCAAAAGTGTCCTAGGAAATAAAATGATAGAGAAAAAGGAACCACCAAAAACCCGCAAAAAAAGAAATAATTACCTGTGGAATTCATTAGAGAAAACAACGAATCTCCTAGCAGGACTGTCAATAAGATTCCTGATTCTTCCATAAACAGACGAATTTTTATTCTTCACCTCTTGTAAGACCACAGATAGCAAAACCACATCTTCTATTGCCGGATTCTCAAGCAAATCAATCTTGAAAAACCCACAAAATGATAAGAGCTCAAATTCTTTATAATACAAAATCAAGTGCTTAAAACCCCTACGAAGACATTTAAAGATTACCTGATTGAGAACAACATTAGTGTCAAGAACGAGAATAGTAGACGCGGTAGCGGTCAACCGAGCTTTCGATTTATCTTCGCAAGATTTGCAAAACAAAGCTCCACAGTAAATATCATCTCTTAAATACACTTCTCTCACAAGCTTTTGAATTCTTCCACCTCTGGTTTTCTTGTTAAAAGTTTTACTGTGTAACATGTTTCAAAGAGACAAATTAAGCGTCCGTCTTTCTCTATTAGTTGGTTCTATAGTGAGGTTTAGGGCTTTTGTAGGGCCTGTCTGTCTCTGTGTGTGTGTGTTTTGCTGGTTTCTGGCGTATGAGCAAGGGTTTTGGCTGTGGCGTATGAGCAAGGGTTTTGGTTCGGAGCAAGCTTTCTCGCACAGAATAGAACCTACTTTTTTCTTCGCTCTGTTTGGAGAAACTCAAATTAGTCCCCCCATCTCTTCTTTATTCATTTGGGTCCAATCCTATCATAAATCTTTAATAAAGTCCTTCCTTGTATATTTTACAGAAATATTATGTTCTCTTAAAAAACCTTGTAAATAAAGGGTCTATTGAAATAATTCAAACTGGACAACATTTGTTTATTGGATGAAGTTTTGCTAGCCCTTAAGTTTTTTTAATAATAATTAACTAGCGATATGCCCGCGCGTTGCACCGGGGTTTTTTTATTTATGTAAAAAATTGATTGCTTTTATATGTATTGTATTTGTTAAATTATAATTGATAAAATCTGTATAATCGAAATGGAAAGTGGTTCGTATATTTTGTAATTGCAGATAACGCAGGTATTTTTTTTTTAGTTGCTTTTTTATCTTAGTAATATTAGATTTGACACATTATAAGTATTTTTTCACAAATAAACTTATATTTTTTGCGTGCTATAATTAGTTATTTTAATGTTCAATCACTAAAATTGCAATAGATCAAATATGTTAGAAATGAGTTTTTTGCGTTGTATAAGTAGTATGCTTGCCCGCGTATTGCGTTAGGGTTTTTTCAATGTAGAAAACTAATTGATTTTTTACATGCTGTAATTAGTTATTTAAATATTTAATTAGTAACATTATAATAGATAAAATATGTAACAAATTAAATTTTTCCCCGCCTAAAAGGAATAGTGTAATCGAAATGGGAAGTGGTTCTTATATTATTTTTTTTATTGTAGATAACCTAGGTAAATTTGTCAAAAAAAATTAATTTTTTTCCCCAGTAATATTACATCTGACACATGAAAAATAAAAATATTGTAAATTTCTGAAAAAACAAAACTTAATTTTTTTTCGTGCTATAATAACTTATGTGCCGTATAAAAGGAACAGTGTAATCGAAACGGAAAGTGACTCATATATTTCTTAATTGTAGATAACCTAGGTAAATTTGTCAACTTTTTTTTTGTTATTTTTTTTCTCAGTAATATTACATCTGACACATTAAAAATATCAATATTGCAAATTTCTGACGAAATAAACTTAATTTTTTTGCGTGCTATAATGACTTATTTGGCGTATAAAAGGAACAGTGAAATCAAAACGGGAAGTGACTCGCATATTTTTTAATTGTAGATAACCTGAGTAAATTTGAAATTTTGTTCTTGAGTTGTTTTTTTTTTCCCAGTAATATTAGATTTCAAATATTAAAAATGAAAATATTATAAAAAAAAATTTAGAAATAAACTTAAACAAAAGAGTGTCAAATTTAAATTCAAAGCCAATTTTTTTTTATATAAGATTTATTAATCATATTATTATATTAAATGTATTTAAGAATATTGATATTAATTTGTTATTTTAAAAAAAAAATCTAGGTCATTTTTCTCTATATATATATTTTTAGGCGATAATATTCAATAAATATTAAAACATATAATTAGTCTCACATACTTTATAGAGTAATCGAAATGGGAAGTGGTTCGTATACTTTTTAATTGTAGATAAACTAGGTAAATTTGTTAATATTTATTTTTATGAGTTGCTCTTGTTCTTAATTAATATTCGATCTGACACATTAAAAATAAAAATATTGTAATTTGTTTTTAAAAAAAATTTGCGTGCTATAATTATTTATTTGCCGTATAAAAAGAACAGCCTAATTGAAACGGGAAGTGACTCGTATATTTTTTAATTGTAGATAATGTAGGTAAATTTGTCTACCTTTTGTTTTTTTTAGATGTATTTTTTTTTCCAGCAATATTAGATCTACAATCTTAAAAATTAAAGCATTGAATTTTTTTGTAAAGAAATAAACTTAAACAAAAGAGCACAGAATTAAATTTTGAAGCCAATATTTTTTCTTTATAAGATTTATCCATCATATTATTATATTAAATGTATTTAAGAATACTGATATGTTTCCCTCTCTATATATTTTTAGGTGATAATGTTCAATAAATATTCAAACATATAATTAGTTTGACATACTTGGATTTGACATAAATATAAAAATATATAATTAATTTGACATACTTTGAATAATATATTTAATTTAAAGGACAATCTTAGGTCATTTTTTTCTCTCTATATATATTCTTAGGCGATAATATTCAATAAATATTAAAACATATAATTGGTTTAACATATTTTAATTTGACATAAATATACAAATATATAATTAAAAAATCAAAACACTGTAATTTTTTTTTAAGAAATAAACTTAAACAAAAGAGAACAAAATTTAATTTTGAAGCCAATTTGTTTTTTTATTTTATATGATTCATTCATCATATTATTATATTAAATGTATTTAAGAATACTGATATGAATTTTTGTCCTTCAAAAAATCCTAGGTCATTTTTCCTCTCTCTCTATATATTTTTAGGCGATAATACTCAATAAATATTGAAACATATAATTAGTTTCACATACTTTAATTTGACATAAATATACAAATATATAATTAATTTGACATACGTTCAATAATATATGTAATTTCAAGGACAATCTTAGGTCATTTTTTTCTCTATATATAAATTCTTAGGCGATAATATTCAATAAATATTAAAACATATAATTGTTTTCACATATTTTAATTTGACATAAATATACAAATATATAATCAATTTGACATATTTTAAATAATATATTTAATTGAAAGGATAAAATTGAAGTAAATCCGAAAATTGAAATTAAATAATTTGAAACAAAACCTGGAATTAAAAGATTTGGAATCGAAATGAAACTGAAATCCATAATTAACTTGCATAGAAGGATAAAATTGAAAGAAATCAAATTTTGATACCAAAAATATTAAGGATTTATAATAAATTTGCATGGAAGGATGAAATTGAAATCAATCAAAACTTTGATACCAAAAATATTTAGAATTCCAGCCCAACCCGCAAAATTAAAAGCTTGAGGACCGAATTGAAACTTCAATATATAATCAATTTGAATGGAAGGACGACATTGAAACAAATCAAAACCTATATAATGGCATTAAGGGCAAGAAAAACAAAGTTAAACGTGTAGGGACTGAAATGAATTTTGACAAAAAACAGCTTAGCTGACGTCATCTGACGCAGGCAGGAGAGAGAAATTGGGGGGGATTCAAACGACCATTGACGCGTATCCGGACACCATCGTGCCACACGCGTCGCCCCAGGTGGAAGATAACATGCCTGAAAATCATTTTAGACGTCGGTTAAGCATTTTCAGATGTCGGATAAGGCCGCATGCGCCGTCCGAAACATGCGTGAGCGCGGAGACGAACGGCGCGTTACTCGACGCGCCAACAGTTACCTGCTTAAACAAATAATAAAATAGTGGTTAATTACCGTGAAGCCCCTCTCCCAACAGGCGTGTTTTTGTTGTTTTCGAGGGACGAAATCGTTAATGCATTGTTCAATAAAAGAATAAAAAATTAAAAATCCGGCCGAACGAACCGGACCGGAAATGGTCAATGACCGCGGAGCCCCTGAAACCGGCGATGTTTTTTGTCTTTTTCGGGGGGTTTTTTTGTTAAATCACTGTTCAAAACCGGAAAAAAAAAAAAAAGGTGGACGAACTCGCGTGACGCACGGACGATAAAAGTTCAGTCCACAGTGCGCCCGAGTCAGGGGGAACAGTAGAAGTCCGAGCTCTTTTAGCTCTTTAGTAATAATGTTTATTAAAATATAAAATACACCTTAATTAAATTGATAATAATATTAAAAAAAAAAAGCATGATGAAAAAGCTCTTGGAAGATAATTTAGTAGATATTGCTTTTAAAGGTAATTAAAAGGACATCACTTTCAAATTTATTTATTTAAGTTTATTTAACTCAATACAATCTCTACTTAAACTTTTGTAACTTTTTATATGAGTATATCATTTTTAAATTTATTTATAAACATTTGTCACAATACAAAATTACAAAGCTCATGATTAATATACACATCATCATGTTTACTAACAATTATTAATAATACAAGTCAAACCAAATTCATTAACTTTTTTTATCAATACACCAATCTATGTTAGATTCAAATTTAATACATTTTTATTAATCACAATATGAGTATTTAATACATTTTTATAACTCATCAATACACCAATCTATGTTAGATTCAAATTTAAATATATTTGTTGATGATAATGACATTGACCGTCACGACATCAGTCATCAACCTTGTTAGTGCCACTACCTCTACTAGCCCTAAAGAGGTAGTGGCACCAACAAGGTTGGATAGTAAAATTAAATATGTTGTTCATCAATCTCATTGTTGCCACTAACCCCAGAACAAGTTGGCTAGTCAAATTTAATGTCTTTCATCAACTTTGTTGATGCCACCAACCTAAACAAGTCATCTAATTAAGTTAAATATGATGGTAATTAACCTTGTTGATGTCACTGAACAAGCCACCTAGTCGAATTAATTTTGATTTATATACAGATCCTTATTGTTGTGGTTAATCATAAATTGTCCACATATACTAATTTCTAGCCCCGTAGTCATATTCACATTACAATATACATATATTTTTACTCTAGGTAATATTCATATAATAATAATATTTCTCCTAATCGTAGGCAATATTCACGTAATAATATTTTTTCTACTTGGAGGCAACATTCACATAATAATAATAATAATAATAACAACAACAACAATAACAACAATAATAATAATTCACTTTCGTGTATGCAATATTTGCATATTCACCATGCTCGTAGGAAATATTTTTCGTGATACATAGTAGTACATAAATACATATAATTTCTATCATATTCTAACATTGCAAAAAAAAAAACTAAAGATACCGAGGGGAAAGGGGGCAACCTTCACCTTGAAATCCTATTATGCACACTTATAAGAAGTCAAGTCCTATTCCAAACATTTCTCCTATATTTCAATGGAACATCTTAAATCAATATTCAAATCTTAATGATCCATTACTCACATTTACTAATTCATATAATCAAGTTTCTTTGTAAATAAGGTCATGAATATACTATTTTTGTTTATCATTTCAATTCATTCTCACTAGCATCCTTTTACGCTAACATTTAATGTTCAAATGACTTAATTTTTCATCAATGATTTTTTATATCCAAATGACTTAGTTTTTCATTGATAATTTATATATAAAAACTCAAGTCAAGTTCTTTATGATTCATTAATCACATTTACTAATTCATGTAATCAAGTTTCTTTGTAAATAAGGTCATGAATATACTATTTTTGTTTATCATTTCAATTCATTCTCACTAGCATCCTTTTACGCTAACATTTAATGTTCAAATGACTTAATTTTTCATCAATGATTTTTTATATCCAAATAGCTTAGTTTTTCATTGATGAGTTATATATAAAAACTCAAGTCAAGTTCTACACAGTCCATAATACCTTTTTCAAGTTAATCATTTCCTTTACCATATTTATAAATTTGACCAAGTAAGCTTTTGCCTTTTTTTTCTCGATTAAACATGTCATTTTATGTACTATTTAATAGACTTATCATCCTACAATACTTGTAGAAACATATTATCCATTAAATTGTAACAATAAATAAATTGGAATAATGACTTAATGAGTTGCAATAGTGAATGAATAAGTTTGCAAATAATATAATCAAATAGCTATAAATATATGTACACTCAAATTTATCTCATTCCTAACAATGAAGTTATGGACCATTATATCCATACCGTATACAAATTTTAGTTTAATACGACTGTTAACTTAGTCAATAAAGGCAAATACCCAAACTAACTTAGGAAATAATGTGTTATTGTTCAGGAAAACAAGGTTTTTTAAGATGTTTATTTACAATCTCCACTTACTAGAGGAAGAATACACCCAGACAAACCTCCTTGTGAAATATCAGTCAAATCCAATAAAGAAAGAATGAGAAACAAGTTGGTGACCATGAATGACCCAAGATGGGTTTTGTCATAAAATACTTGTTTATCATATCTCTTAGATGAAGAATGATAATCACAATCCCTTTAGTTAGATTATAAGGGTGATGAGATGCATAACATATCTAATAATCAATTTGATTTGATGGTCAACGATACAAATATAGCTTCTAGAGCACCAACTATCTATTCTTTCTCTTTAGCCTTAGATACTACATATTCTAGCAATATATTTACCATTTTTAGTTCAAGAGCTTACAACCAAGCCAAAAATATAACATAATCATCAAGGCCTGATGCGGACCAGCCCAAAAACACTAGCAAAGACCCATTACATGTTCCAAATGGTCCAATGACACGGTCTAGGACAAAGGCATTGAAAGAGACAATGAATGCATTGATTTTGAAGGTTTCAACCAGGTCAGCATTGCAAGGACCATTGGAGTATCAAGAGGAGATCCTAGTATATCTTATCCATGTGTAGGAGGAGTCCAATACAACCTTATTTGGGCCATGAAGTGAGGACAACAAAAGGAGCCAAAAGAATCCTACTACAACTTGGAAACATGTGATTGATGGGCTGGATGAAAGATAATAAATAAACCTTATGGGCTTTATTTAAGTTAGTTAGCTACAACCCAAGACTTGTTTGGGCTTAATTAAGACTTTGTTTTCAGCTAGGATCCAAGGCTTGCTTGGATTAAGTCATGGGTCAGTTTTTAGTGGACCTCTTTTAAGTCCACATAAGAGGTCCATTAGAGTTAGTTTTTAAAAGACCATTTAAACTCATGTTAGCTAAATTTCGGTGGCCATTGATTAATTTTAATTCTGAACTTTTCAATTTCTGTGTGAGAGTGATTCTTGCACTCTTTAGTTCTTGAACAAACTGAATCCGACTTATCGAAAATTAACTGGTTTCGTGGCGTCATTCTACTCATTCCAATAGTGTTGGTGCCTTGAGGTAGTTTTCCATTGTGTTACACTCCTATCAGACCTATTTTGGCTTTCCGGGATCAGATCTCATTCTTGGTTGTGGGTTGCGTGACCACGTGATCACGAGGTTCGCATCAAGGTCTGAAAGAAATTTATTAACAAAGAAGGTCTTTTTAATATACTAGCTCTCATTTTTAGTCATCTTCTTCATCATTAATTTCAATTGCTCATCATATATTTGCTTAATTGTAAGGATATAAAAGTTAAAGCTTTTTTATCCATCTCAAAATAGTACCTATTTGTCAATTTATCATGCATGCTCTCCTATCATAATGTAATAATCTATCAAGCAACAAATGACTAGTTTGCATTGACACATTAGCATACAACACTTCATCATAAATTTCACCAATAGAAAAGGCAATTAAAACATGCTTATTCACCTTCATCAAACCATTGTCATTTAACCATTATGATTTATAAGGCATGATATGTTTGGTAGTGTGCAAGTTTGACTTTTCCACCAATTTAATAGTAGTTATATAAGTATAACTACCATAATCTATAATTAATCTGCATACCTTATTCTTAATTAACATGGCATATTGTTTGAGATATCTCCCCCTTCTGATTTTCCAAATTATTTATCTTTACATGTATATCCAATGCTCTCTTTACCACAAATGTTTCTCCATCAACTTATACTACACACAAACATCATCAACATCCTTCAATGATGACATTTCCTCCTCCTCATCTTCTCTAATGAGATAAGATAGACTTAAAATATATTAACTAGTAAAGCACAAACCTTGATTAATTTGATACATATCAAGCATGTCTTGTAGGTGGGCATTCAAACATTATATTAAATATACCAAATTTGACCTTTCTATACTATTTTGGTCATAACTGAAGCTACATTAAGGGTTTTAACACGTTTTAGATGCATTGGAAAGTAGACATTCATATATTTCCAATGATATATAATATGCCTTCTAATTTATTAAGACAAGAGAGAAACAAGTGCTTAGATTTGGGCTTTAATTTTGCGATCAAATTACAAAAAATAACTTTAGTCTTATTTAAATTAGTTGGGCTATTGTTTTATTTATTGTTTAGTTATTATTATGCATTTTAGATATATCAAGGCTTTAATTTAAATTTGGGCTCATTGGATTATTATTGTTTATTAGATTTATTCATATTCATTACAGATATCAATTCTTTCTAGTATAAATACACTTTCATAAAGACTTTTTTAGGAAAGATTATTTTTAAAAAATACATAAATAAACATTCTTAGTATCTTTGTATATGATTGATTGGTATACTAAGCTTTTAATTGAACTTACAAACTCTTTTAAGGATTGATCAACTTTAATATGATTTTATATTACTCGTTCGTGTCTTTCTATAGGTGTAAGGTGAAAGTGATCATTGTGCATAACTTTGGTTCTCCAAGGCAGGTTTTTGTTTAGTCAAATTACAGACTATTCAAATATGATTTAAACATATTTTGGGAGGTGTTTGCATCAATTGATATCAAAGCTTGTGTTATTATCAAGTCACATCCCTTTAATATGTAGTTTGTGTTGTTTCTTGATTTTCTTTCTTCCTAGTTTTTGTTAAGGTCTTATTAAAAATTCTTTCTTCTTTTATTATTTTAAAGTTTGTGTCAAACCCTGTATTAATAAAAAAAAACTATTTGCTTATATTCTTGATTTTGCTAAACACATTAAAGAATTTTATGTCGTTAATCTTTAAATTGTGTTCTTGATCTTTATCTCTTATCGTTCTTGATTTTGGCCTAGAGTAAAAAAAATTATGCTTTTGTCAAATAGAAACAAATTGATGGAAAGATTGCAAGAATTGATAAGTTAGGTCATAACTAAATATAAGCCTTTGAATTTTAAGATTAGTTATATTTTTTTTCCTAAATAGATACATATAAAACCTTGGTATTGTCAAATTGAATTCTTGTTTTTCTTGGATTATCTTACCTTGTTTAAAATTTGGCTAGTATAGAGATTTCTCACTTAATTTTAATTATTTTCTTGAGACTCTTGAAGTTGAATCTTAACTTCTTGAATTAGTTAGTTTTCTTTGAATCTTTAAGATAAACTCCATTTCTTTTATTTCATGACTTCTTTTTGTCATTATATCTTGTATGTTTTTACATTGTTATTTATAAATTTGTCCTCAATTTCATTTTGAGTAGCTTCATATATTTTCTTAATTCTGGATTCTTCATTATTATAAATTCTTTATGTTGTTTTGATTGATTATTTGATAAGTTACCTTTTAGAACCTATGTAAACAAATATTTACGTAAAATGCATAATAAGATTATTAGAGTGAAATGTAAATTGAATTGCATGAAACATGAGTGGAGTGACATTATACTGAGTGTAAACATTTGTGAGAGAGAGTGTGAGCAAAGTTTTCTTTGTTATTAACCTTTTGCAAGTACTCATAATTTCATTAAAAAATGTGACACAATCGAAGGTGATGGATATTATAGAAAGGCAAGATAGGTTGGGGGTAATGCTGGAGGCTTTGATGAGAAAGATACATAAATCAAGTATTGAGATGAATAATAGATATGATGTTCCTGGTCATAAATTAGTTGGGAATTTACTTTCTTAATTAAGCTTGAATTTTAGATTTAAGGGGTTGTGAGTTTGGAAGAGTAACCCAAGTTTAAGAGATTCTTTCTGTTTCCTTCCCCCTTTTTTAAGCTCATGTGTTTTCAATTTCATTTATATAATGTTTATTTTATTGGAGATTAAACTTTAATGCCATTTTTTTGCTTTATATAGGATTTCTCATTGTTTTTGAAAAAAACTCGAGTTATCTTAAGTTTTGTTTAATTGTTGCTCTTTATTAAATTTAGGTATTTTGACATTATTTTTGAATTAAATTAATTAATTAATTATAAGCATGAGATGCTCATTATTTCTACCCACTTTTGACATATTTTTGAAATACTTTTAAAATAACAATCAAGATATAGAAAAAATAAAAAAAACAAAAAACATATTATTGACGTACTTGCATCATTTTTAATATTTTTAGCATTATCTTAAAGAATTCAAATTTTAAATATTTATTCAACGAGTTTAGTTTTTAAAGTGTTATTTTTAAATTATTATTTTTTTTTAGTTGACATTAATGTTAGCCTGTTTCAAAAATAAAAATATAAAAAATTTAGACAAAAAAAACCAAATTTAAAAAAAAAATCAAAACAATTTTTTTTATACATAGATAGATATCTACACGAAAAAAAAAAGAGATGAAAAAAAAAACATAAACCTAAAAAGAGGGTAGCTGCCGCCCTTCTTCCTACAACCCCGCCTTTTCTACTTTTGTATTTGAACCCACAAAACCATACCCTTCACCCCGCCGCCTATTTTTCAGTCTTCATTATTTAGCCTCCCCTCAAAACACCATTAACCCCTCTAACTTCAGAACAATCGCCGCCCTTTCCGGCTGAAACACATTCATAAACCCATTCCAGCCAGATATGTTCCTCAACAATGGCCAAATCGACCCACCACCACTCAGCCTCTCCTCCACAACCCATTTCAAACCCAACTACTCTCTTAACTGAAACATTTCCCTTCCTTTTCTTCCTTCAGTCGAAACCTGTCCTCACGGTGGTCAAGTCAGCTCTCCATCCTCACGGTGGTCAAGTCAGCTCTCCATCCTCACGGTGGTCAAGTAGAAAACAATAACAAAAAGTAGAAGGAACAAAATAAATCTGAAAAAAGAGAGTGAACCGAAAAATTGCTGTGTCTGTTGTTTTGCAGGCTGTAATGGCGAGCCATCACTGACATAGGGAGGAAGAGGAGGGAATGCTGCTCTAGATCCGTTAGGTTTCAGTCTGCCACGAGCAGCGACAGGTGGATTCACGCGCCACTAGGTTTTTGCACTATTCTCGAGTTCTAACAACTGATACAAATTATTTTTTGACCTTAAACGGTTCATTTTTGTATTTTTTTTTAAATGTTTGTATGTTCATTTAAACACGCGCCACTAGTGTTTTTTTTTTCTTTTTATTTATTTAATCTTGTTCCATAAAAAAAGTAAATTTTTTTAAGCCTGTTACTATGTTTTAAAAATATTTTTGAAAAAAATTAATTTTTTATTTTTATTTTAAATTAAATTTTTTAGTGTTTTAAAATCATTTTAATATGTTGATGTCAAACATGATTTTTAAAAAATAAAAAAAAATAATCTTAATATATTTTTGAAAAAAAAAACTTTCAAAGGCAATCCATAACCACATTTTCAAATAGACACTTAATCAATATAAAAAAAGTTATTTTATATGAATATGTTTAAGTCTTTCAAAAATATCTATAAAAATATTATATGTTCGCTCTTTCTATATGAAAATTTAAAATAATATTTGCATGCATCACTGAATATGTAAAGAATTTAATCAATGTTTTAATAATTTATAATTTTATTTTATGAGAATTAATGGTAAAAAATTATGATGTAAATATTGGTTGATATTTAAATATCTAAAATTGACTAAAAATTCTCAAGAATAAAGTTTTTACCAATTTTTTAGTTGAAATATTTTTGTAACATAATGTATAAGCTGTAAGAAACTCACTTGTCTTCAAAGATAGACGAACCTTGTTAGGATATTTTCTTTGATTTTTTCTCTATTTGTTTTTAAGCACACAAGCCTATAGCCCTATAATAAAATTTAAAAAAGCCAAACTTATTAGCACTAATAAATTATACTAATTAAAAATCTTTAAACCACTTTAAACCAAGGTTGTTAGTTTTTTTTCTCTGCTTTAGTCAAAATAGCCGAAACATTTTGTAAGAGAACGAGATAAAATAACGTTTTTATCGCAGTTTAAATTCTGACATATTTCGTATTTTTTGGCCAAATATTAGCCGAAATGTTCCAATTTTGTTCTGCCCTTTTTGTTTTGGCTAAATTGTATTTTTTTAAATAATAAATAATTTTACAATATCAATCATATCTCTTAATCCACGTGTTAGATTGAAATAAAATTTTATAAGGAGTTTCTTGATATATTTATATATATATTATGTTAAAATTTCAGAGTAATCAAATAATGTAATGATTGTGAGATTAATAATGTCATTCTTGTATGATTATATATGTTTATAATTTTGTTCAGAAAAAATTTTTATTGTCTTTTTTAGATTAAATTGTATAATTCTAAATATTTTTTTTTGAATTTTAACTAATTTTTTTTTGAAGTATATATATATATATATATATATATATATATATATATATATATATATATATATATAACTCCAAAATAGCATGTTAAAACATTCAAAAACCAAAATATTTTATGTTAATTAAAAAAATAAAATTAAAAAGAAACTAAACCGTGTGGGGAATTCACTGTAGTTCCCCACAGAAAGCACTGTGGATTTCCACAGTGCTTTCCTTTTTTTTTTTTCCATTACGTTTCATTTTTTTTTCTAATTATTTTTTTTCCTTTTTTTTTCGTTTCTTGCTTTTTTTTTGTTTTTTTTTCTAATTATTTTTTTTCATGAAATATTTTTTTTGTTGGTTATATTTTTTTTCTTTTTCTACTTATATATAATTTTTTTTTCTATAATCGGGGTGTTTGGACTAATTTAAGCACATCACAATTAATTCTCGGATCTAATTTTTTTTACAGTTTTTTTTTCATTTTTTCTGTTTTTTTTTCATTTTTTTTCTGTTTTTTTTCATTTTTTTCTGATTATATTTTTTTAATTTGTTTTCTTTTTGCACTAATATATATATATATATATATATATATATATATATATATATATATATATATATATATATGTCGGGCTAGCTTAAGTGCACCATAATTAATCCCTGAATCTAATTTTGTTTAACTGTAGTTCCCCACAATTTCCACAGTGCTTTCTTTTTTTTTTCCGATTACGTTTCATTTTTATTTTTTTTCTAATTATTTTATTTCTTTTTTTTGTTTCTTGCTTTTTTTTGTTTTTTTTATTTCTTTTTTTTTCTAATTATTTTTTTTCATGAAATATTTTTTTTACTGGTTATATTTTTTTTTCTTTTTCTACTTATACATAATTTTATTTGATTTTTATAATCGGGGCGTTTGGGCTAATTTAAACACATCACAATTAATTCTCGGATCTAATTTTTTTTATAGTTTTTTTTCATTCTTTTCTGTTTTTTTTTTTCATTTTTTTCTGATTATATTTTTTTTCATTTTTTTTCTAGTTATACTTTTTTTTAATTTTTTTTCTCTTTGCACTTATATATATATTATGATCGGGGTGTTCGGACTAGCTTAAGTGCACCACAATTAATCCGCGGATCCAATTTTGTTTTATAACCAAGGTGTCCAGACTAACTTATGGGTACCACGACTAATCTTCAGACCCATTTTTTTTCTAAAGTGTTTTCCCGCTGATATATTTTTTTCCTTTTTTTTCTTATACTTTTGTTTTGCTCACTTATACATTTTTTTTTACAACCGGGGTCTATGGGCCAGCTTAAGTACACCACGACTAATTCCCGGAACGAATTTGTTTTTAAAACAATATGGATTGCTACAATGCTTTCACACTTATATTTTTTTTCTTTAACTAATATATTTTTTTATAACCATGGTCTCTGAGCCAACTTAAGCTTTTTATTATTATTATTATTATTATTATTATTATTATTATTATTATTATTATTATTATTATTTTTTACTTATATATTCTTTTTATAACCATGCTTTATGGGCCACCTTAAGCGCACCACGACTAATCCCCGGACCAAATTGTTTTTTGATAACCAGGATCTCTAAGCCATCTTGCGAGCATCATGACTAATCCTTGGACCAATTTATTATTTTTTTAATTTTTTTTCCTTATACTTTTTTTTGTTCACTTATACATTTTTTTTCCTTATGCCAGGACCAAATTTTTTTTATAACTCGGGTCTTCGGGTCAGTTTAAACACACCATGACTAATTCCTGGACTGATTTAAAAAAAAAAAAACAATATGGATTGTCAATGGTGTGGTGAAAGCACTGTAGCTCCCCACACATAACATTGTTGATTGCAACAATGCTTTTCCTGCTACAATGTTTTTTCCCCCTTTTTTTTTTTCCTTATTATGTTTTATTTTTATTTTTTTTCTTATTATATTTTTTTTCGTTTTTTCCCCAAAACATTTTTTTTGCCTGCTATACTTTTTTATATTTTTTTTCTTTTTCTACTTATATATTTTTTTATTAGGGTATCCGAGTTAGCTTAAGAGCACCATGATTAATCCCCAGATCTAATTTCTTTTGATAACCACAGTGTCCATGCCAACTTATACGTACCACGACAATCCCTAGACCCACTTTTTTTTTTTTCTAAAGTGCTTTCTCGCTGGTACATTTTTTTCCTTTTTTTTCTTATACTTTTGTTTTGTTCACTTATACATTTTTTTTATAACCGGGGTCTTCGGGTCAGCTTAAGCAAACCACGACTAGTTCTTGAAGTGAATTTTTTAAAAAACAATATGGATTACTACAATTCTTTAATGTTTATAGTTTTTTTTTTGTTTTTTTTTTCACTTAAATATTTTTTTTATAACCAGGATCTCCGGGCAATCTTAAGCGCACCACCACCACTCCCCGGATCAAATTTGTTTTTTGATAATCAGGGTGTCCAGGCCAGCTTGGACGCACCACGACTAATCCCCAGACGAATTTACTATTTTTTTCCTTATACTTTCTTATGTTCACTTATATTTTTTTTTACCGGGATCTCTGATCCAGCTTAAGAGCACCACGACTAATTTTTTTTTATAAAAAAAATATGGTTTGCTACATTGCTTTCATGCTTATACTTTTTTTTTCACTTATATATTTTTTTAATAACCGGTGTCTCTGTGCCAACTTAAGCTTCTTCTTTTTTTACTTATATATTTTTTTATAACCGGGATCTCTGGATGAGCGTAAGCGCACCATGACTAATCCTCGGACTCTTTTTTTATAATCAGGGTGTCCGGGTTAGCTGATGCGCACCACGAGTTGTATAAGTACGTATATATCCCCTATAAAACAAAAACCATGAATTGTTAGTGGGGTGTCTTGGTAATTTTACTTTTTTAGAAACTAAACTAAAAAAATAAAAAAAATAAAACCAAAATACAAAATAAAAAATTATATGTATTAAAACTAGACAAAAAAAAAATTTAATCCCTGCAGCGGAGCGCGGGTTTATGGCTCGTACTAACCAAAACAGAATTAGTAACCTTGATTTAAATCACCTTTTCTAGCTACAATTCCACTTTAAAAAGCTAGTCTAATGAGGTTCATCATATACGGATCAAATTCTGTCATATTTTTCAAAATTTATCCTTTAACCGAAGATTATATTTCTTGATATTATTTTTTATGCCCTTTGACAGAAAAAAAGGCTTCCTTAGATCATGCGATGGACGGACTAAGTGGATGATGTTACTTACATATTAGACTTGGATTCAATTGCCTGATCAATAAAAATATAAAATATAGGGTTCCGTTGACGGAAACGTTTAAACAGTGGCTAAATTGTGGATTGAAGATAATCCAAGGGCAAAACAAAAACAAAAAACAGAAAAAACGGAAATAAAACAACGTAGGCAATGCAAAGCTGCCGTTATAGCAAAGACACGAGCAAGTCCAACAACCGAGTCTTGTCTTGGTAAGGTACACCATGGACTCGGTTTCGGAGATCCTAAAATTGCAGTGTCGGAAACAGAGGCAGAACCTTCAACCCTTACCTTCCCTCTGATTCCATCCTTCCTTCCAGTTCCCTTAATCATAACCCTATTATCATTCTTCTAAACCCACCACAAAACTCTCTCTCTCTCTCTCTCTCTCTCTCTCTCTCTCTCAAATCCAATTAAAAAGAAAATGAAGATGTTTTCTGTTCGTGTTTCTTGTCTATTATTGATTTTAATTTATATATTTTCAAGTTCAAATGGAGATGTTTGTGATTCGGAGAGAGCAGGGATTGTTTTGACTTCTGGTCTTGATTTCACCGAGTCAACTCGAGCTGGTGGAAGATCTCTCAAATCATTCTCGTGAGTTACTTTGACTACTCTCAATGATCATTTTTCTCTGTTCGATTTAGTTTCTTTATATTTTGAAGCCCTTTTTTTATGTGTGTGGGGGGTGGGGGGAGGTTGGGGTTTGTTATGATATTTTTTAACCCTTTTCATTTATAGTGTTTATTTGTCTTCTTTGGATAAACTTGCATAATGGGTTCTCGTTTAATGAAATGATAGAGTAGGATTTTGGGCGTAACATGGTTGAATAATGCTAAGTGGAGTCACTCACATATACGGAATCCACGCAGAGGCCTCATTGCATCATGATCTCACCTCCATTTTAGATTAGTGCTAAGTAAAGTAGTTTCATTGTTGACAATAGAAGCGCATGCTACTTTCATCATTGATTTAGACTTGTTTGTATGATCATGTCTTCAGTGATTGGGTGGGGGAGGTGGAATGGTACAGATAGAAAGATCAAAACTGGGTTTGAAATGGTTAAAATTGTAACAATATGATGGAACATTGGATTGTGGATAGCTGTAATTATTTGGTGTTGTGCGGAGAAGAGGAGATGGGGTTTAAGGGTTTAGATCTGAAGAAGAGTTGTTTGAGTTGATCTCATGATATGCTTATTTTGTTAGAATAGCAATTAGCTCTGTGGAAGATGAAGAGAGCTATGGATTTGACTGGATTAGAATTTTGACAGGTGTGAGAGGAAAGAGGATGGGTTATTTGAGCCAGAGGGTTTATTTTTGGGGGATATAGCGTGGGTGAGTTCTGTAAAAAAATCCATTTTTTCCAACCGGTGTTATTGATCCAATGACACAAGTGGCCAAGCTGGTTTAGAGGTCATCTATGGATGATGCAGTTTGTGAGATGGTTTTAATATTTTGGACTGGTGGGACCTACAACATGATGATCTTCCCAGTTACTCTTTTGAAACACTATCATGTTTACAAGAGCTTTTTCAGTCTTTCATATTTGTGAGGTCTCATCCGTGATACTTGGTTTACAGTGTCACCTTTTCATGACATTTACCCTGATTTTGGCAGTCTTATGAAATTTACCTTGATTTTGACAGTCTTATGAAATTTACCTTGATTTTGGCTGTTTTTCGATATTTATATGCTGTCCTGTGGTTTGTGGTTATCTAATTCTGTTACTCCTCTTCCTTTTTGTTTTCCTATTTGTATACAGACAGTATGAAGATTCTACAGAATTAGTTGCTCTATTAAATGGAACAATTTATTTTGAAGATAAAATTTCTGGGAAAATTCTGTGGTCATTTTCGTCTGGAGGGCCAACATATTCTTCATATCAAGCACCAGCTAAACATGACAATGATAAAGAAAAAGGCCCGGGAGGACTTACAGGGTTCTTTTTAGATTATGGGGATGACTGGCAGTTGTATGCACATTACAAATACTCAGGTGGAATGGTATGGCACTATGTCTGAGAAGTTCATTTTTGTATAGAATAATGATGTCTATTTTCAAAAGATTATGCACCAGGTTTCTTTTATTGATTATAAATTTAAAGCATTCATCCTCTTGTTATGATTGCTGCTACATTTTAATCATTGATTTACACTGTTGATCTGACAGAAACTTCCAATGAATATTGAAGACTTTATTACAATTACACCACACATATCAGAGGATGGAGCTGTTATGCTTGGGTCTAAGAAAACTACTGTGTTTGTAGTTGAGGCTAAAACTGGAAGACTTATCCGCACTTATAAGTCCCCTGACTCTCCATCTTCATTGCAGAGTATTGAAGAAGGGAGTGATTTACATGATGACATTAACAATAATAAGGATCTGCTAAAGTCTGGCTCATCAAATACTGCTCAAGTAATATACATCTCAAGGACAGATTATGCACTGCAAACGTTTGGTCCAAATTCAGACAAAGTTTCATGGAGTACAAAAGTGGCCACAATAGGGGCCACTTATCTTTGTAAAGATGTCGAGAATCCATCAGAAGTCTTTAACTTGAACTTTGAGCTTGATTCTGATACACTATTATCATGTCAATCCAGAAGGATTGTTGTCCAACGGCAGGGCAAGTCACAGTATTCCTCTGGGGCTATTCATGGTGAAGATAAGCTCCCATTGTCTGCTCCAAATCTAAATCTAATTCTTACCACACAGCCTGGGGTTGATAAATCATTAGATGATCATCATGCAAGAATGTTGCTTGCAGCTCCCAGTGATCATGGTAATGAAATGCTTCCTTTGCCTTCGGATTCTGCAGCTGGTAGGGGAGTGCTCCTCACGTGGTCAACAACGTGGTCCTTCATTTTGTTTGTTGGTATCCTGTTATTATGCTTTGTTTTGTACCTGAGTAGAGAAAGTTTTACCTTGAAAGTACAGTTGAGTGGTACTGGATTAAAAACTTCATCTTCCAAAAAGAAGAAAGCTAAAAAATCTGGAAAGAATAGTGTAGATGTTGAAAAAAGGAACGGAATTGCACTTGGAGAGGGTGTTAACAATACATTGTCAGACCTTAATAAACTTGTTGATGGAGGTGCCAATGGACACAAAATTGGTAAGCTATTTGTATCAAATACAGAAATTGCCAAGGGAAGCAACGGTACTGTTGTTCTTGAGGGTGTATATGAAGGTCGACTAGTTGCTGTGAAACGCCTTGTTCAAACTCATCATGATGTTGCTTGGAAAGAAATTCAGAATCTCATTGCATCAGACAGACATCCAAATATTGTTCGATGGTATGGGGTGGAGTATGATAAGGATTTTGTGTATCTATCTCTGGAGCGTTGTACATGCAGTTTAGACGACTTGATTCAAATATACTCCGATTCCTCTTTAAATCCTGTCTATGGCAAGGACCAAACTTCAAGAGCTGCAAAAGAGCATAAACTTCGGTTGGACTCGGTGAAGGGAGTTATGCAGGATCTCAATTTATGGAAAGCAACAGGCCACCCTTCACCTCTATTACTAACTTTGATGAGGTTAAGTGAAAAACTCTTTTCAATGATTTAGGGCTTGATTAAAAACAATCCCTTCCCTCCTTTAAATGTTTATGTTTGGATTAAATTAGTTATCTTTGTTCTTTTCATTTTCAATCCAATACAGGGATATGGTTTCTGGGCTTGTGCATTTGCATGAATTGGGAATAATTCATCGGGACTTGAAGCCTCAAAATGTGTTGATAATTAAGGAAAAATCTTTATGTGCTAAGCTCTCTGACATGGGTATCAGCAAGCGCCTTCTTGGAGATATGTCCTCGTTCGATCATCATGCTACTGGTAAGTATTTCTCATCCAAAACCATATCCATTCAAGCTCAGTAGTCTCCATTACATGATTGGTGTCAATAGCTTGTTATTCTGGCTTTTGGAATAGTTTTTCTCATCTGAGCTGTGATTTTTTTTCCAAGTAGATTATCCAAGGGAATGTATCCTAGTATATGTAACTGATTGAATGGCAGTTTTACCAAGATATTTGATGATGTCATTGCAGGTTGTGGCAGTTCTGGTTGGCAAGCACCTGAACAGCTTCATCATGGACGCGAAACTCGTGCAGTTGATTTATTTAGTTTGGGTTGTGTCATCTTTTACTGCATCACGGGAGGCAGACATCCATTTGGTGATCATTTTGAACGTGATGTCAATATTGTGAAAAACCAAAAGGACCTGTTCTTGGTGGAGTATATTCCAGAAGCTGAGCATCTTATTTCCTGCTTATTAAATCCTGACCCTGAATTGAGGTACGCTTTATTTCAAAACATCCCCGGATTTTTCTCCTAGCA
The DNA here is from genome assembly GCA_029228465.1 of Salix viminalis. Lineage (NCBI taxonomy): Eukaryota > Viridiplantae > Streptophyta > Magnoliopsida > Malpighiales > Salicaceae > Salix > Salix viminalis. The sequence goes on from CM055432.1 coordinate 7,679,759, forward strand.
TACAGATGATTTGAGTTTTAATAATCTTCTAGCATGGAAATTAGGATCTTTAACTCTTGTTTCAATTTTGTTTTTCCCCAACAACTAAATGCTTTTGTTTGTGACATACCTTTGATATGCTGTTAGGCCCAAGGCATTGGAAGTGCTACACCATCCTATGTTTTGGGATTCAGAGCTGAGATTGTCATTTCTTCGCGACACAAGTGACAGAGTAGAATTGGAAGATAGGTCTGACTCAGCCCTTGTGAAAGCGTTGGAGGGTATTGCACCAACAGCACTGGGTGGTGGAAAATGGAATGAAAAGATGGAGCATGCATTCATCATTGACATTGGTCGTCATCGGCGTTATAAGTTTGATGACATTCGGGACTTGTTGCGAGTCATTCGAAACAAGTTGAATCATTATAGAGAACTTCCCATTGAAATTCAGGTTTATTTCTCAGACAAACTATATATTACATTACAAATGCTGTCATCAGTTTATGTTCATTTAATATCATGCTCTACTTTATCGTCTCTTTATTGGGGGAGAGGGGGAGGGTGCTAGGGGAAGAAAAATTGAATGGCTGACTTGATGCCCTGCTTTTCTTGGAGGTGAACCATTTTTAATACTATGCTGAGGGCGACTTTCTCACTGTTTTGAGTGTCAGATTCAACATGTTATCCTTCATTTTAGGACAGTCTATATCATCATTCAAACATCAAACATATGTTCATATATCGTTATATTTCCTTTGAACTTGTGCCGTGTACTGGGATGATAGCTGTCCTTGGATTGTTATGCTGCCTTGCATGACTTTATCTCTACAAGCCAGTTCTTTGAATTTGTTTATGTGAACAGCTAATTTCAGTTTTGGTTTGGGTTGATGCTTCAGGAACTTGTAGGACCAGTCCCTGAAGGTTATGATAACTATTTTGCGAGTCGCTTTCCGAAGCTTCTGATTGAAGTACACAAAGTTGTGTGGAAATATTGTAGGGAAGAAGAATGCTTTCATAAGTACTTTAAAAGCAATGTTTAAATCTTTGGTTCCTTTTCACATCCCTGAAGACTGATGAATACTATATTGGTGTATAATAACTGTAAATGATGTTGTAATCTTAGTGCACGAGACCCCATGTAATAAAACATATTATTCTCTTAAAGATTACTCTGACATACATAGAATATTTCAAATTAACGCAGAAAAAAGTTGGTCATCTTGATCACTTCATCACAAGATCTTTTAGTTGCGTTTGTAATTGCTAGGGAATTCTGTTGTGCCTCAGTGTTCATGCATTTCTTGATTGCTAATCTAATTTAGTTCGCATCAAGCTTTAGAATTGTGTTGCACATTTATGAACAGAGGTTGAGAGTTATGTCAAAAGTTTGTCTACTTCCATTCACTGAAACATAAAATAAGTGATTGCGAAGCTTAGATGGTTCTAAAAGGAGTTGTTTGGCTATCATATTAACTACATCTAATGTGTTCAAATCTTTAGCATGGAAAACCACGAGTTAGGTCTCAATGCTAGAAATCCAATGTAACATCTAAACTGAAAATTACCAAAATCAAGCAAAGAGAACATAAATACAATGAAATCATTTTTTCCTTGCATAATTAAATACTATTTTCCTTCCATGTTTGGGTTAATGGTTATTTTCATAGGATTTTCTATTTGTTTCAGTTTATAATGAGAGACAAACTGAATTATACAGTCACTCTTTAAAGCTCCATTCAAGTATTCATTATCACTCAAGATTATAACCTATCACTCAATGACTCTCAGCTAAAACTCAAGATTATAACCAATCATTACTCAAGTGGTTCAAGTGCTACTTACACTTTCATAAGCATTATCTCGCTTCACAAGACAAGACTACATGTGATTAAGTCTAAGTTTTTTGTATAGAAATGGATTTCATGCACTTTAGGGTTTAAAACTGTAATTGAATAGAAGAAAATTTTCTTTTGAAAGACTAAAGCATCAAGATTAAGTGTGTGAAATTAGGGTTTTCTTATAAATAAAAAAGTATTTACATGAGAAAACTTATTTTTGATTGTTATTTACACGAGATAAAATAATAAGAAATATTTGCTCTTCTAAGTAATTTTGCTCTTTGTTAGAAAAAGATAGGTCTTAAATTTTAAGAAAAAAAGCGTTATTACAAAACAACTCGAGTATTAAGCATGTTTCTCTTTAAATCACAAGCTTGCCATTATAGCTAAAAATAGATAAAAGTGTAAGAGCACATGATGACTTCTTTTAGCTAAAACTGAATAAAAATACAAGTAATATTTGCTCTTCCAAATGTTTTTGCCCTTTGTTTGAAACACAGAGGTCATAAAATTATACAAGACAGAGAGTTATTGCAAAACAACCTACCTTATGCTTAGTATCAACATCATAATTTTCTCCTCTTTTGACATATATATATATATGTGTGTGTGTGTGTGTGTGTGTGTGTGTGTCAAAACAAAGATTCACAATTTATCTTGACCATAAGTTAGTAAGTAGATTCATAAAATTAAGTTCATAGAAAACCAAGAGAAACACCCATACATAAATATTACATCTTAAAAAGATAAGTTCAAAATGTAATAAAAGTAAGTTAGAGCATGCATGAAATTAGCACACCAAGAGATGAAAATAAGCTTATGATATAGGATCAGTAGAATTACTCCAAGCTAGCTAGATTGGATTTGCCTAATCATCCTTCTCTTTATTTTCACTTTCTCTATTTGTCATTTTCAAACCTACTTCTAATGGAAAATCCCAAACAACTGATCTTTGGTTAAAATAAAACACTTATGCCAATAATTCTCAAATTGGTTCATGTTGCCCTTTAACCATATGTGTAAGATCATCAATCCTTTGGTTAAAGGAAGTTATAGGGTGTGGTTTTTTCTTAGATAAATTCATTAGTACCATCCCACCTAAAAAATGTTTGAGAGAGAAATTGTGGTTGATATACAAGAGCATTTTGAGAGAGCCATGAAGATCAAATTTATTTACACTAATAAACATTATAAGTAAATAACTATAAATAAAAGGTAAAATTGGAGATTTTAGAAAGGTTAAGATATTTCAAAGTATAAAAGCAAGAAGATTGATTTTCTTTTGAGTCTCCAGGTTAGTCACAACCCAAATCATAAGTCCATCAATCTCATTGTGTTAGGCTAGCAAGAGGCAAAATGACCTATGAACTACTTTAAAGAGAACTTTGTGTAAAACACTCAAAAGGTTGGCATATCAAGAATCCATAAACATTATTTTATTGTTATATCCAATAGTATCTCATCTGTTTAGGTGGAAAAGTCATATTCATGTCCATATACTTTCTTTAAACACATCTTTCCCATGAATAGAAAACATTAGATAAAGGAAAACATCTTTCAAGTCTATAGCTATATGTCGTTTTTCACCATGCTTGATACCTTAAGATTAGCATAAACTTATCTCATTATGTCTCATTTCTATTTTTTCATAAATTAGTTTCATTATGCATGTATCACCAACACTTTAACAGTTGAAAGCATTCCTAACTCATCAAGATTAGCTTGGCATCCATTAACAACCTTTCTTTTATAAAATTTTAAGAAAAATATCTTCTATAGGAGATAATATTCACAAAGAAAGATCTTGGAAAATATAGGATATCCTTAAAAAGGATTTCAAGAACATTAGATAAAATGTTGTTTGTAAGTATGATAGAAAAGTGAGGATTCACATTGTTACAAAGGAGTAGTTATTACCTCATAATTTAAAGAAGTAAAATTATGTTTTTTTTTCTATGAGGCATTTTTAGATTTGGAAAGACAATGTTTTGGTGAGAGGATTATTTTTTGTGAAGGGAAATAGAGATGTTGAAAATATTGTTGCACAAAAAGAAATGACCAAAAGCTTCATTATATGTTTAAGTGCAAAACTTTTGTTAAAAAAAAGTACAACACTACACATTAGAAGAAGAACAAATAAGAGTGAGTTTTCTTGTTGGAAAATAATATGTAAGAAGATGATTATGATACAATCATATTATTCTAGCTTTTTATTACTTTACTTTTAGTTTTTTTTTGTATGTTTTATATATTACAATAAGTTACTTAACTTGTTTTGTGTTTAATAGTTCTATGGAAACACAAGGTATAAAAATGATCCAAGTGAGAGATTTTCAACACAAGTTTAGGCAAAGGGTTAGAAAAGGCACAAAGATAATAAAAAGAAATAGAATTTTCCATTTCTATATTTGATTAAAAAAGAGATAATTGACCATTCTAGAAATTACTAGACCAACTCTTGGTATTTTGGATGTAAATCAAGTTATAGATGTCTAATAATATGAGTTTTATGGTCATTGAAATACAATTGATAGACCTATATTTCATTTGTTGAACATGTTCTCAAATTTCATCATTATCCTAGACATCAAGTAAGTGCAATTGACGGATCACATACTAGAAAATCAAGAGAATATGGACATGCTTATGTATTTTGGACATACCTCATGTAATAGGCATCCAAATTGTGTGCTTATTTTAGATTTGGATAACTAATTGACATATCTATATTTTATATGCTTACAACTTTGTCAAATTCAATCCATATCTTGGGAAAAACTTTTAGTTCAAATGGGTGAATAACATGAAAAGACATGGGAAGGTCCCATTGCAACTAACTCTTCTTTATTTATTTGAAAAGTTGACATTAAGACTCCTATATAAGAAGGATTACATTTATAATAGGATGAACTTTTGTTTCCAAAATATATTTCTTTTCTTTTCTTTCATCTTTCTTTTTTTATCATGAATTGTATTCAAGCTTAGACTTTAATTGTAGGAGGTTAATTATACTTAAATTATCATAAATATTTATGGTTAAACTTACTCTATATTTCATTGTGATACATGGATATCTTATGTTTTTCTATTATTAAATATAATAATTGATGGATTAACTTTTATAAGATACACAACATGTGTTTTTTTAATTCAAATCTATTGCTAGTTTTTTTTTTTTTATGATGGATGAATGACTAATTAACTTAAGTAGCATGAATATTATATCTTCAAATCCATGTTTGAGTATTTGTTACATAAAAAATATAAGTCTTAATTTAATTAACTCCTCATGTGTTTTTAATTATTATGAACCAATTGTTCCTATCTTTATCTTAATGTTATGATGTAATTAAAACTTGCACGGTTAATGAAGATTGTTATGTGATTACAATTAATTGATGCATGAATGCTAAATTAACTAAAAAATAAGAATAGGTAGAAAATCTTGTTATATTTTATGGTTGATTTATTTCTTATCACAAATTAGGTTATTAAACTTATCTAAATTCAATGATTAATGATTAATTATCTTTGAAGAATACTTATTATAATGAAATTTAATATTTTTCCCATTATATTCTTACATTTTATCTCTTGTTTTCCATAATTGATTTCCTTTAGTTTCTTTAGGCATGCTATTTTTTTTGTTTATATCAAAACCTATTTAGTAAAATTTTAGAATTAATATGTTTAAATTTAAATTTTTTCATCTTTATTTGGTTTGTTTTAGTTTAAATCTAGATAACTTATCTTGATTGAATAAACAATTGTATCTATGTGGGACAACACATTTACTTTCTATATTATAAACCTTAATTTTAAGGGTTTAAACTTGCATAACTTCAATACTCATTGGATAATAAAGAGTAGACTTTGTGTAAGAAAAAAACAATTGACAAGATAGTTCAATGCATCTCTACTCATTAGAAAGGTAAGTCTATTTCTCACATAAACCACTTCACTTTAGCTGTAAGATAATTCAAACTTGTTGTTTAATGTATTCTTTCAAAAAGAAAATTTCATTTTCGAGCAATTTCCTTAGTTAAATAAAGGAATAACAAGTCTAATAGTTTGCTCTTTTGTTTCCAACTAGATTCTCTTCAATTGGTCAAACCTTTAATAACCCAAAAAACATTTATCTTTTCCAAAAGAACAAAATGATTTTCCTCTCCAACTAAGATCATATTCATGAACTTGTGCATGTATGTACATGTTATTAAATGTTCTTCATGCAAGCAAATTTATGTAAATCATACCAAATATTCATATTTACATGTTACATCATGCATCACATTTTTATTTGACAACCTAAGCAGAAAAAATGAAATACTGAGATGGAATTTAAGAAGGATTGCTTTTACCTAGTTCAAGTCAAAAAACACAGAATCAATCTTCAATTAATGATTTTATGAAAATATTTACAATTTGCTTTTCAATGATCACAATATCAATATCACCTTTATAAACATGATCATGAATAAAATAATGTTTAATCTCAATATGATTTGTTCTAGAGTCTTGAATATGAGTTTTGGTCAAATTGATATCGCAATAAATTATTTATGCATAATAAATCTAATAACAATATATTTAGCTTGTGTAATGGAAGTTTCCTTCGAATTTTTCTATTTACTACACCATGAAACTAAGGCATGTCCTATCGATTGGTAAGTTCCATTAATGCTTTTCTAATAGACAATTCAACAATAAAGTTAGAATCCAAATATTTGTTAAGTCAAAATTATCCATTTAAGAGTACCAAATACCCTTTACGTCTTTTATATATTTAAAAATACACTTAATGACATGAAGATGTGATTTGAAAAATTATGGTTTTTAAAATCAGGAGGCTGCTTATTATAAACAACAATTTTAAAAAGCTTGAAATTCTTAAAACATAAAAATACAAGCAATATATGATAAATTTCATTATAATCCATGTCTTCTTACTGGTTATAACCTTAGTCAACTAAGCGAGCAGTGTTTCAGATAGATTCTTTGGACTCACCAAGTTTATCATGAAAAACCCTTTTGGTTACAATAATGAAATGACCTTTAGGCTTAGGGATAATTCTCATACTTGATGTCTTTCGAATAATCAAGCTCTTCTTGCATTGAAAGTATCCAATACTCATCACGTAAGGATTCATCATTATTTTTAGGTTCATAAATAGATATAAAATCAACCTTACCAACTTTGATTAATCATAGAGGATTTTGTTCTTACTCCACTTGTTAGATCATCAATTATGGATTCTTTCGAAAGGTCTTTTGGTCATTAAATATTTTTGGAAACACTTTGTGAAGGTTCTCTTAGTGAATATGTCTTGTAGCCAATTGATTGGTTATACGTAACACTGATTTTCTTCATGTTCATGTAGAATATATTCATTATTATTTTTATCTTTAATATTAATTTATATTTGATTAATGAATATAATGTTTAATTAATATCTAGTATAAAGATACAGTCTAGGAGAGAAAAATGATTTGCAAAAGAAATTATAAAGTTGTTATAATTATGAGATATATTGCATCAAAGCTTTGCTTCTAAATATTCTCAGTCAATATTCAATTAACACTGGATATTAAATAGGGTTTTTGAGAATGAAACATATTATATTCATTCTTTTATAAAAAAACTACTTTTATAAACTAAGATATGAGGGATACCTAGAACTAGTATGTCGGTGTCTATTAGATAACATGTACATTAAACTGACCTATAAGAGACTTTTGTATAGAGAGACCATCTAATTCTATGGAAAATTCTTGTGATATTTGTACAAGTGATCTTTAGATTTAGGACCAATAAGTTATCCCATATATAGAGTGTTGTGGTTTGATCCTAACCATACACTGTCCTAATCAAAGGTAACAAATAGGTATATATTAGGTATGTCATAAACTATATGAAGGTATTTGAAAATAAAAAAAAGGATTCATCACCCTAGATGAATTAGAGAAAATATTATATCTTCTCTTAAATAATATTAATTGTGAAATTCATGGCCAAGATAGAATGAGTTTTAAAAATGTTTCAAAAACTTATTCAAATAATCAATGACTATAATATTGAAAACTAATACTATTTAACAAAGCATATATACTCTATGCTATAATATTTAAATAGCAAATATTCAAGGTAAAAAAGAACAACTGATCTTTAAGTAATCTTTGCATAAACTCTATATCTATCTAATATGATTTTTGGTGCTCCCAAAAAAATTTAAATTTATTGTTTTCACTGCTTGTATATGTTTTGAGAAACCAACTAGGTTCCTCTTTCCCAAGTTGATTATGTTGTTGAGTCATCATTATAGTATCTTTCATTTGATCATCCTTCACTATGGTGTCCTTTTGATCTTTATTTATATTTAACCTATCAGAAATAACATCTACACCAACATCTTTTTTTTCTTTTTTAGGATAAAAAGGTTAGACATATCAAATATAACATGTATAGATTATTTAATTAATAAAATTCAGTGATTTTATACTTCATCACTTTGCTAGTAGAAGAATAAAAAATAAAAATACCTTTATCAGGTTTCAAATTAGAATTTTTCAAATTGTCTTTGGTATTTAAAATAAAACATATTCATCTAAATACATGAAAATATAAAATATTAGGTTTATGTTTAAACCAAAGCTCATATGGAGTTTCTATGAAAAATTTAGTTTCAAACATAGCAAGAAGTGTTTATTACTTTTTAAAAAAATATCGAGCCAAAATATTCTTTATTAGCATAGTCATTCCTATTTCTTGAAGTGAATTTATTTATTTATTTATTTCAACAACTCTGTTTTGTCATAGAGTTGTAGGAGTTGAAAAATTCATGCTTAAGGCTATTTTCTTCACAAAACATTTTGAATGCAATATTTTTAAATTTTCCACCATGATCACTTATTATAATTCTAGAAAACAAATAACTTTTTTTTTGTATTTTTGATTCTTTTATTTTTTTTAAAAAGATTGAAGAGATTCATCTTTGTATACAATAAATAAAACCCATGTAAACATAGTGTAATATACTATGAAAGGATTAATTAGGAAAAAAATCATCTTTGTCAGCAATAGGCACAAGTGATTCCAATTTTTTTTTTCCTATGAAGTTTTTTTATTTTCAATAATATGAATTATCAAGCAATATAAAGACTAAAACATAACTCTATTTCTCCTATCACATAATTGACTAGTTACTAATCAATTATATTTTAAACTCAAAAAGTAAAACATGCTCAATAGTAGAGGAATTTACAATATTACCAATACCTTTTACCTTTCCATTGGTATCATCTTTGAGTATCACGTGTGACCTTTCTCTTTTTGAAGGAGATGAATTTGAATTTTCATCCATCATGACTTGAACATCCACTATCCAAATATCACTTGTCCTTATTTTCCCACAAGAAAATAACTCCATATGTTGATTTTGGTTGGTACTTATAATCTCATGGCTAGTAAATATGCCTTTTGACTCCAAATGTGTTTTGTTTTAGTTGATAAAATCTTGTGCATGCAATACTCTTCATGAAAATTATTTTTGCATAACATTTATATATGCTTGAAGATGTTAATTTTTTTTTATCAAATAAGCTTAAATTTTTCATTTTTCATCGGTTTATGTCCCAAACCACTTTTCTCAAACATGTGTCCTTGATTACCAAAAAGTCTATGTTAGCTTCCTATACTTTTGTAAAAAAAATTAAGTGGAGTTTAAATGAATAACTTGATTTTTTAAAATATCAAATTCTTTAACTAAACTCTCAATTGAACATCTTCGCTTTTGTAAAGTATCAAAGTTTTTTGAAACAATATCAATTTTACTTTGAAGTAAAATATTTTTCTTATGCATCTTTTTATACTTATAAAATAAGTCATTAAATGTATCTTGCAATTCATTAAAAGTAACTTGAGGCTTAAGTTTATTTACTTCATTAATGTCAATGTGGCTATTTGCCATCAAGAAAATCTCCTTTGATGATTTCAATATTAGCCATCAAACATAGAGATTGGTCAATTCCTCCAATTTCGAGTCAACATCACTTCAATTGATTGCACTGTCATATTTGTCATCCAAAGTAGATAGTTACCTTTAATGACTTTTTCTTTTTTTGTCAAACTTTAATCTCTCTTTTTTATATTTGGGAAATCATACTTCTTGTCAAAATTTAATCTCTTTTTGATTGTAATAGACATGATTTTCATCTTAAAAAAGGGAGCCCTGGCTACATATTGACCATCTTGTGCCATGATTTTTTTTCTCCTACATAATTAAATCTCAAACAATGAGTCCGGAGTCTAATACCAGTTGAAAAATTAAAATAGCCTTAGTCCGGACTCTAAGGCCACCATCGCCGTATTTTCTTTGCTTGATGTTTAAACAAACTTGGAACTGTGTTATTGCACTCTTTTGTATACAAAGATTTTGTCTCCCTTCAACTCCATCTATGCACCATGCTCTCAGATATGCTTTTCTCATTCTCCACTTCATGCGTCACCTGATTCAGACGAGTATGAAAAATAAAATAAAAATGGAAGCCCACGGAGTATTGCAGGCAACATATCTAGTAAGAGCTAAAAGTTTCTGCCAATAATTCTCTTTTATGCTGCCTGCATATGCCTTCTGGCGGTTGCTATTGCAATTGCAGGCCATCAAGAATCAACTGAACCGAGATAAACTAGCCCTGAAAGGAAACTCCGCCGTGTAACGATACGTTGATGATGGATCATTAGGCATCGTTGCTAGCATGGGGACTTTCATCTGGAGGAGATTCAATGTCTTGTCTCTTGGAACTGTAACTGTCCATGGTTTCGTTTCGATTAGAGGCCATTTCTAGTCGCCTTCTCTTGGAGCGGCTTTTCACTTCCTGTTCCTTTTCATCAGCAAATGAAAGAAATGTTTGAAGGTGTGCCGGTGTTGAGCTTCGACCAGAAGAAGCTAACTCCAACGAGTTGTACTGACTGAACTGCCGCACCATCTGCAGAACATTTATGAAGAGAGCAAACAAGCAAGCTATTCCACACATCAAATACAGGCCCCAAAAGCTCTTGAGGTCAAGCCTGTCCACTTCTAACTTCGTGCCTTGTAAACTGCATGCACTTCTCATAAGCCATTTGTCATGGATCCTCTGCAGATCCCCATTCTCTGAGAGTTTCAGAATTGCAGTTGACAAATCCACTGCTAAGGGCGAGTCTCTTGGAAATGCCTAGTAAACGAAACAGAAGCCATGTTGTTATAAGCTGGAAAGCTAAGAACACATAAATATTACTATCCCATAAAAGAGTCTGGAGTGAACAACAGAATCATGCAAGAAGGGAAAATAATGCCATTTTTATGTACTCACAAATCCCCATCCATTCTTGGTGAACTGCTGACCGACAATACTGAATTCACATCGAGTTGAGAGGAAGAGCTCTATGTATGCACGCTCATCAACCACGGCAGCCACACCACCTCTATGAGGACCATCTTTCAAGGCTTTAGCATAGTCTTCTGGCATCTTAAGTGAAACCAGTCTGGACTCGTGAATTCCAAGTTCATTAACTAGATAGTCTCGGGCAAATGAACCCTGCTGGTAACCTATTGGATCTTTGCTTGATATTATACTTTCTATGCCTTTAATGGGAGAAAAGATCTGCTGTACTGTAAGGATTGAGGTCAAACTTGCCGTGTAGCTTGAGTTAATTATAAGAACCACAAACAGCCATATAAATAGCACAAAGCGTCCGAGCGTACTGATGGTATTTTCTCCTACATTGAATAAGAGAAGGCGACTTGTTAGACTGAAGCTGCTTTATTAGACAGGACAACAATATGATTTTCATTTCTACTTACTGTGGGCAAAGAACCAAGTTGAAAAGCTAAACCTGCAGAAGCCAAGCATGATCTTAAGCGATTGAGGAACTCAGGCCAAAAAATGAACTTCTATTATATGTAGATTAAGAAACTCAGATATTGTGACAAAATTTGAAAGAATATAGAAAAGATAAAGTGGGGAGGAACCATCTCAGAACAGTCTATAGGACTACAAATGATATTGCAAGTTACTTGCCATAGAATAGTAATTAGTTGTCTTCTAGGAGGACCTCGGAAATCATCATTCAGCCTGTGCTCCAAAATCCAAACAACTGCACCAACAATTATGAAAAAGAGTGCTGTAACAGCCCACATCTGTCCAGTAAATGGCTGCAGAAAGGCCCAAGCACTTGAATTCCTTTTTTTAACAGGAGCTACTACAACAAGCCCGGACTCGATATACGGCTGTGTAAAGTCAACCATCTTTGTTCTATTAGTGATGATTGCAATATCACCTATTGCTGCATCATAGACCTATATGAAAGATGAAACTGAATAAACAACAAAGAACCATTGCACCTTTGAGAATCTGTAAAGTTTCTGTTTTAGGACACTCACACCCGCTGTGATCAACCGTACAAGCTCAGTGCAACTTGGGTTAGTAACTCCATCTCCATATGGAATTAATTTATATGGAACAGCATATGGCAACAAGTTGATAGCTGCAGTGAAAACATCAATGCAGTACCCAGCAAACTTATCTGTGCCTGGTACTTGAGAGACAAACTCACAATAACTAACACGGCTTGGAACTGCAATTCTCAAATGCCTTCCATTTTCTGGGTAAACCCATCCACGGGGCTTCTGTGCTGTTTGGCCAGGCCAAATAACACCATGTAGTTTCTGACTTGAGCTGGAGCGATTAGGAGGTCTTGAGTAAAGAGTTTCAGGAGGCACAACTGATAAACCAGAGTAATTAGACCAATAACCAATCCTTCTAATCCCATTACCAATCACATTGATAATGTCATAGGCAGGATGAATGAGGTTCCCATCAGGATTAAACTTGACTTTGCCTGTCACGCCAGTCATGTTAACCTGCAAAATGTTTTGACGTAAAAGATTTCCTCCATTGAAGATATTCAAAGCATCAAGATGCAAGCTCCCTCCTCGCAGCGCAGCTAGTCTAGAATCATTTGAAAATGAGACGTTCCCTCCTTGATCAAAAAATGCATTGATTGCATGAGCAAGTAACCATACTGTGTCATAAGCATATAGACCGTAAGTACTCAGCCCCATGGGGTTAGAGCCGTAAGCTGTTGTCCCACTACTCAGGGTGCTCCACCTTGATACAAACTTCCTTTTGAGTTCTGAATCTGGTGTATACATACGCAGTGTAAGAACTCCTTGAATATCATCCAATGTGCCTGCTGGGAGAGGAGAATCAGTTTCTACGAGAGTGGAGAGCCAATTAGTAGTAATCCACACATATCCAGGCCCCATCATGCCAAGATATTGAGCAACGCTGAATACCACTGGACCCCAACTGGAAAAGGTATGAACAACAAGAATCCGAGACTCGGTTGAAGCCACCTTAACCAGCAGATCAGTGATCTCCTCCCGGGTTGCTGCAGGGGTCAGAGGTGCTTTAAATGAGATTTTACATCGTCTCTCTGCAAGTTTATCACCTAATGCAGCTATCCCATTTCTCCCATAATCATCATCCCCATAGATTGCTATCACCTCTTTCCATCCATAATAGTCTACAATTTCAGCTATAGCAGCCATCTGATACAGGTCATTCCGGGCGGTCATAACAAAGAATGGGAATTGAGGTGAAGAAAGAGTAGGATCTGTGGATGAATATGATAGCAAAGGGATTTGGAGCTCGTTTGCAACAAAGGATATTGCATGAGCTGTCACTGAAGACTGGGGGCCTACTATGGCTACAGTATCAGTTTCCATGAACTTTAAAGCTGCAATCACCAATGAAATTAAAGAATGAAGAATCATAATCCCTCTTTGAAATCCAAGTAATAAATTTAAAGGAGAAGGGTCAAGAACAAGCAAGAGATAATAAAGGATGTACCTTCAATAATGCCAAGAAACCCACTTTTATCTGCAGACATCGTAATCCTTAGCTTAGTTCCCCCAAGAATAGAAGGATCAGAATTTACATCATCAACTGCAGCTTGTATTGCAACCTTTGCAACTTTTCCAATGGTAGAATTGAATGACAAAAGAGCTCCAATGCTCACAAAAGGAGGTCTTGCAGGTACATTTGTAGCAACCCCATTTAGGGAAATCCCATTGTAGAAAACCACCAGCACCAGAATCCAAATCGTCTTCATGGTGATTTTCCTTATTAAAAACACCCCCTTTTTTTTATTGATTCCGCAAAACACAGATAACAAAGAGTACATCTAAACAATCCCTTATTTAACACACTCAAAAATTAATGAATCAATTGCAAGCTCCATATTTACACGCTGTAAGATTCCAAAAACAAGTATTTTCTCAGATTTTAGAAACACATGAAGGTTACATAAGCAAGCAATATAAAATATTTTATCTGAGAGTAGCACAAAAAGGTAAAAGTGAAGTAAACATAGAAAGAGATAAACAATAAGAACACATAATTAGCCCCAAATCAGTACGTGCACGCTCAGTGAATTGAACCCGCCAAAACCATACCAAGACAAGAGAAGAAGGTATCCCAAGAAACATAAAACATGGCAGTTGGCTCAAACAACTACTTTCCACTTAAAGTAAACAGCAGCCGGGCAACCAGAAGTAGTGCTTAAACAGCAACCGCTGTGAAAAGCAGCTTTCTCTTGGGGATGGAGTTTAATCACATAAAAAAGACAAGACACGGTGATCTAAAGCAGACCAAGCTAGAAAAGAACAAGTCGAAGGAATGTATGAAGGTAGGGCTAGAAACAAGTTTGAGATCACAAATCTGCCATTGAATTCATGATGGTCAATATAATTTCTTCTTCATCTTTTTGGAGATAATTTGACCCTTCTCATTTGACACACTTATGGACTTTAGGTGGTGCGACAACAGTGAGAGTAGTCTTTTGTGGTCCTTGCTCTTCACCACGCTGCAGTGCACGAGCGCCCTGTGGATGAATAATAAGTATTAATTATTAACCAAGTAAAACACGTGGAGGAAATGAGTGGTGTTTTTAATTTTTCTGAATGTGCTACTTAGTTCTCATTCTCTCTAAATTAGAGCAATTGGATCCCTCTAATTTTTTAATTTTTTAAAAAATCAATTTTGATTCAAAATTTTATTTTTTATTTTTAGTCTTTTGCTCGAAAGAGAAAAAAAAAGGTCGTCCGATTCGAGTAAGAGAGAGAATTATTGTTTACACCAATTTAAATCACCAAAACAGTCTATCTTGATATCAAATAGTTTTATTTGATAACCGAGGTGTTTTTTCAACCTTAAAATTATCTAAAAAACATATCTAAACTTAGAAATATTTTTGATTTTGGGTAGATTTTAATTTTGGGTTGATTTTAGGGTTGTTTTTAAATCATGAATGTATTTATCAAAACATGTCTAAGGGGTTTACTAAGTGTTTTGAATTAAAAATCAATTTTTGATAAAAGAAATGTTTCAACATCTAAAAAAAATCAGATGATACGAGGTTTAACTCCCTTACTAAATAGGGCAAGCACTTTGACCTGACTTCTCAAGCTTAATGACATCTAAACTTTTTTCTTCTAAATATGTTTTCTTGATTAATGTTTTTTTTAGTATTTTTTTCAAAATATTTTTTTAGCTATATTTAAATCAATATCCCATCTCTCTTTTATTTTTTTTATTTAACATCTTTTAAATGAAGGTTGTTTTTAGTTATTTTGTATGTATTCAGTTTTGAAGTGATTATTTTATATAAATGAATTTATAAAAAAAAAAATTATTTTTGGATAATATTATAATACGTTTAACCTTGCATAATATTTTTTATTTTTATTTTATTCAATAAATTTCATGTATGTCTATTTGTATTATTGTTTGATTAAATAAAAATTTGATTTTGATAAACAAAGTTATTAAATACAATCGGATCGAAGATCCATATTATAAGGTCAAATATTTTTAATATATATATATATATATATATTAATATTGTATTTATTTATCATTAATAAAAAAAAAACATTTATTAACACACACAATTCTCCTTTTTTTTTTTTTATTCAATCAACTTCAAATGTGCCTATTTCTATTCTTATTTGATTAAATAAAATTTTAATTTTCTTCATTCTTCCTTTCCTATTTTCTTTTGTCTCTCTTTAAAATTCGTTCTTACCATTCAAAAAACATATTATTAATTTTCTTCTCTTTGGTCCTCATCTTTTTTTTCTTAGCTTTCTTGTCAAATTTTGATTTTGTTTCCAATTTCTTCATTGAATCCATAATTGTGATGTGTTGTTTTTTTAAACTTAGCCCTCATTCTTTTGAATTTAATTTTTTTTTGCTTAATTCCCCCATTGAATTCAAAAATCTAAGTTATCTTCTCATTTATTTTGATTTTCAGATTTAGTCATCATTCTCTTAATTGTTGTTTTTTTAATTTTGATCATTTTGTATAAAAAAATTTAGTACATCCTTCAATATTTGATTTTTCAAAAATTAGGCTTCATGGTTTTTCTAGATGAAGTGCTTCTAGTTTAATTACTAAGGTCACGAGTTTGAAAAGTTAACACATGTTAATGTATTTTTTTTATTCCTTCTTTGAATGTTTTTATTTTGAAAAATGAGCTTCTTGATTTTCTTTGATTTTCTCTCAATGAAGTTATCTTGATCTCTTGATTTGAGCATCAAGTTTGACTGGTTGACTTAGAATTTTTTTTTTGTCATTTTTTTTATATTTTTTTCAATTCTTCCTTTAAAATTGGTTTCTTTTAAAAATTAAAATTTGTCATTTTCCCCACCCTGCTTTCTATTAGGTTATTCAATTTGTATAGTTTAGGTCATAAGATTTGGTTAACTTATCCAGTTTATATGTATTTTATTTGTTTGGATTTTTTTTGGTTGATTTTTTTATTTCATCATTCTACATTTGGATTATAGAAGATTGATCATTGTTATATTTTTGTAATTTTCTTTCCATAAGATCGGCCCAACCAACCTCACGACTCGAGTTGTGAGTTTTCATTAATATATAATTTCAATACAATATTTGATTATGAACATTTAACAGTTATATTTTAATGCAATATAAATATCATAATTATATTAACTTTTAAATTTTCTTTTAAAAAAGTGTATTTATCTCATTAATTATTTTATATGCTGTATATTTACTCTAAATTTATTAATTAAATATGGATTCATTAAATGAATATTAAAAACAACAAATTACTCATAACGATCAAATTGGTTAAGGGGCATCTATTAACTAACAATAACACGTGTCAATAGTCCATCTTCTTTTCATGTTCCAAGTTTCAACCCCTTAAAATGGCTACCGTAAAAGGCTGGAATCCCTCATTACTCCACCACAAAAATGTAAACTCTCTCTCTTTCCTCTTAATGGCCTTCCCTTCCCTACTTTCATGTGCGTCATCTCTTGTTTTTCTCATGCTATGTCTTATGGGTTGTGCAATTTTCTCTTAATGTATGAATTCTTGTTCCTTATAGACTAATTTCGTATCTGGGTTTTCTGTTGGTCTTGATCTTTGCTGTAAAAGTTTCAGGAAATGTGTTTATCTCCTTCAAGAATTTCAGAGGGGTGAATTTTATTGGTAGCGAAAGAAATGGTTTGCCTTTGGTAACATTTGATTTGGATCAAGTGCTTTGCTTTGAATCAGCTGGTGGACGGCTAGTTTTTGCTGTTTGGGGGGTTTTCTTAGGATATATCTAAATATGGCTTGTCCATGGCCTAAGGGTCTGTCCAGCTAAGTACAATTATTCTATATTTTTTGCTTCTTTCATTTCTCTTTCTTTCTTTTTTTTGGTAGTGAAAATTGAGAATGGAGTAGACTTGGAGAATGGCTCAAGGGACTAATGCTTCACTTCAGATAGAAAGATTGGATGGAGGGCATAATAGTACTTGTAAGGGAAGCGTGTCTGCCATGGACGATGAAAAGGATGAGAATTTGAACCAGTTGAGTTCTGGTAAACCTCCAAGAAACGTCAAAATGGTCAGGCATTGTAGCAGCTCTGCATTTTTTACAGATTTTGTGAGTTAATTTCTCTTCTTATCCAACCTTCTTCTATCATTCTGTTATAGTTGAAAGAGATTCTAATACAAGATAATATTGTTTCCTTTCCATGGTATTTTAAACCTTGTTCTTTATGGATTGAGATCCATGCATTCAATCAAATGATTGCAAGAGTTTGTTTGATGTGGTTTGATTTAGTTGAAAAGAAATTGTCGTTTTATTTTAGGAAACGTTTTCTTGATATCAGGAAATTAATCCATACAGGTCTTTTCGACGTCCTGCTGTAGTCAAGTAGTAGCATTTTGTTCAGAATAAGCTGCAAAAGATCAGAGTTCCATTTCAAAACTGCGTGCTGAATTGATTATGGGAACAAATGTCTTAGACTACAGTGCATTTTTAGAACCCAAAAACTTATTAAGCAACAACGTCATGTCTTGCAATCAATTTTGAAAATCCTGTGTTCATTATCTTTAGCCTCATACAAATATGTTGCATGTATGTGTTTGTCTTCTAAGTGCTTGCACAAATGGATGCATGTTCAGTTTCAGGTTCTTAGGAAGAATATATGTTTCATTGAGGAACGTTTGATGGATCATTTTATACATGGGTGTTTGATCCATGTATTTAATGCAGATCTCTTCTGATTTTACCTCTCTATTGTCCATGTAGGAATCAGAAATTGGGATTTTGGGATTGGTCTCACCATCATCTGAAAATCCTGTATTTCTCCCTATTTTTCGCTCTGGAAGCTGGTCGGAGAAAGGACCAAAGCAGTACATGGAGGATGAGCATATATGTGTAGATAATCTACATGAACATCTTGTTACATCAGCAGACCTACCCTCTCCTGGTGCATTTTATGGGGTGTGTAAGTTGCTATTAGGTTAGAATACTCGAGTCATTCCTCCTTGAACTAAAGAATTTTCCTAACTATGAAATAATCATTTTCTTTTGTCTGTAACTTGGTTATTCTGCATTCATAGTTGTTAGAGAATAATATAAATCATATTCTGGGGCATCACCTAATAGTTTAAGCTTTTAGGTGAGATGGTTTCTTAACATGGTATCAGAGTCTTGCTGACCTAGTGGTCACGAGTTCGAATCTCACCTCCTCCATTCTATTTGATAAAAAAATCAAGCACAGGGTAACGTAGGCCTGTGCAAGTTTCAAGCCTAAAAAGACTTTCACTTGAGAGTGTGTTAAAGAATAATATAAATCATATTCTGGGGCATCACCTAAAAACTTAAACTTTTAGGTGAGATGGTTCCTTAACAATAGTGATCCACCCAAAGCATGGTTGTTTTTTAACCTATAATGAAACAGGTGATAAGAGGCATCAATACAGCTTACTTGACAATAGGCCTTATAGATCGTAGAGCTCACTAAGATGGTGCACTTATATTGTTTATTTCTGCAGGTGTTTGACGGACATGGTGGCACTGATGCAGCCTACTTTACCAGGGAGAACATTCTTAATTTCATTGTTGAAGACTCCCAGTTTCCCTCAGGCACAAAGAGGGCAATTAAGAGTGCCTTTGTGAAGACTGATCACGCTCTTGCTGATACTAAATCTATTGATAGTTCATCTGGCACCACTGTCTTGACGGCCCTTATTTTGGGAAGGTGAGAGAAAAACTAAACTGCTCTGGAATTTCTAGGTGCTGATGAACCTGTGTTGGCAATGTTACATTTCTGCTGTAGCTTTTGTCAATTTCTGGCTTGATACTGCATTCTTGTAGGACCATGCTCATCGCTAACGCTGGTGATTCACGAGCTGTGCTGAGCAAACGAGGAAGAGCGGTTGAGCTCTCAAAGGACCACAAGCCCAACTGCAGCTCAGAAAGACAAAGAATTGAGAGGTTAGGAGGGGTCATATATGATGGCTACCTTAATGGCCAATTATCGGTTGCTCGTGCTCTTGGAGACTGGCACATTAAGGGCTCTAAAGGTTCGAAAAGCCCGCTAAGTTCCGAGCCAGAGTTGAAGGAGATTAGTCTGACGGAAGAAGATGAGTTTCTGATACTAGGCTGTGATGGTCTATGGGATGTAATGAGTAGCCAATGTGCAGTCACAATTGTCAGGAAGGAGCTAATGATGCATAATGATCCTGAGAGGTGCTCAAAAGCTCTTGTAGCAGAAGCACTCCAGCGCAACACTTGCGACAACCTGACAGTCTTAGTGATCTGTTTCTCTCCTGATCCACCTCCAAAGATTGAAATTCCTAGGAACCATAGAAGGAGGAGTATATCTGCTGAAGGGCTGGACCGTCTCAAGGGTATTTTGAATAATTAGTGCTATTTGAACAAGAATTTCCAATGGCCTGTACATGAGAAAATGGAGCATGCGAAATAACTAGGGGGCATTTTTCCAAGTTAATGCTGCCCCCTGCTCCGGCTGAACACTGCTGCTTTCCTTTTAACCTAAATATATCCCCATGTTTTTGAGAGACTCTGTAGTTTGTATGAATCTTTGAATTGTTGGAGAGTGAATTGGCATCTTTGATTTGAAATCTTGTATTTTGGGCGAACCCTTTAGTCTTCCCATATTACTTTATTCGTTATCAATAAATTCTCAAGAAAATAATGATGGTTGCATGAGTACATGACTAAGATCTAACCAAATTAGAACCTGAAGGATCATGATCCTTGACTAGTCAAATATACGATGCTTTAATATATTTTCTTACATAACAAGTTTAAAGCCTAAATTGAAGAGCTTATTCAAGCATCTAATTAAATAATTTGATAAACTATTCATGTAGATAAGCAAAAAAACATTCACCATAATTAAAAGAGAAATTAAAAAAATCTCAAGATAAATATAAATCAAGATATTTAATCATATAAAATGAGATATTTAGTCGACTGTGTGTTACTAATCTTGTTTACTTAAATCAATAAAAGATAAATTCACATAAAACAAATTCAAGATCTAAACAATAAACACAGGTAAAATTGATTGAATAAAATCTCATTTTAAAAACAATACCACACAATGTCATTCACACCAATAATAGTTTTTATTTTAAAAAATAATCTATATCTATCTATCTAACAATAGATGAATCATCTTCATAAGAAAATTAAACACATCCTATATAATAAAAAAAAAAGACTAAATAACCCAAAAAAATAAGGGGTATGAATCAAAACACAAATGCAAGATTTTTTTTAAAAAAAAAATACATATAAAAAAGCTAGTAATTAAAAAAAAGAATGAGGTCAGGCGTTGTGGGCCTAGTAAGCCGTGCCCAACACCTGAGCCCAAAAGAAAAGCCATGTTCCTTCGAACAGAAAGCATTGGTTGTTGCCCTAATGAGAGGGATGGCAACAACGTAAAATTCATAGCAATTGCGTCTGGTATTTATTCATACAATTGATGCTGGAGAAGAGGAAATCACTGATGGAAGAAATTAAGAATCTTTTGGTGCTTGGTTTTTTTGTTTCTACAGCAAAAATGTAAGAAGCCTAATAATTATGCGTGTTACTGGGCTGTGCATGGGCTCTTCATGGGCTGGGCCAAGCTTATTACCCATAAGTAAAACACATGAATTGAACCCGAATCCCGCAACCCCAAATCCAATAAACTAAAACCCTCAAAGCACCACTGATCATTTCTCTCCTGAAAACCCACGCCATGGCAACCCTCAAAGAGATCTTAACACGCCGTCCGGTGGCAGCCACCATCCGCCTCACCGTTCCAGCCGGCGGAGCTAGACCAGCACCACCAGTAGGTCCAGCACTAGGTCAATACCGTCTAAATCTAATGGCTTTTTGCAAAGACTTCAATGCAAGAACTCAAAAGTACAAACCAGACACTCCCATGTCTGTTACCATAACAGCTTTTAAAGACAACACTTTTGAGTTCACAGTTAAGTCACCTTCTGCTACTTGGTACTTAAAGAAAGCAGCAGGAATTGAATCAGGTAGTGGTAGACCAGGACACGTGGAAGCATCTACAGTGACTTTGAAACATGTTTATGAGATTGCCAAGGTGAAGCAATCAGACCCTTATTGTCAATATATGTCTCTTGAGTCTATTTGTAAGTCTATCATTGGCACTGCCAATACCATGGGGATTAAGGTTGTTAAGGACTTAGATTAGTGTCTAAACATTTATGGGTTTTTGATGATGTTTAGGGTTTCTTTGAGGGTTTTGTCTCTTTTCTAATGTTGTGGACATGTTTCTAGTTTCAATCTAGAATTACCCTATTAAACAAAAAGTTTCGATCTTGAATTGAATAAGACAAGCTTCTGTTGTGATAGAGTATTGCTTAATGCGTTGGTTTTTTTACTGGTTTCAAGTTTTAATTTTGTATTACGATAAGTGTAGAGTGGAAGAGCAGTGATGGAAAGGAACTTTTAGTCTTGAATCGATAACATATAGAATTTTTTTGAGTAATGTGTAACTATATATGGTTTGGTGAGTTTGTAGAAAAATTGATTGTGAATTTTTGTTGTGGTAGTGGCGCATTGTTCTAGCATTACCTTTTATGTTTAGTTGTTTTATAAATTGTGTTTCACAGCAATAATAATGGCATTGCAATTAACCATTTATTAGCCAGGTTGCTTCTTGTTAAAGCTGAGAAAGTTGGATTTTTTGTAACGTTTCAGTCATTTGATAAATTGATTAGTTTGGATGAAATATATTTTTTATAAGAATTGTCAAGGAACCATCTCACCTAAAAGTTTAAGTTGTTAGATGAAGATCCAATATATGATTTATATTATTCTCTAACACACACCCTTTAGTGAAAGCTTTTTAGGCTTGAAACTTGCACTCAAGTCCATATTACTTTGTGCTTAATATTTATAAAACAGAATGAGGATGGTAGGATTTGAACTCTTGATGTTGGGTCAATAAGGCTCTGATACCATGTTAAAAAACTATCTCACCTAAATGCTTAAGCTATTAGGTGAGGTCACATGATACGATTTATATTATTCTCTAACAAGAATTGACTCAAAGTTGTGATCTTGAGTTTGGTAAAGATATCCTTATTGCTTGTATGTGCTTTTAGTGAACTGTGACCCTGGTTTGGTGTGAAATGTATGCAATGGTCCCATGGTCTCGTATTACTATTTATGTCATAGTTGTTTGATAGAATTCTATCCCTTGTAGATGGAGTGATTACACAATTTTAATAAGTCCATCGCTAGGTTACTGCTTGTTAAGGTTGTGAGTTGGGGTTTAGGTTTTTTCAATTAGATTTTGATCATGGGATAAATGGTTCATTTTGGTCAGGTATATGGATTTGAAGGGCTGTTCATTTGGGATTCAATTTTCAAGTTTAGTGACCCAAATTCATTTGGCAACTCAAATCTATCTATACCTTAAACCGTTTCTGTTAGAGGTGGGAGTGAATGTGAGTGAGCCTCCCTTGTCTGATAGATTTTGCAAATTCATTTTTTGGGTTGCA
Source organism: Salix viminalis (assembly GCA_029228465.1). NCBI lineage: Eukaryota > Viridiplantae > Streptophyta > Magnoliopsida > Malpighiales > Salicaceae > Salix > Salix viminalis. The sequence goes on from CM055432.1 coordinate 7,702,982, forward strand.
CACTCACTTGTTTAGTGAATGTTAAATTAGGCAATCTTGTGGTAATCTTCCATTCTAGATGTATTTCATAGTGTAATCTTCTATGTGATGAGTGGCCCTGATGCAGCTGCTGATCTAATGAGATATTCAAGTTGGAATGGGAGTTTAAAACTGTCAAGCACTTGTGTAAAGGGAATCATAAAATGTTTCCAAGCCAGATTAGGCCAAATTGAGATTGGGAGGTTGAGCAGTTGTCATCAGAGAAAAGTAAGGTTATTGAATGTTTGCTCACTCAAATACCACTCACATATAAGCAGAGTATACTTTAAAAAAACACAAAAAAGTGATCATCAGCCGAGCGCTGTAGAACTGTGATCAGTTGTGTAGAGTTGTTTGCTTCAGACTGTCGATTCGTACAATATTTCTTTTTTGTTTTTTTGTTTTCTGCTTTGGTCATCCATTTTTTAATTTAATTTTTCAATGTTGTGTTTACTGAAATTTTATGTTTTTGATATTTTTTATTTCTTTTATATATAGTTATTGCAATCTCTGACAAATATCATGACATCAAGTTGATGCCTGATTTAACAAAAAGTAATTTAATTTTATTGTTTGCAAAAAAATAAAAATGAGGGGACCAACCAAAATTGAAACAAAGAAAAAAATGGAGGTCTTTTTTTTAAAAAATAGTGTCAACTCTTTCTTTTTGCCTTTGTTCATCAATATTCAAATCAAGGTTGTCAATTCGTTTCAGTTGGTGCTTGGTGCTTCATTTTTTCAATTGGAATGAAATATTTTGATTTCAGAGCGTTTCGGCACGCTGTTTCGGGGTTTTTTATATATATATATATATATATATTAATTCAAATTCCAAAATAAAATTATTTAGAATTGTGTAATTTAATATAAAAAAATACACATTAAAATGATTTTTCTAAATAAAATTATGAACATGTATATTATGAGAATGACATTATCAATCTCGCAAGGTCATTATTTTATTTGATTATTCTAAAATTTTAATATAATATATATAAATATGTAAAGAGACTATTCGTAAAATTTCATCTCAATATAACGGTCGGATTAAGAAATATAATTGATATTGTAAAATTATTTATTTATTTATTTTTAAATACTATTTGATCGAAACAAAATGACAGAACAAAACCGAAATATTCCAGCTGAAATTTAGACAAAATTTCCAAAGTAGATCGAAATTTTAAATAAAATAAATATAATACAATTTTATCTTTTTTTTAATTGATATAAAGTACTTCGAACATATATAATACTTCGAACAAAACAAAATGAAATTATCAATACTGTTACAAATATCAACCGGTGGATGATGCGGTGTTTACCATTGCAATCAACGCGTTATCTAATATTTTTATATGTATAAAAAAGGACAGACAAGACACATGGTCTGCCTCTTGGCCAACTTAAAATAAAAGCAAAAATCTAAGTGCACGAGTCGTCTCGTAGGCCTTTGCTTTTTTATTGGCTAGGTGTTCTGGACACCCAAGCCCGTGCGCCTCACATATTTTCTTGATTTTTTCCACCATTTATATTTAATTTTCGAAAAATTAATCTGATTATATATATAATTTCTTTTAAATTCATGGATTAATTAAGGATTTTTCTAGATATTATTTTATTCAATTGCATTTTGATTTTTTTTTGTTTTCAAACTATCTTTCTTTTTGCACAACCTATTGTAATATAATTTAATTGCTTTACTATGTTCATTAATTTTTATCATTATATAGTTAAATAAAAAGATTTCTTTTGGAATAGCAGACTTATCAAACCTATTTGGTCTGCAATCCAATCTGTTTACTTTCAACTATATTATTTTGATTTTATGACCCGAAAATAGTACTTAACATTTTAATCTGAGGTAATTTGAGTTATTGTTTTTGTAATTTTTAAGTGATTATTTTTAATTTTATAATTTGGTTGGGGATTGATCTTCATAATTTGTTCTGATATGTTAATTATTAGGATATCTTGATCTCATGATCAAGGTCGTGGGTTTTAACATTTTAATTTCGGTTAATTTGATTTTTTTTATAAGGATTATCTTGATCTTATAAGTCAAATCATTGGTCATTCAACAATGAATTTTATTGTTATTGGGTTGTTCCCATCTCATGAATTGAGTTGCAGGTTAATACAATTAATTTATTTCTAAAAAAAAATTAATTGCTTTCCCTCCAAATTTATTATTTAATATTGTGTTTGATTAGAAAGTAGGTTTCATTGATTTTATGATCCGAGAATAACACTTATAAGATTAACCTGGGTTGACTTCATTATATTGTATATTATATTTTTGTGTAGATTGGATACAACCTTGGTATATATCAAAAGTCTGGATTTTAGGGCAGAATCTTTCTTTAAAACTAGTTTTGAATGCTTGAAATCGTTTGCACATCTGGTAGCCCCCTACTGCCTCATCAATATTTGGCTTCAAATCCTGGAAAAAAGGAATTAGGTTTCCTAAACAGAAAGTTGATGCAGAGCAACTTCTCTCTAGAATGTGGACAATGCAGTGCTTTGATATGTACCATGGGAGTTTTTTTATGTGGTTTAAGAAGTTAAAAAATGTACTCAATTAATTAATTAAATGGTTATATAATAATCTTTAAAACTACATTAGCTGTAGTTATTTTTATTTCTCTGAATTGACCAAGGTTGTTAATAATCAATACCGTTCCAGTCGTCGTTCTGGTTTTTTTATTGGTAAAGAACGTTTTGGTTTCGGAGTGTTTCGGCGTGCCGTTTCGGGATTGTTAATACTATTCCAGTTGTCATTCTGGTTTTGTTATTAGTACGAAACATTTCGGTTTCGAAGTGTTTCGGTCTGCCGTTTCGGGATTGTACTGTTCATATATATATATATATATATATATATATATATATATATATATATATATATATATATATATATATGAAAAAAATTAAAATATTAATTTAACAAGCATAATTATTCAACTCTGAGCTGATAACAAACTCAAAGATCCGTTTCGAGGACTTTTGCTTTTGATACATTTTCCGGATCTTTGAGGTGATAACAAACTTTCTTGTACCCCGTCTTTGAACATAAACAGAAAGATCAGTTCCACCTCCCCGATCACTGGATTCAAGGCCAATCCCTCCATCTTCTCCAGATGTTGTGGGATCTTCACCTCGATGACTAAAACCTTCTCCTTTGCAGTTATCCAATGAGGAAGATCTTGACAGTTCTTTTTGCAAAGTTTGATCAAAATCAAAAGCATCTGAGCTTGGTTTTGTTAGGAGAAATTGTGTACTGAAGAACAAGAAAAGAAGCAGAGTAAGAAGTTCAAGAAGAATATGCAGATGAAAAACTGGTAAGTGAATTTCTCTCAATGATTACTCAGTCATTTAGGTAGTATTTATACATGAACTTGTTAAGTTCCTAACTGATTATTGACTTTATTAACTAACTCTAACTAATTGACTCTTTATCTGAAACTTCAACACCCTCCCCCTTGAACTAAATTGTCATAGTTTAGTTCAATTTCGACAATTCATACATGCCCAGCTTGTCCCGTAGCTTTAGAAAGGCTTCAAGCTTAATGGGTTTAGTCATAATGTCAGCCACCTGCTCCTGTGTGTTACAATATACTAATTCCACAATACCATCTCGTTTGAGATCCCTTAGAAAATGAAATCTGACATAAATGTGTTTACTTCGACAATGCAAAACTGGATTTTTAGAGAGCTTGATAATAGAATTGTTGTCACAGTAGATCACAGTGCTGGATGCTTGATTATGGCTTAATTTTTCCAGAATTCTTCTTAACCAAACCCCTTGGCATGCGCATGATGCTCCTGCTATAAACTCTACCTCTGTTGTTGATAGTGTCACCACTGGTTGCTTCTTTGAGGATCAAGAAACAGCTCCTGTTCCAATCATGAACACATAGCCAGATGTGCTCTTCCTGTCGTCAATGTCTCCAGCATAGTCACTGTCTGCAAAACCCTTTAGTTTTCCTTCATCACCCCTTCTGTATAGAATGCCTAGATCAGTGGTTCCCCTTAAGTACCTCAGTATCCTTTTGGCAGTTTGGAGATGCATCTCAGTAGGCTTTTCCATGAATCTGCTCACTAAACAAACTACATACATAAGGTCTGGTCTAGTGGCTGTAAGATACAATAAACTTCCAACCAATTGCTTATATTCTTTAGCATTTACATTTGTTGCATTATCTGTATTTTTAGTTAATTTGCATCCAGGCACAATAGGGTTCTTCACAACATTACTTTGTTCCATCCCAAACCTTTCCAGCACCTCCTTAGCAAATTTCCTCTGACAGATGAATATAAAGTTAGAATTTTGTATCACTTCCACACCTAAAAAATATTTCATTCTGCCAAGGTCTGACATATCAAACTCTTTCATCATTGAGTCTTTGAAGCCTTTGAACATCCCTTCATTGTTTCCTATAAATATAAGGTCATCCACATATAGGCTTACAATTAGTATCATTCCTATATCACTGGTTTTTATGAACAAAGTGTGTTCACAAAAGCATTTTTCGAAGCCTTCCTTGAGAAAATAGGTCTCAATCCTGTTGTACCATGCTCGAGGGACTTGTTTCAGCCCATAAAATGCCCTTTTCAACCTATAGACCTTATCTTCTTCTCCATGTTTCTCATATCCTAGTGGTTGATCCACAAATATTGCTTCGGATAACTCACGATGTAGAAATGCACTCTTAACATCTAGCTGGAAAACATACCAGCCCTTGTGAGCTGCAATTGCTACAATTGTTCTAATTGTGTCCCACCTGGCTACTGGTGCGAACACCTCTTTATAATCAATTCCTTGACTTTGAGAGTATCCCTTTTCCACAAGCCTTGCCTTGTGCTTATCCACCTTTCCCTCTTCATTAAATTTGGTCTTAAATACCCATTTCACACCTATTGTTTTTGCTCCTGCTGGCAAGACAGTCAACTCCCAAGTTTTATTCCTTTCAATGGCTTTCATCTCTATGTCCATTGCTTCTCTCCATTTTGTATCTTTATATGCATCCTCAAATGTCACTGGATCCTCAGCTGCTATGAACATAGCAAGGTTATGTACTCCTTCTTCTTCCTCAGATGATTCTTCATTAGTAACATAATATTTTAACCAGGTTGGTCTCCTTTTTCTCCTCTCTTGATTAGAATTCTGTGGTAATGCTTCTTCAGGTATGCTGCCTGATGAGATACTGCTAATGACAGGCTCATTGGTGTGTTCTTCTGCTAACCCTCCATTGGAATCAGTATCTTCATCATTGTTTGCACATTCTAACTCATCATGATGCATCTCTTATGTACTGCTATCCCAATTCCATTTTGCATTTTCATCACAAACTATATCTCGGCTAGTTATTATCTTCTTTCCCACTGGATCATAGAGCCTATAGGCCTTTGATTCTTCACTTACACCCCCATACACACTGGAAGCTTTTATCATCCAATTTCTTTCTGTGGTTGTCAGGTACATGGACATGAGCCACACACCCAAACACATGAAAATGTTCAACACATGGCTTCCTGTCACTCCAAGCTTCTTCAGGTGTAATATTTTTCACAACAGTGGTGGGACTTCTATTTATAACATGAATGGACCAGTTGACTGCCTTTGGCCAGAAAGGCTTTGGTACCCCTTTTCTTGATAACATGTTTTGCACCATATTCATTATTGTGCGATTCTTCCTCTCGGCAACCCCATTTTGCTGTGGGGTATAAGCTGTGGTAAGTTGTCTTTAAATTCCATGCATGCTGCAAAATTCATTAAACTCATATGAGGTGAACTCCCCCCCTCTGTCAGTTCTTAAACAACTGATTTTTTCACCACTTGCCCTTTCAACAAGCATTTTGTATTTCTTAAATGTGGACATTGCTTCAGATTTTTCATGCAGGAAATATGCCCAAGTCTTCCTACTATAATAATCAATAAGGTAATTACATACCTTTTCCCACTGTTAGATTCTGGTGTGATGGGTCCACAAATATCTGCATGGATGAGTTGCAGTTTCTTTGATGCTCTCCACATGCTTTCCTTTGGTATTATTTCTCTATGTTGCTTCCCTATCATGCAGTCATTGCATACCCTTAATGAGTCTTTGATTGTGGGCAACCCTTAACCATCTCCCTGTGTAGTAAGATCTGCAACCCCTTGACACTTAAGTGTCCATATCGGCAGTGCCATAATTGTGTGGTATCCTCAGATGTTGCTTGCAGGCAACTCATTTTAGGGACAATTGCAGTGGTAAGTATAGGAAACATTCTGTTGGATGTCATTGTTGATTGCATGATCAAACCTCTTTTATGGTGGTAGACTCTACATATATTGTTTTTGATGATGACTGCCAAGTTCTTCTCTTGCAATTGACCTATGCTCAGGAGATTGTTCTTAATTTCAGGTATGAAGTAGACTTCAGTGAATACCTGTGTTATGCCATTGATGTGTAGCTTGATGTTCCCTTTTCCCATAGCCAGTATTTTGGAATGATCTCCAAGCTTCACAGTTTGCCTGAACTGCTCATCCAAATAAAAAAAACCACTCTTTGTTGCCACACATGTGGTTGCTGCAGTCTGAGTCAAGAAACCATGTAATTTCTTCATCTACTTGCTTTATGTCTTCATAGGCCATCAATAACATCTCCTCTTCTTCTTCTTCTATTTCTGCTTGGTATGCATTCTTGTCTCTATTGGGACATTCATACTGAAAGTGTCCCATTCTTTGGCAGTTGTAGCACTGGATCAAGGATTTATTATAGGATTGTCTGCCCCTTCCTCGAAAAACTCCTCGAAATCTTTCTCTTCCTTTACTTCTATTTTCATATCTTCTTCTAGTTTTCTCAAAATTAGAATTAGTGATATTTAGTGCATGCTCTTCCTCCTTCTGCCCTTGCATCCTTTGTTCATGAACTAGGAGGCTGCTTTGAAGCTCATCTATAGACATGATAGATGGATCATTGGATTCCTCAATGGAGCAAACCACATAGTTGAATTTTGAGGTCATTGATCTCAAGATTTTTTCAACAACTACATGCTGTTCCATCTTCTCACCATGCACCTTCATCTTATTAGCAATAGTTAAGGTTCTTGCAAAGTAATCATCAACTTTTTCTCCTTCTTTCATTCCAAGAACCTCAAATTCCCTTCTCAATGCTTGTAACTGGGCACGCTTCACCTTGGTAGAGCCTTGATACTTAAGTTTCATGGATTCCCAAATATCCTTTGAAGTCTCCTTGTTCAGAATGGTTTCAAGAATGGTCCTGTCAATGGCTTGGAACAGTTAATTCTTGACCCTCAGATCTTTCAGTTTTTCTTCTTCATGTTTTTTCTGTTGTGTTATGGTTTGCTCTCCTTCTCTACTTGCAGTAATTCCATGCTCTATTAAATTCCAGTATTCCTTTGACCTTAGGAAATTTTCCATAAGCATAGCTCAATGGTCATAATGACCATCAAATCTTGGAATTGCTGATTGCACGAACTGGTTTGATTCTGATGCCATGAATAACTCTTTTCTGCTTGCCTTTCTTTATTTGTAATTCTTCTGTTTTCTTTTACAATCACCTCAGTAGTTTCTTGATACTTTCTTGGTTTATTTGGTAATAGGCTCTGATATCATTTGTTAGGAGAAATTGTGTACTAAAGAACAAGAAAAGAAGTAGAGTAAGAAGTTCAAGAAGAATATGCAGATGAAAAACTGGTAAGTGAATTTCTCTCAATGATTACTCAGTCATTTAGGTAGTATTATACATGAACTTGTTAAGTCCCTAACTGATTATTGACTTTATTAACTAACTCTATCTAATTGACTCTATCAAATATGCTAGTTTATACCTTTCACTACTATTTTTTTTTTCATATATGGAGATAAGGAATGGATTTTGATGTAAGTCCAATGAAATTGAAAAATATACATTCATATATTTCCAATGATATACGGTGGACCTTGTAATTCATCAAGATGATGGAGAACTATTCATTTGAAGTTGATCTTTGATTTTGTTATTGGATTATGAAATTTGACGTTGGTCTTGTTTTAATTAGTTGGGTTATTCTCCATTATTTTTTAGTTTATTTTAAGACTTGTAGCATTTAAAGCTTTGTTTGGATTAGGTTTAATTTTATTATTTTAGTTATTTTGGCTTTTAATGTGTTAAGGTCTATTTATCAAGTTTAGAACCATTAAATCATATTAGGGTAAGCGAATTGTTAACATTACATTTCAGTTTATAAAAGTTTCTCTAAAATTGTCTTAACGTGCGTTTTGCTCTTCTTTATATGGTTGAATGATTCTCATACTAAGTTTTTAACTGAATTTGCAAACTCCTCGAATGATTTATCAACTTCATTCTGATTTATATTGTGTTTGGGTCTAGTTATAAGTGTAAGGTGAGGTTGATCAATTGCATATAACTTTTGTTCTCCAAGGTAAGGTTATTGTTTGGTCAAGTTGCAAACTTTTCTTCAAACCTTTAGTTTTTTTTTAAAAAAAAATAACAACTATGTAATCCACCCTAAAAGTTATTGAAATTTTTTTGAAGTCAAACATGTCATCTACTCTTCCAACTTCTAGCCATATAATAATAGAAAAATTAGGGCTAGTGATTTTTTTGATTTATAAACATATTTTTCACCCAAAACACCTAAAAACACATTCTAGACAACCGATAAATTCATCAATGACCTTCAAAAACCTAATTAAAAATTGCACAAAACCCCAAAATCAACTTGAAAAAAAAACTTTTCAAGCTTAGATGTAGATTTTTAGACAATTTGAAAGTGAATAAACACCAAAGTGAAACTCTTCTCACTAAATGAAACTCATTAACACCAAAATCAACTATTTTAGTAGCTAAGTGAAACTCTTCTCACTAAATGAAACTCGTTAACACCAAAATCAACTATTTTAGTAGCCCAAATTTGTGTCAATAAGTTTTCTCTCTCCTATCATAATACAACTATTATCTCTCTCCTTTTTTTAAACTAAGCATTGGACTAAAAAAACATATTTTGAAATTTTGAAAAATTGAAAGGACACATTTATAATTTGAAAAGTTATAAGTACTGCAAAGAACATTTATCCAAGGTTTGAAAAGGAATTCATTTCCTTTGATTTTCACTTTGATCCCCTGTCTCTTATCCTAACAAATTAACCTAAAAAACTTTATGAGAGAATTCAGAGTGCAATTTCCTCTTTTGCTTTTAATGCTTGTTATAATAATATAATGCTGGTTTCATAAAAAACAAATTCAAATGTTCCATTTCATATTTAGAGCAAACAAATAAGAGGTAAGCACTCAGACGATAGTGCTACTGAAAGTTGCGAGTAATTTCTTTGTTTTGTGACGATGATTAACCATTAGAACACTATAACTGACTTGATTGAATCCTGTGTACAGAATATCGAGATTCTTCGTATTCATGGCATGGGACAAGAGGAATTTAAAGAGTCCTAACACTTTAAATTCTGAAGTTGAATTTTTACAAACATCCCTCTCCCCTCCTTTCACTTACCTACAGGTTCCATTTTTGATCATTTGAACAGAAGAGCATCTTTTGGCTTTCCCAGCAGAGTTAAGACTGTTGCTGTGATGTGATTTGAGGAGAGCCCTGCTTCTTGAATCTGATCTTGAGGTGATCCATGGTCAATGTATATATCGGGAAGAACCATTGATCTCAGCTGCAGGCAAAGCTCTTGGAGAAACTTAGAACCAGAATAAGGAAAAAAAGAGTAATAGCATTCTAGAAAACAAGCTTGAGATTTCCATGTTGAGAGAAGCATCACCTTGAGTGGTCCGTCAAGAATACCAGTTGAGCTCAAGAAGTGAGATACATGGGAGCCAAAACCTCCGATAGAACCTTCTTCCACAGTAATTAGGATCTCATGCTCTTTAGCCAATTGCCTGATAAGATTCTTATCCAGAGGTTTGCAAAACCTTGCATCAACTACCGTCACGGAAATGCCCTGGGTTCTAAGCATGCTTGCAGCTTCTACACATTGTTGAACTATAGAACCATATCCCAATATTGCAACTCTATTGCCTTCCATCAATATTCTTCCTTTTCCAATCTATACAAAATAAACAATTATAATTAAAAAAAAAAAAAACAGAACATTTAATTGTGTTCTCTGTTTTCCAGAACGCAATTACACCATTTGTACGTTTTCTGACCTCCAGAGCAGTCCCTTTGTTGTTCGGAGGAAGAACTGTTCCAATACCATTGCCCCTTGGAAACCTGAAGCAGCTGGGCCTGTCATCTATGGCTGCTGCTGTTGCAACCATGTGCATCAGCTCAGCTTCGTCAGATGGAGCCATGACCACCATGTTGGGTAAGCAAGCCATATATGTGATATCAAATGCTCCACAATGGGTGGGTCCATCTGCTCCAACCAAACCAGCTCTATCCATGGCAAAGCGTACTGGTAACTTTTGAAGATCCACATCATGCACCACCTTCATTCCCAAGGTTAAGATTAGTGCAAAAAATTTCAACAAAAGAATTTTCAGAATTTATCTTGTGTCCTTAGCCAACCTGATCATATCCTCGTTGCAGGAATGATGAGTAGATGGCACAGAAGGGCTTGAGACCCTCGGTGGCTAAACCAGCTGCAAATGTAACAGCATGCTGCTCAGCAATCCCCACATCAAAGCAGCGATCTGGAAATCTCTTCTGGAAATAATTGAGACCTGTCCCACCGCCCATTGCTGCATGAATGGCAACGATCTTGTTGTCTACCTCAGCTTCTTTGATCAGAGATTCAGCAAAGTACTGTGTATATGTAAGTGTTGAGGATTTCGGTTTAAGCTGCTGGCCTGATTTTACGTCAAATTTGACTACTCCTGAAAGAATGAAATGATGAGGACACTTAACAATTCATACCAACAAGATCTGATGATATATATTTGCAGTCTTACCATGCATCTTATCAGCTGCTGCCTCAGCTGGAGGATAGCCCTTTCCTTTCTCTGTAATAATATGAATCAGAACTGGTCCTGGGGCAGGCATTTCTTTCACATTTTGAAATATAGTCACCAAGTCTTCGATGCTGTGCCCATCCACTGGACCAATATAATAGAACCCTAAATCCTCAAACAGGGTAGAGCCAGAAGCACTAATCATTCCTCTAGCATGCTCATCTACCTTTGCAGCAACTTCATGTGTTTGCCCACCAATTTGCTTTGTGATGCCCGTCAACATAATATAAAACCCAAGTCAGATTTCTATCTCTTGATATTGAAATGAGAATCAAGGAATTGAAACTTACTTTGGCAGCGTCACGAAGTTTGCGGAATTTGGTGCTTGCTTGGAGCTTGGTCAAAGTACTGCTAAGGGCTCCAACTGGAGTTGCAGGACCATCAAGAGTGGCAGTGGGTAAAGATACTTGCTTATTGTCATTCAATATAACGATTAGATTAGAATCAAGGAATCCAGCGTTGTTCATGGCCTCGTATGCTTGTCCTGCTGTCATAGCTCCATCTCCAATTACAGAAATTACATGGTTGCTCTTCCCTAAGAGGTCTCTTGCAACTGCCATACCTGAATTTTTGTTTTGTAGAAATTAAAAAATAAATAAACCTGTGAGGTATAATCATAATTGTTACAAATAGAACTAGCCAGTAAGATGAATTCTGTCACCTATCAGCTTCGATTTCAGTTCATTTAAAGGTAAAAGTAAATTGATGAGGAAACAATTTACCGAGACCAGCAGAGATGCTTGTAGAACTATGTCCTGCACCGAAAGCATCATGAACACTTTCATCCCTTTTAGGAAATCCCGCGAGCCCTGAAGTTTTCCTTATGGTATGCATTCTAGACCTTCTTCCTGTAAGAATTTTATGTGGATATGCCTGCAGAATTCATAACCAAGAAAGAATATCAGGCTTTTGAAGAACTAAGAAACCCTTTTTTTTTTTCAATAATTTTTATTAGGAATATACCTGATGACCAACATCCCATATGATTTTGTCTTCAGGAGTGTTGAACACATGATGCAGCGCCACTGCTAACTCCACTACTCCCAAGCTTGAACTAAGATGCCCTCCTGTCTTTGCGACACTATACACAATATCTGTTCTCAATTCTGATGCTAATCGTTCAAGGTCCTGAAAATTGTCGGCAGAAACAACCAAACAAAACACAGAAACAAACATCAAAACAACAGAAAGGGTGTCCAGCTAGAAATGAGTTAACAGCACATTCATCAATTTTTTGTTTAACCTGTGTGGACAAGTTGTCCATGTGAACAGGGTAATTGATCGTGTCCAGTAACGGTGTGGGTGGCTTTTCTCCTGATGAGAAATCAATTTTCCAGCAATCTTGTGCTTTCTTAATCACTTTACTTTCCTCACAATCTTCTGAGTTACTGACAGATGATCTTACGAAAAACTGAAAAACAGAACCAATCTTCATTCAACCAAACACTGGAAGGAAGCAACAAATAAAAAAAAACTTGAAAGGAATCAATTCATAAAAGTAAAAGAACATGACCCGTTTTGTGGAACAAGGGCTTGATATTCTAGGAGCCTCTGAGAATGGAGGGAAACATTGGTTTGCTACAAAGAAAGAAGCAGAAAACGCCATTGCTTTGGAGAGAGAGATGTGAGCGATCAGAGTAGAGGAGAGAAGAAACGAGATTAAAGTGGGCAGGTAAACAAGGAGGTCAGAAGTGGAGAGTCTGAGACAGGTCCACTGACATTTCAAAACTATTTTTAAAAAATAATAGTTTTTTTATTGAAAATTAATTATTTTAATGTTTTTAAATTATTAATGTTAAAAAATAAAATTTTCAAATTAAAATATTATTTTAATATATTTATAAATAAAAACTAAATATATTTATTTTAATAACTTATCAAAATCAATCAAAACAATCAAAAAATAATCATACAGTAGATGACACACTTGTAAGAGTTTGGGACTAAAAGTTTATCTCTCTTGTGATCTCAGGTTTGAGGTATATGATTGCTAATATGATGATTATTGAAGACTTAGTTATTAACTTTAAGATTAATAATATTAGTCGAAATATACATAAACTGACTCAAACACCCACACTAATAAAATAAATCAAAAAATCAAACATTATCTTGAACTTCTTTCCCCTCAATTCTTTCCGTATAAATATTAATAATGCCAAGAGTGAGTTCACATGCCAAATTAGCCATTGTTCCTTTTTTTGTGACGAGTCGAATCAAAATATTATTCAATGTCAAAAAGAATTACTTGCATCACTAATACATTCTTTAATATTAGTATTTTTTTTATTATAAATTAGAATTTTAATACATCCCTTTAATAATAAAAATCAAATATATTAATTAATTTTACAAATATTATTCATATCAATAAAAAAAATAAGTTGAAAAAACAAAGATAAATACAAATTAAACTATATATATATATATATTCTCGTGCCATGAAAACAATAAAAAAATAATAATTATATAGCAATAAATTTGTTACTTTTATGTGAAATAAAATAATTTGTTACTGTAATTCGTTATTTTCTTATGAATATATATTTTCTTAAGAAATGCTTTTTTTGTTCTATGTAATTTATTTAATAAAAATTAAATCTTCAACAAATTCAAGAAAAAAATAACTTTTTGAAATTTAGATATAAATGTATCTATCTAATAAAAGAACCCTTCATATTATCAACAAGCTTCAAATTTTTGGAATTTTTATTATAATATTTTTTAAGTCAATTTCTCATCATGAACCAAGTTTATTTATTTTTAAATAATATTCTAATAACTTTAACATAAATGGATTAAAAAAATATAAAAATAATACACTGTTAGTACACTATCATAGAGAATTATTTTGTCAATGCTATTAAACTTGACTTAACCATTTAATTGCCTGAATCTCAAATTAAATTGGGTAAGAGTTTACCAAATATGATACAATTGACTTGACGGATACAAATGTGATCCGGTCAACCAAGTTTGTAAACTCCAGAATTTGAAAAAAAAAATGGTGGTGGATTCAATAAAACAAGAAAAGAAAAGATGTAATAGAAGTTTATGTATATGTTAAAAAAGGAAATAATAATAATAATAATAATAGAAGAAAAGAGAAGCTACTCTACAAGTCTTCCTTTCTTTTAAAAAAAATAACAAGGAGAGAGAGAGAGAGAGAGTCTAACAATGAAAGAAGAAGATAAGGTTTAAGTGAAGATCAAGTCTTATAAAAAGAATAAAGAAACAGAAAAGGTCATGGCTAGGAAGGAGAAACCTAGGAGGACGAAGAAAGATTGGTAGAAACATCAATTCAAAGTTTTACCACATTAAAAATCTTGGGTAAGTGTTCTAAATAATAATATTTATGAACAATTAGGTGATTCTTGTACAAAAAGAAGAAAACCCTAAAATTTATAGAATTAGGGCTCATACAAAAATTAAAATTAAAGAAGCTATTAATTCTTAAGAATTTAATATAGGATGATGATTTTATGATTATTAGTGAAATAAGTTTTCATTAAGAAAATCATAAGAAATTGTAACCCACAGATTTGACCAACCTTAGGTTTCATGGAGGCAAGGATTTTTTTAATATTAAATCATGTGTATTTAGGCCTACCATCATTATATAATAAAATTAGAATAGGATTTTTGTATGCTACATTGAATAAAGATAAGCAAAACTCAAATAGTGAATTCTAGGGTTCATGAAAGAATTGGGAAAAATCATTGATACTCCATTTCTTGTGATTGATTACATTGCTTATATTGTTTTTCTTTGAAGACCTTATCATACCTATCATGACTAAATGACTATTTATTTTATTTTAAAATTTAAATTTTGGATTTCCCAATGTTGCTCTCAAGACATTGTAATAAGATGTTAGACCCATTAATCTATGCTTTATTTTAGACTTGAACCTATATTTTTAATTAATCGTGATGTTCTTTTTAAGAATACAAATTGTACTCCTACACTTTTATATTATTTATTTAATTCTAGTATTAATAATTAAGAAATGTTATGTACTTCATATGTTTATGAATGTTATATGATGGTTGATTGAGTAAATATAAGTTTATTTAAATTGAGTGGGTTTCTATGTGTGTGTGTGTGTGTGTGTGTATGTGTATTGAAGATTGGTGGAAGATCTATTTGAAGAAGTAAGGCTTCACCCTTTTAGCATTAGAGTTTATATTTACTAGCAAAAAAAAAAAACATGGCATTGTAGCGGATCTTGTAAATTAAGGCTACAAGAATTGATCATCCAGGCATTTTCTGTAGTTATGCGTTTTTACTTATAAGATCATACTTTGTAGATTTTTTTTCATTAAAAGATATAGTTAGGTTTAAATAACAATCAAATAAAATAAGACCATTACAAAAAATGAATTCAATGGAGCTTAACAAATATTCTTGGAAATTTTGAAATCTAGCATCTCTAAGAACAACTAGGATGGAAGTGTTGAGTCTTTATTTGGTAATAGGTTTGATTGACGAGACCAATATGTATATAATTTTAGCTTCGATCTTGGTGTTTTTGTAGGGAGTTTTTGGATAGAAGTTGGATGGTTTCAAAAGACTTTGTAAGCTAAATAACTCTTCCTGCAGATTTAATTGTAAAATTTGTTTAGAAAAGATTAAAGGAAGAGTTTTGATAAATCTGATTTTTTTGTACTTTGGGATCTTCCAATCATCAATGTTCTTTGTAAAATCTTCAATGGTAATTTATTCACTATCTATTTGGTATTGCTTTCATAAGAAACAGAGGTAGAAGAAGTAGAAATAGAAGTGCATCTACAAAAAAACAAAAACCATAACTGAAAAAGACAAATCAAAAATAGGTTGCAAATTAGATGGGGTTTACCCTATCATCACTCAAACAAGAATTACATTATTTAGTAGCATTCACCTATACTTTAATGTTCTCTGTTCTCACTAAGGTTATGTTACTTGTATAACTACTCCTACATAGATCCTAAAGGCTCTAATATCAATGAAATACAAGTAAACACGAAATCTAAAATATAAATACACAGAGTTACTGAGGTGAATGAAACAACAAGAACAATAATGATAGGATCCTTAATCAAACACAAAGCATACTTATATTTGTAAATAATATAAATTTAAATGGAATTGGACTAAGGTTGAAAGATTTTAACCTTTATTTGTAAAAGATAATACAAGATATACATAAAATTTGATACAAAGGGAATTTGGTTACAAGAGTCATTTTGGTTTTTTAGAGGAATTTTATCTTTTTAAGTTTTACTCTTTTTTCATGGAAGAAAGTCTTTTATATAGAAGAAAAGAGTTGAAAGGAATCTGGAAAGCAAGAACCTTGCACGAAAGAAAGTTGTTGTTTTGTAGAAGTAGGAGATATCTTTTTTTGAAAAACAAATGTTGGTTAATTGTCCATCAAGTGATATCTTGAAATTGGACATGATCTTTAATTTATTGTTTTTTTTTTTTGTGATAGATCTTTTATTGATCTTCAATTTGTTGGTTTCTTCTACCAGCTCTAAGAAGGGCCAAAAAAGAAAAACTAAACTAGCCCGGCGTTATGGGCTCAAAGAGGTGAAACAAAAAAGGCCTGAATTTTTAGGTCATTCAATTTTTTTTTAAAAAAAAAGAGCTACTTGAGCTTAGAGATTTTTTAAATGTGGTAGAATATCATAACAATCATCTTTATTGATATCCTTTAAACCGGTAATGGAAACTGAAGAAGGATGAATAAAAGAAGGACTTAGATTTGGAGTTTATTTGTCGAAGTTGGTTTTTTATTTTAAAATACTTTTCTTCAGTTTTTAGTTTTTAGTTTCTGTTGCAAAAGAGTTGCACCATTTAATTTTGGGTCTTCTAACTAGGATATGATACCCATGTTGGGTATTGTAGTAAAAAACAATTTGCAACACCTATATATTCTTTAATTTGTTCAAATAAAATTTCCTTAATGCCATGAAGCGCATGCCATTATCTATTTATATTATAGAAAGAACTAAGAGATGTGGTGGTTTTATTGTGCAAAATACATTGTTCAACTTCTCACAATTACAATGGATTAGAGCAGTATACATTTCCTACTATTTTTTCTTATTTTGGTCATGTAATTTTTCTCCTTTATGATTTAATCCTTTTATGGCCAAATATTGACCAATTGATTTTAATGTGTTAAGGAATGACAAGATTCAAAGTTAAAGGATTAAAGTGAAATAAAATACTAAGAAACTAATTCGAGATTTTAAGTCCCTTTAGTTTGGTCCTCCTAATTCTCATTTGATACATTTTTAGTCCTTTTAGTTTTTGAAAAATCATTTTTTTTTCGAAAAACATTTCTTTATTTTTCAATCTCTAAGATTGAGAGAGATAAGAGATAGTCGCCATATTCTAGTTGAACAACAAGACAATCATTGTTGATATTGAATCCACTCACTAAAATATTGATGATGGTGTCAACATGTTTTATTCAATGAGAAAAGTCATATTGAGGTATACATTGGTCTTCACTTGGCCTAAATGAGTAGATGTGGGCTACAAAAAAAATTAAGATTAAGATTGATCTTGGGCTTTTTGATTGATTTTTGCATCATTTGAGGTTATAAATCAATTCATTAAGCTCTCTAAGATTTTATTTTAGGATTTTTTAGGTAATAATAAATTGAAAAATAAATATTTAAATATAAAGAGCTCGTTTCTCATTGTGGAAGGGTTGTTCTTAAAAATATTTTTCACTTGAAAATCAATAAAAATATTTTTTTATTTTTAAATTAATTTTTAATATCAGTATGTTAAAAATATCTCAAAAACCCTAAAACAATTAATTTGAAAACAAAAAAATATTGAAAGGAAAAGCAATTTCCAACAACAAAAACAAATGGGAACAAAATACATTTGGTGAGACTATATAAAGACATGAGGGTCACTATGATCTAGGCTAATAAATAGTGTGTTAATTGCATTGTTTTATTTTATTTTATTTGAAAGGTAGATGATATGCCATCCACCCTCTAATATAAAAAAGAGGTATGGTGCATGGCCTATACCTTTTTTAACGAGCATGTAGCTAGGGCTATGTGTTTACCTTATTTTGTTTATTAATATTTTTAGTTTTGTTCCCTATGTTTTACATTTTAGTCCATTCAAATGGATTGATTTAAACACAGCTTTAAAATGTTTTGCTATTAGACACCATAAAGTTTTTTTAATTTTTCATGAGATTATAGATTTTTTTTTATTAAATTAGCAAGTTTTTCTTTTTTTGTTTCTACAACTCATGGTTTAAGTTAGTGGGGGTGTTGTTTATTGAAACAAGTAATTATATTTTTTTGATTCATCACTTGTTTATGAGTTTGAAAAATTAATCAAAGTCAATCAAATAACCATCATCTGAATATGTAAAATAAAGGTTAAAACAATGCTATCTTGATTTTTTTTTTCCTTGATATCAAGCCATGTGTCAACTCCGACTTGATTCAATATAAAACCCAGTCCAAGTAATTGTTCAAATTAGTGAGTCTTTCAACTTCTTGACTTGATCTCTAGGTTATCATAAATAAGATTTTTAATGTTTACTCATGCCTCTAATCTTTTATATGTTTTATTAAATGGAAACATAGCTCGGAATAAAAGAAATTCTTATGGATTAGCTATCTCCACATAATATAGTAGGTACAAAAAGAAAAATGAAAGAAACATTATTCTCAATAATGCATGAGACTAATCCATAATATTACTAGGACTTTTACACCCACGAAACACGAGATGCTTTAAAATAAACATTTCAACCAATGACACCATATAATACACTCACACACACATACATATATGTATATGTATATGTATGTATTAAAAAAAAATATAGATAGATAGATATATAGCAATATGTACTTTTCTTCCCTGAAGGCTAATTATGCTAACTAATCTCAGCCATTTAACCAACGAAAGCAAAATAAAATTAAAGATATTAAGAGATTAAACATCTTTTAATATCATATCATGTGAAAATGTTATCTATGCATCATCAATTTAATTTTATATATGTGTGTGTGTGTGTCAGATGAATTTAGTGTAAAGAAAATAGTTATGTAATAATTCAAACTCAATGCAAGTTTCAAAGATATATAATTGTATAACTAAGCTGATCAGGGAAGATTAAAAAAGAGTGAATAAAAATATATTAAATAAGATATTAAAACTAATATATAAGAAAACTAAATAAATCAAGAGGTCTATATTCATTTAAGAGTTATTGGATCCAAAAATTTTATTATAGAAAAAATGTAATAAACTAATAGTTATAATAAGAAATGCAGATTAAAAAAAGCAATAAAAATGATTAACATAAATATTAAAAAACTTGCAAAAAAATCTAATAACAAAAAAAATTACCCCCCAAATTGTATAAATCTTGAAAAAAAATCTAAAAAACAATCTCGTTTTAGTTAATTGTAATCATTTTATTATTATTATTATTATTATTATTATTATTATTATTATTATTATTATTATTATTATTATTATTATTATTATTATTTAATTTTTATGTGTTAAAAAAAGATTATCGTGGTAAAAAAATAAAGTTTGATTATTTTTGTGTCATAATTGAGGTTTGAATTGAACAGAAGATTGAGAAAAGAGCTTAATTTGAATTATTTGTCTTAGAGTGAAAGAAATTTGAAGTTCAAGGATGATTATGAAACAAATAGCCAAGTTAGAAACCGATGTAGGGCCAAATTGAAGAACAAAATCAAATTGAAAGTTAAATTTGTCAAAATTGAACAATTTTGAGAACTAAGGATGAATTTGTAAAACATGATTAAATATGGAGGTCTATATGGATTCAATTAGGGGCATAATAAAAAAAACATGATTTAGAAATTTTAGGAAAATAATGACTACATTGAAATTGAAAAGATCAATTTAGGGTTTAAATAGAAAGAAATTTAAAGATTAAATATCTTAATTGAATAAAATTGAATAATTTAAAATACAATGAGTAAAATGGAATGGATTAAACAAAATTATGACACTTGGGGATTAAACAAAATTATAAGCAAGAGAAGTGTTGGGAGGATATTTGTTATGCAATATCTTAAGCTCACAGTTGTCTGCTTTAAACTATAGCAACCAAGATTATTGTCAACACACATCCAAACTTGTTAAATCAAAATTGAACCAAAAAACTGGATGCTAGCTCCCTCAAGAACCAACCAACCATTTAATAAGAAAAATAGATTGGAAAAAAGAAATAGATTCATTGATAAAGAGTAGTAAATCAGTTGATTACATATGTTTATTTTCTTTTGCAGTCATCCTTGATATTTATCGCCAAAAGATAAAGAAAGACTAGGAAAGGCTTTACATATTCAATTCCATTTTTTTGCAGTCTCAAATTTACCCATTTTTTTTATCTCCCACCTACAATGGTGTGTGGTTCCATACACCTAGAGCCCATACTGTGCCATTATTCCTACAATTCCATTATCTTCCATTATGGTTCCTAAGTTTTAGCAACTTCTCCAAATTATTTCCAACCTCTAGAATGAAAGTTTTGCAAATTTTACATATTCAATGTGTAATTCATACATTTTAAATGTTTTAATTTTGATAGTTTGTAAACATGTAGAGTGTGAGTAAATTAGTGGGAAAAGGTGTATATATGTGTTTTTGCATTTCATTTCATTTATTTTGTGTTAAATAAATGATGAAAATGATTTAATGTTTTAATTACATCATGGCCAAACATTAAAAAAGAAAAATAAAAACATATCTCTCTTTTGCATAATTTAGCATATTCTTTAAATACCAAGTTTAGCATAAAAAACCAAAAAAATAATATTTTGCATGATTTAGCTTTGTAAAAAATGTATTGTTTTTTCATGTAATTTTAGTCTTGATAATAGGTTATCAAGCATTCAAAGCTAGACCCAAATAAATTAGCCTATTGGGCCTACATACAACAACCAAAAATCCATGTTTTCTTTTAAGAAATATATAAACCAACAACAATAAAAATATTCAATTTATAAAAGTCATTTCTAGGGTCAAAGTCTGTTTTTGCTGTTTTTAGGGTCCAAAGCCTAGTTCTTCGTATCCATATGGGTCCATGCTCATTGCTTTAACAAGCTCGAAGAAATATATATATATATATATATATATATATATATATATATATATATATATATATATATATATAATTGTTAGTTTTGAAAATATAAGATATATTTTTGGCAATTTTGATGAAAAACCTTTTTTTAGGAATTATCCTCAAAATCTTTGACGAGTCTACTATTTTTAGAGACTAATGTCATTCTCTAACATGTATAAAAATCAATGTCATAATTTTCAAAACAATTAGAATTTAAAAAGAAATATAAACTAAAAAAATAGAATAATTAATGAAAACCACAGTAAATATAACCTTTCATAAAAAAATTATGCAACAAAGATGATGTCATTCTTCCCTTAGACATGGCTAGTCTCTTACTTGAATCAATGGAACTAATGCTAAATTTTAGGATCTCTAGTTTCCTCTAAATACTAGGTGTTGACTCTAATTATCCATAATATATATTAAGTCTCGCTAGCTAATTTCCATGAAGGTGCGACAGATTACAACTCTTTTAGGAACTTTAGGGTTAAGCCTACTTAGTTGTGTTTGTTCTTTAATTTTTGTTTGTATGATTGTTATATTATTTGTATATGAATTTTATTGTAAATATTTTATTTTATTTCTTCTTTGTATTATTGCATGCATATTCATATATATCTTGAATGTTCACACACTTTATAAAAAGCCAATGAAATCTCTCGACCCAAGCTCAACCTATTTAAGAATATATTGGTATATTCGATGGTGAGTATAACTTATATCCATTAATGCTCAGTTAGACTCTTGCTCAGATTGGAACTCTCTTAATATATTAAGTATTGTAGAACTTTTCTAATACTCATTATATCCATTTATGCTCAGTTAGACTCTTGCTCAGATTGGAACTCTCTTAATATATTCGATGGTGAGTATAACTTATATCCATTAATGCTCAGTTAGACTCTTGTTCAGATTGGAACTCTCTTACTATATTAAGTATCGTAGAACTTTTCTAATACTCATTATGCATAAAGTTAAGAGCCCAGTTATCCCACTAATAATTCAAATAATCTAGGAGCTTGAAAAATCTTTACAAGTAGACAAACTGAGCTCAAAATCTTTATGAGATAGATCTTATCTTTTAGGATGGACCCTTCATAAAACATGAACAATCACAAACTGTGATTTTATTAGTTCTTTATTGATTCTAATAAAAAGTATTAGATGGTGCAATACATTACTATCAAGAATACATTGATTAAATAAAAAAGGATAATAAGATATGGTGATAATGCTTTCCCAAATTGATCAAAGCTTTTGTGGGTTTAGAGTTCTTAATGAAAACTTTCCAAGAAGACGTTTATCTACTCCCTCATCATAATTTCTAGCATTTGACATACATAATCAATCTTGCATTTTATCCATGTGAACATTTTATTTATCTAAAGGAGAAATATAAATCCCCTAAAACGTTGAACCTTCAAAACAAACTGGTGAAAAAAAGCCTTGATTGGAAGCTTGGTACATAAGAAGATAGAAAGCATAAAGAGTGGTATCACAAGGATCACTAGCCTACTCAAGCAAGCTTTAAGGACCAAGTCAAGAGAGGGACTCTTAGCTTAGCCCATAATTGTTGCACAATTCGCAACATCACAAAACATGGATGCATCATAACCCTAATTGTTTTCCACATTCCATTTATCTAACTATCACCTCTATGAGGATACCACCCATGGTAGATTTAACTACCAAGAAGGCCTATATAGGAAAAGTAGTGGAGGAGGATAATTATGATAAGTTTGGTAACTTTGAAGAAATAATAAGAGCAATTGAAAGGGTTAGTTTGTATGGCCCTGTAAGAGCCACTGAGATGTGTTTAGTCCTTAATATGATGGTGCTAAAAGAATTTATAACACCAACAATGCATGATAACTCACTTGAAGGTATATTGCAATAAAATAGCAAAAGTGGTTTGTAATAAAAACTTATTGATCCATTTCTTTCAAGATAATTTGAGCAAATTTGTACTAACCTGGTACATGAGGCAAAAAAAAATACCAAGATTAGAAGCTAGAAAGAGTTGGGAAAGGCTTTTATGAGACAATACAAGTTCAAATGAACATCACCGTAGATAGTTCTAGCTTATCGGTCATATAAAAAAGAGACAAGGAATCTCTTTATAAGCATGCTTAAATATGGTGTGAAAAGGTTGTACAAGTGAATCCATAATTGTTAAAAGAAAAAAAAAAGTTGATTCATATTTTGTGTAACATATTCAAAGTCTATTATTTCGAGAAACTTGTGAGAACCACAACCCTACACTTTACTAACATGGTGATTTTAGCTGAGAGGATTGATTAGATCATTAAAGCTGAAAAAATCCAAGGTCCAATCATGAGCTTTAGAGTTATGACAAAAAGATGGTTCTCATATTAGGAGTTTTGATCATGTCTGATTGGGTCTCATTACATCACTTGTCACCCTGGTGTCATTATCAAAGATCAGCATACCTCAACACTCAAAGATGTTTACAAACACCTTTTAAACATAAGAAATATTGTTTTAACTCTATTAGATCTCATATAACCAACATTCTCTAAGTGGTGTAATTCAAATGAAAAAAATATGAATATTATAATGGGATCCTGAGTCACTTGATTTAAAATTTAGATTTTATGGTTTTTTCTTAAAACAACAAAAATGATGGTCCTTGAACAAGTTTATGGCCTACAAGGAAAATGAGTGGCATGGTTGTTTATAAAATTGAATAATGACAATAGATATAAGCCACCTTAGTTAGAGGGCAATGTTATTTATGGTTAAATCAACCAAGAGGTAATTTCATGAAAAGAATATTCATATCAAAACATATTTGGTGGCAACATAGTAGTCAAATCTGTTCCGGGCGCCGTTCCGGTTTTTTGTTTGGAACGGAACGTTCCGGTTTCGGTGCATTCCGGCGTGCCGTTCCGGTTTTGTACTATTCATATTTAAATAATTATATATATGAAAAAAAAAATATTAATTTAACAAGTATAATTTAAATTCAAGATAAATTAACTTCAAATTATACAATACAAACACAAAATCAAAAAAAATATAATCTCAAAATTAGAAACATCTCTAATATTCCAAAACTAGTTATGCTCTGTTATTAATTGAAATAAAACTTAAAGTTTTTTTCTTAAAAAAAAAGATCTTGTTCAAGACCTGTTTATAAATATACATAATAAACTAAGCCCTAGACGAATGGGCTACAAATTGATTTGGCCGTGATATTTAGCCCATTTTTCGGAAGCCCATGTTATAAAACATCAAAACCCTAACACTGTCGGCTATCTTCTCCTCATCCTCATCATCCGCAATCTTTTAACCCTCACTTCCTCATCATCCGCACCCTTTTCTTTTCTTTCCATTTCCAAGTTTCAACCAACGGTCAACTATCTTTTTGCCTTTCCCTTCTCTCTCCACACCCTTTTCTTTTCTTTTCATTTCTCCCTTCAAGCTCCAAACTCTGGGATCTTCTCTGTTTCAATCATCTAGCTTGGCCTGCAATTTTCAGTCTGATTGTGTTTGTGATGTTTCTATCGCTGTGATTTGTAGCTACTATCTAGAGATGTCAGCTTGCTTCTACTCACAATGTTCCAAAACTAAGCTTCAGCCTTCGACATCAAAGCAGCCTCTTTCCAAGTTCTGCATCATGTTCTTCAAAGATCTGATCTTTTTTCATGGTTTTATGAAAGAGGTTTAAGGTTATTTTTAAGGATATATGAAACGACATCATTTTGTTGGACCCGGAACGGTACGCCCGGTACCAAACCGAGGCGTTCCGGCCGGAATTCGCGGAACAACCCGGAATTAAAACTGGCACAAAAACGTCGCTGTTTTGTGCTGGTTTTACGCGTGGAACGGCACGTTTCGGCAGTTCCGGCCGGAACGGAACGGCTTTGACTACTCTGGGTGGCAATGTGGCTCAAAAACATCCATGATATTAAATCATTTGGTAAAACCGCTCAATAATTAAGAGTAACATCATATTTAAAGAACATGGTTCAACTAGGAAACATTTTACGGTTGGAAGAAAATTTTCCTATTAAAAGATAATCATGATACCTTAAAAATATGGTGCTATATAAGGGCTTTTCTGAAGATCATGAAAAAAATTCATACTGCTAATTGTTTTAGGGGGAATTCAAAATAATCCTTAAAAGTACAAGACTTGTTGAAGTCCTTTAAAAAAAAGAGAAAATAGAGCATTGATTCTCTATTAAGACAAATGGTGAGTATGCAATAAAACAAAAATATCACACTAGAAGGCACCATGACAATAGAGAGATATGTATGGTACAATATCGAGAGTACATAAATAGTGTCATTTTGACATATTAATCACACGAGGAAAATCTGAATGAGCTTAAGAGTTAAGCATAAACTAAACGAGAAAGAATATAAAAAAAAAGACCTATATTTTAAACCATGTAAGGATGTATACATGTCATTTAACTTTAAAGCATTGCACATTATTTTTGTAAAACAAATTACAGGAAAAAATCCTTTATAGAGTACAACAAGATTCCATTGAATCCAAAGCAATAAAAAAGTTGTCCTTAAGCTATGATACCAAGGAAGATTTTGACATAGAAATTAGGAAATCTCAGGCTCAAGAAGTTTCAGACTTAATCATGCAATGAGAATATCTCAGGCCAAATCTTATATCCAAGTAAGTCATTTTTAAACCATGAGGTAGACACCTCTCTAAATGAGCAATATTCAAAAACATCTTTCATCTTAGATAGGTCACCTTTAAGAATTACGTCACCTATTACAATGAAGACCAGATTTTGGAATTTAAGGGTGTCATATCTCTTTTCTTCCAACTATATGGTTTTTAAGGGTGTTGGATCTATTTGTTGAACTTTAGGGTGTCAAATCTCCTTTGTTTCAAACATCATTTTTCCTTACAAACATACTACATATGTCCTTTTACAAGAATTTATGGCATAAATGTTATAAAGAGAGACAACTATCATAACCCGATTTTGAACCTCTATTTCTGTATATATTCTAAAAAAAAACTTTGAAAACAAATTCCAAAACAGAATATTTATTTTTAGGAATTTTAATCATTTTGTTATTTTCTTCTTTTTTATTTAGTTTTTGTGTCAAAAGATATTGAAAATCATAAAAATAACAAACAATAGGAAATATATACATAGGATTGATATTGGACCAATATCACAATAAAAAATAAAGATTTAGAGTTCTTAGGTCATGATTGAAGTTTGAACTCAAAAGAAAATTGTGAAAACGTCTTAATTTGATTTAATTTGGCCAAAAGTGAAAGAAACTTGAACTTCAATGATGGCTTTGAAATAAATATCAAAGTTAGAAATAAATAAAGGACTTAATTAAAGAATAAAATCAAAAGTGAGATTTAGATTGGTCAAAATTGCACAATTTTGATAACCAATAATGAATTTGCAACAAATGATTAAATTTGAAGGTCTAAATTTATTTAAATAGGGGCAAAATTAAAAATAAAGAAAATATGATCTAGAGATTTTGGAAAATCAAGGGCTATATTGAAATTAGAAAGATGAATTCAGGGTTTAAATTAAGATAAATTTCATGATTAAATATTTTAATTGAATGAAATTGAATAATTCAAAAGCAAAAGACTGTAATGAAATAGAATAAATAATGAGACCAATTGACTATTTTTATAATTTCATTGTAGTTTTATTTATTTATTTCAACCAATTTAGTCCAATTGAATTCAATTAATTCAATTCGACTCATTTAAATCATGTTTTTGGTCTATTTTATTTCAATTGATTCAATTTAGCCTAGAATCACATTAAACAATCTTGACAATTAATCCCAGATTTCAATATCTCAATTTTAGGTCCTTAGTCCTAGTAATAGATTCAATTTTTATCTCCTCAGTGAAATCAAATCTCAAAACTCATTCAATCACAATTAAAACTTTAAATTTCCAACATTCAAACCTTAAACTTTAAGCCTTTTTTTCTCCTTAGAAAACCAACACCGTAAAAAAAACCTTTATAGCATTTAAGAATCAATTGATACCAACAGAGCCTCTCATAACACATTCACCATCACATAACTCCTTACTCTCCCGGCCCCAAGAGCCACAACATGGTCCATAGAAAAATATAAATAAACAATAATAGAATTCTCAATTTACAAACACTTTCTGGAAAGAAAAAAAAAGCCAAAGATCATTTTTGTCACTTTTATGGTTCACAACCTAATTTTTTTAACAATCTTGATGAAATCTCTATTTTAGAGACCAATGTTATTTTTTGATATGTTTAAAGACTGATGTCAAATTTCTCAAAATAATTAGAGTTTAAAAATAATAAAATATATATTAACTAAAAACAATAAGGATAATTCATGGGAATAAAAAAAATAACTTAGGAGAAAAATATATAGAAAAAGTATTTTTTAATAAGAAAAGACGTCATAAAGGTGACATTGTACTTTTTTTAGACGCAGCTAACCCTAAATCATTAGACACAATGCTAGTTTTTAGAATTATATTTGATTTGATAAATGAGTAATAAAAAAAATGTAAAAATATATCACGTAGCCACCAAATAAAATCTAGAACATCCTCTTACAAAGTTATTATTCATGCAAAAACATTAATGTTATATGAAACAATATGATACTATATATATGAGCGATTGAAAGTGCAAATGAAATATTGTTAGTTTAATATGTCATATAGTCAATCAGTTGGTTTTAAACGTGATATTTTTATATTCATATAAATATATTTTTATTATTCATAAAAGCTTAATTTATTATTAATATTCATATAATATTAGATTAATGAATCTAATATTTAATTTTTTAATCTAGGATAAAGATAAAGTTTATGAGAAAAAAGTATTTTGTGGAGGAAATTCTAATGTTATAATTATGGGATTCTTATTGCATCAAAGCATTATTTATAAAATATTCCTTGTTGATGCTTTATTAAATATTAGATATTTATCAAAGTTGTATAGCCTTGTATATTTTATGTCTTTCTTTTATAAAAAGAAATAATTATTCTCATTAGCTGAGGTATAAGCGATACCAAAAACTAATATTTAAGTGTTTGTTATAAGACATGTACATTAAATTAACCTGTATAAGAATTTTATATGGAGAGATCACTTATGTCTATGAAAAGGCTCATGTGATGATTATGTAAGTTATTTTATATAGAGAATGTTGTGCTTTGATCTTGTTATGTTTTATCTTAATTGAGGTAATGAATTGATAGACATTGAGTATAGCAATACCTATATGAAGGTACTTAAGTGATCAAATAAGGATTTATAACCCTAAATAGATTACGAAAAATATTTCTTATGTTTTCAAATAATATTGATTGAAAACTCCTTGACTAATATGAAATTAGATTTGAAAAGATTTTCTAAAATACTGGACATACTTCATGCTTTCATGTAAAATCAAAGCATTATTGATAAAAATATATTAGTTATAATGAGAAACTAATCATTGAAATGTTAAGTCAAACCACTTATAACTTTTCTAATATTTGAGGGATAATGATAATTTTTAAAAACTATCCTCATTTAATATATGGATATCATTTACAGGGTAAATTGATATTTCTCTAATTGATAAGGTTTCTCATATGTTTCCTATATATAATAAGTTGTGTCTCTTATGTTTGTGTGGTTGTTTGTTAAATAGAAGAATTATGTAAAAATATGTAGTAAAGTTTCATCGTTATCCAATGATCAATTTGAATAATATGCTTATTAGTATAAAATTTTCCATTAAAAAAAAGAGCTAAAATCCTCCTTTAATGTCCTTGAATGATAAGGAAACTTTGCAAATAAGATAAACCACAAATAAAAAAGAAACATAGTTTACTCACGTGGAAATCCTTACCAAGATATTTCAATTGATGTCAACTGTGATTTTTTCTGTAAAAACAAAAGGATTCATTGTTAAATCCATAAAGTATAAGGAAACAAATAGCAAATCTTGTACTTGAACTTATGACCTTACTTCAAACATATTGTTGTATCTTATTTTGATATGTTTTTTATATAAAAAAATGTAAATATAAATTGAAAGGCTTATGAAACCATCTAATCAAATAAATAAATAAATAAATAAATAAATAAATAAATAATAAATATAAATAGACAAAACAAAAATCATTAACAATAACAAAAGGAGAAATAGGAAAAATTGAGAGATGAGTATATATTAAGATTTTAATCTTGTAAAATAAGACATTTAACTATTTGCGTCTAGTGAATTGATTTATTAAAATCAATAAAGGATAATAGAAATAAACACGCATATGAAGCTAAGTCAACAACATAAAAACAAATATTATAGAATGTCGCACATATAAAAAATATTATTTCAAAATAAATATTTTCTTATAAAATAAGATTATTTATATTAAAACAAAATCATCTAAACTTAAACACAAAACATTTTTTCATTTAAAAAAAAAAAAAAAAAAGACATGCAAAACTCATGGTCCATGTTATGAGACCAGAACTATTTGTGTTTACTAAATTTATTTATTAAAATAAATAAAAGACAACAGAAATAGAAACACATATTAAAGTTATTGAATAAAATGAAAAGAAAAAAATACTTATTAAATACATATTAGAAATATTATTTCAAAATAAATATTTTTATACACACACACACACACAAATAAAAGCTTACTTCTATAAAAGTTAAAAACAATTCTTCAAAATTAAATACAAAATATTAATTTAAAAAAACCTCTATCTAAAAAAGGTTGCAAAACTTGTGGCTTAAACCATGAGGTCGAGATAAAGGGATAGAAAAGAAATTGAAAATAATCATAAAATCAATTTTAAAAAATATATATGATAAAATAAGTAATTGCATCACTCTTAAAACTTGTGATTCATGTCATTAGATCAGAAGCACAATAAATAAAAATCATGAAGCTCAATCACTAACAAATTAAATGCTAAAGGAAGAAACAGGGGGAAAATATATCATCTAAATAAGTATAATTAAAAGAATGAGAGTGAAAAAAAATAGAGGGCATAAAAAACTAAATTGGATGGTTAAATTTAAAAGGAAAAAACTTTAACAAAAGAAAAAAAATCAAAACAATGAGGATTAAATTGGAAAAAAAAAACAAAACAACATAAATTTTGATTGAAGAATGAATTAAAAATAACAAAACTCTAATAAAAAAAAAGCCAAGAAAATAAATGAAAAAAAAAGAAGTGGATTGGATAAAGTAATATATAAAAAATTTAAATTTAAATTTAAATGCTAAATTGAAAACATCAAAAACTTTATAAAAGAGTTATGGTCTAGAAAAATAAGGACCAAACTTGATAAATGAAAAGATATGATGTAGATCAGCAACGGAAAATAAATTTCACACTCAATGTCAAATCTGAAACAAGGTATGTAGATGATAATCAATGAAGGTAGTTGTATTGATATGTTTAGTGATATTCTTGTTAAAAACTTGAATCTAAATTGTGTTAGGTATCATAGGCCTTATAGATTACAGTGGTTAAATGAATATGAAAAAGTGAAAGTAATAAAGCAAGGACTAATTGCATTTGCTTAAGAAGTATTTTGACAAGATTTTGTGTGATATGATTTCAATACATGCTATTCACTTAATTTTAGGGTGTTCACGACAATTCAATTGGAAGACAAATTCATGATGGGTTTAGAAATAGTTATATTATTGTAAAAATGGTAAAAACATAATTTTTGTACATCTTAATTAAAAAAAAATGTATGATGATCAAATGAAATTAAAAAAATAATAATAATATAAGGATGAGAATAGTGAAAATTCATGTGAGGACATAGGAGAGAGAAAACCATCAGATTCGACTAAGACTAAACAAGTAAATCAAATGAGAGTAGAGGTAAAACATGAGGGTGAAGAAAGTAAGCATGTATGAAGATAATAGTGTGACAAAATTACAGAAACAACCTATTTTTTATACAAAAAAAGCTTAAATCATATCTCCATTTTTCATTAACAAGTTTATTATCTTACTAATGCATAATGAGCCTTACTTTTTGAATTTGTTGTTCCTTTGTTACAAGAGTTTATGATGTTTTCCTTGAATGCATGTTTAGCGAATTATCTCTTTTAAGAGGAATTGAACATCAGATTAACCTTGTACTCGAGCTTTGATTCTTAATCGACTAGTCTATAAAAGCAACCTTGAAGAGACAAAAGAGCTTCAAAGGCAAGTGGATGGGATGATGATGAAGGGGTACATTCATGAGAGTATGAACCATTGTGTCGTGCTTGTGTTACTCTTTTTTAAGAAGGATGGAACTTGAAGGGGGGGGTGTTGACTATCGCACCATCAATAACTTAACGATAAATTATAAACATCTTATTCTTATGCTTGATGACATAATAGATGAGTTGTATGGATTATGTACAATCTCTAAAATTAATTTAAAAAATAGGTACCATTATATTAAGATGAGAGAATATGATGAATAGAAAACAACGTTTAAGACTAGACATAATTTGTATGAATGGTTGGTCATGTTATTTGGACTTACAAATACACCTAATACATTTATTAGGTTAATGAATCATATTTTGCATGCATTCATAAAAAATAATTATAATATCCTAATCTATGGTAAGTACTTGAATGAGCATCGTGATCATTTGCGTAATATACTTTGTGTATTGTTTGATGAAAAATTATATGTTGATCTTTACAGATGCACCTTTTGCATAGAAATTTTTTTGTTTCTTACATATGTGGTAACTACATAAGGTATTGAGATGGATGGAGAGAAGATTAAGGTCATCCTAGATTGGCCTACACCTAAGTATATGATGGAGGTAAGTAGTTTTCATGGACTTACTAGCTTTTATGGATAATTTGAAAAGGATTAGTACTATTGCACCACCTTTAACTGAAAATTGTTAAAAAGACAATGGGATTTAAATGGGATGATGCGTGGGATAAAGTTGTTAATTTGTTAAAATATAAACTATATTGTGTGTCTATTTTTGCTTTGTCAGACTTTACAAAAGCTTTTGAATTTAAATGTGATGCTTCAAGCATAGGTATAAAAGTTGTGTTAATAAAAGATAAAAGACTCATTGTATATTTTAATGAAAAACTATATAGGATGACATTAAACTACCCTACGTATGACAATGAGTCTTATGCCTTAGTGAGAACACTGGAGACATAACAATATTACCTTGGGCCCAAAAAGTTTATAATACATTCAGATCACGAATCCTTAAAGCGTTTGAAAAGACAAGGTAAGTTGAGTGGGCGACATATCACATAGGTTGAATTTAGCTTGGGTGCATATGCATAAATAATAATTTTCAGCCCAAAAAAAGTCCAAGATACATATGAGAGGAGATTGGCTTTTTTCAAATCTTGAAAAGGATAAATGACAATGCATATAAAATTGATTTGTCAAGTGAGTGTGATGTTAGTGCTACCTTTAATATTTTTTTATCTTATTTTGTTTAATGTGGGTGATGAAAATTTGAGGTCTAATCCATTTAAAAAGAGAGAAGGGATGACGAGGATTAACCCAGCACCACTCTTAAACATGTTATTAACTCATTGGTGATGCTAAGTGTGTCTATTATAAGATCTAAGATAAAGAAACTTAAAGAGATATTGAATAGGCTAGTTCAACACACATGGAATAAGATAGATCTAGAAGGATAAATAATGCTTATGAAACTTAAAGGACAACCTCTAATTCAACTAATCTAAGTCCAAAAAGGATCTCATCCAAGTTCTAAAGAGGGATTATGTGTTCGACTCCAAGTCAACCTTGATTTGGACTTATTTTTTCTGGTATTACATGGAGTTCAAGTCAACATATTATTCTCTTAACCATCAAGAAAATTCAGTTAGATTACTTCCTAAAAAAAGGAGGATTTTTATCATTCAAAAGAAAAAGTTTTCTAGTCTACAAAAAAATACTAATGAGATAAATTTGTTTCCCAAGTTATAAGGGATTATTTAATGATTATCCTAGTCTAGAAAGAAAACCTAAAAATTAACAGCATTGAAAATCAAATCAAACTTCTTTTATCTTATTTATAAGTAGCAAAACTTAAAGTTTTTATTTTAAATTTGTATTTTATGTTTAAGGATTAATAAGCATTAATTGAGTTTAGATACTTAGAGATCTTAGTCTGATTGTAAATGAACTTTATACAAGTCTATATCTTGGGATATTTTAAGATTTAGCTTAGGTTAAAAACACATATGTAACCAAAGTTTTAGATTATGTTTTTGTTTAATAATATTCAAGTTGCATATGATAACTTCGCGTGCTTGAGAGTGAGAATTCTCTTTCTTGATTCTTTAAGGGGCTAAAATAACTTATCAAGGTTCAACATACTTCGTGGCATCAATCCATACTTGTCGTTCAAGAATTATTATTCATTTAGGTAGAGATTCGAATCCAATAGTGATGATGTCTAAATATAAGTTATTTTTGTGTAATATTTTAATCAAACCTAATTTATTTAGCTTTCCAGGAGTTGAATCGTTTGTGTGAGTTGTTTAACAATGTGCTTAAAAGGTCCGCATCATTTCCGGTATTAACAAAAAACCTATGTGAAATGACAATTTAAACCCCTGAACTCTTGCTTCTTTTTTGTTGACTCGAAGGGCATAAAAGTCAAAGCATAATTTTGTACAAATATAAAAACATAAATACTCTTGAGTGATGTTCAATCCGTTTTTAGTGTGGGGATAAGTATTTTTCCTCTGCTTAAAAAATATAGAAAAACAAAAATAACCTCAAAAATTTAATGAATAATTAAGCTTTAAACAAGACAAAACCATCCTCGAAACCAGGTAATTTAGGCTTTGAACAAGATAAAACCATCCTCGAAACCAAGGGGAGCAAAATTTTCTTTCTTCAAAGAACAAAAGCATATTCTACAATCAGTCTTTTATATATATATATATATGTTCACAATAAACTCTACGGTATTTTAGCAAAGCGTTTAATATTAAACTTTAGATAAACTTTTGTAGTTATTTTTTTTTTTATCATTAAAATCCCACAAGGGTATAGGAAATAAAAATTCCATCTGATAGAAATAGATGCAGGAGTAACGGCTAATACGCTAAAGACATACCGAGCATGAAAGAGTTTCTCTAAGAGAAACACAATCCATTGAACCAAAATGATACCTGTTTCCTTTCTGTGTGTTTTTCCATGCAGCCGAATGGTCAAGCTACAAACAAGCGCCAGCTGTAACTTCCTTTAATCCTTCAAAACAGAAAGGATTACCATGGACGCTGCAAACTCGGTGAAAACAGATTCGCTAGAACCTATAGAGCTGCAGCACAAGCAAGATTGAGATTCTGCACATGTGCTGTTTCAACAGGTGTAAAAATTGCTCTAGTTTTATTTAAGTTCTATGTTAAATTCTGTTGTGCCTCTAAAGGATTCAAAAAGAAACAAGACCCACATAGTGGAACGAGGAATCATGGATCAGAAACATATACAGTAGATGAAGTGCTGGCCATAAAGAAGAAAAAAATTTGGGACCTAAAAAGCACTCAATTCCCTGGCTCAAAGGAGCTTGGAGGATGGTTTTGTATGTGATGGTGTACAGGCTTTGGGTTGTTAGCATGAAAAGTTTAGGGCATACACGGAAGACAACTGGGATGACACCCCTTAACCACCTAGTATTTGATCACATGGTGGCGCAGCCAAAGATCATACATGATCATATGGAATGCATCATTTTTTACTGGGGGTGAATTCCACTGGAAATGCTTCTGTACCTGATAAAACATGACATAAATTCTTGTGAGTTATTGCAAATCATTATAATATGGACTTCAAAGTTGCTCATCCAAAAATCAATAATCTAACCTATAGAATTAAGTTTCAAGCTGCAATTTAACAGGATCTACCTTAACTAAATTCTTATGCAGCGAGACAAATTGTTCGTCAGGTATCTTCTTCAAAATTTGCTTGAGCTGGTACACATCTTGCTCCTTGAGTATGACAGAAAATTTTTGCCAATTAAGTATGTCATTGAATGGCAGGTCATAATAGTTGGACAATATTACTGCAAGAAAAGTAACAAAACTATTCAGGAAAAATGACTCTTAACCACTTTTTGAACAGTAGTTAAAATTGCACAAAAAAAGTTTGAGATTATAGGAAGCTTCATTACTATGGAGCATGAATTTAAAAATAGTCATTGTGTGTCATAAAGACCATTTATAATGGAGTTTTAGTGTACCAATAAGTTATAATCCATTTTGGAAGGTGATGGACCATTTTGCAAGCATCATGGCCATTATGTCAGCTGTCACAAGTGTAATGACCTTTACATAGAGATTAGTTTTTTCTATAATGTTTAGTAAATATTTATTAATAGTCAATAGTTTTATATTAATTAATTGATATAAATACTGACCTTAGCTTAGTAGATATTATTTCATTGATATATATTTGTACATACCAAGTTATAACACATGATATAGTAGTGACCATTACATAACACCTCCGATGGCCCATTCACCATTACCAAAACCACGATTTAAAACTATGATATGGAAAATCTAAAATCATACAAATAATCCAAAGAAATTATGCAACTCCACCTTTACTGTTGTACAATTGAGAAAACAAAAGTTAAAGAGTGTTACTAGTGCCAGAAGAATGAATTAAGACTTTTAGTTTTATGCTAGAGCAACAGGTGCAGTACACGAAGGATTGCAAGGGATGCCGTACCACAGGAGTTCAAAGGGCGGTGCCCTACTTGTGCAGTCTATATAAAAAAAGACTGAAAACAATAGCAGTGAAAAGAAAACTATTAATCATGCTTGGAAATCATAAGTCCTTCGTTATCAGGATTCCAGAGATTTAAATCTTGTTAAATAATAATAGCTTTTCCATGCATAGTGCAAGGTGTCACTTCTGTCATAATCCAGGTACAAGCACCCTAATTGCCAAGCCCAAATTAAATACCAAGAGAATATGAGCAAGCACAAAACAAGTAAGACTCAAATAAAAAAATAAATGTCAAATTTCCTTTAAGTGCTTGTTTATCTTTATTTATTTATTTACCTTTCTAGGTGCTTAACCACTCTTTAGGTGTTTAAGTTGGGGTTGATGATAGGGACCTTGTTTAAAGAATTGGAAAACTTTAATCTCAGAGACATATTTATCCACTCCTTATCTATTAAAAAATTGCAAAGTTGTAACACTTACCAGGAATGCATCCATAATGGATGGAGTCAGCTATGCGTGCACTGTTAACCTGAGAGCCACCAGGGCATATGCAGAATTTAGTCTCATAAAACCTCTTTTGATATACAAGATGTCCAGTAGCCCTATTTATTCTGTTGTTTGAAATATCTAGTTCCGTATCATTTCCCCACTCACGTGCCAGTATAACTCTAATTCTAGAGTTTCGATGGCCAGCCCAAAAACCTAGAGTTGTCCTGTAAAGCATGCTTGTGTTAAGTTATGAGCATAAGGCTAAATTCTATCGAGTTGAAAAAAAAAATGACAATTAACATCTTTCTGCACATATGCATATCTCAACTGACCGCGAGCACATGCACAAACACATCTAGGCAAGCATAAGATACTAACATGGAAATAAGGATGCAAGAGTTAGAGGTTAAAGATTCATATTCTGAGTCTATATTAAAGAATAGAGTTTTGTTGATGACCCCAATGTACAACGTAGAGCATCAAAGTTAAGTGATAAACAGGTAACACATTTAGGCTTCGATATTTTTCTTCTTATCTGTGGTGATAGGTAGCATTTGCGCTTTCTAATATTAAAGGGAAGCACAAAATACTAACACATAAAAAAGATGTAAATCACTTAATGCTAAGTGATAAAACAGTCTATCCTGGGTTTTTTTTCTCTCCGTATCTTCAGTGATAGGTAGCATTTGAGCTTCTAGTATTAAGGGGAAGCACAAAATACTAACACAAATATGGATGTAAAAGTTACAGATTCATATTATGAGCCCTCCTCAATCCACGACAATATTGTTGAAAGTGTGTGGGTGGGGGGGGGCAATAAGATCCACAAGGGATGTCCATCACCAAAATGACTACTATTGACCAAACAAGACATGGATGCTCATACAAAAGGTAAGTGATAAACAGGCAACACATTTGGGCTTGGATATTTTTCTTATCTGTGGTGATAGGTAGCATTTGCGGAAGCACAAAATACTAACACATAAATAAAGATGTAAATTACTTAATGGTAAGTGATAAAACAGTCTATACTGGGTTTTTTTTCTCCGTATCTTCAGTGATAGGTAGCATTTGGGCTTCTAGTATTAAGGGGAAGCACAAAATACTAACACAAATAAGGATGTTTACAGATTCTTATTATGAGTCCAGGGGGGGCACTAAGATCCACAAGGATGTCCATCATAAAAATGACTGCTATTGACCAAACAAGACATGGATGCTCATACAAAAGGCAACAATACACAAAAAAAGGTGACAAGATAAATGGAGAAAACTATGCATTAACAAATCCAAAAAAAAATAGAGCTTAGCAAAAATAAAAAAAAATCAATATTTGTCATTTATTATTTACCTATTCTCTACATCGTTTCCTCCAGCAGGAAGGGCAAATGGCTGGAGGACCTGAGGAAGAGCAACATCTTTGTGTGGAATGAATCCGACATCATAGCTAGGGGAGCATACCACTCTGATTGCGTTCTTTATAAGAAATGGTACTCCTTCAGTAGCTCTTACACCAACATCATGACAGGTGACAAAGAAATGATCGGCACCCAAAGTTCTATTCCAGTAGGGATACTTGGCTATTAAGCTTTCCACATAATTCTTAACAATTACGGTCATATTCTCGTAAGAAGTTCCCTGCACGGAACAATGAATTTTGGGTTCGAAGGAATTTAATCAATAGGAACAACAACAAAAATTCAATGCAATTTATGCCATTTTGTTTAAGAAGTGACGATTCGAATAGACTTCTGTAATGCCAATTTAGATTTTGAGCAAGTGAGAAGAGTTTCCCAAGAGAAAATAATATAGCAAACATAGTGAAGTAGACAAGGAATCATCTTCAACAAAAGGGTTGCCTCACTTCAAAAGCAACCGCAACACTAAATTATTACTGACCTTGCCGCGCATCTTGTGGCAGGAGATGGGGATAAAGAAGAGGTGGGCTTGATCAGGATCAAGAGTTCGAAACCTGCTTTCTCTTATATTCTGGAAAAAAAACCCTTCGCTAGCGTATTTTCCAGTCAATTTCCTAGGTGTTTGATAAAATGTGTTTGGATCTCCATCTGGATATATATAAATCTTGAAATTCTGCTCCATTTCCTCGTAATTCAATTTGAATACACGTGGAGAATGATACAGATCCGATATCTCATCGTTCTCTCCATCGCCAACTTCAACAACTAGAGTCTTCTTCGTTGTATCTGTCGCTGGCAGGAGAGAAACGGAAGACGCGGAGAAGGAAGGGGGAGGAGGTGAGGAGTGGAGAGAGTTGAAAGAGAGGTATGTAAAAGAGATTAGGGTTAGGATTGCCAGAGCGAGGAGGGATCCTTTCAAAGAACACATGGATTCCTGTACTTGTCGCTATTGCTGTTTCTGTAATTGTTGGTGCAGCTTTCCGGGTGCATTGCCGGAACCAGTGGTCGAGGGAGGATGTGGGTTTTTCACTGTGTTCAGTGAACTGGTGTGGGGTTAATATTATTATTATTATTATGTTATAAAAATAATAAAGAATTAACATATAAAATATAAAAGTATAGACATCAAAATATAAGCAAAATAGATAAGAGAGAAATATTTTGCTTATTATAAATTATTTTATTTTTTCAAAGTGTACAAAATACAAGATAAAAGGTCTATTTATAGGAGAAGAAAACAAACTCAAGGTTTATGAAAATCTAGAAGACTAAACTCAAGAGTCATGAACATTTAATATACATAAATATGAATTTATAACATTTCCTTCTGAATGACCATCTACTTTAAAATTCAATAAAAGATTTTATATAGATACTTCAAAATCCATATATGAATACTTTAGGAATCATCAACTACAAGAATTGTTAGACAAAGGGTTCATACGGCCCAGTAATTCTTCTTGGGGAGCACCGGTCCTGTTTGTAAGGAAGAAAGATGGAACCCATAGACTTTGTTTTGACTATCGACAATTGAACAAAATAACAATGAAGAACAAGTATCCGTTACCGCGGATAGATGATTTGTTCGATCAACTAAAGGGAGCGAGAGCATTTTCAAAGATAGATCTGAGATCAGGGTACTATCAGATGAAGATTAAAGAAGCGGACGTAGCAAAGACCGCATTTAGAACTCGTTACGGACACTATGAGTTTTTGGTGCTACCGTTCGGGTTGACGAACGCCCCAACCCTCTTCATGGACTTGATGAATCGGGTTTTCCAACTATACCTTGATAAGTTTGTGGTGGTATTCATTGATGATATACTGGTGTACTCAAATTCTTTTGAGGAGCACGGAGAGCACTTGAGGCAAACATTACTAACCTTGAGAGATCACCAATTATATGCAAAACTGAGTAAATGTGAATTTTGGCTGAAGAGAGTGATGTTTTTAGGACACGTCATTTCAGCCGAAGATGTTTTTGTAGACCCCCAAAAAGTCGAAGCAGTCTTGAAATGGGAAAGACCGATTCGATCACCGAAATACGTAGCTTTCTGGGGCTTGCAAGGTACTATCAGAGGTTTATCGAAGGTTTTTCACTGATTGCAACTCCTTTAACCCAGCTAACTAGGAAGAATAAGAAATGGGTGTGGTCGGAAGAATGTGAGAAAAGCTTCCAAGAATTGAAGAGGAGGCTCACCACAACTCCAGTGTTAACCCTTCCCTTAGGAACTGAAGGTTTTGTGGTATATAATGATGCTTCAGGGAAGGGATTGGGATGTGTCCTAATGCAACATTGGAAGGTGATCGCCTATGCATCAAGACAGTTAAAGACTCATGAGTTGAACTACCCAGTACACGACCTGGAGTTGGCTGCTGTAGTATTTGCTTTGAGGATATGGAGACATTATTTATATGGGTCCCGAACCCAAATTTTTAATGATCATAAGAGCCTGAGGTATCTGATGTCGTAAAAGGAGTTGAACATGCGACAAAGAAGGTGGATAAAGCTCATTAAGGATTATGATTGCACCATACAATACCACCCGGGGAAAGCAAACGTGGTGGCAGATGCCTTCAGTCAAAAAACCAAAGCCACCCTGGAAGGGTTAACAGTGGGTAGGGAGCGGCAATTGGCGGAATTGAAAGAGTTGGGTGCAGATTTGGACATTAATGTCGGAGGTGGGTTAGTAGTTCAATTATTGGTGCGACCAACGTATCGGGAACAGATACTACAAGCCCAATTCCATGACCAGGTTGGGTTCAAGATTAGGAAGAATATGGAGGTCAGGGAAGAAATGAAATGGTTACCCTCAGCAAATGATGCCTTATGAGGTTAACAGGGTTTAAGATTATGGTTGAATGCAGAAGAAAAATTTGGTGCATAAATATACATATTGCATTACAAGCTAGTTGTACCAAATACATGAAGAAATTATAAATGTTGATGCCTCATTTAACTGCCAGACCGTTTAGTCGTCATTATTATTATTGTCATTAAGTAATTATATTCTCTTAAATATTTTGTACTACTGCAGGGACATCACATCCATGAGATGTCTAGGGAACCCGATACACGGGAACCTACTTTTGCAAGGAATCATGTAGATGCATTCTAAATCATAATGTATTTTGTATGAATCAATGTACTGAACACATAACTCCTATTAGCCCTTTTGTGTATATTTGTAATGGCTATTAGTAGGATAGGAATGCAAACTCATGTCTATGTATGTATAATTTTAATATGAATTTCTAATTATGCAACCATAATATTACTTGTTTATGTAAGATCCACTTTTAATAAAATGTTGATTGAATGGATGGTATTTTGATGATGCGAGGTAATCGGATTTGCTGATTTCCGGTACCATGTGTGTTAGGAAAAAAAAATCGGGCCGTTACAGAGAAATACTTTGCTTATTATGAATTCTTCTATTTTTCCAAAAGTATAAAGAATACAAGATAAGAAGTCTATTTATAGAAGAAGAAAATGAACTCAAGGGTTATGGAAATCCAAGAGACTAAACTCAAGAGTCACGGGCATCGCAATTTTGACACGACATGGTCGTTTCTGAACTCGAATCGTAAAATCGTACCTGATATTTTACCGTACAAAAATCGTAAAATCGCAGCTAAAATCGTGTAGGTAGAAAAATCATAAAATCATAAGTAAAATATTTTTGAATACAATACATCATAATTATGGTCATAAAACTTCATTAGTTACGGTTCATACATGATTTAAAATAACTTAAAAATACATTACAAAACAATTATGTCTATAGAATTTCATTAGGTAAAAACTAACAAATTTAAAACAAATATTCAGCTGACATGCAATGTAAACTAAAATAAATCTCATTTTTATCTCCCTCGCTATTTCTAAGACTTGCATCAATAAGACAATAACATTACTATCGAAAGGATTATTAGCATTATCACTGGTACCAGCAATGATATTGCCGCTCTAACTCCAATAAATTATATTGACATTAGCACATGAAAATGATCTAAAAACACCCAAAAATTTTAATTTAAAGTAAAAAAATAAAAAAATTCTTTCTTTCAAAAATTTTAATTATAAATTTTAAAATTAATATTTAAATCAATACATGAGAATTAAAAAAAAAAATGTCTAAGAAATGGTATGTACGTGAAATGGGACTTCCTTTCTTTAATTTAACATTTTATTGCCCATACTATGTTGCAGGCTTAGCAAATAATTTTTATAGCTGGTGGGATTGAAGTAGATAAATCGCTCGACCATCATTATATTTTATGATAATTAAATTATTTATTTTTATTTTTGAAGTTTTATTCTTCATAGTATCATATTAAAAGTATTTCAGAACACTAAAATTAAATTAATTTGCAATTTTTTCAAAATAAATTGTACATATTTATATATATTCTAAGGCATTAATATTAAAATATCAAAATATATAATTAGTCTCGCATAGTTTTGAACAAGAAAATACTTCAAAATAATCGTTATCATTATTTTAAATGCCTTATTCATAATAAAATGAACATATAAGAAAACAAAATAATTAAAAGTTTTGTAGGTTGATTATTTCACTCAGATGTATAACATCACAAAAAAATCTAGGACCATTAATATTTTTTTTATATGTTAACAAATATGGTTGTGGCTACTGCAAAGCGTAGGGTAAATGACCTATATATTTTTTTCATTGTAAATAATTTGGCCTAATTTCCCTCCTCGTTTTTTTCTATATGTGGCTTCATATATT
Organism: Salix viminalis; assembly: GCA_029228465.1. NCBI lineage: Eukaryota > Viridiplantae > Streptophyta > Magnoliopsida > Malpighiales > Salicaceae > Salix > Salix viminalis. Next base: position 7,745,527 of record CM055432.1, read on the forward strand.
TTTTGTTTATGTGATATTAAATCTAAAATATTATACATAAAAAAGCCACGAAAGTCAATTTTGAACAAAAATAACATCGACTAATGAATTATTTTTATTATTATCATATTTTTATTATCATGATTCTTAAATTGTCACAATTATTATAGCTGTTATTATAATTAATATTCTCATTATTATTGGCAGTATTGTTATAATCATGGTCATTATTACGACAATAATCATCACGATAACCAATACTGTTATTTTTATTAATATTATTAAAATTATAATTAGTATTATTATAATTATTTTTGTTATTATTGATATTTTTATATTATTTTATGAGTTATTGTTATTGTTATCATCAATGTCATAATTAGTTACATCATAAGCATTAAAATTATTATAATAAATTATAATTGCTATTATCATTATGATTTATAATTTCACTATTATCATCATGATCATAAAACCTTAAATTTTATTATTAGTACTATTAAAACAATAAAAAATATCAACTTACCCTAAGGAATAGAAAAACTTTAACAAAAGTGCAAGCAAGAAAAAAAAATCTAAAATTACTATTATTAATGCATATATAATGGAAAAAACAAAATTACCTCAAAGAATAAAAAAAACTAAAAGTTATAACAAGAGAGTAAACAAAAAAAATAAAATAAATGACAAAACAAAAATAAATATTCTTAGCCTTAAAACAATCATTGAAAAACAAATCTAAAATTATTGTTATTATTGCATATATAATGAGAAAAAAAACTACCTCGAAGAATAAAAAAAAACTAAAAATTATAACAAAAGAGTAAACAAAAAAATAAAATAAATGACAAAAAAAATTATTATCCTTAAAAAAATCATTTGTCATGAAGAATAAATAAAAATAAAAATAAAATATATTAATTTTCAAATGATCACCAATACAATTTAAAACTTAAGGACTAAATAAAAAAATACAACCCCAACAAAAGAGGAAAAAAAACTAAAACTAAAAGTATATACATATAAACATAGACAAAAATAGGGATTAATGCATAAACATATATAAAATAATAAAGGTATTTTTTTTCTTTTTTAATTATTTTTTCCCTCAGGCACTATCGGTGCGTCGTCCGGACGTGTCGACTGTTCTCTTCGTCACGCTCTCTTCCGGAGACGTGTGCAACGTCTTTCGGTGGTGAAAAATGTTCATCTGACATCTCAAAAGATATGCCGCCATGTCCTCTGCCTCATGGTGGTGCGCATGTCGTCCCAAGATCGCGTGATAAGTGAAGGTAGTCGGTTGAACTTTTTCGTACCATTTTCTCTCTCCTAAAAGCCAAGTTACACGTTAGTCCCCTATGTTTATGGTGGCTTCATTTTTGTCCCTTCTTTGTTGATTGTTTTGTATGGTCCTGATTTCTATAATATAAGTTTGGATTTGTTTCAATTTCATCCTTTAATTGAAATTGATTAGATGTTGCGTTTGCATTTCGGTCCTTATTCTTTTAATTTTGGGTTTTGTTTTAAATCCTTAATCTTTTTGGTATAACAATTTGGATTATTTTCAGTTTTGCCCTTCAATTGACATTAATTATATATTGCATTTCATTTCAGTCTTTATTCTTTTAATTTGGATTTGATTTTAAATCTCTTAATATTTTTGTTAGAAGTTTGGATTTTTTCAATTTGGTCCTTCGATTGAAATTAATCATATGTTTTATTTTCATTTTGACCCCTATATTTTTAATTGTTTTATTTGAATTTAATTCCTTTATTATTTTATATATATTTATGCATTAATCTCTATTTGTGTCCATGTTTATATGTATATGCTCTTAGTTTTAGTTTTTATTTTTTTATATGCATTAATTATTTTATATATAATTAATTCGTAGGAAAGACTGAATTACCCCCAAATATTTTGGTAATTCCAACCGGTCCCTTGAAAAAATCATAAATACCCCTTATTTCAAGGCTAAGTTTGAGACGCACTAAGAGATAAAATAGTAATTATACTATTATAATCCACAGTCTACAACTACATTGGATCAATAAGCTCTTTTAGTTTTTTGTATATATATATATATATACACACACACACACAGTGGAGGTCAACATTTTTACAATAATATGTTTAGGAGAGTTCAATTAAAATTCGTGAAAGTGGCACATCAAAATCTATAATATCCCAGCGTCTTGAATCTTCAACAGAAGATTTTCTATCCAATCGTGCCCTTTACAATACGGTCATGGATCTCTCAGTTTTGCCCGATCACGAGTTTCAACTTTCAATCATATTTGTTGCTTGCCCTCGTTCCCTCTCTCCATGTATATATATATATATATACGGACCCCCTTTTTCTAGTTAAATCTGCGCTCTCCTTCACACACTCACAGAGTTTTGTTTGCTCCGCCAGATCCAACTCCTAAACCCAGCTTACTTACATTACAAAGTTTAACTTTCCCGAACAAAACTCTTGTCTTGATGAAAATCATCACAAGATCCCATCTCTCTACCCCGTGCATGGCATCATTGAATTGAGTATCTTTGCCTCTGCAGAAAGAAACTGATATCGAGCAATCCATCACATACACGACCTCGTTAATTTCCACGAACCCGATCTTTTCTCACCTCATTTTTCCCTCCATGATGCCCCCAGCTGATCTGCAGGAGACCTCCAAAGACGACAACCAGAGCTCTACTAGTAACCGTAAAACGGCAACGACAAGGCCACAAGAGCAAGCCTCGAAGTGTCCACGATGTGAGTCGCCCAACACAAAATTCTGCTACTACAACAATTACAGTTTAACACAGCCCAGACATTTTTGCAAGACCTGTAGAAGGTACTGGACTAAAGGAGGAGCCTTGCGCAACGTACCCATCGGCGGTGGCTGTAGAAAAAACAAGAGGATAAAGTCTTCTACAAGGCTCTCAAGTGAATCCAAAGACTCCAGTGCCTCCTCGGAGATCGCTGGATTCAACTTCTTTCATGGACTCTCCCCAACCGTTGATTTTAATCTTGGTGGGTTATCATTGCCTAGGCTAAACCCCTCACAGAACGGCTTGTATAGCCATTTCCCTTCTCTTGGGGACATTTCAGCAGCTGCAGTTACTGTTACTAGTCCATGTTTCAGTCTTGATCCATCTGTGAGCTCCACTACTGGTTCTTGTTCCTTAATGGGGCTCAACTATCCACTTACTTCGGTTACTAATAGGTTCTGTAATGCAATTCAGGAGAACATTGGTGGTGGTTCAATGAATGTCAACACTAATCTCCCGTCTTCAATCGAGTCTCTGAGCTGTATAAACCAAGATTTACACTGGAAGTTGCAGCAGCAAAGATTGGCTATGCTATATGGTACAGGAGAAAATCAGAAAGATGGCGGTACTGTTTCTACAGATCCTATTGAGAGCCTGGGACATAAACCCCAGCCTATTATGTTTGAGAATCTTGAAATTTCAAAACCACAGGTATGTGCAGCTGGTAATCCAAGAAAAGAAGGGGCGGCTAGTGGTGATACAGCTACGGAATGGTTCTTTGGGAATTCATATTCTCAAGTGACCGCAACGCCAACAAATGCTAGCGACAATGGAAATAATGACAACACAGGCAATTGGAATGGGGTCCAAGCATGGGGCGATTTGCATCAGTATAGTGTTTTGCCCTAGACAAGAAAGCATCAAGATCAGGTAGAACATTAATGAAGCAAACAGGGAAAAAATGATCCAAATCCCAATTTAGAGGTATAAATTAAGATCAACTTGTAAACGTTGGGAAAAATGAGACCGTATTTATCTTCTCTTTTTCTTTCTTTTTTTTGTATTGGTACTTAGCAAGATGTTGAAGAATATTAATAGTACAATTTAGGTCCTGCTGTTGCTACACTTGTGCTAGCTGATAATATTTCTTTTTGCTATGAGATGCATCTCTTCTGCATATTTACTACAAAGATGCATGTCTATGGTAGAAATAAAAGGCCAGTTCACGAAAAACAAAGTGGCGGGTGCTATATATATATATATAATTAAAGCACAATGGATGGTAACTATGATCGATCATACCTTTTGTATGGTAAATCGGTGCTTCCTCACAAGCTACAAAGTCACTCCACCTTCTTCTTCAACAGTTATACGGGGATCTTTTCTATTTTCGTAATCTCTTTGGGATCTGTGATGAATTTTGGACTGTTTTTTAAATGGGGAGTTAAAGCCATATCTTTGATTTGTATTATGTTCAGTCATTATCGACAACTCTCGCTGTCTCAGTCTGTTGCTCTCTCTCAGAGCTCATCAGCTACTGTGCAAACAATGCCACCACCTTCACAGTATCAGTACGTAGAGCTGGGTAAGCGAGGTTTTCTCAGCACAGGCCCTCTCCCTCGTAGCCCTGCAGTGCTAAAGACCCTAGCTAGCCAGCTGCTTCGCCTTCTCTGGCTTTCCCTCTGCGCGCATAGGGCTCCGCGTAATAATTAGATGCAGGTCAGAGTGATTTGGTGGTGTCTGAAAAAGTGGTGGCTTGAAAGTGTATTGAATGAAAGACTGTCATCATATATGCTATGTACGTGAGAGAGATGACTTCTGAAACTAGCTTAGGGTTCGTTTCTTTTGCATACAAAATGTTTTGTCTAGCTTTTTAGCAATGGTCTTGGGGAGTGAACCCCTTCGTGCCCATTTCTGATCACCTCGCACTGTCATTCTGCAGTTCGTGACTAGTGGGAAAGAAAGCTTTGCTATTTCCTCGATTGCCTTTCCATATTTATGGGATATTTTACACTATATTTTAAAACTATTTTCGAAAAAAACTAATATCTTTATTTTTTTTACTTTTGATTAATTTTTTTCAGGGGTTTTAGATCATTTTTATATATTAACATCAAAAATATTTCTTTAAAAAATAAAAACTCATTACTTTAATATATTTTAAAACGAAAAATATTTTTAAAAATAATAATAACTACAGTCTCAACAAATACTTATTCTCCCCGCTTCTGTTATTTATTTGCATAGCCCCTCTGATATGCAAAACATTTTACCTGCAAACTCGTACTCAAGCTCATGAGGTTTACTAAGTGCATTGAAAGTTTATCATGGTTCCATTCTAAGAGGTTGAAAATAAATTAATTTTTTTGGGTTTGGATATTGAAGAGAATACTATTAAAATTATATTTCAAATGCATTGAGTCGAAGTAGGGATTGTTCTTAAGATTATGTAGAAAAAATAGATGTACAAGTCATCGGTGACTTCACTTCTGTTTTTTTGTTCATAATAATAAATAAAATATTTATGTGTCTGTTTTATACTTTCTAAACACTATAATAGTATCTAATCTCTACGTGAACACGTTTTAGCTATGATCTATTTTGATTTTGAATGAATTTAATTTGTTTAATAATTTAAAAACGAATGGATGCTTTTCGTTCTTAATTTTTGTGGGGAAAAAATAATATTAAATGGGACTAAAACTTGTTGCCCAGTGGTGTGGTGGGGGGTAATTGATGGGCTGCTGTTGGAAGAAAGAGTGGAACATGAAGTTGCGTGATTAACGTGAAAGACTCCACTAGGAGATAACTTTTTGTTCGGACATCGAACTACTTGTGTTGTGTTGTTGCGTTAACTGTCATTTTACAGCTTATGATAACCTGCGAGAAGCTCATGACCCACCCTACCTGTATATGCTGAGACCATCTAGCAAGAAATTGCATCTGGTGCATCATGCATCATGCATCATGCATCACCCCATCCCATCCTTAAATATACATATACATATACATATAGGTAACCCTTCCTTTCCTTGTCTTACTCTCGGGCCCCACCCAGCAACTACTTCGATGGTGTGCCTTCATTAACCGATGTGGGGCCAGGCGTCTCAACAGCAACCGCAAAATATTGTGGTATAGGAGAATGATGCTATTTATAGTTATTTAGAAAAAAATGACTTCCGCTATTTTTTTTTTATAAGATCAGGTTAATTTTTTTATTAATATGAAAAATTATATTTTAAGTGGATTAAAAAAATCTAAGAATTTAATAAATGTAAGAGGTTGCAATTTTGTTAGAGTGCTAACCTACAAAATCAAATACTATACAACGAACATTTCGTGTTTATACGCATGCATTTAATTTAACTTAATTAAAAAAATAAAAATAAAAATATAGATTCAACAAAAGCTGAAAATAAAAATTCGAGTTAAAACTTGTTACTTTTAAAATGATAAAAATAATTTATAGAAAACAAATAAAAAATTTAACAAAATATTGATGGATAGAAAAATGATCTTATAAAGGAGAAAGAAAAATCAAGCAACCCCCTTAATCTCTCAAACTTGTTAAATTATAACCCTGTGCCCAAATACTTATCCAATTAAATATTGAATAATAAAATTCATAAATTTAATTTTATTAAAAAAAATATTTTTTTTTAAAAAAAAAGGGCTAAATATAACAAAAGTTAGAGAGAGAGAAAAACAGAGACAACCTTTGTTATGTTTTTAAAAAAATATATAAATCTTATATAAAAATAAGTAAAATGGTGATGGAATATGAAATCCCAAAAAAACAAATTTTTTAAGGAATGACAGCTTAAATGAACTTTATAAATTCGAGTTAAACTATTAAATTTATAAAGTTTTGAATTCTTAATCGGGATTCAACCCAAAAGTTCAACACTTAAGATTTAAATGTTGATGGATGAAATCAATTAAATTTATTTAATTTAAAGATAAAAGTAATTTAAATGTTGTAGAATGAGATTATATATATATATATATATATATATATATATATATATATATATAACAAATCTAAAACAATCTTGCAAGGTAAAAAATGTTACATTTGATTGGGGGGGAAAGTCAAGGATTTTTAATTGTAAAAAAGATGAAAATCAAATCTGGAAGAGAAACAAATCTATGAGCGATGAAATTTAAAAAAAAATAGTTTCATTAATTACTTAAAATAAATAAATAAATGTATTTAAGAGAATAAGACCAACTCTTTAGGATAATTACCTGAGAAACTAATATAATATCTTAGAAGACCAGCACGAAATCAAGTATAAAAAAAGAAATAAAATGTCCAAATAAAACAAACTAGTTACAATTATTCAACACACGCTATTTTTAAGTGGAGGGACATTGAAACGCTTTAGTTGCTGTCGTGGAAGCTTGGTTTTGGCCAATAAATAATGTCACATGTATTAGTGTTCACTAGTTAAATTGTGTGTACTATGTTGCTTGCGAGCTGAGTAAATAATTTTTATAATTATTGATATTAAAATAATTAATAGATTTTTCTAATTCAAAAATAAAATATAACAATTATACATGCAAAGATTGATATAATAAAACACATCAACACATTCTATTATAATAACAACAACAGTGAAGTCTTGATATCTAAAAATATCATTACTATTTCTGCTAAAATAATAAAAATTATTAAATTACCCCGAGAAAAAAAAACTCTTAAACATTAAAAAAAGAGGAAGTAAGAAAAAAACTAAAAATATTATTATTATCATTATTATTGTTGTTATTATTATTGCATTAATAATGGGGAAAAAATCAATCAACGAACAAAAAAAGCCTAAAAACTTTAACAAAAGAGCAAACAGAAAATAAAAAAATGATAAAAAAATAAAAATTATTAGATAAAAAAAATCATTTGACGTGAAAATTAAAAATTAAACTAATAAAAAAACTAAAAGAAAGAACAAAGAGAACTAAAATAAGAAATATCAGTTTTCAAATTATCATAAATACAAACTAAAATTTAAGAACAATTTTTTTCAAAAAAAATGTTACCTTGACAAAAGAGAAAATAATAAAAATTAAAAACCAAAGTTAAGAGCGCGCACACACACACACACACACACACACATATATATAAACATGGACAAAAATATGGATTATTTAGGAAACACAAAAAATAAAGGAATTAAAATTAAAAATTAAAAGTATAAGAGTCAAAATGAAAACCAAATATATTATCAATTTCAATCAAAGGATAAATTTTTTTTTTAAAATCAAATCTTCTGTACTGAAAATATTAAGGGATTTCAAACCAAACCCAAAATTAAAAGAATAAGGATTGAAATAAAAACATAATATATAGTCAATTTAAATCGAAGGAGACAAGGCAAACTTACATAATAGAAATAAGGATCATACAACACAATTAAACAATAAAGGACTAGAATGAAACAACCATAAAACTGGGGGCTGATGTGTAGTTTAGCGTGAAGGAGAGAGAAAAGAGGGGGGGGGAGGGGGAATCAATCAGCCACCATCACGTCTCTGGCCACCTTGTGAGGCCACACACCACACTATAAGGAAAAGGACACGATGATGCTTCAACTGAAACGCTAAATTGACATTTTCTACCACCGGAACACGTCGCCCGCACCGCTTGAATGGAGCGTCATGAAAAAACTATTGGCGCGTGTATCAGACGCGCCCACAGTGCCTGTAGGAAAATAATAATAATAATAATAATAATAATAATAATAATAATAATAATAATAATAATAATAATAATAATAATAATAATAATAATGATAAAATGATAAATTACCTAAACATCTCTACATCAAACTTTTCTATTTTGTCTTATCGAGGGCAGATAAGTAATTCAACATTTTCAAAAAATATGAAATATCTGAAACGCCCCCATAAGCAACCCTTAGTTTTTGTCCTATTTGAGGGTAAAATGATTATTTTTATTGTGCAATTAGCGTGATACCCCCGGATAATTCTTGATTTTTGTCTTATTTGAGGCTATAATGGTTATTTTATTGTGCAAAAAATATAAAAAAAAAATCAAAATAACTCGTGACCCTTAAATGTGAAATTACCGTGATACAGTCTCTGAAAACTCTTGGATTTTGTCTTGTTGAAGGGTATAATAATTATTTTACTGTGCAAAAATTATAAAAAAAAAACTAGTGACATAGAGACCCGAACCAACCCAACCTAAAACTACTATTGCAATCCACATTGAAAGCAGTCAGTGAACAATAGCCATGTGATCTCTTTTAATATATAGTATAATTATTTATTTATTTATTTAACAAATTACTTTAAATTTAATAATTATCAAATAATCAAATGTAAAAGACAAAAGAATTCTTAAATCAATAGGAATTAGTTTTTTTAATTTTCAAGGGCAATGAATTGACTTAGACCCTGTTTGACAATATATTTCAAAAGCGTTTTTGAAAAAAATAAAAATATTTTACTTTAAATTAATTTTTTTTAGTATTTATAAATTATTTTCATATACTGATATCAAAAATGATTTTTCAAAAATAAAAAAAAATATCATTTTAATGTATTTGTAAACAAAAAAATACTATCAAAAACAAACTCAACTACACTCTCATACCCCCTGAAACTTAGTTAAACAAAATGAACTTTATAAAGCAAATCACTAGTTTAATTGTGCAAAATACATAATAAACAACTTTGTGTGTTCAAGTCCATAATTAACCAAATGGACTTGAGGAACGCAGTATATTCATCAGCCTTATCCAATTAATCAAATTTAATAGATTGGCCCTCTTTCGACAAATGGTTAGGCAGCTTTTTATTTTCCTATAATCACAAACAAAAAATCATTTGATTGTTATTAAATAGCTTTTGTTTTCATGATTTAAATTTAATTTTATAAAAGATAAATAACATATTTATTACTTTTCATTTATTTTACATACAAAAAATCATTTCATAACAATTTTAACTTGTATTTTTAAACCACAGTGATAAAAAAAAAAACTTACAATGCTAAATACATTTTTTTTTCTTTGAAAAACCACGTGGCAAATAAATCAGACATATCGTCTTCACATAATAACATTTTTCCGTCGCTGAAATCTGCAATTTAAAATTGTTTTTTTTTTATTGTGGGGGTGATGATGACGTGCTTATACTTCGAGAAGACTCCATCTAAAACGAGAAAAATGCTTCCTTTGCGGGCCTGTTTGGTATTGCGGTTGCGGTTGTGGTTGAAGTTGAAAAAAAATAGTTTAAAAAAAAACGTTTTTTACTGTGGTTCAAAAAAAATAGTTAAGTGTTTGGTTAAAACTGTGGTTGAGTTGGAGGTTGAAAAAAAAGCAGTTTTGGGTGTTTGGTTTCCAAACTTTACAAACTGCTTTTAACTTGTAAAATTACTTTAAAGGGCATAGACATATACACACATTTATTTATATATATTTATATTATATTAATAATCATAATTTTAATAATAATAATAATAATAATAATAATAATAATAATAATAATAATAATAATAATATAATATTATTTTATTATTTTAATATTAAAATATTAATATTATTATTTTATATTATTATTTTATTTTAATATTAAAAAATATTAATAGTTTAATATTATTATCTTTTGCTGCTGCCGACACTAAGGTTGATAATATTATTATTTTAATACTAAGGTTGATAAAATGTATTTTTATCTACTAACACTCCCCTAAACCCATTTGCTTCGTCTCCCCCCCTTTGAAAGCTCTCAGCTGCAGGTCGAGACCCTTTGCTTTGTGACCCTCTCCCTAACCCACCCACCCACCCACCCACGCTTTGTGACCTTCTGCTTCTAACATGCCCCCTCGGCCTCTCTCCTTACAAGCTCAACCGAAACCCATTTGTCCCTCCCGGTGCTTCTGCTGCTGCCGATGATTCCAGTGTTGAGGTTGTTTTTTTCAAGAAGATAATTGTTTCAGGCTCTTGGTTTCTTGCGATAGAGCTTGTGCCAGTGAGAGAGAAGAGAGAGACGTTGCCCATGCAGATCGAGACTTGCGTTTTGTGCATGTGAGAAGCATCTTGCAGCTAAAGTTGCAGAGGAGAGCAAAGTTAAGAGATGGGAGGAGGCGCAGACGAGAGGATAAAGTAGGGTTTTTTTTTCAACGGTTATTTTTCTTATTTGAAATGTGTATCGTCGTTTCAATTAAGCTGAATCGCAATCTGAAAAGCTCCAAATTCCAGCTTTTCTTCAAACGGCGTTTTGGAGAGAATTTGGTGTGGGTCTCATGGTTTAAATCAGTGTTTTGATCTTTACCAAACAACAAAATTGCGTCCCGTTTGGCAAACGTGGAACGCACCACATTGCCAAACGGGTGCTGCATCTCTATCTTTTTCGCATCTTTTCCGATTACAAAACAAGACAACACCCCCCTCGTTATTTTTCCTCCCTCCCACCATCACACGCACTCATATTCCACCAACTGACCCTCATCGTTTCATATTTTAGCCTCTTTATTTTCCTCTTAATTTTAAGGATTGATTTTTAAAAATATATATTTGTTTTTACATGTACAAAAACTAAAAATTGATATAAATGTATAAAAACATTTTGGAAAGGTCCCGGATTTAAATTAGTAATCGATTCCAGGATTGATCAGAGAAGGAGTTCGTGTTTCATGGTCCAATAAAAAACAAATTAAAGAGAGAATAAAAGACACTTTTTGGACTTGTTTGATACTGTGATTGCTGTTGTGGTTGAGATTTTAAAAAATAATTTCATGAAAAATACTTTTAGATGCGGTTCATAACTGAAATTGATGTGTTCTATTAAAACTGCGGTTGAGTTTGACGTTTAATGAAAAACAGTTTCGTGTGTTAGGTTACCTGTTTTTTATATTGTTGTCAACTTGTGAAATTATTTTAAAGGACACACACCCACACACATACATATATATGCTTCGAATTTTTTTGGAATTTGGTCGTATGCACGAAAACAACATATTTCATTTTTTATTTTTGTAGAAATCTAATATTTTTTTATATTAATTTTTTTTTGAAAAATAAATAAAATTTGGTATGGGCTTGGCCCACATGTATGCTTGACTTTTTTTACTTGAAATTGTTTTCCATGTCATGAGGGGGTGTTAGCATATGGGTTGAAAGGGAACTGGATGACTCAAGTCTTCACTCTGATTCCATGTTTCAATCTTTGTGGACTTATCCTCTGCAATTAAGTCTAGCCAAGTCCACTAGAAAGGGTAAAAAAAGAGAGAGGTTGTTGTACTATTCATGTATTGCGTGAACAATACTAAATAAATTACTTGCGTTTTGTTTTGTTGCGAAAGACATAAAAACAGGAAAATGTTGCTTTTGAGAAACTTAACCGCAGTTTCTTATGGGCCCTACAGTTATATAAATTATGGTACAATCTCAATCAAACATTAAATTCATACTTTTTAACACAACCTCAAACTTAACCGTGGATCAAAATGAGTAATTTATATGAATGTACTTTCTTCTATGCAAACAGCATTGAGATCTCAACGCCTATGGCCTATAAAAAATACACATGATCATTAAATATTTAAGGGCATACTAGTTTCTTGCAATGTGTTCAGCATGTGTATTATTCAACTAATTTCTAATAAGTCTCTTATTCTCTTGTTATCAAATAGACTTGTTATTCTCTAGTTTCTTGTTAGTAATCACTAAGATGTTTCACTTAACACTGATATTTTTTTAATTATTTATATTTCTTTTAAATTATTACACTTGTTATGATTATATATATATATATATATATATATATATATATATATATATATATATATATAGACGAATGAAATTTTGCTAGAAAAATACATGAAAACCGATTTGAGATATTGTATGTGTGATTTTATGGATTTAAATGAAGGATTAGACTATACAAAAGTCAAGCATTGGTTGGGGGTAATGGAGGACGACAATACTAGGTTTTTGAAGATGGTATAAAGGGTGTTTAAGTTTGTGGCAGAGATTGTTTTTAAAATATTATTTTTGAAAATATATTGAAATATATATTTTTTATTTTTAACATAAAACAATATAAAAATATTAAAAACTAATTTCAAAAAGAATTATTTAAAAAATAGTTGAAGTATAAAAATAAACATTATGTTACTGAAAGATGTCCACGAGGATTTCTTTTTTTTCAAAATAATTATGCCTTGCTTGTTATAGACATAATGCTAGTGTTAGGTCTGGAGTTGGGTTGGACGTTGTTTGACACTATATTATAAATTAGTTTTGAAAAAAATATATATTTATTTTTTGTTTTAAATTAAATATTTTTGTTGTTTTTAGATCATTTTGATAAACTGGTGTTAAAAATATTTTAAAAAATATATTATTTAGATGCATTTTTGAACGAAAAACACTTTGAAAAACAACATTAACTACACTCTCAAACATGCACTAAATATGCCTCGACCTAGTAGTTGGGTCAGGTCTTTTTATTTTAGCCTTTCTTCTCTTTTCGTATTTTTTTATTTATTTACTCTCTCTTTCTCTGATGATTTTGACTGGAATGTCCAAAAACTCCATTATAAAATATAAAACTAATATCTAATTAATTTTTACTATTATACAAATAATTACAGCCCACTTTGATTATTCCAATCCAATTTCTCTTTTATTTATATTCAAATGAAGCATACTATTCCGAACTAATTTAAAAATAGATGAGTTGACACGATTGATTGCATCTCTTTTTATGTATAAAAAGTCAAATGAGATTAAAACTTTGAGATGATGAGTACAGTTTATTTGTGCACACGAGTTGCATTATTTATAAACAACCTAATGAGTTATTTCGCATCGTTTTTGTTTTTTTTTTTCTATTTTTATATCCATTTTTTCAATAAAACTTATTTGTGTTAACATAAGCTGTAAATTAACAATTACTATATTTAGAAGATCTAATGTGCTAAATAATAGCCTACAATATCTCACACACTTAATGCTGAGATATGTTTCTCATTGTATATATTCTGCATTGTATCAATACAATATTAAGCTTTCGAGCCTCAATTACTTTTAACATGGTATCAGAGCAAATATCCTGCTATAAACCCTAGATTTTTTTTCTTTTCTATTTCCTTTTCTTCTTTTGTGCAATGGAGACTACCCTAGACAACATCGCCCATAAATTCTTTCCCAAATACAACCTCAAACAGTAGATTACACTGCTACCCAGATCGGTATCAAATTGATTGATACCAATTGTGTTATATGGTCTCAAATCATAGAGATGTACATCTTCATAAAAGATTGATTGGGTTATATCAATGGGGATTTACCCCATCCAACACCCATAAATCCAAACTTTCGACGATGAAGAACCAAAAACTATATTTTAAAAGGCTGGATAATTAATTTCATGGAACCTCATCTGATCGGCAATTTCATCCGATTTTTCTATTGCCAAATTAGTTTGGTATTCTATTGCTACTATCTATTTTGATGGTTTTGACACATCAGAAATCTATGAATTAAAGAGGAAAATCACACAATTGAATCAACATGGAGAAACCCTAGAAAGCTACTATAATAGTCTCCAAGGACTATGGAGAGAAATTGATTTTTGAAGGTCAAATCATATGATCTGTGCACATGAAATAGATCAATACAATCGTATACAACAAGAAGACAAGGTGTATACCTTCTTAGATGGGTTGGATGATCGGCTAGATAGTGTGAGAGTCGATTTCCTCCAGCAACAGGAGGCAGTCGGTGATGTTAGGACACACCAGAATGGGTCTCGCAACACATGGAGGGGGGTGCCATTCTGGGGTCCCACACCAATCATGGGAGGATGGCTATGAGGTGGGAGGAAGAAGAAGTAATGGGTGTATGGGAGGGGACGGGCTGACGAGAATTAAAGGAAATGGGTTGATGGGCTGTGGGCTAATGGGCTAACAGGGAATAAAAAAGATGGGTTGCGGGTTGATGCCTATGGGCTGGCCATGGGTCAGGGCTAATATGGCTTGGGCCCAAACAAAACTATATCAAGAGATGGGTTGCAGCTGGACTACTCTGGCCCAAATAAAAAAATCCTCGAGACTACAGCCAACCCAAGGGCAAAATCAAGTGCACTCATTGTAATAATTCCAAGCATACCTGTGATACATGCTTCAAATTACATGGGTATCCAAATTGGTGGGAGAATTTTAAAAATAAAAAAACATAATGACAAAGGCAACAAGACAGGTCGAGCAACCTTGATGAATACTAAACCTATACTCACTACTGAGCCAATGGTAGACTCTCCAAACCTTCTATTTGAAGGTCCCTCTACTCTTAGTGACTCAGGTAGTTGTGTTATATCCCTTCTTAGTACAAATCATAATGATTGCAATGATTGGATCATTAACTCAAGCATCATAGATCATATGACATATGATGAGAAAGACCTAATTGTCACTTCCATTCCTAAACGCTCTTGTATTACTAATACTAATGGGGTGACTTACACAGTTACTAGAGTAGGAACAATTGTTGTTTCTCCATCTATTTTGCTATCCAACATATTACTTGTTCCATCATTATCTAACAGATTACTATCAATTGGGCAAGTCACTGGGTTGAATTGTTGTGTACTAATGTATCCAACTTTTTGTATTTTTCAGGATATTCTCGCCAAGGAGATAATTGGTCATGATACTAATAAAGGGGGTTGTACTATGTTGATGATATGAGTGTTGGTAAAGCAAACAGTATGCAAGGTGCATCAGATACCTAAAGGAAACAAATTTGGCTATGACATGTTCGGTTAGGGCATCTATCATTCAGTTATCTATAATATTTGTGTCCTAATTTATTTCAAGATGTGGATTATTTGTATTTTAAGTGTGTTACATGTATTTTTTTTCTCTAAAAACCATCGTGTTTCATATCCCCTTAGTCCTCCTCAAAGTACTGAACCATTTACTATTATGCATTCCGATGTTTATGGACCCTCACCAATTTCTACCCCATATGGTATTCGTTGGTTTGTCATTTTTATTGATGATTGTACTCGAATGACTTGGCTTTATTTGATGAAAAATAAAAATGAGGTCTTCAATATATTTAAGGTGTTTCATGTCATGGTTCAAACTCAATTTGCATATAAGATTCAGATTCTCCGCATAGATAATGGTAGGGAATATGATAGCCACCTCTTCCACCAATACTTGCAAACATATGGTCTACTTTATGAAACGTCTTGTGTTCAAACACCTCAACAAAATGACATTGCTTAATGGAAAAATCAGTATATTCGAGAAACTGCTCAGGCACTTCTTATTGTTTCAAATATGCCTTGTTATCTTTGCAATGAAGTTATTGTCACTATAGTATATCTTATGAATATAATGTCGTTGAGAGTACTAAACTTCCAAACTCCACTTCAAGTTTTGTCCATATATCGACCCCTTCCATCTATATTGATGCTCGCCCCTCGGGTCTTCAGGAGTGTTGCATTTGTTCACCTTCATAAAAATCATTGCACCAAGCTTGACCCATGTGCCATCCGATGTGTGTTCTTGGAATGTGGGACACATAAAAAAGGTTATTGGTGTTATCATCCACTTACTCGGTGCATGTATGCTACCATGGATGTCACTTTTTTGGAAGCTAACTACTATTGTTTCGGACCATTATCCATTTCTCCCTCCTAGGGGGAGACATCTCTAGAAAGTAAGAAATAGATAAATCTGAAATTTGTTGAAGAGACAAAAGCATTTGAGGAGCCACCAATTCAATCAACAATACAAGCCCCCCCTCTTTGATAGTACCTAAAGACCACACTCCTTCTGAAAATCTGGGGTAATACAACTAACTCTATTCTTTGATGAAATAAATACTTTTATTGGATATAAACTCCCTTTCAGGCTCAATCGAGGGAAACCTCTAAAAAGGTACTCCCAAAGTATGTGGAAGGAAATCCGAGATACCCTATTGCTAACCATTTCTCATCCCACAAATTATCCCAACCTTTGCAAGTGTTTGCCCAACAACTCTCTTCTACACATACCTCTGGAGATATAAGGGAAGCATTATCCTCACCAGAATGGTCTCAGGCGATAATGACAGAAATGAAGGCATTGGAAAAAAATCACACATGGAATTTGGTTCCGTTGTCGAAAGGAAAAAAAGACTGTGGGATGCAGATGAGTGTTCTCTATTAAGCATAAAGCAGATGAAAATATTGAAAGATACAAGGCATGATTGGTGGTGAAAGGATTTACTCAAACATATGGCATAGACTACCAAGAGACTTTCTCTCTGGTAGTCAAATTGACCACAGTTCGAGTTCTACTATCCTTGGCAGTTAATCAGGATTGACCGCTACAACAATTTGATGTGAAGAACACATTTTTTCATAGAGATCTTGAGGAAGAAGTTTACATGGACATTCAACCTGGCTATAACACGAACTTAAAGAAGACAGTATGCAAGTTCCAAAAGGTATTATATGGATTAAAATAGTCACCATGAGCATGGTTTGGGCGATTTACTTCAAGAATGAAGAAATATGGATTCAAACAATGCTACTCAGATCATACCTTGTTTCTAAAACATAGACAAGGGTACATAACTGCACTAATAATTTATGTGGATGATATGATAATTACAGGAGATGATACAGAAGAGATCTCTAAACTCCAAAAGAATTTGACATTTGAATTTGAAATGAAGTACCTTAGGGGGTTAAAATATTTTCTGGGAATTAAGATGGCAAGATCAACATGAAACATTTTCCTTTCACAAAGAAAATATGTATTGGATCTACTATCAGAAACAATATGCTAGATTATAGACTAGTTGACACTCCAATAGTGCAGAGTCATGACTTGAAGGACTGTGCAGATCAAACTCCTACCTAAAAGGAGAGATATCAATGATTAGTTGGGAAATAAATCTACTTGTCTCATACACGACCAAATATAACTTATGCAATGAGTGTGCTAAGTTAGTTTATGCACAACCCAAGCAAAGATCATATGAATACAATAATTCGAATCCTCAGGTATTTGAAATCATCTCCAGGAAAGGGCCTCATGCTTTCAACAAACCAACATCTGAATATTGAAAGGTATACTAATGCTGATTAGGCAGGAAGCATTACTGATAGAAGATCCACTTCGGGTTACTTTACATTTGTTGGGGGAAATTTGGTTTCTTGGAGGAGCAAGAAATAAAAGGTGGTAGCATTATCTAGTGTAGAGGCCGAGTTTTGAGACATGACCAAAGAAATATGTGGAATGTTATAACTAAGAGAATTGCTCATGGAAATTGGCTATCCTCCAACTGACACAATATGATTTTTTTTGTGACAATAAAACACCTATAACACTAGCACACAACCCGGTACAATATGATCGAACAAAACATGTGAAAGTAGATCACCACTTCATCAAGGAAAAACTAGAGACCAAAATAATTCAAATTTTATTTGCAAAGACTGAAGACCAACTAGCAGATATTTCGATGAAAGCAGTATCAAGTAGGACATTCCACAACTGACTTGATAAGTTGGGTGCAAAGTTATTGATTCCGTTCCGTTCCGGCCGGAACGGCCCGTTCCAATGCAAAATCCGGGACAAAACGACGACATTTTTGTCCCGGTCAAAATCCCGGCCAGATCCGGCAATTCCGGCCGGATTCCGGCCGGAACGCCCCCCGGTTCCGTACCGGGCGTTCCGTTCCGGGATCAAAATAAATAAAAAAAAAAGGTTCGCAGTAGGTGGCAATTTTCCACTTGTTCCGAATGAAGTGAAGGTGAGAGATGGAGATGGTGAAGAGAAAAGTGCAAATGGGCCAAGCCAATTGAAAATATAAAAGGTAATGAAAGGTCAATCAAATTCCAAAGAGCCAGAGATCCGTTTCCCATGGAAATCTTGTCTGGATAACCAAACCCAAAATCTGGGCAGCATACAATCCTCAAGGGACACCCCAAAACAAACTACAAACACAAATTCCGAAACCCTCTAGATCCACACTAAGAGAGCATCAACCACCCAAACAGACTAAACCATCGTAGAGGAGAAAGAGAGGCTAACGGCTGGGTGCCTGGGTGTGTTTGGTGTGGAGAGGGCGGCGGCGGCTAGAGAAAAAAGGATGGGTAGGGTTTTTTGTATTGAGATGAAGGGGACAAACTACAAAGTGACAAACGGGGTGGGGTGTTTTTTAACCTTTTATACTAATTAATAATTATTGGTTTTTATACTAATTATTATTTAATAATAATTATTAATTATTATAATAATTAATTATTATATAATAATAGTTAGGGTATTAATTTGTAATTAATTTGATTGAATTATTTGTAATGGAATGTATTTTAATTAGTTATGTTTGAACTTATTGATTATTTCTTAATGTGTTCATTTTGTTTTTTTTTAAGTTTTTCTAACATTAAAAAACAATAAGTAACATTAATTAATTTCAAATACAACAACCATAAAAAAACATAGAATTACTTGAAAAACATACAATAAGTAGCTTAAATTTCAAATATTCTGGATCTTTTAATTATAATTAAATTCATTTTTTATTTTTTATTTTTTATTTTTAAAAAAATAATTTTATTGTTGGAATTTGAGAGATGTTTCTAATTTTGAGATTATGTTTGTATTGTATAATTTAAATTTCATTTATCTTGAATTTAAATTATACTTGTTAAATTAATATTTTATTTTTTTCATATATATAATTAAATAAAAATGAACGAGTACAAAACCGAAGCGGGATTTCTGAACGATGCATCGAAACCGAACGTTCCGTTCCAAACACAAAACCGGAACGGTACCCGGGACGGGATCAATAACTATGGTTGGGTGTTGATGATATCTACTCATCAACTTAAGGAGGAGTGTTAAATTAACAATTACTATATTTAGAAGATCTAATTTCCTAAATAGTAGCCTACAATATCTCACACACTTAATGATTAAATATGTTTTTCATTGTATATATTCTGCATTGTATCAATACAATATTAAACTTTTGAGCCTTAATTGATACTTTTGACAATTTATTTTTTTAAAATAACAATAAGCTTTACAAACTTTTCAAAAATAAATAAATTAAAAAAAGTCAAAGATAATTGATAATTCATCTTGTGAGAAGAATTGTAGAAAATATCCCTCTATATAGGGTTTAAAAGGAATACAAATTTGATTATTTTTTTGTGTTTTTAGATCATTTTGATATATTGTGTCAAAAATATATTTTTTAAAAAAACATGTATTTTGATATATTTATGAACTGAAAAAACACTTTAAAAAACAATGGTAACCATCCTCGCAAACGAATATCTAATCAATGTTAGCAGCTTCCAAGGTTGCTTTTTAACCTTACATTGTTACACACATAAATTTGTTCTTTTTTTTTTCAAATGTAATATTATTGACTTTTCCTAATTGTTTTGGATAATTCATGATATTTATTTATTTTGTTATTGATTTGTAATATTATTAATCTTTGTTGCATATATTATTAAAGCGTGTTGGGTCCACGTCATCACGTGACAATCTAAATGTATAAAGTTTTTAGTGAATTGATATTTTTTTGAGGTGGAAATAAGAATGAGGTTCTTAAGCCATTTTTCATGCTAATGAGTTTTTTTTATATGGTTTATCTAAATTATTCAGTATCTTCAATATCTTTTCTTTCGAATAACCACATTGTTTTTCTATAACTCCTTAAATTTTATGAATGTATTTTGTGGATTTATTTCTGTATTTTTATTCAATGTGGCTGTTTAGAATTGTGATTAACATTGTTTTTCAAAGTGATTTTCATTTAGAAATATATCAAAATGATATTTTTTTATTTTTTTATTGATTTGAATGATTTATAATATCATTAATCTTTGTTGCATATATTATTGAAGCGTGGTGGGTCTGCGTCATCACGTGACAATCTAAATGTATAAAGTTGTTAGCGAATTGATATTTTTTTGAGGTGGAAATAAGAATGAGGTTCTTAAGCCATTTTTTACGCTAATGAGTTTGATTTTTTTTTATATGGTTTATCTAAATTATTCAGTATCTTCCATATCTTTTCTTTCGAATAACCACATTGTTTTTTTTTACAACTCCTTAAATTTTATGAATGTATTTTGTGGATTTATTTTTGTATTTTTAGTCAATGTGGTTGTTTAGAAATGTGATTAACATTGTTTTTCAAAGTGCTTTTTATTTAGAAATATATCAAAATGATATTTTTTTTCATTTTTTTAAAAATATTTTTGACATCAGTACATAAAAATGATTTAAAAAACCAAAAAAATTAATTTAAAGTAAAAAATAAAAATATATTTTTGAAATTTTTTTCATTTTTTTTTAAAATATAGTTTCAAACAAAACCAATATGTCCTAACATTGTAAATCTAGTGGTGGAAACTAGAAACAATTAGCATTGATTATTACACTGTAGTAAAAAGATACATTTGAATTTTTGTTAGCATGAATCAACAAGATAATTTTTTAAAAATATATCCACATTAGCTTGATGTCTTAACAAATCTTAATAATTTTTTTATGAGTATATTTCGAATTTTAAATCCAAATAAAAACGAACATTTTATTTAAAAGATTTGTGTGTTTATTATATATACAAGTTTGATGTATTTTTTAAAAATAATATATATTTTTTACCCTCTCTTAAAACACGGACGAATAAGCAAAACGCGGTCCGAAACAGCACCGTTTCTTGCACATCATTTGATTGATCTCAACCTTCCAACGTGGAAAAAAAGCACAACACCTCCCCTGCCTTTAGTTTTCCCTTCCCGCCAAGTTGAAATTTCGTTTTGTAATATTGGCATCATTTCGTCAGATTTCGGATTCCGAAGCCACAAAAACACTCCAATAATGGAGGATATCGATAGGAAGAAGAAGAAAAAGCAGAGATGGAGCGTAACCTACACGAAGCACATCAAGCAAAAGCGAAAGATCTATCAAGACGGTTTCTTAGATCTTCACTTCTCCACAAACAAGGTAAATTCATCCGAGCTTCCAATTTCATGTTAATTCCTTAAAAAAATAGCTTTTCCTTTTTTTGTTTTTTAATTTCTCTTCTGCGCTTGCTTCGTTTGTCAAATCGTGTTTAGGTCATGCTGTTTGATGAATGCGAGAAATTATTAGAATGCAGAATTTTGAAGGATGAAGAAGTTGTTAGTTCCGGTGAAACCCTAACATTCAATGCCTTTCTTGTTGATGTTGGAGATCCTGAGGTCGGTGTTGATAATAATAGTCCTAATAAGCTACCGGTATCAGATTTGAATTTTCACGGAAGAGATAAGAAAATTACCAAAAAGATTGGTTTCATGCGTCGACAGAAGTTTATAAATCCTTCGATTTCTTCCTCCGGTAGTATTGTCAACTATATTCTTTTTTTGAATTTGCTGTTTTGAAAATTTTATAATTCAAATAAATTGCTAATTTTTGTGGTCAAAGGTGGAGAGGATAATAATGTGGAGACGAATGAAGCAAGACCGCACTGTCTAAGCACGTCGCGAAAGATCATCAAAGGCTAGTTTTAGTTATTTGTGGTTTGATGAACTTATTGTTTTTGTAGAAATGATCATGTTGTTTGTTCTCTAGATGTTCTTAGGATGACAGTATTGAGATGCTAATTCTTATTTGCGTAAGTTAGATAATAGTTTGTGTTTGAGCTTGTATCGGGCTAAGTGTGATGGTTGCTTATGTTTTAGAGATCAGGCAGAGTGAACAGCAAAGGTATGGAGTGCCAGAGAGCAGTCCAGATTTGTCAAAAAGTGCAACAGGTTAGTCGTTTAATATAATTTTTCCATTTAATTTGAAGGTGTTATTTGATTTGATTTTTTTCATGTTTTTACAAAAACGAGGGAGCATCATGTAACCATGCCATTCCTACCTTGAAGCAACTGTAGAAGTCAAATTAGTCATCATCAAGGAATTAGGAAATTGTTGCTTCTTTATCTTGTATGATGCTGTACAAGTTTTTTGCATTTTGTTTTTTCTGTTTCTATCATTTCGACTCTTTGTGCTCTTTGTTTAGTTTTTTTCCTCACCAACTTCTTTCTGAAATAGAATGGCAGGTCCTCTACACTACACAAGTGACTCAAAAGGCCAAGAAGTATCATGATGGCTTCTTACGACTTGATGCTTGTGGATCCCTTGGGAGGCAGGTTGATTTCTAAATTTATCTTCATTACTAAACTACTCGTCATGTTTATTGATTGAAAGAAAATCCACTATTCTTACATATAATCATATTATTTACTTACTAATTCTACTTGACCTGTAGATAATGTGGTTAGGAATCCTTTTGTTTAAGGATGTGTCACTGAGATCATTTTAATCAAATGAAGGGCTGATATTTACACTTCCTATATTTGGCTTCTGCTCAGGTCATGCTGTATGATGCAAGCAAGAAACTCTTAACTACCAAGTTTCTTAAACCAGATGAAATAATAAAATCTGGTGGCTCAGTATCGTTTGTTGGCTATCTGGTTGTCATTGGAGCATCTGAGAGAGACACTGAACCATTAGCGGACTTGACTATTCGGAAAAGCACTAGCAATACAGGTGGGAAAACCAAAACAATGCATGTACTACAAAGTTTTAAAAGCAACATCTATGTAGGAAGAGGTTGGTTGTTATGAATGAATCACTATCCATCATATCTCGTGATATGATTGTTGCTGTATTTTTTCTCACCTACTTCAATCAGATGCTTGAATGTGGTTTTCACCTTCCTATTTCCCTTGGTGTTATCAATTACCACAGCTGTCTAGGGATTCATGTTTACCCTTTTTTAGGGATTCCTTCACTAATTCCTGGCCTTGAATATCCTGTGCTTGTAATCTGCACTTACCCAATGGTTCACCTGAAAGATGAGCATTTTCCTTTAATCCCATGTTGCTTAATGCATTACTAGTAACTTCATCATTGCTGCAGTTGAAACACCACAAACCAAATATAGTGGTTCATTTTGTTTCAAATTTAAGAAAAATGAAGCACACAACTGTGAGCACAACAGAGTCGTGTAGCTATAACAACCCTCCATATAACAATTTTTATTAAATTTGCTTCTGGAACCAGAATGGTTACAGATGCGTTGTCTTATTGCTAACCTTACTGCAAGTAATTTATGTTTATGCCTTTAAATTGATGGTGAATCTAAAATTGTATACTTGGCTGTTGTTTAGAATCAAATGAACTTTTGTCTTTTAATTTATCTGTGTTGTGAAATTAACGGGTTGAATCTCTTAGAATAATGAAAAGGTAATTAGTACTGGGCAAAACAAACACAGCATATCTGGTTCAGATGTTATGCTGCAGGCTCCAACTCATTTGGATCAGTACAAATCACATCAATGCTGTTGATTCCTGGGAACTACAGTAAGATGGTCATGCTCATTATGTGCATGGATGGTTGGTATAGCTGCTGTGTAAGATTCTAATAACTGTGATATCATGCTTGATTTGCATACCAAAAGATGCTTGTTATGATGATTTTCTTTTTACTATTAATAAGATGGTTTTCAATTAGGATTCTGTTTCTTTTGTTATGTTTGTGCTATCCGCATTACTTTTAGAAAACTTATGGTCAACATTTTCCCTTATTCAACACAGAATGGCAGGTCTTATACACAACGCAAATGACTCAAAAGACCAAAAAGTACCACGATGGTTTCTTAAGACTTGCACGTTGTGAATCGTTAGGGACGCAGGTTAGTTTGAGGACTTAGTAAGCCAGTCTTATTTGTAAGGCGAATCATCTTGTTTGTTGAATCCTAAGAATCATTCACTCTAGAAGCTTTGTTTCTGTTTAATTATTTACTAGATAATTTATTTTTTCATTTTACCTATTAAAAAAAAAGAAGTTAAACAACAACGTGTGTTTTCTATAATGGCATTTTTTAGTTGTTTTGCTTTCTTTCTTATAACAATTAATCTCTAGCTTCATTTTTGGGTGTACATTCAGATCATGCTGTATGATGCAAGCAAGAGACAATTAGATCGTAGGTTCCTCAAGAAAAATGAAATAATAAGTTCTGGTGAATCAATATCATTTGATGCTCACTTGGTTGACATTGGAGAACCTGAAGGAGAAAATCAGCTTCTACCGGATTTGAACATTCAAGGAAATAATTATAATCATGCTAGCAAACCGGGGATAATGCATGGACAGTCAGATGGTATTAAAGACAACAAATCCGTTGCAAAAGGTTGGCCAGCACAATTGTTGATATAGATTTCTCTCTCTCTCTCTCATGGTAGTTCCTGAACCAATGGTCTGATAGATATTAATAACTTTTGCATTCCACATTTATAAACTTTCTATTCTGATAATCTGACTTTTATTACGCCATTCTACCTTTTGCATTTGATCTTCTGCAATGCAGAGTGGTGTGTTCTTTACACCAGTGATATAACTCAAAAGGCCAAGAAGTACCACAGTGGAATCCTCAGGCTTGCTTCTTGTGGTTCTTACAGAAAGCAGGTTGGTCTACAAGCTTTTCATTATATCTAAGCTCCCTGAGCCTTTCCTTGTTTTTTCCTAGGATTCATAGCCCTTCATTTAATATAGTCCCTTTTGGTTTTCTTTCCTAATTTAATGTTGAACTGCTTGCATGTACATTCATGGTAATAATGAAGCCTTTTCAAATTAAATGGCCTTCCTTAGGTTGGATAGTCATTTATTTACTTTAGCTTTCTTTTATATACACTATTTACTTCAGCCAGGGAGAGTTCCACTGGAAATTGGTTTATCCTAGATGATTTTGGTTTACTAGATGTGGTGGCATGCAGGGTTTTGAGCAATCTTAATATTGGCTTTCTGCACAAAATCTGTCAATTATTTATGTTCTGGGAGAAAGTCATGACTTTGAGATATCTGCTCAATGATCAAGTTACGGGCTTGCAACTTTGTGTGGTGTGCTAAGCTGCAAGAACTGCTATGAATTTGAGAAAGCCAACATTATAATCTAACCTTATATTTCAAAAATACACCATTACATGGTCTATACTCTGATGAAGTATTCTGTCAGTAGCCTTATTCATTTGCGTAGTACTTGATAATTTGAGTAAGAGTACTTTGTTTTTGTTTTAATTTTTTACTGTTCCTTTCTGCTTTTTCTTAAACCTTTCTAGTATGCAGGTTACTTTATTAAATGAATGTAAAACCTTCATGACCAGTAAGTTCCTCAGCTTGTCAGAAGATGTGAAAGTCGGAAGCATGCTTGCACTGCCGAAGTATTTGGTAGAAGTTGGCGAGCTGTTAATGAGTTCTGAAGGTATTATTGGTTCACTAGAACTTGGTTTGTACTTGACCTTTTTTATTTCCGTTGCTTTGGAATCTGGCAGTATCTTGGGGCTTGATCTTTCCTCCTGTAACTTATTTCACCTTTAGAGAAACTTCAAAAAAGTCTGTTCAACAAAAGCTGCAGACTCAAATTTTAGCATGTACATTTATGAGATGGCATTTTTCAAGATAAAAGAAGCCTTTGCAGGATGCTATGTACCACAGATACCTCAACATTATTGGACAGAGAGCATTGCCCTTTTATCTGTCTTTAATTTAATGCTTTTGTAGCTGAAAACTTGCGAATTTTTATTTTTGACAGGAAAATATCAAAACACTTACTTAAGGGAAGATGCGAATTCAAGAAGCATCTCTATTGAAGATAGAACCAAGTTTTGCAATGCTGTTCCTACAAACAAAACTTTACGCAATGGTGTGTTTGTTTTTCCTCTGCTCATCAATTACACATCATTATTGAGCTATGAATCTGATCTCTTCGTTGTACTTTATGGGTTATGTACATATAAAAAGTTCCAGTATCTCTGGTTCTACTATCTACATCAAATTGTGTTTAGAAAGTTTATATGCCATTCCTAATTGGGCATAAGAAAATCAATAAGTTACTTTGGAATGTATTCGTCAACCAGCATTAGCATGCAGTGTGAATTAAAGACTTCAGTGAATGCTCGTCTTACATTTTGTGAAAACCAAAGTTAAATAGGCCAGTCATTGCCATATTGATTATGCTATTAAACTAACTGCTAGTTTTCACCTTTTCAGCCTGTCAAATCTTGTCCATTCTCCAAAAACCTGCAGTTCAAGGGAGTGTTGCTGCGCAGTGTATTGATAAGAGCATAAATGCTTCGACTCTATTTGAAGACTCTGAACTATCGAGACAATCATGCCCACATGAAGGACCCAGTCAAAATTTGGATGTTGGAGGACCAAGTAAAATTGCAGACACTGAGATATCTGCTGATCTCAACTTTTCCAAAGGCAGGTTTTTATGCAATATGTGATCATGCAATGCTTCTTTTTGCCCAATCTTCTAGGTCATGTCTTTCGTAATTTCTAAATTTTGAGAACCTGGCTGAATTTAATCTTGCAGGATTATCTACTTTTAGCGGTAATCAATATTCCAATGACACTGAAGCAGCGGAAAACTGTTATCAGGTTTGGGCTGTGGTTCCCGTTGTCATCTCTGAAAGTCCTATTTCTGCGTGTGCCTACATTTTTGTCTCGTGCTCAGAAAATTTTCCTCCAATTCGGCAAAGTGTGCAACCTTGAGATTGTTCTGAACTAATTGAAGCCTGAATAGCAAAGGATTTTAACTCTTCTACAGAAAAATCAATAAAAAACCCACACCAAAATTTGCACATATAAAGATTCAGCTCATTGCTTTGCGCATCGTCCGTTGTCTGGAGTCCAAATACATGAATTATACAACTCTTGACCCATTTCTTTCTTACTAAGGCACAAGCTTCTTCTTATTATTATAGGAACATGAATTGCACTATCCTGCTACTTTTTTTATTTTTATTTTTATATAAGCTCTGTGGTTCTGAAACTGTATGTTTTCTCGCATATCTTGTGTAGTGTCATCCGACCAATGTAGAAGCTGACACCAAATGCTGTGATGAAGCTTTTTCTTCTGGTATTTCCAGTTTGATGGGTTCCTGTACTCACTCTCCTAATGATGATAGAAGGAAGACTCTTGATCAGTCCAAGAGTGCAAGGAAAATGGATATATGGCCTACTTTCGATCTTGGGTTTTGAACAAGATTTTATTGCAGAGGTAAAGTGTGCTTCATTATGCTCCATCCACATATCGCCACATGCATGTGTAAGAAATGCCTACCCTGGTTTCTCCCCTTTCCTCTTAACCAAAAACTGTTGCATGATTGCTGGATGTCGAAATATATACAAATGCATGCAAGAAATCTGCATGACTAGGTTTCCTCTCCCATCTCTTAGGGCACTGCCAAAATTGATTCATTGAATTTTGTTTTAACTTTTTCATGAAGGAAAATATTTCGTTATAATAAAAGCCTAAAATGGGTTTAAGGTTTATGAGTTTGGAATCGACTAGAGGTTAAACAAAAAATAAAAAAAGTTGTTCCACATGCTTGGCCAACATCTAAAGGAAACAAGTAACACAACACTAAAAGTAGAAAAACGTTACCTCTTGTAAAGAAATAACAGGGACAGACTAAGGACGGCAACAATATATATCTATATCTGTATATATGTATATATGTATCTATATCTATATCTGTATCTGTATATATATATATATATATATATATATATATATATATATATATATATATATAAAAAGACCCACGTGATAGGGTGGTGCACAGGCTATAAATAGCTAGTGCACAATTTACACCATGAGTTTGGGGGTTTGTAAAAGTTAGAAAATAATTTAACCTGTTCTTTTTCTTTGCTTTGAAATAATAGTAATAATAAAGAAATATGAGTCATTGAAAAAAATAAAGAAAAGTAGTTGTTCATCCTGAAATACTTAATAAATCTCTACTGTTGAAAAAACATTAATCTTCTTTCTTATACACAATCAAATCAGAAATAGATCACCTATGTATATTCACTTTATATTTATTTAGATCCGGATCATTGGATCAAATAACAGGTGATCTTTTTAAATGTCCAGATCCAATGGTTATAAACTGAAGTTTGACCGGTGCTCACATATTCACCATGGACAACACCGCATTTGAGCCCAATTTGTGTCCTTTTCTCTATCCTCGTCGAGTGTTTGGCACAATATTTCTTTTTATTTTAAATTAATTTTTTTTTATGTTTTTAAATTAATGTCAAATAATTTTTTAAAAATAAAATAAAAATTATTTTAATATTTTTTTAAACAAAAAAATATTTTTACAAACAATTGCAATCATATTCCAAACACAGTTTATCAGCCAATGGTGAAACCAACCATTGTTTCTCCTAATCCTGACCACTAAATTCCTCGGTAAAACCATAAAAAGAAATGCCTCCTCATCTAGTCCAAAACTTGAGGTGTCCTAATCATCAGCGTCATTGTTAGTATTAACAAAAAGAAAAGAAATTGAATAGGCCAAACCAAGCTTTGTTGTTGTCGATCTCCTTTCATGGTAGGCTGCAAGCAAATGGATGAGACTAAGAGCTTGTTGTTAGGCTGTTCAATGTGCCAGGATATTGCTCAAATCAATTTCAAGCACCCAATAATAGTGACATGTGAAACACATTCTCGTGTGAACAATTCAATGGTAAAATTATAATTTCACCATCTACCTAGGGCAAAACAATATTTTCACTAAGAAACTGAGCATTTTGATAATTTCTCAAATATGAATTTTAACTTTTTATATTTAATTTTGATAACTTTTTATATTAAAACCAATTATATATATATATATATATATATATATATATATATATATATATATATATATATATATATATATTGAATGAAGTGTCAGCGACTTGATGTAATGCACCAAATCTAAAGCACCTAAAACCTTCCAAGGGATTTTAAGGATAAATAATAATTGCATTAATGTTTCTTATAAAGTTGAGAAGATGGGATTGTTATTAAGATTTTTAAAGATTGCCCGAGATAAGTGTTGGTCTCAATGTTTACTAATCGATGCTTGAATGATTGATCAACCATTGATTTTTGTTACTAATTATTTGATTAATTATTGTTATGCATATTTGCCCGTTGATTTCTTGATTGATTATATGTGATGTATCTTCTTAAGTTATTTTATCAAATGAAATCACACACTTTATATTTTGATTTTGTTTGTATGGTTTAATTTTTTGATAAGAGATGACTTGACATGAGATAAACTTTGAGGAATGTCAAATTGATTTAAAAATCTTGTGTTTTTGGATCAGTTCACCTATGAGGGGTTTGTTCTCAACCAATCCTTTTATAAAATTATATGCTCGATTAATTCTCCCATGAACGATTTGTTATGACCAATTGATTATAAAAATATATTTAATGATTGATTTATGATCAATTCATTTTCAACTAATCTTTTTTTTCATAATCTTGTGTTTATGTAGTTCACGCTTGAGTTGTTGTTTTGATTAGTTGATTCAAAATTTGAGTTTTTTTTACTAGTTCACCCATGAATGGTTCATTTTTAACCTTTTTTTTTTTTCAAAATCTCATGTTAAATTGTTCACCTATGAGCGTTTCATTTTGTTTAGTTGATTTCAAAACCTATGTTTTCTAATGAGTTCAATTATGCGTGGGTCATTTATAATCCATCTTTTTTCAAAATCTTGTGTTAGCATTGGTCCATCCATGAGTAATATATTTTGATTAAATTGTTTCAAAACCTTTTTTTTTATTGGTTAATCCTTGATCAATCTGTTATTAATCATTCATTTCAAAACTTGTGTTTTCTAATAAGTGCACCTATAAGAACTTTGTTTGACCAATCTTTTCTAAATATTATTTCAATTTACCTTTAATGGTTATTATTGATTGACCACTTGAAAACATATTGTTTCTTATCATATATTCATACATATAATTTTGACCAATTGATTTCAAAACCTGTGTTTTCTAATAGAGTTTCACTATGAGTGGTTTGTTTTAAAACTATTTTTTTCTTCAAAATCTTGTGTTGAAATTTGTACATATGAGAAATTCAGTTTTATTAATTGGTTTCAAAACCTCATTTTCTGATTGGTTTATCCATGATCATTTTTTTTAATTGATCATCTCAAAACTTGTGTTTTTAATCAGTTCACCCATAAATGGTTTGTTTTACTAATCTTCTTTTCCAAATCTTGTGTCGATATACCTTCAGTGGTTGTTATTGATCGACCACTTGAAAACATATTTTTCCTTATCATATATTCATACATATAATTTTGACCAATTGATATTAAAACATGTGTTTTCTAATAAGTTCACGTAATCGATTTAACACAACATAATTAGTTTGTTTTTAATCATTCATTTCAAAACTTCTGTTTTCTAATCAGTTCACCCATAAATGGTTTGTTTGACCAAATTTCTTTCCCAAATCTTATGTTGATTCATCTTTAATGGTTCTCATTGCTCAACAACTTAAAAATTTATTTTTCTTTATTATATATTCTTACATGTAATCTCTTTTACATGATAACATGTTGCAAGTTATGCCTGGGCGTGTGCGCGTGCGTGCATACATGTATGTGTGTGTATAATCTTCTTACAATTAAGATGCTCACTTAAACCTAACTTTTTGATTGGTGAGCATCATAGACAAGATGGATATAGGCTGGCGTGATATTCAATTTATTATGTTTCAAAGCTTAACACTTTTTTTCTCTTCTTATTCTCTTCATATGCTATGCCCATTCCAAAGGTAGCTTGCTTCTTTTTTTTTTGTAAGTTTTTTCTCTCAGTTGAAACTCCCCAAGTAGTTTTTATTCCTCCTATTTAGTAAGTTTTCCTTTAGTGAAAACCTTTTATCTCAGTTCTCCTTTTATAATAGTATTCCACAATGTTTTACATTTAATTTTTTTTGTTATTGAATTTTTTCTGATTTATTTTCAAATATATTTTTGTCAATTTCACCTTTTGATATTGAGATTGTCGAAAATATGGCTTTGTAATTTTGTTTCATTTTATTTTGCCTTTGTATAAGGCTTGTGGGTTTGTTAGGTTAACCAAGGTTGTCCTAATTTATCAGTTTGAGAATGTGTTTTTTTCTTTTTTTAATTAAACTTGATTTATTTTATCATTTATTGTTTTGTCAAATAGTAAAAAAAATAGTTTTAGAGAAAAGTCATGTTATAAAATTTATAAAGTCTTTAGAGATATTCTCAGGTGTGGTCAGTTGACCTAGTTTACATACCTAACTTGTTAATATTTTTTCTTGTTTTAACTTTTTTTTCAACGTTTTTATATTGAGTTGATGTTTGATTTTGCGATTGTCTATTTTTATCATATAGTTAAATAAATAAGAAATAAATAAAATAAAATTATAATTCTACTAGTGTCCATAACTCGATTCATAAGTTTGACATGCTAGCCTTGGTTACCCGATTAATAGGTTAGACAAGTTTACCCACTGACCGAATATGTTTTTTTCCTTTAAGTATTTTTAATTTTCTTTCTTAATTTTTTTCTTTAATATTGAATTGGTTGGGAAATAAACTGCATGATTTATTTTTGTTTGCTTTCTATAAAGTTATCATTCTTTCAAATAATAAGTGTTTTTTTAGGTTGATGCTCAATTTTACGAGCATACAATTAAATAAAAATAGTGAATTAAAAAAGTTATAAACTTAATAAAGTCTATAATATAGCTCACAGGGAGACCATGATCAATTCCATATGTAAATGTCTTAATGTTTGTTATTTAAAAAGTTTTCATCTTAGTTTTTTAATGAGTAAACTCATGGTTTTACTAATCATCAAGATTGCATTTGGACCCATAAAATTGATCGATTTAATTTGTGTTAGCTTCCAAATGATTTAATTAAAAATTCAAGTTAGACAAATACCTAAATAGAAAGGTTTGAAGATTGATTCATTTGACTGGGTTTAATAACACTGCAAAAAAAATAGTCCAACATAGAGCCCGAGTGGAGGTTAATAAGCTAATAAATAAATAAAAATGGATCATGATAAAAAAAAATGAGATAATAAAATGTGTTTTTTTTCTAGAGATTTTATTTTGCTATTAAATTGTGGTTGAAAACTCTTTTTATATCTTTTTCAATAACTTTCTCACTCATCTCTTATCTAATAGAGACTAAAACACATAGAAAATAAAGTGTTGTATCATTATATAAATACCTAAAATTACAATGACCATAATATTATTTAAAAAATGAGATATCATTTATATATATTCCTAGGACTTTCACTATTCACGATTACTAAAAGTTTTTATTTATTTATTTAGTAAGTTTTTTTACATGCAAATAAATTCTTATAAACGGATTGAGTTATTAAATTATTGGATCAACTCGTATCAATTTATGTCAATCAACATAAACATATCAAGTTGATTTTTATTTTTTCTAAAATAAAATTTATGTTAATTTGATGGGTTTAGATCATTTGGTCCTGGTCAAATCAATTCAAATTAAAATGAGCCCCTGATCATATATCTCATTGCCGGTTTGGTGATGCATCATTTTCTTTTTGTTAGCACCTGCATAGAAGAAGCGATTGCGTTAACCATGCAATTCAAACACTTTGAGACTTTTCCCACTTCTCTAACTTCAGTTTGTATCGCCGCTACATTTATAGCTGACAACGTGCATTTCAAACTCACATGCCAACCATGTACTTCATCCAAAAAAATATATTATTTTAATATATTTTTAAATAAAAATAATTTTGAAAAGCAACCAAATCTACACATCTAAACTCTAATGGGCATCTTAATATGGTTTTAATTTGAGGCTTAGGTGGTGCTAATCAAGATCGCTCTTTTTCTAGTAGTTTATGTAATGAATTCAACTCAATTTGTAGTGATCCATGTTCTTGGTCATGGTAATAGTTATGACTGTCTTTTAGCTAAATCCTTTTTATAAAATTGACAATTTAGCTTATCATGACTTTAGTCATGCGATTGTTTTTTATGATAGGATTTTTTTAAAATAATAAGACTAAACAAAATGTAAATTTTGCATAAAAGGCAAACAAGGAGAGAAAAACGAGAAAAAACATAACAAGTCATCAAAGTCAAGTATGACATGTTCAGACTATGCTTTGATAGTTTCAATTGATCTAGTTGCCAACTTTGAATGCATGAATGTGGAGTTACAAACCTTAAAATTAAGCTAGAATGGATTCAAATGACAAATATGCATCTCTTATGTCAAGTTATGGTGTGTTCCGAAGACAATGACAATGTATTTTCTCTAACAAAGCCTTCTAAAATGGCCACCCAATCAGTCTTGGTGGTGGAACACCTAGGTAAAGACCAACGTGCTATTCACTTGGTTATACTTTGCCTATTTGCTTTCTATCAAGAGTCTATAACATTTACATCAAGATCAAGTGGTTAGATTTGAATTCAAAACACCCTAAGATATAGCTCAACAAGCGGAAAATCCTTATAAATACCCCTTTAAACATGTTTGAAGGGGAAGAGGGAGAGGGGAGTAATAGAAAAGAAAAAGTAAAGAAGAGAAGTGGTTGTTTTGATCTATTGTTCTAATCAAAAGGAGGCTTGATGGAAAAGAGTTTGAGATGGTTAACAATTGATATTGTATTTCCCCTTTTTGGATGTTTTGGCTATTCTTATTGTTTTATGTTTGTTATTCTTAAAGTTTTATTTATCTTTTGTTTAATTCATAGTATGAGCGATGTGCCCGCTCGTTGCGCCGGAGCTTTTTTATCTATGTAAAAAATTGATTGTTTGTATATGTATTATATTTTGTTATTTTAATATTGAATTAGTAAAATTATAACTGATAAAATCTGTATCATCGAAATGGAAAGTGGTTTGTATATTTTTTAATCGTAGATAATGTAGGTAATTTTTTTTTATGAGTTGCATTTTCCTCCAGTAATATTAGACCCGACACATTATAAATAAAAATCTTGTAATTTTTTTTCCAGAAATAAACTTACATTTTTTGCGTGCTATAATTAGTTATTTCAATGTTTAATTACTAAAATTGCAATAGATAAAATATGTTAGGAATGAGTTTTTTGCGTGGTATAATTAGTATGCTTGCCCGCGAATCACACCAGGGTTTTTTCTATGTAGAAAACTAATTGATTTTTTACATGCTGTAATTAGTTGTTTAAATATTTAATCAGTAACATTATAATAGATAAAATATGTAACACAACTAATCCCCCCCCGCCTAGAAGGAATAGTGTAATCGAAATGAAAAGTGGTTCGTATATTTTTTAATTGGAGATAACTTAGGTAAATTTGTAAAAAAAATAAAATTAGTTGTCTTTTCCCCCCAGTAATCTAAAAGGAACAGTGTAATCGAAATAGGAAATGGTTCGCATATTTTTTTAAGTATAGATAATCTAGGTAAATTTGTCAAAACAAAAAAAATTTGGGTTGATAATGTAGGTAAATTTGTCTACCTTTTGTTTTTAAAGTTGTATTTTTCCCCATTAATATTAGATTTAAAATATTAAAAATGAAAATATTGGGGAAATTTTTTAAAGAAATAAACTTAAACAAAAGAGTATAAAATTTAAATTCAAAGATAATAATTTTTTTTATAAGATTTATTATGTATTTAAGCATATTGATATTAATTTTTTTTTTTAAATCTTAGGTCATTTTCTCTCTCTCTCTGTCTATATTTTTAGACAATAATATTTCATAAATATCAGAACATATAATTAGTCCCACATACTTTAATTCGTTGAATATATATATATATATATATATATATAATTAACTTGACATATTCTCAATAACATCTTTAATTTAAAGGACAAAATTGAAGTAAATCCAAACATTGGAATTAAATAATTTAACACAAAACTAGAAATTAAAAGATTCGACTGAAATCCATAATTAACTTGCATAGAAGGATAAAATTGAAAGAAATCAAACTTTGATACTGAAAATATTAAGGATTTATAATAAATTTGCATGGAAGGATGAAATTGAAGTCAATGAAAACTTTGATACCAACAATATTAAGGATTCCAACCCAATCCGCAAAATTAAAAGACTGGGGACCTAATTGAAACTACAATATAAAATCAATTTCAATTGAATGACGAAATTGAAACAAATCAAAACCTATATAATAGCAATAAGGGTCGGAAAAACATATTACAAAGCACAAGGACCAAAGTGAAATTCGTCAAAAAACAGTTGCGCTGACGTCAGCTTGCGCAGGAGGAGAGAGAAATGGGGGGTGAAATTTCAAACGAC
Source organism: Salix viminalis (assembly GCA_029228465.1). Lineage (NCBI taxonomy): Eukaryota > Viridiplantae > Streptophyta > Magnoliopsida > Malpighiales > Salicaceae > Salix > Salix viminalis. The sequence goes on from CM055432.1 coordinate 7,781,466, forward strand.
CATTTACACGCCTAAGGACACTATATAGGAGCACGCGCCGCACCATGTGGAAGAGCACAGGCCTGCAAATCATTATAGACGTCGGGTGGGCGTTTTTGGACGCTGGAGTAAGCCGCACGCGCCGTCTGAAATACGGGTGGTCACGAAAACGGACGACGCGTACGGAGACGCGCCAATAGTACTGCGCCGATAAAATTAAAAAAGGCTAATTATTGTACTGCCCCTCACTGGAACGCCTGTTTTTTATCTTTTTCGAGGGACAAAATGGTTATTGCACTATGCAAGTAATTATAAAAAAATAAAAAAAACCGCCCGGCCGAACCGGGCCGGACCGAAAATGGTCAATTACCGCGGAGCCCTTGAAACCGGCGGTGTTTTTTGTCTTTTTAGAGGTTTTTTTTTTGTTAATACACTGTTTAGAAAGCGAAAAAAAAAGGAGGTGCACAAGCGAAGCACCGTGATAAATGTCCAATAAACAGTGCATATGAGTGTGTGTACATAGCCAAAACAGTAAAACACCAATGTGTTTTAGAAGGTGTTTGGCATTGTGGTGCGATCTGCGATTCGCAGATCGCACCACAATTTGGTGTTTGGTTAACCAAAAAAAACACTTTTTTTTGTGTGGGACCCACACCAAATTTTGTTCAAAACGCCGATTCAAAAAAAGCTCGAAATTGATGCTTTTTTTGCATCGCCGGTCCGAGATTGAAATGACTTTTCTTTGCATGTCTACTTGTGTGATGAAAAATACATTGTTGTGCATGACTCTCTCGCCATGTTTGATGAACACACCTGAAGAAAAATGACTAGAAAATTATTCAAAAAATTGGAATCTGATCATCGCTGTGCATGGCTCTCTCTCTCTCTCTGCCCAAAACAACCATGGAAGCCGAGAGCTTCCAACGCTGACTCCGGCCACCACAGGCCACCATTTACGATGAAACCACCACAGGAAGAACCACCTTGGTCTCCTCTACCCGTCGCTATCCTCCGATGAAGCTCTCGTCGTGGTTGGTGAACAGTACCGCCACCTTCCAACGCTGCCTCCGGCCACCACAGACCACCATTTCAGACGCCACCACCACAGGAAGAACCACTTCGGCCTCCTCTACCCGTCGGTATCCTCCTTTGAAGCTCTCGTCGTGGTCGGTCGGAAGCCACTATTTCACGTGCAGGTGCGTTGCACTGTCGAAGAAGGCGATGCCGCAGTCGTAGCACCGTTTCACTCTTCTTCGTGAAAGCTGGGGTCATGGCGCTCGGCCCTAGCCCTAAAGCTGGGGCCGACCCATTTAGCTGGGTGAGGCCCAGTCCGAATTTGAAAATATATATATATTTTTAAAATAACAAAAAAAAATGAATTTTTCTAACGAAAAAAATGACACGTGACTTCGTTGCACTTCACAACCCTGTTATTGTTTGATTGATGGGCGAATAAAAATTAATATTTGTTTTTTCATGAATTAATAATTACATTATATTATTATAATTATTAAATTTACAATATTTTTTTTTAAATTTTTTTTTTTATATATATATATATATACCTTTTAAAGTAATTTCACAAGTTAAAAGCAATATGAAAAGTTTGGTAATCAAACACCCAAAACTGCTTTTTTTTCAACCTCCAACTGAACCACAGTTTTAACCAAACACTAAACTGCTTATTTTGCAACACACTAAAAACGCTTTTTTTCAACCGCAATTGCAAAAGCAAAAACAATGCCAAACACAACCTTAGTGTTTTTGTTAATGTTAATGTTAATAATCATAATGATAATAAAACAGTAGAAGTTTTGGGTATTATGTAGTTCAACAGAACTCTTCTCATTCCATTAAAATCTCCAATTCTCACTCTCAATATAAAACCCTAAAAACTCAAAATTTCTCTCTTTGGAAAACAAGAGATTTTTACCAGAACCGAAGCGGAGAACCAAGAGTTCACTACCATGAAACCCTAGAAAGTCAATTTGAGAATTTACGCCATGAGTCCAATTCAGAATTTTGAGCTGCATTCTCGGCATCTCGTGGAGCCTGACCTCCGTAAATCTCTATTTCTATTCATGGATTTTTGTTTGTTTATTTATTTTACTGTTTGTTTGCAGAAAAAAAATGAAGGAAATGGAAGATATGACTGTAATTTGTATTTTTTTCTTGGTTGCTCATTGTGTAATTTGAAGTATTATAAGGGAAATTATCCTTTTATTAGGTTAAGCTGATAGAGATTTTAGAAATTTAAGTCCTTATTTTCACTTTTTAATTATATTCTGTCTATAATTTTCGGACAGCAATTCAAATGAGGCTACAATATGCGATGGAGGTACGGGATAGTCTCGAGATTGCTCATACTGCGGAGTATTTGAATTTCCTTAAATGCTACTTCAGGGCATTTTCGGTTATTCTGTTACAAATTACAAAACCGCAGTTTGTAGATAATCCTGAGCATAAGTTACGGAACATTGTGGTGGAAATTCTGAATCGTTTACCGCATAGTGAAGTTCTTCGGCCATTTGTTCAAGATCTTTTGAAAGTTGCAATGCAAGTGCTTACCACGGATAATGAAGAAAATGGGTTGATTTGCATTCGCATTATTTTTGATCTTCTTAGAACTTTTAGGCCAACATTAGAAAATGAGGTTCAGCCATTTTTAGATTTTGTATGTAAGATTTACCAGAATTTTAGAATGACTACTAGCCATTTCTTTGATAACACAAGTGTGGCTGTAGAGGATGTTAAGCCAATGGACATTTCTACTTCTTCAGACCAAGGGCTTTTGAGTGCTGGACATGTTGGGAATGGCCAGCTTAATCCTAGTACCCGTTCATTTAAGATAGTTACTGAGAGTCCACTCGTGGTCATGTTTCTGTTCCAATTGTATAGCCGACTTGTACAGACGAATATTCCTCACTTGTTGCCTTTGATGGTTGCTGCAATATCTGTTCCGGGCCCTGACAAGGTTCCTCCCCGCTTGAAAACTAACTTCATTGAGCTGAAGAGTGCACAGGTTAAGGTAAGTTTCATTTGCTCGCTGATTATCCCCCCAATGTTTTCCCTGCAAGCTATAAAGCTTGTTTCATGTTGATTTTATAGATGACATATGGCAGTACTGAGTTTGTTAGTATATTTAGACTGATTCTGGAGGGGGAAAACCATTTTTTTCATAGAGGGGATATTGTTCATTAATATGTCTGTTAAATAAGTGTTCCTCATGTTCTTAAATGAGAGATTGTTTCTTAACCACAATGTGCAATTCTCTATATAATATTTGAAGGGAAACCATAATTCACATGCCTTGGAATCATGGTGCTATAGAAATATATTCAGTTTTTGGGATTCTGTAATCTAGCATGACTGTGGAAGCAATGATGTTGTTGACGTTCCTGCAAATAAGTTACAATCTTTTTGCTGTAGGCTTGTGAAACCACTTGACAATCTTGAGTCTTTCTTTTAGATTAGTATTTAAGGATATGAAGGGACAACGGGATTCTGGTTGTAAGGATCCAAGTTGTGACCTCCTTTGTCAAGCAACTCTTTAGTTGAATACAATAAAAACTTTCAAATGTATCCACAAAAACTCTTATGCGCCCCTGCTCACAATTGTATGAAAGCTCTCTGTTGAGCTTCACTTGACATTCTTTCTAGCCAACAAGAATTTCACTATTTTTTTTCCTCAAAAAGGCAGTAGAGAATTACATAAAATAAAAAGAAGTGATCTATGGAAAAAACAGAGGTTTAGGCAGAAATCAGATTCTTGTAATCAAAATTGCAGAACTGTGCATGCGCTTGAATTTATTTGTATCTTATGATTTCCACTAATTATCATTATTTTTCATTTTGCAGACAGTTTCCTTCTTAACTTACCTGTTGAAGAGTTTTGCAGACTATATCAAGCCACATGAAGAAAGTATATGTAAAAGCATTGTAAATCTGCTTGTTACATGCTCAGACTCTGTATCCATTAGAAAGGTTAATGATCCCTGATTTTTAATTTGATTTTCTGTTTATGAATACTGATCTATTGTACTGTCAAAAACTGATATCTGAGCACATTGGGTGCAGGAGCTGCTAGTTGCCTTGAAGCACGTTCTTGGGACAGATTTCAAGAGGGGTTTATTTCCTTTAATTGACACACTTTTAGAAGAGAGGTAAAATCTCTTATGTTATTAAGGGGCATACATTTCTATAAACTTCGATGATCACAAACTCTCAAGAGATTCTAAAAATGTTGAATAATTAAATTTTGGGGGCATATGGGTAACACTTAACATAGCACTCTAATCTGTTTGTTGTGTGAGCTTAGTGGTACTAAGAGAAGTAATGACTAAGTGTTAATGAATTTGATGAAAAAAACACAACAGAGAAGGAGCAAATTGAACATGAACATTGCAATTGGCAACCTATATCCAGACCAAGAAAATAATACTTTGACAGAGGTTCTGTATAAATCGCTGACAAATCATTTGATACTGAACTAATTCATGGAAGCATCATGTGGTTGGTGGCTTAACAGGAATAAAGGGCCCATCACATTTCTTTCTGAATGTATTTTGTGCAATTGTTTCCATAAAATGGATCCAAATATCCTTGTCTATGTTTTATTTTTGTTTATTTATTAGTTTGCTTATGAAAAAATTTCTTAGAATTTTCCTTTTATGGTTTGACATTGACTCCGATCACTTTCTGATAGGTTGTAGGTGTTTGGCTCTTTGATTTTAAGAAGTTCATTATTGCTGGTTGTGGCACTGAATATTTCCTGTTCATTTTAGGGTTCTAGTTGGAACTGGTCGGGCATGCTATGAAACTCTGAGGCCATTGGCATATAGCCTACTTGCAGAGATTGTTCATCATGTCCGGAGTGACCTTTCCTTATCACAGGTGCTGCTTTTTGTGGGATATCTGATGTCAAATTTTACTTTGACATCAAATTTCATAATTTCTCTTCATCTCTTGTTTTCTCACCTGTGCTAGACTCTTAATTGTTGCTCAGTATTGTTGCCATTTTGAGTGGTTTGTTGCCAGTTTATTAATATAAAAAGGGAAAAAAGGTTATATCTGTTGGTTCAAATATATTTTATCTGAAATTCCTTTGGTTCTTATCATCAAAAATCTATCTTCTAACTTTCTTTTCTAACTCTACTGCAGTTGTCACGGATTATTTACCTGTTCTCAAGTAACATGCATGATGCTTCACTGCTGCTCAGCATTCATACTACCTGTGCCCGACTAATGCTGAATCTGGTGTGTATGCTTGCTTGGCCAATAAAGGCTTTAGCTGTGTGATTGGGTGCATAGTTAAGATTGGTTCTACAATCATTTCTTATGCTGTCAAATTGTTTGTTGTGTTTAGGTAGAGCCAATTTTTGAGAAAGGTGTGGACCAATCAACCATGGATGAAGCTCGTATTTTATTGGTATTGACATCAGTTTAAGTATTCCTGTGAAGAGTTTTTGGTTGGATTTTCTTATTATAGTTGGAATAACTCATCTTTTTCTACAGGGACGTATTTTGGATGCTTTTGTTGGCAAATTTAGCACTTTCAAGCGCACCATTCCTCAGGTAATCCTTGCTTGGTGATCCCTTTCCCATGAAGTGTTGGGACAAACCTTAGCTGTGTTGCTACAACAGTGAATATTTATTTATTGGGATGTATCTTTATGAGGCTCACTTATGGTCAATTACTTGACTGTGAGCCAATTGAATGTCTTGGCATACTAAGTATCTCATCACCTTTGGAACTGTGTTAGAGATAGAAATTTACAGGTTCATGTCTTTGTTTGATCTGTGTTATAGGATTCTTCCGTTATAAGTTTCATATTTTGTGATAGCTTTGATTAAGAATTTGTAGTGGATGGAACATGTGTTATTTTATTGAGTTTCTTCATTGCTACAAATTTGAAGGCAGATGCAATCAGACATGGTTTACAAGTGTAGTGACACAAACACAATTCCCTTTTCTTGTTTTTTCTTCTTGGGCGGAGACTAGCTCACTGGAACATGTTGATGTTACTTGTGGAGCTATCTATCTGAAGTATTTCATTGCAGATTTTCAGCTCACAAATGTTCCTGCTCCAGTATTTTCTGTGTCCCTTACTTCTTATCCTTGGTCCGAAGGCAACTCCATTGATGTTTTATTTATAAGAGAATAAAATGAACTATAATAAGATTTTTCCTGACGCGCATTGAGTTAATTAATTGGCCTACTTGCATTCATATGCTTGTCAAGATTCAAAGTATGTGGAGCCAACTGTCCTATGATATAATTAACACTGCTTTGTTTCTGTGTAGATATCTATCTTTGATTAATTTTCTTCACATTTTTTAGAAGACTGTTCTTTGTTCATTTCTTATTGTTGACTACACTTATTCTTCTTTGCTTGTGAACATTAATGTGCTTCCTTTATAATTGATAGCTGTTGGAAGAGGGTGAGGAGGGAAGGAAGCATGCTACAATGAGGTCAAAGCTTGAACTCCCTGTGCAGGTAGCTTTGTCACTTTCTGCGTGCTTTTAATCATTGTTGCATGTTGCTCAGGTCAACAATTTGAATTTTAGTTTTTGTTCTCTGTGCATCATGTTTCATCTGTTAGAAGAACGTGCAATGTTATGCATTCCCTAATCTCAAATTTACTGTGTATATATGATTATTACAAATGTCGAGCTTTGGTAGAATGATACACTCACCCTGTTTCACTACTGATATGAAATTGTTATGTTTTACTTTTGTTATAACTATTCAGCATTCACTGCATTTGCTAAGTGTCTGCTCGTAGGACTTGTTTATTTGTTGCCTGTGTATTGTATCTTCTTGTTGGTTCCTGTGATAAAGAAGCTTTGGTGAAGCATCTGGAATATCACTTGCAGTTTGCTTACCTCAAACCCAAATCTGGAGTCTAGAAATAAAATATAATGAAAAGTCTGGGAATGGCCAGATTACTCAGCCTTCATTTTTTTTTGTGTGCACGCATGGCTAGTTAGTTGCTTGTAGGTTAAGGCAAACTGCTAGAGCTTGACTGTGAATGTTGGTTGTTTCTGGGAAAAAAACAAACTGGTAGAACCTAGAAGTATCTCTCATAAAATTTATGGTCAAAGAATAAATAGAAAACGTTTAGTTGATCCTCGAAACAAAATGCCTTTTAGTGTATCTGCAATCTCTTTATTTTATATCTCAATGAACGTTCGTAGTTTGAAAATGTTGAGTGTTTTCTCCAGTGTTGTTGATTTCTTTTGAATACTTGTGCATAAATATTCTGATGTACTGGGAAATATATAGAAACATTTTGAATGAGGTGAAGCACTGTCATTAAGGCTTCACTGGATGGTCTTTAATCCTTTTGATTGGATGTATACAACTGGACAGTATTTTTCTTTTGAATCCATCATATACCTTCTCTTGGGTTTTGTCTTCAATCTGACATGTAGCTGTTTGCAGGCAGTTTTGAATTTGCAAGTTCCAATGGAACATTCCAAGGAAGTCAGCGATTGTAAGAATTTGATCAAGACCTTAGTTATGGGTAATAATAGATCCTCTTACTATACACCATTTGTATTCTCTTTCAATGTTTTATAATGATAACTACTCTATGGAGATGAATGCCTCTGAATTATGTTTCTCACTGATAATTAACCTATTTTCAGAGAACTTAAGAATCTTTGGGTTTTATGTTTTCAGGAATGAAGACTATTATATGGAGCATCACTCATGCACATTTGCCACGATCCCAGGTTTCTGTCTGAAAGCTTAACGTTGTTCAGAAACAGCCTTTTATTTAACAGTTCCTTACATGCTAGCTCGTTCATCTTTTTCATAGCATAATATCTTTTGTTTAGGTTTCTCCTTCAACACATGGAACACACTCTCAAGTGCTTGTTTCACCGCCATCTAACTTACCTTCTCCTCAAGCATTTAAAGGGATGAGAGAAGATGAGGTATTATTTAATGTGTTTTCTGTATGTTTGTTCCATGATTGGCTTGGTCTGACTTTGAGTTTTGGCAGGTGTGGAAAACCTCAGGTTTCCTGAAGAGTGGGGTGCATTGTTTAGCTCTCTTTAAGGAGAAGGATGAGGAGAGGGACATGCTTAATCACTTTTCCCAGATACTGTGTATTATGGAACCTCGAGATCTTATGGACATGTTCTCATTGTGCATGCCTGAACTTTTTGAATGCATGATTAGCAATACCCAACTGGTTCACATATTTTCTTTGCTCTTGCAATCTTCAAAAGTATATCGGCCATTTGCAGATGCCTTGGTTAACTTTCTCGTAAGCAGCAAACTTGATGTTTTGAAGAACCCAGATTCACCTGGTGCAAAACTGGTCTTGCACCTCTTTCAGCTTATATTTGGTGCTGTTGCTAAAGCACCAGCAGATTTTGAACATATTTTGCAGCCTCATGCCCTTGTTATAATGGAAGTTTGCATGAAGAATGCTACTGAAATTGAAAAATCCCTTGGTTATATGCAGCTTCTTCGAACAATGTTTAAGGCACTTGCTGGATGTAAATTTGAGCTTCTTCTCCGGGACCTGGTTCCAATGTTACAGCCCTTCCTGAATATGTTATTAACAATGCTTGAGGGTCCAACTGGCGAAGATATAAGGGACCTTTTACTTGAACTATGCTTAACATTGCCTGCACGCTTAAGCTCGTTGCTGCCACACCTTCCACGTCTTGTGAGACCTCTTGTTTTTTGTCTAAAGGGAAGTGATGGGCTAGTGAGTTTAGGTTTAAGAACACTCGAATTTTGGATAGATAGTTTGAATCCTGATTTCCTTGAATCCAGTATGGCTAATGTCATGTCAGAGGTGATTTTATCCTTATGGTGTCACTTGAGGCCTTCACCCTATCCCTGGGGTGGAAAAGCTGCGCAAATCCTAGGCAAGTTAGGTGGCCACAGCAGACGTTTTGTTAAAGAGTCCCTTGCACTTGAGTGCAAGGATAACCCAGAGCACGGGCTTCGTCTGATACTTACATTTGAGTCCTCAACTCCATTTTTGGTTCCTTTGGATAGATGCATTAATCTTGCTGTAACAGCTGTCATAAACAAAAACAGTGGCATGGATGCTTTCTACCGTAAACAGGCTTTGATGTTCCTCCGTGTTTGCTTATCGTCCCAGCTTAATTTGTCTGGTAATGTTTCTGATGAGGGATATACAGCCAGACAGTTGTCAACCTTGTTAGTTTCTGCAGTTGATTCATCTTGGTGTAGGTTTGAGACATCAGATATTAAGGTTAGTTGAAAAATATTGATTGAAGTGTTGCTGAATTCTCAATTGTTAGCACTTTCTATTCCACAATTAGCAATTTCCAAGTTTTCTCTCAATATTTATGTCATCTCCATTTGAATTGAATTTACTTTCGGATGTGCGTACAATCATATTAGTGCTGTTGCACCTGACCCATCAAAGCTCTGGAGCTGACTACTCTTGGAGTTGAGTAGTGCTTGGACGGGTGACCTCATATGAAGTCCTCATATTGCATCCATCATTTTAGAGAAAAACAAAATTTACTTTGGATCTCATATCTCTTGAACACTGACTTTGGATCTGCTGTAGCAAGGGATTGTGTTTCTTGCTTCTAGTATTATCCCACAGGTGCTTCCTGAGGCACTTCCCTAGTCAATTCACAGGGTTCCCAAGTGCTCTCTCATTTTTTTTTTTTCCATTAGTAGTTGCTCACTAATAATTTGTTATTCAGTTCCTAGACACCACATGCTTGTATTTGAAGGGAATTGAAATGAAGTTCCAGTCTTCTTTTCTTTTCTGAATCTCTCAAGAGTTAGTGATGGTGTTGTGTCTTAATTTCCACTCTTTATTTCCATGCCTGCTTTATGTCTAACATCTTTTTCTTCACATGCTTCATAGTGCCTAATTGAGTAATTTAGCCACGAGTGTCTTGTGCTTTAAGTAACTTCATTTTCAGGTATCATTACGATGTAACGTTTTTGTAATGCAATGTTGTAGACTCAGCATATTGAAAATTTCTGCTCTGCATGAAATAATATTTTTTCACTTGATGTTCACCATCTTCGCTATTTTTTTTTTCACGTTAGCAAGTTCAATAAAATTTTGTAGGATACTTCATGATGCATATGCATATGAAAAGTTCTAAAAAAATATCCCTTATTCTGAACACCACAACAAAATATAAGGGCAAAATCTTGTCTCTCAATTTTGGATTATATTGTTCTTTTAACATTTCAATCTCACTTTTGTTCAGCTTTAGTCAGTTCAGGGCTCTATTCCTACAAAAGTTTAGCTCATTTTAATTTATTACTTGAAGCTTACAGGTGTTAATTAATAATATAAAATGTTTATAATATATTTCTCTAATAACTAATATCTATTGTGAATGAGAGTGAGAGATGTTAGGGCTGTGGAGCCTGCTCGGTGTCATAATTTGTATACTGTAAAGTTATGTTTACCATCCCCCCTTATTCTATGAATTTGCCATATCATTATATATATATATATATTTTTTTTTTTTCTCTTCAAATTGGATAGAACTAATTCAGGCTGTTATGATATCCATTGTGTAAAATGTATAGCATTGCATTATGACATTTGTGGTGTATTATTTCAGGCTGATTTAGGTGTGAAGACAAAAACCCAGCTTATGGCTGAGAAGTCAGTTTTCAAGATTCTGTTAATGACCTTAATTGCTTCCAGTGCTGAACCAGATCTGCATGACCCTAAAGATGATTTTGTTGTTAATGTTTGCCACCATTTTGCTATGATATTTCATATAGATTATACCTCAAATAACCCTTCAATTCCAGCTGCTGGTCTTGATGGGTCAATGCTTTCATCAATTGCTAGTGTCAGTTCCAGGTCAAAGGCTAGCACTAATCTGAAGGAGTTGGACCCTTTGATATTCTTGGATGCTTTGGTTGATGTGCTAGCTGATGAAAATAGGGTCCATGCCAAAGCTGCTCTAGGTGCTTTAAATATTTTTGCTGAAACACTTCTCTTCCTGGCTTGCTCAAAACATGGTGATGTGCTGATGTCAAGAGGAGGCCCTGGCACCCCTATAACTGTGTCTAGTCCATCAATGAATCCTGTATATTCACCACCCCCAAGTGTTCGCATTCCAGTTTTTGAGCATCTTCTACCACGTCTTTTGCATTGTTGCTATGGAACTACATGGCAAGCACAGATGGGAGGTGTTATGGGACTTGCTGCTTTGGTGGGAAAAGTCACTGTTGAGACTTTGTGCCACTTTCAAGTAAGAATTGCGCGGGGTCTAGTCTATGTACTCAAAAGACTTCCTCTTTATGCAAGCAAAGAGCAGGAAGAGACTAGTCAAGTGCTTACACAAGTTCTTCGTGTGGTGAATAATGTAGATGAAGCAAACAGTGAACCACGGAGGAAAAGTTTTCAAGGGGTAGTTGATTTTCTTGCTTCAGAATTGTTCAATCCCAATGCATCTATTATTGTACGAAAAAATGTGCAATCATGTTTGGCACTGTTGGCTAGTAGGACTGGCAGTGAGGTGTCAGAGTTGCTTGAGCCTTTGTACCAGCCCTTGCTTCAGCCTCTTATCACCCGGCCACTCAGGTCAAAGACTGTTGATCAACAGGTATGCTTTGTTGCTGCCTACAGCTAATGTAATTTATCAATTTTCTTTGCTAACTTGATTTGGCATTTAAAGGTTGGGATAGTTACAGCTCTGAATTTTTGCCTGGCTTTGAGGCCCCCTTTTCTCAATTTGACTCAAGAGCTGGTGAACTTTATGCAAGAAGCTTTGCAAATAGCAGAGACTGATGAAAATGTATTGGCTGTGAAATTTATGAACCCCAAGTATGCCTTGTCATTGAATAAGCTTCAAACAGCTTGCATTGAGCTACTCTGTACTGCTATGGCCTGGGCTGATTTCAAGACTCAAAATCATTCTGAATTGCGTGCAAAGATCATTTCCATGTTCTTCAAGTCTTTGACATGTCAGACACCAGAAATTGTTGCTGTTTCCAAGGAGGGCTTACGCCAGGTATTGTTTAGCTTTTCTCATGTAGGCTTAGCTTGTATGTAGATGTTTATCTTCTTTAGCTTGTCCATGATTTCAGTATTGTAGATAATGTAAGTTTAGCAGCAGTTTTGTAAGGAGCAGAGACCTTCATATGGTGATTCTGTGGGTATACCACCTCAACTGTTGTGTATTTGAGTCTGTCCATCATAGTTGTTTGTTCAAGGACTAGAATAATGCATTAGGCATAGATATATACTTTTCATTTTTGAAAAATTGGAAACATTGAACCAGGGGGAAGAGAAGCACATATCACTTCACAAATGAAAAATAAATTAATAAAAGAAGTGCTTATATCACATCCATTGTGAGCGATCTGTTCTATTCAATTTTCATTTGTCTTCTGATAAAAACATTTCTTAATTGTTTTTTCTAATCAACTTGTCATCTCATTTTATTAGCTTTCTCATTCTGGCCTTGGAAATGCTTTTTACTTTTGATCTTGATTTTATTTAGAATTCAAAAGAAATTACTTTGCTTAATTGTCTTGACTTTTGTGCAGGTTATTAGTCAGCAAAAAATGCCCAAAGAACTTCTGCAGAGCAGCCTCAGGCCTATTCTAGTTAACTTGGCACACACCAAGAATCTTAGCTTGCCTCTTCTGCAAGGTCTGGCCCGCCTGCTTGAACTTTTGTCAAGTTGGTTTAATGTTACCCTTGGTGGTAAGCTGTTGGAGCACCTTAAAAAATGGTTGGAACCTGAAAAGCTTGCCCAGAGTCTGAAGTCATGGAAGGCTGGTGAAGAGCCAAAAATTGCAGCAGGTAAGTATCTAGGCCATTTACTTTAGTGGACACACAGATGGTTTGTTTTGCCTAGCTAGCAGCATAGATATCATGTGCCTGCTGTCAAAATAGCTCAAAGGATTGTCTGAATTTGTATATCCTTAGTCTTTGATTTCTGAATGTTTATATAGAAATATAGAATGTACAAGAGAACTATCTATGGAAAGTAAATCAGAGTCCATGATTCTAGTCCTATACATGTAAACCAAAATCTGACATATAATGATGCTTATCTATACAGAATAGGAAATGTAGAAATAGGAAACAATCTGCACAATAGGAAATCTGCACAATAGGAAGATAGCCAGCTGTCCACATTGACACCTGCTTAGATGCACACCTAGAAATGAACATGAGTGGTCATGCTTGTGTGCACCTTTGATAATACATGTACAACTGGTAAGCACCTATGGGATCCACTCCAGTGGACATAGATAGTTTGTTTGCCTAGCTAGTGTCTTAGATATTGCATGCCTGCATGGATGCATACCTAGAAATGAAAGTGCAGGGTCATGATTTGTGCACCTTTGTTAAATACATTTACACATTCCTATTGTAAATCTTTTGTTGGTTCTGTACAGCTATCATTGAGCTATTCCACTTGCTTCCCCATGCTGCATCAAAGTTTCTTGATGAACTTGTGACCTTGACTATTGATTTGGAAGGAGCATTTCCTCCTGGACAAGTATACAGTGAAATTAACAGTCCGTATCGCCTACCTCTTACAAAATTTCTAAATCGATATGCAACACTTGCTGTTGATTATTTTCTCGCTCATTTAAGTGATCCAAAATACTTCAAGTGGTAAGGTTAAAATACTGGAGCTAAATTCTGTATTATGTTACTGGAAATGACATTGTTGGAGTTCTTATTTTTTCTTGCTCTTTTGTGAAATGCAGGTTCATGTATATTATAAGATCAGATGCTGGCCAACCATTGAGAGATGAACTGGCTAAGTCGCCGCAGAAGATACTTGCAAGTGCTTTTCCTGAGTTTCTGCCAAAATCAGATCTTGAGATGACTCCTGGCTCTTCTTCAACTCCACCTTCTGCTTTGTTGGGTGATGAAAGCCTTGTTGCCCCTTCAGCCGATAGTGCTAATTTACTGCCTGTCAACCCTGGTACAACTTTGAATGCCTATTTTCAAGGTCTTGCACTTGTCAAAACACTGGCCAAGTTGATACTGGGCTGGTTGCATAGTAATCGTCTTGTGTTTGATACCTTGGTGCGATTATGGAAGTCACCTGCTAGAATATCTCGTTTGCACAATGAACAGGAGCTGAACTTAGTGCAAGTAAGTTTAGTTATCATGTCTTGTAATTTGGCTTTACTATTATTGAGATGACTAAAGCACTGCTTGATAACCTTGTTGACTGGTGAATATAAAAGTATTATATACACCAACACACAATTAATTATGAAATAATGCTGGACACTGAATTTGATCTGTTGTTAGCTGGTTTAATTTTTCTTTTCTTTACCTTTTTCTCTTTTCTTTTGTCCTTAAATGCTGCCTCTTGTGCTATGTGTGCCCTATTGTAGTTATGCCTAAACTTGCTCAAAAGTGCATCCGTGATTTTTCCGTCTTCTTCCATCTTCAGCCAAAAGGAGGTCCTTCAGCTCCATCTCCTGTGAACTCAAGGAAAAACAAATACTCCATTAATTTAGTCTTAAGTGTGCATGCATAGTACACCGTTGATTTTTTTCTTGCTACTTTGCTCTGAAGTTGGTTCAAACAGTGTTACTAATTCTCTGATGTTGAACATATAATTCTTAATTAAAACAAAAGCAGTTTACATTTTGAAGAAAATAAACATGCACTTAATTGGTTGAGTTAGATTGACTGATTTATTTTAAAACTGTTGAAATCAGGCTCAAAGTTAGGGATCTCCTAGGATATTCTCAGTAAATATCAGTATAGGAAATCTGTCATAATATGCTATACTAGTTAGGAAAGATGCTGCTGTTTCCTAATGTGTTGTTTCCTAAATGTGTTGTTTCCTAAATGTGTTATTTCCTATTCAGTCTCCAAAGCTGTAAATATATATATATGCAAAGATGTACCCTACAGAAATAAGATGAGAAAATCAGTCTCTCTCTTTCTCAAATTCTCACATGGTATCAGAGCTAGGTTCTGAAACCTAAATCCATACATACAACATGGATGCCGAAAGGCAAAGCTCAAACTCTGAAGTCACCTCAAAGGTTGGAAAATTACCAAACACAGTCAGTCCTGGAACTGAAAACTTATCCCTCCTCATCACATGTCACAAACTCAATGGCTACAATCACCTTCAATGGTCTTCATCAGTCATGATGTTCATCTGTGGAAAGGGCAGAGATGATTATCTTACTGGAGAAGCCACCATGCTAGAAAAGGCAGATCCCCAGTTTCGAACCTGGAAGACAAAATCACATGATAATGTCATGGCTCATCAACTCAATGACTAATGAAATAGGAGAAAACTTCCTCCTTTATGGAACAACAAAGGAAATATGGGATGCAGCAAGGGAGACCTACTCAAGTTCTGATAACACATCAAAATTATTTGAGATTGAAGCAGCACTACATGATCTAAGACAAGGAGAGCTTATTGTCACCCAATACTTCAATATATTAACTAGACATTGGCAGCAACTAGACATGTTTGAAGTCTACACATGGAAATGCTCTGGAGATATTGCCCTGTTCAGAAGAATTGTAGAACAAAAAAGGACATTCAAATTTCTTCTAGGGCTCAATAAAACCCTAGATGAGGTTAGAGGAAGAATAATGGGCACCGAACCTCTTCCAAGCCTTAGAGAAACTTTCTCAGAAGTGAGACGTGAAGAAAGTAGAAAGAAGGTTATGATGGGATCTCATAATTCAGGACCATCAATGGAGGGATCTGCTCTTGTCTCTCGAACCTCCAGTTGGGACAGTAGGAAGAAGGGAAGACCATGGTGTGAACACTGTCACAAGCCAGGACATACCAAAGAAACTTGCTGGAAAATTCATGGTAAACCTAGTGATTGGAAGCCATCTCGACTATCTAATGACAAAGAGAGCAGAGCCTATGTTGCTGCAATTTCAGATGACAATCGTCAGATAATCAACAACACACCAACAGATCCCTTCACCAAAGAACAACTTGAGATCCTACAGAAGTTGTTCAGCCAGAACTCAACCACTACTGGATTTGGCATGACAGCACAAAAAGGGACTGAATCCACAGGTAAACAAGATAACTCAGAACCTTGGGTTATAGACTCTGGAGCATCAAACCAAATGACAGGAGATAAAACTATACTCCATGAATATAGCAAGAGCAAGGAGGATTGTGCAGTAAAAGTTGCTGATGAAACTTTATAAAAAATTGAAGGGACAGGCCTGAGCAGAATCTCCAAAGACATGACCCTCAAATCTGTTCCTTATGTCCCTAATTTGGACTGCAACTTACTCTCTATCAGCAAACTAACTTGTGATCTAAAGTGTGTTGCTAAATTTTTCCCTAACTTTTGTGTGTTTCAGGATTTGGCTTCGGGGAAGAGGATTGGCAGTGCTAGGATGTATTCAGGACTCTATCTCCTTAAGAACAACCACCCATTCAAGTGCAAAGCTCAGAATGCAATACTTATCAATTCTAAGGGTCAGTTCAATACCCATAAAGATAGTGATGTTATGCTATGGCACTATCGTCTTGGACATCCCAATTTTGTATACCTTGAAAAACTACTTCCATCTTTATTTATCAATAAATATTCCAAGACTTTCAGTTGTGAAATTTGTCAATTCTCCAAACATACTCGTAGCAATTATCCCAGCATAACATATAAGTCTTCTAAGCCCTTTGCACTAATTCATAGTGATGTTTGGGGCCCCTCAAAAGTGCAAAACATCTCAGGAACTAGGTGGTTTGTCTCATTTGTTGATGACCATACTAGGATAACTTGGTTATTCCTAATGAAAGAAAAATCTGAGGTTGGTACTCTATTTAGAAATTTCAATTCCATGATTCAAACTCAATTCCAAACTAAGATTCAAGCTCTAAAAACTGATAATGCCAAAGAGTACTTCAATACTGTCCTAGGTAGTTACCTACTAAATCAAGGCATTATTCATATTAGCTCTTCCGTTGACACTCCACAACAGAATGGAGTGGTAGAAAGAAAGAATAGACACCTCCTAGAAGTAGCTAAATCTCTCATGTTCTCCACTAATGTCCCAAAATATTTTTGGGGGAAGCTGTCCTCACTGCTACTTATCTCATCAATAGAATGCTTTCAAGAGTCCTTAAATTCCAAACACCATATCAAACACTCCTCACAACCTTCCCACACACCAAATTCCTTTCTGACTTAGATCCGAAAATCTTTGGTTGTTCAGAATTTGTCCATGTCCATCAAACACATCGTAGCAAATTAGACCCTAGATCCATCAAATGTCTCTTTATAGGATACTCCTCAAACCACAAGGGCTACAAGTGCTATTCTCCCACCACTAAAAGAGTCTATCACTCCTTAGATGTCACATTTTTTGAGCATCAAGCATATTATCCCACATCAGATATTCAGGGCGAGAATATGAGGGAATATTAGACATGGGACACAATTCATGATACTGCTGACCCTGCCAACAGATTTACCTAGTAATACCTCACAATCACCTCTCCTAAATGTCCATACACCCCAAACATCCATTGAGGGCAATAAAGAAACTTACCTTCAATCCCCTACCACTTGTCCTCAAACCACTGCCCAAATTAATCCTGCACACAAAGAAAACCATGAGCTTCGTGTCTATACTAGAAAGAAATATCTCAGAAAGGAGATAGAGCACTCAATACCTCCTGCTCTTGACCAAGCTTCTGAACCAAGGCCACAATTTGCTCTAACACACAAAGGTATGGAAACTGATGATCATGAGAATACTGCACCTATTATTGATGATATAGATATGCCTATTGCTCTAAGGAAAGGAATCAGAACATGCACAAATCATCCCATCAGCAGATTTGTCTCCTATGACAGATTATCACCATCATATCATGCTTTTGTATCTACCCTTGATAGCATACAGATTCCTACAACTATCTAGGAAGCACTCCAGCATCCAGAATGGTCAAAGGCAGTTAGAGCAGAAATTAATGCATTGGAAAAGAACAAAACTTGGAGAATAACAAACCTTCCACATGGCAAGAAACCAGTACGCTGTAAATGTTATTAACCATCAAGTACAATGCAGATGGCAGTATTGAAAGACTAAAAGCTAGGTTGGTTGCTAAAGGATTCACCCAATCCTATGGAGGTGGCTAGATCAAAGAGAGGCATATTCATCTCCCAAAGAAAATACATTCTGGATTTATTGACTGAAACAGGTATGCTGGGATGCAAACCAGCAACTACTCCAATGGATTCTAATAAGAAGAGAAGAGCAGAAACTGAAAGTGCTCCGGTTGACAAAGGAAGATACCAGAGACTTGTAGGGCGACTCATCTAAAAGATATGGAGGCCATAAACAAAACTTGGCTTCTCAGTGAGTGTTGCAAGTCAGTACATGAACAACCCAACTGAAAAAGATATGGAGGCCATAAACAGAATACTCAGATATCTAAAAATGACTCCAGGCAGGGGACTTCTATATGAGAAGAATGGCAATAGAAAGGTTGAAATCTACTCGAGATGCTCGATCAGGGCGGGGAGATGTATCGGATAAAAGGTCAACATCCGGATATTGTTCCTATGTTTGGGGAATCTAGTGATTGGAGAAGCAAGAAAGCAATCAAGTAGTCTCAAGAAGCAGAGTCAGAATCGTAATTGAGGGCCCCTAACACTTGGAATCTGTGAAGGAATGTGGATACTAAGACTGCTTAGGGAGCTGAGAATAGAGACAGATAGTCCTATAAAAATGTTTTGTGACAATCAAGCTGCCATAAGCATTGCAAAGAATCCTGTCCACCATGACAGGACCAAACATATTGAGATAGATAGGCATTTTATCTCAGAAAAGATGGACAAAAACATCATCCAGCTAGACGACATCCCCACAAAATTTCAGATTGCAGATATCCTCACCAAAGCACTTCCTAGACCTAACTTTGACGAACTAAGTCACAAGTTGAGCATGCACAACATTTACACCTCAGCACATACAACTCAGCTTGAGGGGGAGTGTTGAAATCAGGCTCAAAGTTAGGGATCTCCTAGGATATTCTCAGTAAATATCAGTGTAGGAAATCTGTCATAATATGCTATACTAGTTAGGAAAGATGCTGCTGTTTCCTAATTTGTTGTTTCCTAAATGTGTTATTTCCTATTCAGTCTCCAAAGCTGTAAATATATATATGCAAAGATGTACCCTACAAAAATAAGATGAGAAAATCAGTCTCTCTTTCTCAAATTCTCACAAAAACCTTTGGTTTTTGTTTGTTTCACAAATGCAGGTTAAAGAAAGCAAATGGATTGTCAAATGCATCCTGAATTACTTGCGTCATGACAAAACAGAAGTTGATGTTCTCTTTGATATGATTTCCATCTTCTTATTTCATAGTCGTGTTGACTACACTTTTTTGAAGGAGTTTTATATTATTGAGGTACTAAGTTGATTTTTTTTTTCTCCCATAGTAAAAATTGCCTTTTGATTGATTAGTTCATTTGGCTGTTAGAACAAATAATTATTCAATTTCAGGTTGCAGAAGGATATCCACCTAACATGAAGAGAGAAATCCTCTTGCACTTTTTGAACCTTTTCCAATCAAAACAACTTGGTGATGATCATTTGGTGGTTGTCATGCAAATGCTCATCCTTCCAATGCTTGCTCATGCTTTCCAAAATGGACAAAGTTGGGAGGTTGTTGACTCTGGTATTATAAAAACCATTGTTGACAAGCTTCTTGATCCACCGGAAGAGGTTCTCTTGAAATTTCATTTTCCCGTTATTTATCTCATTGATTTTGTTAATAGCTCTACATTTTGTATGTGCATTAATTTATTCAAGTATTATAGTATCAAAATGTTCTGCATTTGGTGATTAGGTTTCTGCTGAATATGATGAACCTTTGAGGATAGAACTCTTGCAGCTTGCCACTTTACTGCTAAAATATCTCCAAAATGACCTTGTTCACCATCGGAAAGAGCTCATTAAATTTGGCTGGAATCATCTCAAACGTGAGGACAGTGCTAGTAAGCAGTGGGCATTTGTCAATGTTTGCCATTTCCTGGAAGCCTATCAGGCCCCAGAAAAAATTATTCTTCAGGTACCTAAAGAATTAATTGAAAGACAACAACTCTGAAGACATGATGTCTCTCTCTTCTTTTTTTTCCAGTTGTTTTTATATAAAATCTTTTGACACAACCTTTGTACCTTGCCTTAACTTCTGTCAAATGAAATGCAATTGAATTACCCATTACCTAGATCAATTGTTTTTCTTAAATGGATTGTACAATATAAAAATCTAATTTATGAAGTACACCAGTGATTTTGATTACAGAAGAACTACCTTTTTGCAGATTATATTGCCCTGCAATTGTCTACAAATTTGTTGTTTTTCAGTATTTTGATAAGCTGTCATCATTCTAATTCTTAAGTAATTTGCGTTGATCAAGCATGCAGAAAACAAAAACACTCACAAACCTAGTGCATCTGTTTTTATTTTTGTGCTTCATACTTTATGAAAATAAATCTTATACAAATTAAAAAATGCAGGTCTTTGTTGCACTTCTTAGAACTTGCCAGCCAGAAAATAAACTGCTTGTCAAACAGGCTCTTGATATACTGATGCCAGCATTACCACGGAGGTTGCCTCTTGGAGATTCTCAGATGCCAACTTGGATCCGATACACAAAAAAAATTCTTGTTGAGGAAGGTCACTCAATTCCTAATTTGATTCACATTTTCCAGCTTATTGTGCGGCATTCAGATCTCTTCTACAGTTGCAGAGCACAGTTTGTTCCCCAAATGGTCAATTCTCTCAGTCGACTTGGACTGCCGTTCAACACAACAACAGAAAACAGGCGCCTCGCCATAGAGCTTGCTGGGCTGGTGGTTGGCTGGGAAAGGCAAAGGCAAAATGAAATAAAAGTTGTGATTGATAGTGATGTCCCCAGTAAGTCCAATGATGAATTTAACCCTGCCTCTGCTGGTACTGATCCTAAGCAAGCTGTGGATGGATCTTCGTACCCTGAAGATGCATGTAAGAGAGTTAAAGTTGAACCTGGCCTTCAATCCATCTGTGTCATGTCACCAGGTGGTGCCTCTTCAATCCCTAATATAGAAACCCCTGGACCTAGTGGCCAACCTGATGAAGAATTCAAGCCTAATGCTGCTATGGAAGAGATGATTATCAATTTTCTTATAAGAGTGAGTCTTTTGGTTCAATTTTGCTTTTGACATAAGACTAGGATCTGATGAAGATCATGCTAGGCATTTCATTTATGTTTGCATTTTCTGGTCACAGACCCCTTTTTGGTTTAGATTTTACAGCTCATTGCTGAACCTGCACGGATTAGGTTACCAGAGAACAACAGAAATGCTGCTATCAAAATAAAGTCTTATATTCTATTCATTATTTATGAAATTGATCAAGATACTTTGAATTTAGTTAAAATATGACCTTTAGTCAATGACCTCTCAACTTTTTCCCAACCTTTTCCATATAAGAGTGATGAAACCTTCAGAAATGTTTGGCTTGCTATTGTAAAAAATGTTTAAGATGGACACATTGTTTCATACTTCAGCTTTCTGCAAATTGAATAACATAGAGATCATTTATGATTTATCTTACCATCATTGTGCATGGACAAAATTGTGGCACCTATTTTACCTCACTCGTTATGGAACAATAGCTGTTCATATTCTTTATTTAGTATGGTGACAAGTTAACAATGTTGTCAGCTGTGTGGAACAGGTTGCCTTGGTCATAGAGCCTAAGGACAAGGAAGCTACTACTATGTATGGACAAGCATTGGAGCTACTTTCACAAGCTTTGGAGGTGTGGCCTAATGCTAATGTCAAGTTCAATTACTTGGAAAAATTGCTCACCAGCATGCAACCATCTCAGTCAAAGGACCCTTCTACAGCTCTTGCTCAGGGCTTGGATGTCATGAATAAGGTCTTGGAGAAGCAACCTCATTTGTTCATTAGAAATAACATCAACCAGATCTCTCAGGTATGTCTCACACAATGAGCATTTGCTTGTTCCTTTTTTAATTCTTGGTCATATAATTGTTTACTCTGTGCTCATATTTCTCTTATGTTTTTATCAGATTTTAGAACCCTGTTTCAAACAGAAAATGCTAGATGCCGGCAAGTCATTGTGCTCTCTGTTGAAGATGGTCTTTGTTGCTTTTCCACCAGATGCTGCCAGTACACCACCTGATATGAAGCTATTGTATCATAAAGTCGATGACTTGATACAGAAGCACATCGACTCTGTTACTTCCCCTCAGACATTGGGTGAGGATACATCTGGTAGTTCAATTTCCTTTATATTGCTTGTCATTAAAACCCTGACAGAGGTGAAGAAGCACATTGAACCATCCATCTTGGTTCGTATCCTTCAACGCCTAGCACGTGATATGGGATCATCAATGGGTTCTCATTTGAGACAAGTATGCATCTGATTCTTTTCTTTCTTCTCTTTTTCATATAACCTCTCTTATTTCTTGTGGTGATGTTTAATACCAAAGAACCTTATATATTATCTGATTTCTTTTTCTTAGGGGTAAAGCGCATTTCCTTTCTTTTTTTTCTCATGCCAATAAATTTTATTATTTCAGAAGAATTTTATGATAATTTATAGTTTTGCTTGCATGCCAAAGCTTTTATTACAAATGAATATTGCATGTAACAGAATGGCATTGCACCAACATTTCTATCTGTTGATTTTCATACATGGGCCAGCCTGTTCCTCCTTTTGTATTATGTCAAAAAAATTAATCACATCTGTTAGGGGTAAAGCATTTCCTTTTTTTTTTTTTTTTTCTCATGCCAATAAATTTTATTATTTCAGAAGAATTTTATGATAATTTATAGTCTTACTTGCATGCCAAAGCTTTTATTACAAATGAATATTGCATGTAACATAATGGCATTGCACCAACATTTCTATCTGTTGATTTTCATACATGGGCCAACCTGTTCCTCCTTTTGTATTATGTCAAAAATTTGAATCACATCTCTTTATTTGGCATGCATCAATGCCATAATCATCTATATGTTTAATCCCTATTGTGATTAACACTCAGTTATGAAACTTCTCTTTTATTTTGTGTGATCACATGCCAAATTCACCTCAATATTGAAAGATTTTAAATCCTTGTTTAGCACTTCCAATCCTTGTTTAAATTCACCTCAATACCACTTCCAATCCCTGTTTAGCAGAACACCATAAAGGCCAGAAAAAACCCTATTGTATGACAAAAAAGTTATCTCTGTATAGTTTGATTTGAAAGATTTTTTAGTTGTGCTCTGGCCAAATGCTGTAATTATGAAAAAACTTGAACGTTTCCACAAACACAATAGTTCTTCGTTTTCCAAAACCTTTGAAATTCGTGGAGGACTCTCCACTAGTAGCAAAATCCCTGTCCAACATGTTTGAAGTTACTGAGCAGTGTAAAAACTAAGTGGCTCAGTGCTGCTCTTCTACATTGACACATGATACATAAGTTAGTGATAATATCTCATGTAGTATTCAAGCCTATTAAAGACCACCTGTAGGCTCTGTTTGGTGTGGATTGGGTCATACAAATGCAATACTCTGCTGTTTTGCTTGTGACCAGCATTATCTAATTAATAACCTGTTTGCACGTGCAAAACCTTTTTATTCCATCTTTGTTTCCCTGAATCAGGGCTAGTGTATGATGTATCGCTCCTTTTCACTTGCATTGATTTATATCGTGCTATTCTCAAAATCATCAGGGTCAGCGAACTGATCCAGATTTGGCAGTCTCTTCTTCTCGTCAAAGTGCAGATCTTGGAGCTGTAATCTCTAGTCTAAAATCTGTGCTGAAGCTTACTAACGAAAAAGTGATGGTTGTTCCTGACTGCAAACGATCTGTAACTCAAGTCTTGAATTCCTTGCTTTCAGAGAAAGGGACTGATGCCAGTGTGTTTCTTTGCATACTAGATGTGATAAAAGGGTGGGTTGAAGATGATTTCTGCAAACAAGGAAGAGTCACATCAATTGGTTTTATCAGTCATAAGGAAATAGTCTCTTTTCTTCAAAAGCTGTCACAAGTTGATAAGCAAAACTTCAGCCCTGATGCTCTTGATGAGTGGGACAGGAAATATCTGCAGCTTCTTTATGGAATTTGTGCTGATTCAAAGTAAGCAATATTTTGAGATAACTGATGTTTTTAAGTGTAATGGTATAATTATAATATTTGATTGATGTTCAGATATCCATTGGCCCTACGTCAGGAGGTGTTTCTGAAGGTGGAAAGGCAATGCATGCTTGGTTTACGAGCAAGAGATCCTGACATTAGAAATAAATTCTTTTTGCTTTATCATGAATCTCTTGGGAAATCATTGTTTACAAGGCTGCAGTATATTATCCAAGTTCAGGACTGGGAAGCTTTGGGTGATGTTTTCTGGCTCAAACAGGGTCTTGATCTTCTTCTGGCAATCTTAGTTGAGGACAAACTAATCACACTTGCCCCTAATTCTGCCAGGGTTCAGCCCTTTGTGATTGCGAGTTCTGTTCCAGATAGTTCTAGGATGCAGAAACAGGTTGCTGATGTTCCAGAGGGTTCTGAGGAAGCTCCTCTCACTTTTGATAGTCTTGTTCTTAAGCATGTCCAGTTTCTAAATGAGATGAACAAACTTCAGGTTATTGCATTTATATTTAATATTCTGCTACCTAGTGATATGTCATGCTTTAGCAACTTAAGTGTCTGTATTGCTATGAAGTCTAATTAGTACTTAACCCATCATGCAGAAAATATCTTTGTAAGTAGCAATATTTTTTTTTTTGCAAGTAATACAATCAATACATTTTGTGCCTCTGCTCTTTATTCAATCTCATTATCAATTGAAAGCAGCCAGTGATTCAGCTGTTTCATTGTTAACTTTAGTGATGTCATATGCCCATGTAACCCAGCATGCGAGATGAGAGCTTTGCTTTACTGAATGTCATTTTAGGTGTAAGTCCTTTTCTACTCTTCCAGGTGGCCGATCTGGTTATTCCATTAAGAGAGCTGGCCCATACTGATGCAAATGTCGCATACCATTTGTGGGTGCTAGTATTTCCCATTGTCTGGGGGACCCTGCACAATGAAGAACAAGTTTCATTAGCAAAACCAATGATTACTCTCTTATCAAAAGATTATCACAAGAAGCAGCAAGCCAGCAGACCAAATGTAGCGCAAGCACTTCTAGAAGGCCTTCAGTTGAGCAACCCACAACCTCGGATGCCAAGTGAACTCATTAAGTACATTGGAAAAACGTATAATGCATGGCACATTGCCTTGGCTTTGTTAGAAAGTCATGTCATGCTATTTATGAATGAGACAAAATGTTCCGAGTCTCTGGCTGAGCTTTATCGTTTGCTCAGTGAAGAAGATATGAGATGCGGGCTGTGGAAAAAGAGGTCAATCACTGCAGAAACCAGAGCCGGACTTTCACTAGTTCAGCATGGTTACTGGCAGCATGCTCAAAGCCTCTTTTACCAGGCCATGGCTAAGGCTACTCAAGGAACATACAATAACACGGTCCCTAAGGCTGAGATGTGTCTCTGGGAAGAGCAGTGGCTTTACTGTGCAAGTCAATTGAGTCAGTGGGGTGCATTGGTTGATTTTGGTAAAAGTACTGAGAATTATGAAATTCTTCTTGATTGCCTCTGGAAATTACCTGATTGGGCATATATGAAGGATCATGTCATCCCCAAGGCTCAAGTAGAAGAAACTCCAAAACTCCGTCTAATTCAAGCCTTTTTTGCTCTTCATGATAGAAATACAAATGGTATTGGGGATACAGAAAGCATAGTGGGAAAAGGAGTTGATCTTGCTTTAGAACAGTGGTGGCAGTTGCCTGAAATGTCTGTACATTCCAGGATTCCTCTTTTGCAGCAATTCCAGCAGCTGGTTGAAGTTCAAGAATCTGCTCGAATTCTTGTGGACATTGCAAATGGAAACAAACTTTCTAGCACTTCTGCTGGTGTGCATGGTAACCTCTATGCAGATCTCAAGGACATTCTCGAAACTTGGAGACTGAGAACCCCAAATGAATGGGATAACATGTCTGCTTGGTATGATCTGCTCCAGTGGCGCAATGAAATGTATAATTCTGTAATTGATGCATTCAAGGATTTCGGCACCACAAATCCACAACTACATCACCTTGGTTTTCGAGACAAAGCGTGGAATGTGAATAAGCTTGCTCATATTGCTCGTAAGCAAGGCCTTAATGATGTTTGTGTGACAATTCTTGAAAAGATGTATGGCCATTCAACCATGGAAGTGCAGGTATGAGCACTTTAGAAGTCTTTTTGTCTGGTAGGAAAATTTATCCTCTGCCAAGTTTGTGGGTTCTTAGACAGAGATGTGGAATTTTCTTGACTATCTGCTAATATATGCTCTTTGGACCATCTCTTAATTAAGTTGTTGCTGTCTGGAATTCTGATATTCAAATATTCACGTTTATGATCAGACTAGTTTCTTAATATCTTAGATGATTACTGTAATTGGTCTAGTAAATTTGTTTGTCAATTAAGCAGTGTGCTGGTTATTTTGTATTTTGCGCGTTAAATATTTTGTTTTTTCTTCTTCTCTTTGTTCTGATTCCTCTTTTTGGGAGGGAGAATAGATGAAGTATGTCATCAGTTCTTTTGATTCATGTTTGCAGGAAGCCTTTGTTAAGATAAGAGAGCAGGCAAAGGCTTATCTGGTGATGAAGGGAGAGCTTACAAGTGGTCTCAAATTGATTAACAACTCAAAGCCGGAATATTTTCCAGTGAAACACAAAGCTGAAATTTTTCGTCTTAGAGGGGATTTTTTGTGGAAATTAAATGACTCTGAAGGTGCTAATCTTGCATACTCCAATGCCATCAGCCTTTACAAAAACTTGTCTAAAGGATGGATAAGCTGGGGGAATTATTGTGATGTGGTATATGTTTTTATTTACTTACATTGAAATTTGTGTTGCCAGGTTCGGGTACTTGCTACTGATTTGCTATCTATCTTTTAGGCTTACACAGATACCCAGGATGAAATTTGGCTGGAATATGCTGTTAGCTGCTTTCTTGAAGGGATCAAATTTGGTGTTTCCAATTCCAGAGGCCATCTAGCTCGGTTGCTATATCTTCTCAGCTTCGATACTCCTAGTGAGTCTGTGGGGAGAGCATTTGATAAATACTTGGAGCAAGTACCCCACTGGATTTGGCTTTCGTGGATTCCACAGTTATTACTTTCCTTACAGAGGACCGAGGCACAACATAGCAAACTTGTTCTACTGAAAATCGCCACCGTGTATCCACAGGTAAGTGTTCCTCATTCAAAAGATTGTAACAAACATGTTACCCCATTATTTTTACATCAATCTTGTTTTTCTCCCATCTACATTTTGTAGGCTTTGTATTACTGGCTCCGCACATATTTGCTTGAGCGTCGTGATGTTGCAAATAAATCTGAACTAGGTAGAATGGCAATGGCTCAGCAAAGAATGCAACAAAATGCAACTGCTAATGGGGCTGGTTCTCTTGGATTGGCTGATGGAAATGCAAGAGTGCAGAGTCATGGAGGCAGCAGTGCCTTGGCCACAGACAGTCCAGTTCATCAAGGCGCTCAGTCTAGTCGTGGGATTGGATCTCATGATGGTGGAAACACTCACAGACAAGAGCCTGAAAGATACACAGCAGTCCAAAGCAGCGTGCATGCTGGGAATGACCAACCTTCACAACTTAGTTCATCGATGATCAGTGAAAGTAGTCAGAATGCAGTGAGGCGTAATGGTGCCTTGGGCTTTGTTACCTCTGCTGCTAGTGCTTTTGAAGCTGCAAAGGAGATAATGGAGGCTCTTAGAAGCAAGCACAGTAATTTGGCTGGTGAACTTGAGGTGATGATTGTCATGCTATATATCTTGCTTAAGATGTACTTTTATTATTTACTTCACAAAACTATTATGCATGTAATGACAGAAAAATCACTAGCTTTTGGGATAGGAGAAATAATAAGAAACCAAATCCTCTTGTTCTTATCACCCACTCATGATACGATATGCTTTCTTGTTGTTCTTTGCCACTAATGTTCAATTATATTTGTTTGTAATGAATTGTTCCAGTCATTTGGTTTGTAATAAAATTCTGTTTTTGCAGATTCTGCTTACTGAAATTGGTTCCAGGTTTGTTACTCTGCCAGAAGAGAGACTTCTTGCAGTGGTTAATGCACTGCTCCACCGCTGTTACAAGTACCCAACTGCCACTACAGGAGAGGTTCCCCAATCTCTCAAGAAAGAACTCTCTGGTGTTTGCAGGGCTTGCTTCTCTGCTGATGCTGTGAACAAGCATGTTGATTTTGTGAGAGACTACAAGCACGATTTTGAACGTGATCTTGATCCAGAAAGTACAGCTACTTTCCCTGCCACTCTTTCTGAACTGACTGCTCGATTGAAACATTGGAAAAATGTTCTACAGAGCAATGTGGAGGATAGGTTTCCAACTGTCTTGAAGCTTGAAGAAGAAAGTAGGGTGCTACGTGACTTCCATGTTGTTGATGTAGAGGTTCCAGGACAGTACTTTTGTGATCAGGTAATTGAGCTACATGTGACATATATCAACTTCTGTGATGGATCTCTGCTTTACATGCTGGAGTTTTTGTATCTGGTATGGGTTAATAGATCAGCTAACTGATATTATTACTTGAACTTGTACCATGTAATTCACCATTTGAAGTTTTGAACCCATCTATTTATTGGATATTTTATTTTATTTTTCTTATGAAACTATTTTACTATTTCCAGGACATTGCACCAGACCACACAGTTAAGTTAGAAAGGGTTGGAGCTGATATTCCAATTGTTCGAAGGCATGGAAGCAGCTTCAGGCGTCTGACTCTCATTGGTTCTGATGGCTCTCAACGTCATTTTATTGTCCAGACATCCTTGACCCCAAATGCTAGGAGTGATGAAAGAATACTGCAGCTTTTCCGTGTAATGAACCAGATGTTTGATAAGCACAAAGAATCAAGACGCCGTCATATATGCATTCACACTCCAATCATAATTCCTGTTTGGTCCCAGGTGATTATCTCTTCCTGAATTTCCTACAATTTTTAAATGGATAAGCATGATGAACATGATTTAAAGAGAGGACATTACATCTTATAGTGGGATGTTGAATCTATTGTGTTCCTTGCTGAATTTCCTTTCCTTTTTTTTGCTTGTAAATTATTCTCATAGCTTGCTCATAAGTGCTGTTAAGAATATATCTGGAAGATACTTCTGGTAATTATTTTCTTTATGGACAGGTCCGCATGGTTGAAGATGATTTAATGTATAGCACTTTTCTTGAAGTTTATGAGAACAATTGTGCAAGGAATAACCGAGAAGCAGATTTCCCCGTCACGTACTTTAAGGAGCAGCTAAACCCAGCTATATCTGGCCAAATCTCTCCTGAAGCTGTTGTAGATCTTCGCCTCCAAGCTTATAATGAGATAACTAAGACTCACGTGTCTGATGGCATCTTTTCCCAGTATATGTACAAGACTCTACTCAGTGGCAATCATATGTGGGCTTTTAAAAAGCAATTCGCAATCCATTTAGCGCTTTCAAGTTTCATGTCTTTCATGCTGCAAATTGGAGGAAGGTCACCGAATAAGATACTATTTGCTAAGAACACTGGCAAAATTTTCCAGACAGATTTTCACCCTGCATATGATGCAAATGGCATGATTGAGTTTAATGAACCAGTTCCTTTTCGGCTAACAAGGAACATGCAGGCATTCTTCTCTCATTTTGGAGTTGAAGGTCTTATTGTGTCTGCCATGTGTGCTGCAGCACAGGCTGTGGTTTCACCTAAAGTAAGTTTTAGCAAGCATTTATTTGGCTGGTGAGTTTCTTTGATGGACAACATCCTTCCTTGGGTAAGGTTTTCAAATTTCTATTTTGCAGCAAAGCCAACATCTATGGCATCAACTAGCCATGTTTTTCCGTGATGAGCTTTTGTCTTGGTCTTGGAGAAGACCACTTGGGTTGAATCTGGGACCTGGTGCTGGAGGGAGTGTTATGAACCCTACTGACTTCCAGCACAAGGTCACCACTAATGTTGAGAATGTCATCAGCCGTATCGCTGGAATCGCTCCACAGCTTCTCTCTGAAGAGGTAACCATTATCTCCAGTCTCTTAGATTTGCCTTGGATGTGAAATGGATTTGAATTTTTGTCTCGCACTTTCTGTGTTGAACTCGAAATATGTTGCCCCAAGTCTTTCATGATAGCAATATGCATGCCGTATAATGTGATTAACAACGGAAGAATCTTAAGATCTGAAATCTAGTTATTTTCCTGTGCTGATATGTTTCGTTTCTTTTCCATTTTGTGATGCATCAGGAGGGAAATGCTGTTGACCCACCACAGTCGGTGCAGAGGGGTGTCACTGATTTGGTAGAAGCTGCTTTGACACCAAGGAACTTGTGCATGATGGATCCAACATGGCATCCGTGGTTTTAAGCCATGTACATGGCGATTGAATGTGAATAGTGGTTTTCCATTGTAAATATAATATATGTTCTGCTGAATCCGGAAATTGCTGCTATTTTGAAGTCTAGGCTCAGGATAGGTAACAGTAGGCTATATATATACCAGTCGAGTGGTTGTTCCATCAGTGAATCAATTTAGCAGTAGCATCACGAAATGTTTTTCATCAGATAGATAAATAACTCTTGTAGTCTATGCGGCATTGTTTACTCAAATTTTATATGGTAAATCATCTTACAAAAAATCTTAGTGTTCGGTATATTGGAGAACATTATTAAATCTGGATTGAACAAATAACTATTTCATTGTTGGTATTCAGCATTGGACTTGGAATAAATAATATTAAATTTTGTGATTGGCATATAGAACCCCTTTTTATTTTATTTTAATTTCATCTTTTAGTATGATGTTTTCCTTGAATTTTATTTACCACATTTTTTTCTTTGAATCTACCAAGTTAATAATGTCACACGAGGCAAATTTCATTATTAACTAGGGGTGTTAAGAAAATCACAATCAGTGAATAGTAAAACAAGTTAAAATATTTTGTCCATAATTTGGTTACAAGCTTCATATCATTTAATGGGTTAACGCGTGGAAGTAACGTGAGGCTGTGGGTTTTGAGATTCAGGGCCATTATTTTTACTTAATTAACAAAACAGGATAAATATATTATAACATGGCGACTTAGGGTGATTGAAGCATATAGGGCATCTACAAGGACACGAGTTCAAGTAAATAAATCTGTACTTTTAGCTCTTTTATTTCACTTTATCATTCCCAATGGAACAATTATTTCAATAGATAAAATAATTGTTCCACCTCAGCCGAACAAGAACCGGTTTCTTCTTCAAAAGATTTGTAGAACCAATTTTGATCACGGTTTATTTTTTTAAGGTCAAAACACACTTTATGCAGGGCAAGAAAAAAAAAATCTACTATAGCTATTTTGTCATTATCAAGGCCGAATCTGCCAACAAACTTAACCTCTTCTCATATCTGTATCTAGGACTCCAAATTAGACATGGTCAGACTTATTGGAAAGATAACACTCCCGGCTACAACTTCTATAAATGGACCCTCCCTTTGTAGTTTTCAGGTCCAAATTTCCCAGCAAAATGGAGAAAGTATCTCCAATTCATGTTCAATCCCTGCTTCCTCATCAGTCACAACCATGCCTTCCCTTTATTCATGAAAACCCTTCTCATTATGTCCTCTTAAGGTCCTTTGTACCAAGTTAATTAATTAAGCAATTTCATGGATTCTCATTCCCTCTCTGCCGAGACATGCCCAAGGGAACCAAAAGTTCCCTTCCTCTCTTCTATACACTCATTTCTTCTTCCCGTTTAAGGTACTTAGATTATTCTAGTCCATTTAATCTCACTCATTTCTGTATTTTTCCCAATATTTTGTGTTAAAGATCCCTAATTCCCAATTCAAGCAAAATCATGAACTTCTAATAAAATTTGAATTTAATTTCATAAAAATTAGAATTAAAACTCCTTACTTGGATGGAATCTAAACTTTACTTCACAAATTTTGGAAAAATCTTAGCCTTCTTCTCCTTGTATATAGCCAACCACTCTTCTTCCTTTTTTCTTCCGTCCGATTGTGTTCCTCCACTTTAGAATTCCAAGGCTTATATGGGTTTACTAATTTTGGGTGTTTACTCCTAGTTTCATGAAGTAAAAATTTGAAATTCTCTCCCCCTCCTTCTAGTTTCCAGTCGGCCATGGATGAGAGAAAGGATGGGTGTTTATAGTCCCATCTCTTTTTAATTCCATTTTGGCCCCATCTTTCTCCCTTTTTATATATATTTCAACCCCTTTTGTTTTTTTTTTTTTTTTAACTTTTGTATTATAACAACATTTTAAATTATTATAAACGTCCCTCTCTTTGTATATTTTATTCTCGGGCTTCACAATAGCCAAACAAGAACCAGTTTCTTCTTCAAAAGATTTGTAGAACTGAGAGTCAAGAAGAAGAACTTGGATCTAAGAGTCAAGATCCGAACAAGAACCCACTACTTCCACCAAAAGGTTTGTTTTCTAATCTTTTTCTAATTTCTATTTCTTGATCCGAGAGGCAAAATAAATGTTGATTGCTTTGAGATTTGATATGGGTTTGGTTTCAATATGGGTTTTTGCTTGATTGATTGTGATATTTGGAAATTAAATAACATGTCGTCCTTCTCCTTTTCTTTTTCAAGCTTTAGGAGATGAGGCTGTTGGCATTTTAAATCCATGTAGTAATGGGATTTAATGTTTTTTTTACTGCATGGTATTTGTAGTATAGTGAAGAAGAATGGATTATTTATGAGTTTTTAGCATCAGAGAGAGACAATAATATTGGCCTTAAAAATCTTTCAAAGATAGCCATAATAAGGAACATAGATATCAATCTAGCAGTAGCTACAAACACAAAAGACAACATTCACTAAATTGTCAAAATGTCTCCAATGATCATCTCTTTCTTGCTACCTTGTTGTCTCATTAAAGAAAGAGAAACCAAAGCAAATCCAATTGAAAAAGGACAGAATACTTTTGGTTTTATAACAAATCTTGCTACCTTGAAAATTGTAACCCGAACCTAGAATCGAAACTCTCTAAACTCCAAAGAAAACAAATAGGCCTGATTTTAGGACCAATAAAATTGATTAATTGATCCTTTTTGCAGCAAATACAAAGAATGTTTACCTTTTTAAACATCTAACCCACTAAATAATAACACCAAGTGTGACTCCCTGTAGTGATTTCTAACAAAGCCCCATAAATAAGAGGTGTATTTAGGAGAAAACAATGCAACCTAACCAACAAGATTAGAGTCTATGACTTGATGATTCACTTTGGGCTTATGAGATTGCTTACAAATCATCTATAAGAATATCATTTTTCCCATCTTTTGGACTCCCTGTTGGTTTATGAGAATATAAGTATTATGTATGAGAATTAGTTGAAAGAGATGAAAACATAAATTGAATGAAAAAGTGTGCATGCAAGTATTAACATTTAATTGGTTTAATGATTGACTTTGAAAATATGTCATGTTGACTTTATAGTTTATACCGACACAAGTTTTTGAACCTTCAACATTATATTCTTTAATTGTTTATCTCTAGAACTCGTTTTATATCTCTTTGAGATTACATTCACATTATACATGAATATATGTATATGAAAATGATAAAGGCATTAAGAATTTTAATCACTTGAACCAAAAAGTCCATGTAAAACATATGAGCTTGTTTATCTTTTCTTTGTTTTATCCATATGTAAGCCTTAACTTTTTATATGTTTTCCTTTTCTCATGGTATTATGGTTGGAAATTATGTGAAAAGAGAAGTGATGCTTTATGAAAAGATGGGCAAAGTTGCTAAAAGTATATAACAAAAAAACAAAAAAAAAAAAGAGAAGAGAAGAGAAGTGTTTATTTATGTTGTTAAAATTGTATACTGATGGAGCTTGAAATTAAAAGAAGTTAAGCATTGGTGATTATAGATGGAAATTTGTGTACTTTGATGGGATATCTTGTTTCAAAAGATAGAAAATTTAGAATGCTTTACTTCCTTTGGTTTTAGATTTTTCTTTTAATTTATTTTATCTCACCTTAACCTTAGCTCCATTACAGCTGAAAAGTAAGATATTTTGATTTATACATTGCTTGTAATGTGTTAGTAACACAAATGAGATTGAAGAGAAAACTTATAATATAACATATTTATTGATTAAACTTGAGATATTTAAACACAAAAGCCCTATGATGTGGACCAACCTAGAAACACCAACAATGACCCA
The DNA here is from genome assembly GCA_029228465.1 of Salix viminalis. Lineage (NCBI taxonomy): Eukaryota > Viridiplantae > Streptophyta > Magnoliopsida > Malpighiales > Salicaceae > Salix > Salix viminalis. The sequence continues at coordinate 7,815,718 of CM055432.1, forward strand.
TTACATGTTCCAAATGGTCCAATGACCCGGTCTAAGACAAAGACATTGAAAAAGGCATTGAGCATTGGTTTTGAAGGTTTCAACCAAGTTAGAATTGAAAGGATCATTGAAGTATCAAGAGGAGACCCTAGTACATCTTATCCATGTGTAAGAGGGGTCCAATACAACCTTATTTGGGCCATGAAGTGAGGACCACAAAGGAAACAAAAGAATCCTACTACAACTTGGAAACAACATGGGTGACTATCTTTTCCTTTTGTTCCTAGGATTAAGGAAAAACAAAAGAATCCTACTACAACTTGGAAACAACATGGGTGGCTACCTTTTCCTTTTGTTCCTTATGATATAACACATTTATTGATTAAACTTGAGATATTTAAACACAATAGCCCTATGATGTGGACCAACTTGGAAACACCAGCAATGACCCATTACATGTTCCAAATGGTCCAATGACCCGGTCTAAGACAAAGACATTGAAAAAGGAATTGAATGCATTGGTTTTGAAGGTTTCAACCAAGTTAGAATTGAAAGGATCATTTAAGTATCAAGAGGAGACCCTAGTACATCTTATCCATGTGTAAGAGGGGTCCAATACAACCTTATTTGGGCCATGAAGTGAGGACCACAAAGGAAACAAAAGAATTCTACTACAACTTGGAAACAACATGGGTGACTACCTTTTCCTTTTGTTCCTAGGATAAAGGAAAAACAAAAGAATCCTACTACAACTTGGAAACAACATGGGTGACTACCTTTTCCTTTTGTTCCTTATGATATAACATATTTATTGATTAAACTTGAGATATTTAAACACAATAGCCCTATGATGTGGACCAACTTGGAAACACCAACAATGACCCATTACATGTTCCAAATGGTCCAATGACCCGGTCTAAGACAAAGACATTGAAAAAGGCATTAAATGCATTGATTTTGAAGGTTTCAACCAAGTTAGAATTGAAAGGATCATTGAAGTATCAAGAGGAGACCCTAGTACATCTTATCCATGTGTAAGAGGGGTCCAATACAACCTTATTTGGGCCATGAAGTGAGGACAACAAAGGAAACAAAAGAATCCTACTACAACTTGGAAACAACATGGGTGACTACCTTTTCCTTTTGTTCCTAGGATTAAGGAGCTGGATGGAAGACTATAAATAAGTCTTGAATCATCTCTATAATATTTTGCTTCTCTTTTTCTCATGGCAGTTAATGTATTTAATATTATAGGCTTTATTTAATTTATTAGCTACAACCCTAGGCTTGTTTGAGCTTAATTAATACTTTGTTTTCAGTTAGGATCCAAGGCTTGTTTGGATTAAGTCATAAGCTTTCCAATTTAGGATATTGGATCTGTTGAGTGCAACTCATATAAGTCACATAAGGGGTCCATTAGGGTTAATTTTTCAATAACTATATAAACTCATGTAAGCTAAATTTTGGCAGCCATTAATGAATATTACTTTAGAATTTTTCAGTTTTATGTGTGAGAGTAATTCTTGCATTCTTTAGTTCTTGAATGAACTAAATCTGACTTATCAAAAATTAGCTAGCTTCGTGGTGTCACTCTACCCATTCCAATAGTGTTGGTGCCTTGGGGCAGGTTTCCATTATGTCACACTCCTCCTATCATACCTATTTCAGCCTTTTAGGATCAGATCTCAGTCTTGATTGTGGATTGCATGACCATGTGATCACGAGATTCGCATCAGTTGGTGTCAGAGCTAGGTCATATGGTTTTTTTATTTTTGTTTTCTAAGTGTCCCTTAAAGTTTTTGGTGTTTGTGTCCATCTCCTTATTCTTCGTGACTGTGTCATCTAAGCAAAAAAAAGTTATATTTCATCTTTGTACTATCTTATTTTTATCATTATATTAAAATAAAAAAGAAAGAGAGATAGAGCGATTATTTGAAATTTGAAGGATCATTCAATTTTTGCTGTAAAAAACACAACTTTGGTGACACATAAGAAAACTACATCAGAATTAATTGAAAATTCGTATTCTGTCTATTGGGGGTGATATCGCATCATATGCTAAATTTGGGCTTATTCATATATTGTTTACTTAAAGTTTTAGTTCGAGGTTCAATTTTGTCATAGAAACACTACTTTAGTGATCCCTAAGCTAAACACCCTAGAATCAATTGAAACTTCAAATTCTGTGTATTGGGGTTGAGATCGCACCATATATTAAATTTGGGCTTATTTTGATATCATATACTAGAGGTTTCAATTGGAGGTTCAATTCTGCCGCAAACTGATCACAATAGGGGTTGGGTAACTAGAAGTAATACAATGACCTAAAAAATGAGTTTTGTTGTTTGTTTAGTATTATAATACTAAATATTGAATTTGAGGTCATTTGGTCTTGGTTTAAATTTTATTACGTAAAAATTGTGTAAGAGGTTAGATTCACGTCAAGTCTCAAAACGTGATCCTTATTATTTAGTTTTGTCCAATTCTTTCTTTCTATTATATTTGGGTTATCTAGGAGTCAAGTAATTGTTTTAGCAAATATTTTCTTCTATTGTATTTCATGTCTTCGTATCATCCACAATTCGTATGAATTTGTATTGCTATTCATGAAATCATAATCGTAGTTTTGATTTGCTTTGTTTTCAGCATTTTTATTGCTTCTTGAGTCTGAAAATTATAAGTAAAGTGCGCTGCGAAGACTATTGACTTTGATTTGTTGATTTTAGTTCTTGAAGAACCAAAACAAAACAAAATGTGAGGTAAAAGAGGTTGTGACCTTATTAGAATGAAAGCCTTGATATTTTTTTTTGTATGTGATACACGAGATGTGTGAGGATATATTTTATGCTATTAACAAAATTTTGAGATTCAAAGGATGTCTGAAAATAATGAATCAATGACACAAAATGCTTACATAGCTTTCCAATAGCGAGCCATAGGGCAGGAACTCGAGTTGTTGTCTAGGATGTACAAGGATATGAAAGACGAGGTGAATCCAATAAAGCAATAGAATAGTGGGGCTGATCATCGAGGAAATACAGTCCGTAAGGCTGTACGAAATACCAGATATGATTTTGAAGAGTTTGTTTATGAAAATGCAGATGTGGGTGAAGATGACTATGAAAATACAGTCCGTAAGCTACAATACTATGTGGAGCTAAAGGACATGGTTCACATGACTAAAAAGGTGGAGAGACAACTTAGGATGGAACATGTTTGGTCAATATTTAATTCGGGTTCTTCATCATCTTGAATGATAATGTTGAAATGAAAGTGACTAAACAGGTTGTGGTTCCATTTTTTATTGGGAAATATATTGATGAAGTTTTGTGCAACGTGGTACCAATACAAGCAAGTCACATCTTGTGAGGGAGACCATAGCAATATGTTAGGAATACATTTCATGACGGGGTTAAAAATAAAAGATGGTAAAACAATCACTCTTATACCTCTTACACCCAAACAGGTGTATGATGGTCAAATAAACCTAAAAAGTGAGCATAAGGCGATGGGGAGAGAAAATCAAGGTGTGGATCAAGGAGAGATGAGTTAAATAGATCTTGTATTTTCTCTAAAATTGACTTAAAAAGTGAGTACCATCAGATTAAGATGAAAGAGGGTGATGAGTGGAAAACTGCATTTAAGACGAATCATTGTTTGTATGAATGGTTAGTAATGTTGTTTAGACTTACAAATACACTTAGTACGTTTATGCATTTAATGAATCATGTGTTAGAGTATAGAATATATATTCTAGAATATTGTATTTGTAATCCAGAGTATGAAATAATGTATGAGAAATGTGTATAAATAGAGAAGTGTACACAAAACCAATGTATGCAAAACAGAATATCAATACAAAATATTCAAATTTCAGTCTCCCTCTCTTTTCTCTCTTTTCTCTCTTCTCCCTCTTCCCGTATCTAAACTAATTCTTCTTTCAATTATCTGCAAACTCTCTCAATCCTAACATGGTATCAGAGCTACTATGCTAGCGCAATGATCCAAGCTTCTGCAATCTAATCCTTCAATGGATCATTAAAAAAAAAAACTGCTGAAGAAAACACATCGTTCAAGTTCTTCTTTATGATCTTTTGCAGCTTCTTTAATTCGTGTTGCTGTTATGGCAACATCTAGCATCTTCCATGCCAAATCAAGTCTCTGCACAACAAATTACTTCTAATTTTACACAACAAAAGTGAAGCTCAAACAGATTAGCAGCAGTGTGAAGAAAAAAAATTGAAGCTCAAACAGAGCAGGAGCAGAGTGAGAATCATCGTGATCATGAAGAGGAGGCGAAGCAAGTATCCTGACTCACCGTTTCAATTCTTCAAATTTCCTGCAACAATTCTCTCTTGTTTTTTTTCTTCGAGACCTTGATAGAGAGGCCTCTCGGGTTCCTTTCTCTGCTGCTTCAGTTTCAATTGGTTCCTCTTTGTCATTTTCATTGTTATCCAAGCCTGAAAAAAAAATTGAAGCTGAAACAGAGCAGCAACAACAGAGCAGCAACAACAGAGTGAGAATCATTGTGAAGAAGCAGCTAAGCATGCCTATGTCTCCAGCCACCACCACCGCAGATGTCATCTCCACCGAGAGCCACCTCTGCCAGGCTCGACTGATTCTAGAGTACCAGGACCTCTGCGATCACTCCAATCTCTCTCTCGTGCACCTCCAAACCCTAACTACTGGTTTTGTTTGCAAGCAACAACAAAGACAGAGAATGACAAGAGTAGCGACAATGGTGAAGTTCTTGAAGACAACTAAGGTTGTGCTAATCCTGCAAGGAAAATACACAGGTCACAAAGTAGTGATCGCCAGGTCCTTCAATGACGGTACATGTGATCACGCGTACGACCACTGGTTGGTTGCAGGGATAAAGAAGTACCTAAGCAAGGTGAATCAAGCGATTTCTAGTAATGTGAGAAACAATAGAGGCAGTCGCAGTAGTGCCAGCAGTAACTCAACTCGGTCTTGTGTGGCGAGTCCACTCGATCAACTCGCTTCTGAATCATGTATGCCTATGAAGCAGAGAATATCAGAAAGAGGAAATAGTTGTTGGATTGGCTGCGACGTGGATGAGAGAGAAATAAGTAGAAACCCTAGGTTTTGTGTGCTGTGTATTGTCGTGCCGTTTTATGTGTCTCATACTGCCGTTTTGATAAAAATGATAAAAAAAGAGAAAAAGAAAGAAAGAAAGAAAGAAATCAATATCATTGAGAATTAGAAAATGAATTCTTACACAGATTAAGAAATTCATCAAAAAAAAAACTTCAGAAAAAACTAAAGTAGACAAATGAAAAAACTTCAGAAAAACTGAAGTAGACAAATGAAATTCATACCCATTGTAAACATCCGAGAGAATATATATATATATATATATATATATATATATATATATATATATATATATATATATATATATATAACTTAGTTTTCACTGTCGATTTCGTGACGCAGCAGAAAATCGTAAAGGAATACGACCAACGTCAATATTCCGTAATTAGATTGCAACAAGATGAACTCACAAAAATTGAAGAAATTTTTTTGAGTAATCGATAGATGATTCGACTAGAGGCTTTACAATGGTGTTTAAAGCAAAACCGAACCTAACCCATGACGGATAGGAAAGCGATAATAAACCATAAATTTACCATAAATGGAAAATTTGAGATAAATTTAGAATGTGATAGGTCGATAAGCCCTGAGTAAACATTAATTGACAAAATTCGATTTGGACCCTTAAATCAAGAGTTATGGTTGAAACGAGATTTTCCTAAAATGACAAAAATGATAATTTCAGGGGCCGAAACGATGGAATTTGGCCAAAAACCGGTACACATCAGGGGCTATGTGGCTTACTTCTTCCGCAAATGGCAAACCGCATCAACTGGGTGAGTTTCGCGCCATTCCGACTTCGTTCCGTGATCGACAGCGAATCAGTTCTCGCGAATCAGTTTTCGCTACCGATTCTTTAAAGAGCTTAGAGGGAGGGATTGGATAAAACTAGTTTTAGATTGGGCAAAACAAAAATAAGAACACAATTAAACCAATCCCAAACAACCCACCACCTTACATGAGAAGTATAAATACAAAGAGGAGAGAGAGAGGATGACTCATCCTCTTCCAAAATCAACAAAGAACCCGTTCTTCCCTTCCTCTTCCCAACCAGAAATCAACCAGTAATTAGCGCTTTGTGAGAGTGAGGAAAGAAAATTAAGACTATGAGAGAAGATTTGGACGGTTGCTTGAAAGAGAGAAAAAGAAGAAGAAGAAAACGTGAGAGGAAGAAGAAGGAAAAAAAACCAGCCGGAGAAGAGAAAGAGAAGTGTCAAACCTTCCTCAAATTTAGCTAAATCCGAAAGGTATGGGTCATGGAACTCTTTTTCTCTTCTCCTTAAGATCTAAGAAAAAAACCCTAAGGGAATTGACCTAAAACCTAAGCTAGCTATAAAGGAAACTGGGATTAACTAGTAGAACGAGGAAACATAAACAAAATGAGGCCAATTTTAGAACAATTACTAAAGAAAAATGAATAAAATGGAAATAACAAATCATGGTGGAGGGCTGACTTTAACTGTGGGGTTGGCCAACATGCATGAGTGTTTTCTATTGGAATTTATGTTGTTTTCTATTTGAATTGATGTGAGTTCTCTGCTGGAATTGATGTGGAAATTGATGTGTGTTTTCTGCCGAAATTGATGTGTTTTTTCTGCCAAAATTGATGTGTGTTTTCTGCTGGAATTGATGTGTGTTTTCTGCCGAAATTGATGTGTGTTTTCTGTCGAAATTGATGTGTGTTCTCTGCTGGAATTGATGTGGAAATTGATGTGTGTTTTCTGCTAGAACTGATGTGTGTTTTCTACTGAAATTGATGTGTGTTTTAAGTAGGGATTTATGTGTGTTTCGGTTGGGATGGGATAAAGGATTATATGCTGAAATTGATGGTTTCAATGCGTGTCCTACGGGAAATTAGTGACAGTGTGTATAGGTTGGGGTTGTAACAACATGTGTGGTGTGCATTTGCTACCGAATTGAGTGTTTTACAGCGCAACGAATTGCGATGTCGCTACCGAAGCTATGACAGTTGTAGAAAATTAGCATTCACTGCTGAATGGTGTGTTTTGCAGAGAAGTATGATTCGCTGCTGAAACTGTGTCGCCTGCAAAAATTAGTTTTCGCGGATCATTTTTCGCGAACCAGCTTCGCAAACCCGTTTCACGAACCAGTTATCGCTAATCAGTTTCGCGAACTAGTTATCGCGGATCAGTTTTCGTGAATCAGTTTCACAAACCCGTTTTGCGAACCAGTTATCGCGAATCAGTTTTTGCGGATCAGTTTTTGCGAAGCAGTTTTCGCGAACCAGTTTCGCGAACCAGTTATCGTGAAGCAGTTTTTGTGAAGTTGTTTTCGCTGCCGAAGTAGCAGCCTGCAGCGAACCTGTTTCGCTGCCGATTCCTACAATAAGTCTTCTATATAGAAATTACTAAAATGCTAGTAACAATTTCAGGGTATGATGGTGTAAAATGTGGAACACTTGAGTGTGAACATATGAACTCTTAAAATGAGTGTGGTGACGAATGTGATTCGAATATACAAATGTGCTGATTTATGACCCTTAATCTCGCAGGTGGTGCGGCCGGGATTGGACCATCATCAAGACAGGAACAGCCCACAGGTGGAGCAAGTAGGTGACTTGCACATTTTCTTTTCCTACGATGCATAATAAATTGTTTTAATATGAATACTATCCTGATGTGTTAGAGTTTATATTAGATTGTCGAGTGCTTTAATATTGACAAATGGTTGATTAGCTTCGGCTATTGGCATCCGAAGGGATAGCCAGAACAAATGAATGATTAGCTTTGACTAATGGCATCCGAATGGGATGGCCGGGACAAATGAATGATTAGCTCCGGCTAATGGCACCCAGAAAGAAGGACCATAGGGAGTGAACGGTTAACCTCAGCAATTGATGCCTTATGAGGATAGCCGGGGTAAAGATTATGGTTGCTTGAAAAAGAAAATGGTGCTTCTATAAACATTACAAGTTAATTGCATTAAGTATATGCAGGAATTATAATTGTTGACGCTTTATTTAACTGACAGGTCGTTTGGTCACTATTATTATCATTAAGTAATTTCATTCCCTTAAATGTTTTATACTGCTGCAGGGTCATCACATCCACGAGAGGTCTAGGGAACCCGATACACGGGAACCTACTTTTGCAAGGGATCATGTAGATGCATTCTCAATTACGATGTATTTTATATGAATCAATGTATTGAATGCATAACTTTTATCAGACCCTTTTGTTTAAATTTGTAAATCCTATAAGTAGGATATGAATGTAAACTCATGTCTATGTATGTATATTTTTAATATGAATCTCTAAACATGCAATTATAATATTACACGTTTATGTAAGATTTACTTTCAAATGAAATGTTCATTGTATGGATGTTATGTTATTGATGTGAGGAGATCTAGTTCGTTGAGTATCGGTTCTATGTGTGTTGAAAAAAAAAAACAAGTTGTTACACCTATTCTATCACCTCTTTTACCTCCCATTTCTTTCTTCTCATCCCTCTCTTCTCAAAAAATGAAAAACTTCAGAAAAAAACTAAAGTAGACAAAGGAAAAACTTAAGAAAAACTGAAGTAGACAAATGAAATGCCTTCTCTCTTTTCTATTTTCTTTGCTATTTGAGCATTCTTCTTTTTCTTCTCAATCTCTCAAATTCTCAAATTCTTCTCAATCAAATTCAAATTCATCTTTCTATTCTCTTCTTTCTATTTTCCAAACTAATTTCTATTAAACAAGGTTAAGTACTCATGTATTTCTTATTCATTGCTGCAATCTCATGCTTGGTTCATCAAAGCATGAGCTTGAGGGGGGATGTTAGAGTATAGAAGATATATTCTAGAATATTGTATTTGTAATCTAGAGTATGAAAGAATATATGAGAAATGTGTATAAATAGAGAAGTGCACACACAACAAATGTATGCAAAACAGAATATCAGTACAAAATATTCAAATTTCAGTCTCCCTATCTTTTCTCTCTTCTCCCTCTTCCCGTATCTAAACTAATTCTTCTTTCAATTATCTGCAAACTATCTCAATCCTAACATCATGTGTTGCGTATATTCATAGATAAGTTTATGGTTGTGTATTTTGATGACATTTTGATCTATAAAACAATATTGTATTTGATTTATTACAGTACCAAAGGGTTTAAAAAAGATATTTTAATCTTTTATTTAGGCAATATTGAAATTGAAGAAGATGCGTAGTAAGGTGACCTTTTATTTTTGGGGTTTCAAAGCAAAAGACTTAAGTAAAAATTGGAGGTTTTGTTTAAAAAAATATCTTATTTTTAACACTTATTTTATGATCAAGAATAATAACAAGTAGTTTAGTTTACAATGTCATAATTATTGAAAATATTTTCTTTGTGCATTTTGAGAATGTCATATATTGGTTCAATTGCTTGATTAGAAAAGACTTTTACATGGACATAATGAGGTTATAACTCTTGGCTATGAAACAAAAGATTTATAGGTTTAAAGGAATTCACCTTTTTTGTTTTGACTTTGACTTGGTCATTTTTGTTTTTCATTTGAGCATGCTCCTAGCATTTTGAATTTCTCGAGCTCTTTGGACTTTCCATAAAAGCTTCTCAGTCTTTGATCTTTAAATTTTTTCTTACCTCTCAGTGTAGAGTATTCTAGTTGGGATTGATCTTAGATTGTTGGAATTTTCATTTGCCCACCAACATAGGCTGTGATCCTAGTGAAGGTTATTACAAAGAAAAATAATATTCAAGTTTAAATAGGGACCACAAGGGATAGATTTTAGAATGTGAAAGCACAACAAAAATGGTCTTTCATTATTTCAAGCACACACGATTAGAAACAGTAAATATGTTCCTTGTTTAGTGTGATGATTTAGAACTTTTGCATAAGGCTTATGTTTTCATGAATTAATAAATAAGAATCAAACTATATGTGATTATGCATACAACTGAAATATGGCCTAAAATACAAAGGAATGTGAACATGTTTTTCCTCAATTTTGGTTCAGGTTGTGTAGTCACCTCAAAATGAAATTTTGCTTTAATGATTCATTTCCATCCTACAAAAGGGTATCTAAATTTTGTTTTAAGCAAATATCAAATAATTTTTAAAATAAAAAAAGTACAATTGAATTTTTTTCAAGATAATTTTGACAAAGCTGTTTACTAAACAAATATTCTTAAAATGTTTTCAATAAAGCCATGGAGTCAACTATACAAGTTAGTTTTATGAGTTTCAAAAGGTAATAATTGCCTCTTGGCATCTTTCATAATGTCAAAAACATGTTTGTTTTAGCTCAATGCTTAGTTAAACCCCAAAGATATTAGGATAGATAGCTCGTCAAACCCATGTTTATTTTAGCTAACTACATAGCTAAACACGGTGACAATAGGTTTAGTAACTCGTCATACACATATGATTTGGCTCAGCATGTAGCTAACCCTAAGGATATTAGGTTTAGAAATTCACTCTAATCTTTTTGTGCTTAATATGTAGTTGAACTCAACTATATATAGGTTTAGCAATTCACCAGATCTATGTCTATTTGAGCTTATCACATAGTTGAACACAAGAATTTTAGATCCGACAATTTGCTAGACCTTCATCTATTTAGGCTTAATTTATGCCTAAAACCAAAAATATGGGGTCTAGTAGCTTTCCAAACCCATATATTTTTTGGCCTAACACATAGTTAAATCCAATAATGTTAGGTTAACAGCTCTGAAGATTTATATATACTCTCAACACGTAGCTAAGATCAAGGATGTTGGGTATAACATATCAATAAATTTATATGTACTTGGGCTCAACACATAGCTAAATACAAGGATATTAGGTATAACAGTTTGCTAGGCCATATGTGTTTGGGATTAATTTGTAGTTGATTCCAAGAATATTGAGTCTGGTAGCTTAGTAGACTCATATGTACCTGGGTTTAAGGTGTAGCTAAATCTAAGGTAAACTGGTTTTGGAAATAAGATAAACCCATGTCATATAGGTTAGACACTTTGCCACTCCTATGTATGTTAGGTTATCACCTTGCCTTCAACCCTTTTAAATGAAGATTTAGACTTACAATAGAATTTTAATAATATATTGATCTATTAAAGATCAGACCCATGAAGGAAATTCTTGCTTGAAAACAAAATGTCATTATTTGTCTTATAAATGTGTCAGATATCTTTTATTTAATTGAATTTTGCTTTTCTCATTACTTTGCTGTCTATTTGGTTTGATGTTTAAAATGTGTTGAGTAGGGTCCTCTGCTTCTTAAGGTTTATCTTAAAGTAAATCATGCTTTGTAAAGATAAAGGTTTTAAAAATATATTTCAAACATCTTAAATAGGCAAATTTTTTGTATATAGTCCATATTTATTTTCTTTGATTGCTAGCTAAATTTTAGTTAAAATAGCTAGAAAGTTATTTTAGCTAGCTCTCTAAAATTTTGTATCGCATCCATGTTATCATGGATATTTTATTATTATTTTTTGAATCATAAAATATTAAAGGATTGGAAAAACAAATGTCTAGACTTGTTTAAATGTTTTATGCAATGCTTAATAATCATGTTAATTCAACTAATAATAGGATTGAGTGTTCAACAATAATAAACATTTTCTTATGCTGAAATATGAGCCATTAAAACCAATACCAACATAGTTTGATCATTATTTAAATTAGCATTGATGTGGATTTTCCTACAAAGATCAAATATGCAACATATATAACACCTTCAATTTAAAGTTTGACACCAAATATGCGGTAAATCAATGATTATGAACATTTGTGCACTGGCTATGATTAAACTTTATAAAGTCTATAAACATGTTCATAAGTGTCATAACTAAAAAAAATAATATTTTTTTATTTTTTATGTTTTGATTTTTAAAAAGAAGTTCATTGAGGCCTTCCTGCTAGCCATGCTTGTGCCATGCCATTAGGCATACCCTGCAACCAACCCACTCTGTACTGCAACACACCACATCATAGACATCACTCTCATACCTGTAAATTGCACACATTGAGTCTATAAAAGGGGAGAAAATTTAGAGACCATGGAGGAGAAAAAAACACACACACACACAGACGAGGAAAAATTGGCAGAAAAAATAACAAAGGGGGACGATCGAATTTATAGACAATCACGTGAAAAGACCACCCTTCCATTTCCCTCGGCGCCAACAGGACACCAACACCGGTAGCTCTCTCTCTTATTCGTCAGCTCTCTTTCTCAAAAACCATTGAAAACCGGCTACTGCTCTCCTTTCACATCTTCTCCTTTAGCACTGTCAGCCTCTCCCCTTCACCTGCAGCACCTGCAACAGCAAGACCTTCTCTCTAGCATCGGCAACGCAGCGGCAGCAAGATCCAACATAGACTAGCCTTTTTTTTCGGCTGTCCTCTTGACCACAATAGGCTATCATTTCCAATGCCACCACCATAGAAAAAACAACTTCAGCCTCCTTTACCCGATGACAGTAGCAAGTAACTCTCATCACTGTTGGCCGATCCCCTTCAACTATTCACGTAATACGTGAACAGTGCATGAGTGAATTAATTCAATCAGCACACAAGTTTTTTTCTTTTTTCCTTTGTTTTTACTGGTCTTGGGTCGGACTTTTATCATCCCAACCCTGCTGGCTGAGCCATGTCCGACGCAAGCCCAACAGAGTTGGGCCTTTTTTGGTTGGCCTATCCATTTAGTTGAGCCACACCGAGTTCGAATTTTTTTAAAAAATAAAAAAATAAAAAATCGCATTTAAAAAAACAAACAAAAAATTTGTTGTTTTCGTGCATACGATCGAATTTCAAGGCTTTTCCAAGCATATTTTTCATAAAAATATATGTTGCATCTCTCACATGTTTTGAACGAAAATTTGATATCGTAACCAGTTTATGATTATCCATTGAAATGTGGCCAAAATATCAAAAACAATTAATAATTATTTTGTTTTAGCTATCGAGGTGTAAAATTACATTTAATGTACACTTGTATATAGTAAAAAATTTATAAAAAAATACAATGTAAAAAATTTCAAAGTTTAGAATGGTCAGATTTTCTAACCATGAGGTAGAGACTTTCTCACGAAGAGAGATCTACTTCGAACCTTAGAAAAGACCAACAAATAAAAATCTTACTAAAAAAAATCAATCAAATAACAATGCAGTTTGCATTAGGTAGCGTGCACTGGGGGGGTGTCTTCCCTTGGACGATAAGTCTCATTACCCATACTCTTGCAGACCATTAGGTTTTCTAGTGACCTTAATACTAGGTGGTGACTCCTAAGAATTATAGTTGTGATTTTACAACTATACAACCCCCTTTTTATCGCATGTCATCTCCCCTCCAGGGATGGTGGGGTGCAAAGCATGAAAAAATCATCGTGTTACATGGCGACTCCACAAAGGACATTGTCAAACTGATATTTGTTTGTTTGATTGTTTATTTTTTAGTTCATTTTTTACACATATTTTTACTACTTTAGCATGCATTTTACTTTCAATTCACGCTTAACATCGAGTTTGATTTAATGTCATTATGCATTTTAATTTCATGAATAAACCAAATTCTAGGTTGGGTGGGGCGTAGTGGTCTGCCTCATGACTTTCATTCGGGGTTCAGATTCATAAAACGTACAACTATGATTTGAGAGTTTACTTAATAATGACGGTCACATCGTGCCCCAACCATTTCTTGTAAATCCCTATACTACCTTCACGTAAGGCGATCACTGGGCAATTCATAGACCTTTGAGATCAGGTAGAAAGCTTATCCCTCATCTAATGGCCTAGAACTTGTCTTTGGGTACAAACTCCTTGATAATTCACCCGTTTTGTATGTACATACATTTGCATCCACATGCATCCACCAATGTACATAACATATAGATCTATGAAGAGCTCTTACCCATGAAGTCCATAAAACTCAACTTCAACAAAGAAATATGGACAACGAAGAACATGCTCACCATAATTTTTACTTCCAAGAAGGATTGAATTCCTTAAAAGTTAGTGTGACTTGTCTTATTGGCTTCGAGCAAGCACTGAAATGACCCCTGCAAGAGCTTTTGAAAAGGAAGTGCACTGAAGTTTGAAATTGAAGCCTACTCTTTGTTTGATCATGTCCACACATTGTGTTTCGGTTTAAACCTATTTTAGTCTTGTTTGCAATTTTGCTCATAACGCCATAAGACCCTTTGTTTTTTAACAAGCCTTTCTTTCCATAAGATCATGTATTTTCTTATGTTTATGGCGTGTTCTTGATTTTTGTTTAAATAACACAAACACATCTTATACCTTTTCATCTAAATTATACATGATCCCATGAGTTCATAAAGATTTTGGGAAATTAAAGTCTAGTACGAAAGAAAAGTCAATTTAATGTTTGTTTAACAAATGAGTTGAAATGTGATCTCATACCTCCAAAAACCGACATAATAAAACCAAGCTTTTCGCTGAACAAATAAATCATTTTGCATGAAAAGCAAAGCTTATCGATCCCAGATGCATCTTGATAATTAACCCTGATAAGGATCACATCCTACACGGGGGATCAAAAAGCACTTTTAATCTACATACTAGGGGGCATGTCAAGTTAACATAATGCTAGTGCTAAAAATCCATGACAGAAAGCTCAAGAAAAATATTGGGGGCATGTCAAGACAAAAGCCTAAACAAAATATTGGGGGGCATGTCAGGTCATTATGCAAATCAAATATGAGAACTAAAAGGAGTTTTAAGAGTAAGCACTTGTGATCCTTTATCTAAAAAAATCTTAAACACCTTTTAAGCCTATAAATATCTTTTTTTCATAGCCAAAACCTGAGCCTACATTACAAGCATGATAAAGCCCTCTTTGATCAAATACAGGCAATCTGAATCAATAGGCAATGCTTTTCCATTCGAATCAAGCCTTACAAATATTTCACAAGACTTGATTAAAACCTTTTAACTTGCAAACAAGCATCATTTTACATTTCATCAAAAGCAACATAAAACCTGAAAATGAGATCATTTGAATTCTTTCTAGAACAAGTTTGTTTAAACAAACATCAAAATGATTTTTGTGCTTGGAATAGATTTGAAATTACAAAAATCTTACATGGAAACAATCTTTACAAATAATCAACCCTTTCCAGCAAATATTTGAAGCCTAAAACACTTGTAGGTCATGACCAGACTGGGGGCAATATAAAAATGCAACTGAAGTTGACACTATCATTCCTATACAAAGAATGTTGAACAAAACTGGGGGGGGGGGATGTGGACATGGAAGATATGTCATCTCCAGTGATCAAAATCATAAGTTGTGACTTGAGTAAGTAGAAGCATGAAGTCATTAAAGCCAAAGATCAAACCCTAAAAAGTGGAGACCATGAAGAAGAAAGGGGACTTATATTTCTCAGGTAAGAATACATGAATCATCATGCATTGCATCCCCACTAGGAATCTAAAAAATGTTTTGGAGGGATTATAATTTACAAACCTTAATTTTTGTGTACGCCTTCAAGCCCTCACCATTTTCACTTCCCTGAGTGCACTTTTGATCCCTTCATCAACTTAGATAGCGTGTTCTCAACCCTATATCCCTCATCCTTATTCAAAAGCACTTTTGGCCAAGAATTGATTCGGATAGCATGCTTTACAACTCTATCCCTTTTCCTTTGAGTGCGTTTACCAACCCTTAACCACAAATCAAAATAGTATGTTTTTCAACCCTATTTTCCCTTCTCTTTTGAGTATGGTTTTTTCCCAATCTTAAACCATCAATTACGATAGTGTACTTCTTAGCCATACCTCTCCTCTTAGTTGAGTGTGTTTTCCAACCCTTGACCATAAATCGAAATAGTGTATTTTTTAACCCTATTTTCCCTCCGCTTTTGAGTATAGTTTTTTCCAATCCTAAACCATCGATTAGGATAGTGCACTTCTTATCCATACCTCTCCTCTTAGTTAGGTGTGTTTTCCAACCCTTATCTAGAAATTGAAATAATGTGTTTTCAACCCTTTTTTCCCTCCTCTTTTGAGTATGGTTTTTTTCCAATCACAAACCATCAATTAGGATAGTTCGCTTCTTAGTCGTAGTTTCCCTACTTCTTTGAGTGGGTTTTCCAACCATCAATTAAAATAGTACGCTTTTCAGCTCTATTTTTGTCTCTTCGAGTGTGTTTTCTAGCCCTCAACTATCAATTAGAATAGTGCGCTTTTCAACCCTATTTTCTCCCTCATTGAGTGTGTTGTCCAACCCTCGACCGTCAATTAAAAGTGTGTGTTTTACAACCTATTATCCCCTCTTCAAGTACGCTTTCCAACCCTTAACCATCAATTAAAATATTGCACTTTCTAGCCCTATTCCCCCTTTGAGTGCATTTTCCCTTAACCATCAATTAAAATAGTGTGTTTTCTACTCCTAATTCCCCCTTTTTTAGTGTGTTTTCTAACTCTCGACCATCAATTAAAATAATGTGTTTTTCAACCTTAGTTTCCCTTCTCTTCGAATGTGTTTTCCATCCCTCAACCATCAATTAAAATAGTGCATTTTCTAGCCCTATTTGCCCTCTCTTTGAGTGTGTTTTCCAGTCCTCAACCATGAATTAAAATAGTACACTTTCTAGCCTTATTCCCCCCCTCTTTGAGTGCATTTTCCAACACTCAACCATCAATTAAAATACCGCGCTTTCTAACCCTATTTCCCCCCTTTTTGAATGTGTTTTTCAGACCATCAATTAAAATAATACACTTTCCGAACTTATTTTCCCTCCTCTTCGACTGTGTTTTCCATCCCTCAACCATAGATCCTAGATAGCGCACTTTCTAACCCTATCCTCCATCCTATGAAATATTCATCACAACCTTTTGCTTGCACACGGGTAGGTCACCCATTACAATGAGACCGCCTTTAGACTTTAACATCTGTACCATTTTTCACACGGGTAGGTCACCCATTGTAATTAGACCATATTCACCATTTTTCACCTGGGTAGGTCACCATTACAATGAGATCATTCTCGCAATTCTTCACTTGGTTAGGACACCCATCACAGCAAGACCATCCTCATCTTCACTTCGGAAGGTCACCCATTACAATGAGATCATTCTCGCAATTCTTCACTTGGGTAGGTCACCCATTACCCATTACAACAAGACCATCCTCATCTTCACACTTTTCACTTGGGCAAGTCGCTCATTACAACAAGACCATCTTTATGTTTCTTACCATCTTTATCATCTTCACTTGGGAAGGTCACCCCTTATAATGAGATCATTTTCTTGTGTCTTTCACAAACATCATCACCTTTTCATCCCTTAAGTATCCTATTTAGACCTCAATTCTTAGATATTATGCTTTCTAGCCCTATCTTATCATTCCTTTCTTACTGCACTTTAAAGCCCTCATTTGTACTTCCAAATGGATTAACCATTTCTTGGTCTAGTAAATTCATTCGTTTTTTTTTCCTTACAATAACTTACTATCTAAAGTCTCTTACACGACTTTAGTCGTAAGCATTATAAAGAGAGAGTCAACGGTCATAACTCATTTCTAGGTTATCCCCAAATTCTAACCAAAATCAAATAAAAATAACAAAAATAATATTTTTGTATTTTTAATTTTATTTCAATTTTTTTATTCAAAAAAATTGTTTGTCGAAAGACATGCTTATGCGATGCCAGCATCCATGCCCTACAAACTACCACTACAACACAACATTCCTAGACATCATTCCCATGCCTTGCAACATGCACATTAGATCTATAAAAGGGGGAAGAATAGATGAGAGACGAGGGAGAACAAATAAAAAACACACACAGACAAAGGGGAGGAAGACAAAACAGTGCGAAAGTTGCAAGAAAAAACATATACAAGCATAACCACCAGCGGCAACCACGATCATCTTCTTTAACAATGGCTGATAGCACTGACAACTCTCTCCTGTCATCGGTGTCTCTCTCTCCCTTACAGTCACTAGCAACTCTCTTTCTCTCTTCTCCAACCAACTCTTAGCGAGCACCAACATCACCCACTCAGCACTAGCAACTTCTCCTCCATCATGACCTCTAGCAGTAACAGCAATAGCGCAGACCAGCCAAGATGTCGGGGTCCTCCTAGCCACCACAGGAAAAACCACCCCGATCTCCTCTACCCGATGGTAGTAACAGGTGAGCCTCTCATCATCGACGACCGACCCCCTTCTACTATTATGTAATATGTGAACAGTGCAAGAGTGAATTAATTCACTCTCCATTGTTCATGCAATACATGAACAACACAGAATGAATTAATCCACTCTGCACACATGTTTTATCTTTGTTTTTGTTGGTCTTGGGTCGGACTGTTATCAGTCCAGCCCTGTTGGATGGGCCATGTCTGATGCAAGCTTAGTAGAGTTGGTCCCTTCTTGGCTGGCCAACCCATTTAGTTGGGTTAGGCTCAATTGAAATTTATTTTATTTTATTTTTAAAAAATATATAATATAAAAAAATCACATTTAAAAAAACAAACAAAAAATGTGTTGTTTTCATGTATACAATCGAATTCCAAGGTTTTTCCAAGCATATTTTTTGTAAAAAAATTATATGTTGCATCTTTCACATGTTTTAAATGAAAATTGAATATCGCAACCAGTTTATGATTATTCGTTGGAATTTGAAAAAATAATAATAAATAAAAAATTGTTTTAGCTATCGAGGTGTATTATTATATTGTAAAGTACACCCGCAGATAGTAAAAAATATTTTTTAAAAAAATGTGATGTAAAAAATTTCATATTTTAGAATGGTCAGGTTTTGGACTCCCAATGAGGTAGAGACTTTCTCATGAAGAGAGATTTACTTTGAACCTTAGAAAAGACTAACGAATAAAAAACTGACTTGGAAAAAATAATCAAATAACAATGCAACTTGCCTTAGGTAGGGTGAACTGGGGGTGATGCATTTATTCCTTGCACAACAAGTTCTCTTACCCAGACTCTTGCGGACCATTAGGTTTCCCAATGACTTTAATACTAGGTGGCGACTCCTAAGATATATAGTCATAATTTACGGCTATAAAACACCTTATTTTCACCCCGCGTCATCTCCCCTCTGTGGATGGCGGGGCGCGAAGCGCGAAAAAAATATCATCACGATAATAAATTTAGTTGGCTGACCTGGTTAGCAAGTTTAATGACTTTATTGTTTTTTATTGTTAATAATTATTTTTTTCAACATCTTAGTATTAGATTGATGTTTTATTTTATGATCATCTATTTTTGTTATTGTATAGTTAAATAAAAAGAAATGGTATTTTAAAAATAAATAAATTATAATATCCTTAGAGTTTATTACCCGATTCATAGTTTTGACATGTTAGCCCAGGTTATCCAGTTCATAAGTTTGATGAGTTCACCCACTAGCTAAATATTTTTTGCTCTTTTAATTATTTTTATTTTTTCCTCAATTCTATCGTTCAATATTCGATTGGTTGAAAAATAATTGGATGATTTATTTTTGTTTACTTTTTATAAGGTTATCATCGTCTCAAATAAGTGTCTATTTTTTTCGTTGGAGCTCAATTTTGTGAACTATATATTCTTATCATATAATTAAAAAAAATAGTTATTAAACTTAATGAAGTCCATGACATGGGTCGTTGGGGGTATATGATCAATCCAATTTGTCATTTTCTCATTATTTGTTTTTTAAATAAACATGTTATCTTGAAGTTTTTTTAAGAGTTAATCCATGTTTTTACCGTTATCAATAATGCATTTGGAGCCATGAGATTAAATGATTTAATTCAAGCTAACTCCCATGTAGTTTAATTAGAAACATATACACACAACCAAAACAATAAAACAAAATTATTTAGGGATCCCTATGATCCCATTAAACAAATATAGAGTTATTGAAGGATTTATTATATGAAGATTTGACTCTTTTTGTCTATGAATAATTGTTTAGAGGATATTTTTTCACAAACCACAAGTTGTATAATTGTTCGGTCTTCAACGCTAACCCACATGAACTAAGAGTGAGAAATCCCCGAAATCTTTATTTAGTAGAGTGATATTGTTATGTCTAAAGTTCTAGCTATTTTTTCTGTGACTTACATAATGTTTTTTGTCTAATAAACAATCACTCAAATATAAGAGGCATAACTTATTATTTGTAGATAAATTTAAAAATCCATATAAATTGGCAAAATATCAGTTTGCTCCTTGAATAATATCCATATATTAATTCAGGATAATTTTAGAGGTTAACTCAATCAAGTCCTTCATCGATTTTTCTAGGTCTAGAAATACAATATTTTCTTTATTATATTCTAGTCCTTACTTCCTAAAATATGATTTAATCAAGTCATACTCAATTAAATCATCCCAATTTAATTTATAACTAATTGTTCTTAAATTGTGTGACTCATTATGTTACTAATAAGTTGACCTAAATATAAGTCCTATAAAAAATGATTAAATAAATTAATTGTTCATCAATTCAATAATTGATTGATTAATATATGAAAATTATAATTTCTAGCTACTTGTCATAATCCCTAAAATATTAGAAAAATTATAAGTGATTTAACTTAACCTTTCAATGATCGGTTTCTCGGTGTAACTAATATTTTTCCATCGATAGTATTTTGATTTAACATTAAAACATAGAGTATATATGTCATGTTAAATGATGTTTGTTATCTACATAATAGCTATTAATCATTTCAATATGATTTGAAAATCTTTTCAAATCTCATTATACCTTAGTCAAGGATTTCTCAGTGAAATACTATTTGAGAATAAATAAAGTATTTTTTTTTTCACCTAGGGTTATGAATCATTTCTTGATCACTTAAGTAGCTTCATATATTTTCACCTAGGGTTATGAAACATTTCTTGATCACTTAAGTGGCTTCATATAATTCATGTTATACCCAATGTTTGCCCCTTCGTCATCTTGATTAAGATAACATGTAACAGGACCAAATGATAATATTCTTTATATAAAATAACTTAGTGATATAAGATATAAGGATTACTTACACAATCGTCATGTGATCTTTCCATATACATAGATAATATCTTCATACAAAACTTTCATGTGATTTAGTTAAGTGCACATGTTATATGTTCACTATGCATATCTTATGACAAACACCTAAATATTAGTTCTATGTATTTTTTATATCTCGACTTAACTAAACAATTGCTTCCTTTTATAAAGAAAAGAATATAATATGTATCAATCTTTATCACTCTAATAAATATTTAGTATTTAAGAAAGCATTCATCATGAACATTTTAGAAATAATATTTTGATGCAATAGAAATATCATAATTCTAAGAACTTTATAATTTCATTTGCGAAGTATTTTTTTTATCACATGGACTTTATCTTTACTCTATGTTTATAAATCAAATATTAAATTCATTAATATAATATTATATGAATATTAAAGATAAATTAAATATTTACTAATAATAAATATATATTTTAAAAAATATAATAACCAATTAAACAACATATATTAAACTAACCAGAAAAAAAACTAAGTTACGAGATTCTGAATTTGACAATTTCATTAGTCAAATATATAATAGTAATATTATAAAAGTTATTGGATCAAATAAAAAAAAATGCTTGTGTATGAATGTAACAATTACAAATGATAATGATAATGATAATTCTTCTCGAGGGGCAATTCATGTCTTTGGGATTAATGCTTAAAGCTATTAGAAAAATAGGGCAAACACTACACCAATATTGTTTCAAACATTTTAACCAAATCCTCTTTAAGAAATCTCTTTTCATATATTTTATTTATAAAATGATTGATTTACTAATTTTATTTATTTATATAAAAACACTTTTAATTTATGAAAGATATATATTATTTAAAATTTTATTTATTAATTATTTATAAGCATTAAAAATTATTTTTTCCTTGAAAAAAAACAAAATTCATTATATAATTCCAATAGAATAATATATTTTGGAATATCTACTGTATATTTATGAAGGATTTTATTGTTAATAGCACGAGCTTAGGTTTCAATATTTGTTGCTAAAAAGGAAACGCTATCTTTGACTAATAATATTTTCACATCCTATTTCTATCCATAATTATATATAATACCAAAAACCTGTTAGGATATATATAGTTTGAAAAAAAAATATTTTTAATATTTAATAATCCTCACATATGCTAAAAGAGTTGTATTGATATATTTAATAATCATCATTAAGAATATTCTTTTACCTTAAAAAAATCTAATTAATATATAAATTTAATTCTATATCTCTCATCGCTAATGCCATAAGAGAGACAATACTCTAAAACTATTGTGTCATAGACAAAAAAATTCAATAATTTAAAATTTTAAACATAATAAAATTATATGGATGTTATTATTATTACTACAACTACCACTTTTATTACACCATAAAAAGACTAAAACATGAAAGAAAGAAAAAAGGTTTTATTATTTAAAAGTAATCAATTAAAAATATAAGAATAAAAATACCATATATCCAAAAAAAAATTAAATACCCTTTTTTGAATAATGATTTTCACTATTTATTCCTTTTTTATTCTCTCCCGGAACATTATTCATTTAGTGTACACTTTACATTTTTAGGTCCTGAATTATGAAAAAAAAATTGCATTTTGATGTCTTAACTTTTTTTTTATTTGATTAAGCCCCTTTGAGTTATGTTTTTTAGGTTTTATATGTTTGGGTGTGCCCTAATTTATTTTGTCAAGGTTTGCTTATGTATTGTTAGGATTTCCTATGAACAATTTTATGAAAACAAGTTATTCCTTCTTCTTATGAAAACAAATTAAAAGTTAAAGGCCTGCAATTTACATAAATAAAAAAAAAAAGGGCTTCCCTATATTTTGAGCACAACAGTTCTATTTGCTCCTCAAGTTTTAATTTTATCATATTAATCCCTCTTTTGTAGGTTCTTGTGTTTTGGTTATTTTTTTTGTGTGTGTTTTGAAATAGAGATTTATTTTTAATTTTTTTTAGAAATTTTAATGATAATCTTGTATTTTATATCAGGTTCATATTTTAAAGTGAAAGTTTACAACTCAATATTGAACAACAAAATTGATAGGAAAACATGCAAGAAAACATAAGACAATTTAGATGACCCTTGAAATATTTTGGAATATTTTACTATTTAAATTATTTATTACTATTATATGGGTTCATCTTGGCCCAACCATTTGGGTCATACCCGGTTAGGTTGGTATAAGCTCACAATGGCTTAATAGACCTTATTTAAATCTAATTATAAATATTTATTAATAAAACCAATACTCCCTATCTTTACATGAATAATAGATTACCATGATTAAAATAAATATATCATCATGTAGTTATATGACTATTTGAAGTTAATAAACTGATTGAACTAAACTTATTGGATTGGTACTAAAATGTGAGAATTGTTTTCAAACAAGAAAAAAAATATGTTCTTAAAAATCAAATTCCTCTTGTCCTTAATATTATAGGTCTAACATATGCAATGACAGATGTAATTATAGAAAAACATGTCATAATCGACAACTAACAACGTATGTATGACAATAAAATTATATGCAAAATATATATTATATTGTTTACTCATGTTATGATATATTATTAATTTTTTATTAAGCATGTTAAACTTATCTATTCTCATCAATTACAAATACTATTACATAGGATACTCATACTTGAAGTGGTAAATAATTTGTTCATGTTAAGCATCCTAATTTGATGATGATGTTCATGAATAACATGCCTAAGAGTAGGAATAACATGACTATGATCATGGAGAGCATGAGTCACGATACATATCAAACCTGCCAACACGTTTGTCTTGTAGTTGTAGAATTAACATCAATAGGAGGATTTATTCATTAAAATTACAATAATATTTAATTTTAATATATTTTTAATTTTCCTATCATTAAAGTTATTATATATGTATGTACTTATAATTTAAATTGATATGCAGAATGAAACCATTTTATATTGTTATGTATATAATCGAAAGAGCCTACAAAAACAGTTGAACCATATATGTTTTAGGTAGGTTTTTTGTAAGTAAATTGTCTAAACCACATCAAGTTTGACCATGACTTGATATATGTATTGATTGAGTGAAGGAGATGTGAGAAACATAAGTTTCATATTAGACATGGAGAGATGACACTAACATTACAAGACATAAAGATTTTGTTTAGACTGCCTATTGATGGATGGACAATCGTATCTACTAGTGTTTATAATTCAATGTTATGCAAGCACTTATTTTGATTGACACTTTTTTTTTTATTTCTGAATTGAAAAGGGTAGCATACATCTTAAATGGATTGAAGAGACATTAACAACACCATCAAATGATGCCAACAACAAGGTCTTACTAGGGTACATATAAATTTATAAGTTTAGTATGTTCATGAATTTTTAAGATATTTTTAATGTAGGTATGCTAGAGCATATATAGTGCATTTTTTTGTAGTGTATCTTATTCATAAACCTTATAAGGAGATATGTGCCATTATGTTATCTAATGCTTTGAATGATTTTGACGTCATCCTCACTTATAGTCGGGGATCTGTTGTTTTGGTATGCTCTTATAAACATTTATGTCTTGCATGCATGACGGGAGTCAAACAAGTTAATGATTACTACTTTTTTGGGTATGAATTGAAAAAATAAGTAATAATTGTTTACATTTAAATTGTTTGTTGTTAACAATAAATAATCAACTTGTTTTCATTTAATAATAGTTATGCTTCCAAAAACATCTTTATGTGAACTAACCCTAAATACCCATATTATTGCCTATCACAATCTATCCCATGAAGGTTGCACTATAACTCCCACTAGAATTCAAGTATTGCAAAGTTATTTTGCAATTATATGCATTTATATTGTTTGATTATAACTTTAAAAAACACAATTAAACTCATATATATTTGTAATGCTAAATGGTGTGGTGGTAAAGTATTTAAAAATAATTCAATACATATGTTGTTAATATTTTATCAGAGCGACCTAAATAGATAGCATGCTATCTAGGTATTGTTTAAGTCAATTGTTAAATAAAAAAACTTCACATCACTAAATTGTATTTGCTTAGTATTTAAGAAACTTTAATTATAAAGGTCTCATAGATACTTTACTTAGATGAAAGATTGGTGGTTGATACTTTACTTAGATGAAAGATTGGTGGTTGCTTAAACTATTTTGTATTTGTGTTATTGTGATGGACATCTGGACATGAGCGCCCCACTGATATTATTTGAGATGGTCTAGCTATATTTTTCAGATTGGAAAATATGTTAATTTAGCTATAGACAACAATTTTTGGTCAATATCAATATGAGTGATGTTTTTTGCACCATAAATCTTTGAATAAAAGATTATTGTTATGACTTATTAAACTGTTATGAAGCTTATATATCACAATGGGATGCATGAAAGAATATAATATTTATAGATATGCATCTTGGGATTACAAATAAGGAGCATTTAATTTGGTATATAATTATCCCATATTAGGTCATTAGTTTCTCTTACTGGATACATGTAGTATGAACAACAAGCCTTATAGATTCAAAATATAATAAGTAATCAATTTTTTAATAATTAATATATGTTAAATGATGGTTTTTATATATTTATCTTTTAATTTAACATAAATATTTTAATAATATTAGGCTGACTTCATGTTGCGAGAGAGTTAAAATATCATATTTATGCTTCGTAATATTGATAAAGAAAACAAAAGTTACATCTATATATTCAAGTGGTTCAATGTTTTCTGCGCTAGACTTGAAACATTTAGAGAAAAGTTAACTCTCAATGATGTTGTGGCCACTCAACTAGATGCAAGAGTTAGAACCAATTATGGTATTGTTGAGTCTAAATCATCCAAATAGACAATGTAGATATATATAGATAAATGGGTCACATTTATATATCTTGGTATTTCAATCACTTGAATGTTGTATTATAAGTATTTTAGATTCATTTTGCATGACTATATGTTTTCTATTTTGCATGAATTTCTTGAGTATGGTTACTCATTTTTTTGCAGTTTTTTTAAGTAGAACAAAATTTTAGGTATAGTTCCTACTTAGAGGAAACTCTCCTAAAATTTGTTAAAAATTTGAAATTAACCCACTTAAGTCATTAACTAAATTAAAAATCAAATTAATAAAGTAAATGATAATTTCATAAGAAAATATTTTTTTTATTAGATTTACATGAGGCAATAACATCATTACCAAATACCAATTCTCTGACTTAATTAGTCTACCAATTGATGTAGTTGTTTTAAATGGTGAATTGGTTTACACAAAACTATGATTTTATGAATATTTTCTCTTAAGCATGTTATTTGAGTTAAAATATATATTTTTGTCAAACTCATAGACTAAGAAATAGAGTATAATTAAAAACTCAAAAAATTACTATTCATACAATAACTTATGTCTATTTTTTAATGTTAATTGGTCAATCAGTTTAACTGACTAACATAAAATGATTGACAAACTAGTTATAAAATTTAATTGATGTCATGTTTCTATACTTTAATAGAATTTTTTTTGTGTGGTTTAGAAACACGATATTTTTATTAAATACCATAATTTTAAAATGCGACAAAATTATAATGGATGTCACGATTCAAAAACACAATATTTAATTAAATAATGTATATTTAAATCATGATATTAATTAAATATAATGTTTTTGAATTGTGACCTTGCTTAAATATTGTGATTTTGAACCGTAATTTTAACTAAATATCACGATTCTAAACCAAAACATAAAAAAAGCTATTTCACTATAGAAATTTGCTACTTGTTTTTATTTTCTTTTAGATGCTAGTTTATCCACAGCATTTGCTCAATAAAATGAATATTATTGAAAACATGAAGCAAATTCATCCAAGAACCAGGTTCTCTGGTCAACATGACGATGTTAATAATGCAACCTCCCCCTACCATGTGAAGAAATTCAAACACGTGCCTAACCTAACATTTTAGGAACATTGGACCACTGTTTAGAATTATGAATCTTTGGGGGGAATTATGTTTAATTTATGCCGATATAAATAATTCATCTTCTCTAAATATATTTTAATAATAAACAAGCATGTAAATGAATATAATTACACAATATTATAAAAGTGTTTTAATTTAATATTAATTGGTATCTATTATCAAATAGCAAATGAAGAATAAAAATAATTATTCTATTATTATTAATTTTAACCCAAGATATAAATTAAAATATAAAAAATAATAATAATTGTAATAAAGATTAAATCTACACATATTAAGATATTTTTTTAGATTTTTTCATCCCCAAGCATAATTCAAAACAACCACTATATATTAAATACAATTTTATTTTCAACCCTTTTATATCGTGTTTTCTATATCCCATTTTGTAATCTCTTCTATGTCAAACGAGCCATAAACCCACGCTTTGCCGCGGTGATTCAATTTGTTTTTTCATTTTTGTTTTGTATTTAAGTTTTTAATTTTTGGTTTAGCTTTGATCCTTTGATTTTTTTGATTTTTCTGAGATAGTTTTTAATATTTTATTTGTATCTATACACCTATGCTCTTAGTTTAGATTTTTTTAAAAAATCAAAAAAAAAGGAAAAAAAAACACTGTAACGAAAAACACTGTAGCAATCCATAGTATAATGTGTGAGGAGCTACAGTGTTGTCCCTACACTGTTTGTATGTATAATAAAAAAATCCAAAACTTTAAAAAATAGATGAAGAAAGAAAGAAAATCTAAAATTATTACTATTATTGTGTAAATAATAGAAAAAACAAAATTATATCAAAGAATAAAAAAGCCTCAAACTCTAAAAAAAGAGCAAAAAATAAAATATAATAAATGATAAAAATAGATTAATATTAATAGTTAAGAAAATAACTTTAGTTTTCCTTAAATATTATTATAACTACTATTACTAAAACAATTAAAATTATTAAATTACTTCAAGGAATAAGAAAAACCCAAAACTTTTAAAAAAGATGAAGAAAGAAAAAAAAATCTAAAATTATTACTATTATTGTATAAATAATGGAAAAAACAAAATTATATCAAGGAATAAAAAAGCCTCAAACTCTAAAAAAAGAGAAAAAAATATAATATAATAAATGATAAAAATAGATTAATATTATTAGTTAAAAAAATAACTTTAGTTTTCATTAAATATTATTATAACTACTATTGCTAAAACAATTAAAATTATTAAATTACTTCAAGGAATAAGAAAAACCCAAAATTTTAAAAAAAGATGAAGAAAGAAAACAAATCTAAAATTATTACTATTATTGTGTAAATAATGGAAAAAACAAAATTATATCAAAGAATATAATGCCTCAAACTCTAAAAAAAAGAGCAAAAAATAAAATATAATAAATGATAAAAATAAATTAATATTATTAGTTAAAAAATAACTTTAGTTTTTATTAAAAAAAATAATTAAAAAACTAATAGAAAGGACAAAGAAAAAAAATAAAAAAAATATTAATTTTCCAATGATAAAAAAAATCTAAGTTCAAGAACAATTTTTTTTAAAAAAACTATTGGCTAAAAAAAAGAAGGAAATAATAAAAACTAAAAACAGAGGGAATTGAAGAATTTTTGAAAACAATAAAGGATTTAAATCTAAAATTTAAAGTATAAGGGTTGAAATAAAAACAAAACATATAACCAATTTTAATCAAAGGATAAAATTGAACAAATAAAAACATCTTGATCGAAAGTATTAAGAAATTTCAAACCAAACCAAAAAATGAAAAGACCAAGGACTTAAATTTAAACGAATTATATAATTAATTTGAATTGAAGGACACAATTGAAATAAATTAAAACTTATGTCACAGCAAAAAGGACCAGAACGCACAATTTAAAGAGAAGGACTACTGTGAAATAATCATAAACAAAGGGGATTTACATGTAATTTACTATGCAAGAGAGAGAAATGCACAAAACTTATTTCAACCGGCCACCGTAACTTATCGGGACACCGGCCGATGACACGCGCACCACCGCTCGACAGAAGACATGGAGGTGCACCCGGATATAGGCTGGATGAACATTTTTGATGACTGATAGATACTGCATGCGCCGTTGAACAGGAGAGTGCGATAAAAAAGGTTCGGTGTGTTAGGGGACGCGCCACACAGAAATCCAGATTAAATATTTAAAAACAAAGGCAAATTACCTAAACATCCCTGCCTCTATTTCTTCTATTTTGTCTTTTCTGGAGCTATATGCGTAGTTACACATTTTTAAAAATTTTGAAAACCCGATAATAGCCCCCAGGCAAGCCCTTTATTTTGTCTTATTAGGGATTAAAATCGGTTTTGTACTGTGCATATAAATTGGGTAATTACTGGGATACCCTCGCCGATTTTTCTTGTATTTTGTCTTATTAGTAGACATTTTGGTTACTACACTGTGCATGAAAATAGAAAAAAATGAAAATACCTCTGACTCCATTATTTAAACGAAGTTGCACCAATGAGTAAAATAGTCATTTTAGCGTTTGAATCCATAATGAATTGTGAGTATTGCTACAGTGAAAATACACACGATTTAAATTTTTTTAATACTACCTAAGAAAAACTAAAAGAAAGAAAAAAGAGATTTGCCTTCTCACTATTATTTGAGTAAAAAATAATAAAGAATAAAGAAAATAAATAAATAAAGAGTCCCTTTTGACTCCACCCTCTCCAATCTTCTTCTCTTTCTTCCCTTCTTCCGTTTCCTGTCTTATTAAAATTCAAGCATTTTCACCAATTCATTTTCTAAACCCGCCATTTATTTTCCCATATCTCATGATCTCTCTCTCAAACTTTGCTGATTAATCAACTGAAAACAAAATCATGGGTGCTTGTTTTTCTACCATCAAAGTTAGTGGCTCTAACAGCAACAACGCTAATCACAACAGAAAAGAACCCACAAAGCCACAAACAAGGACAGCAACAACAAAAAAACAAGAAGTTTTGCACTCTCATCATCAGATTAATAAGAATGTTAACAACGAGGCAGAAAAGAAGCTAAGGGTCAGAGAGAAGCAAAGTAGCAAGGCGATTCCTTGCGGGAAAAGAACAGATTTTGGTTATGATAAAGATTTTGATATCAGATATACAATTGGAAAATTGTTGGGTCATGGTCAATTTGGTTATACATATGTTGCTACTGATAAGGCTAATGGAGATCGAGTTGCTGTGAAGAGAATTGAGAAAAATAAGGTATTGCTTCTTGCGTCTTTTATTATTTTGTGAAGTGGGGTTATTTTTATTTTATTTTTGGAGGACAATAATTAAGGGATTTTTTGTGTGTGTGTGATTGTTGTTAATATTTATGGTGGTTTTATTGGTGCAGTTGAAGACTCTCAGAAGATCCTTAAAGGGGTTTTTGCCTTTTGTTATAGATAGGTTCTCATTTTGTTTATTTATGTTTTGAATAATGACTCCTCTTTACTTGAAAATCAAGGGTCTACAAGTCCCACCCTTTCCCTTCAGTTTCAGAAATCCCCATTTGATCTTATCTTTTGAGTGCTTCAGAATTTTTTTGCGTTCTGGGAACTCTCTTCCTTAGTGATCGTTGACTTGTTGGATTACTTTTTTGCACATTAGGGATGTTATCATGTTGGGTGCTGGGACAAGAACTTTCTAGTGATGCTCAGATTAACCTGGTTTTTACAGGTTTGATGGGCCAAAGCTTGATCGTGTATCCATAGCCGTATGCAATTATTGCAAGTTTGGTATTGGTGACTACATAGCATTATTTTGCTAACTATGAGCTTTGTTGCATTATTGTTGCTAGAACTCATTTTTAAGCATTCGGGAATTTTAGCATGACACTTAAAGGCCTTTCAGATGGTGAAATTTTAGTTGGAGAGTACAGGTCTGAGAATTTGCATTACAATTAAATTCTGAATCACTTGTTCAGATGGTGAAATTTTAGTTGGAGAGTACAGGGTCTTCCCCCCCCCTTATCTCTCTCCCTATGAAGAAAGCAGAAATATATATTTCTTATTCAAAACTAGGTGGATAGGAACGTTCTTACCACTACATATCCAGTCCATAATGTTGTCTTGTGTATGCCTTTCAAATGGAATGCTACAATTGTGTTTTGTTCGATTCAAATATTTTCCTCTCAAATTACCAGGTGAGTGGTAATGTTTTATTTCCTTCTTCAGTTAGGGTTAAATGAAGTTTTTAGCGATTAGGGATTCAGGTTAGACTAACTCTGTGACTATCAAAAGCTTGGAAGCTTTAAGATGAAACATGTATTACCGTTTTCATTTCTCAACAAAAAATATCCTTTATGTTTTTCTCAGTAAATGTTGACTGCTTCTAGCTTATGTAAAATTATTATTTGGCTTTTCTGGTAGATGGTTCTTCCTATTGCTGTAGAGGATGTTAAACGAGAAGTCAAGATATTGCAGGAACTCACAGGCCACGAGAATGTAGTTCAGTTTCATAATGCATTTGAGGATGATTCATATGTATATATTGTTATGGAGTAAGTTTCATGTTCATGGGATCTGTCTGATGCTACCATTCACATCTTAACATGTTGCTCCTGTAATTGCATCTCCCATTTCTGATTATTGTCCATCATAATTTTTCTCCTTGAATAATTTTGTTTTGTACCATCAGTCTTTTCCTGCAATGCTCTCTATTTTCTTTTACTAATCTTGTCCATGTTTTATATTGTATTTTATCAGGTTATGTGAAGGTGGGGAGTTGCTAGATCGGATATTGGCAAAGTAATAAATCTTTTTTTCTCTGTGATAATTTTTTTTTCCTGGTTAAATTTATTTGAAAATAATGCGCTCAGTATATCTAAAAATGACCACAAACTGTTCACCTTACCACTGCTTTATTTTGTTGAATCAGGAAAGACAGTCGTTATACTGAGAAAGATGCAGCAGTAGTAGTGCGACAGATGCTGAAAGTTGCTGCTGAATGTCATTTGCATGGCTTAGTTCACCGCGACATGAAACCTGAGGTATTACCAATTTAATCTTATGGATAACATGTATGTGCAGAATCATGCTTCTTGAGAATGGATCCTTTGTTTTCTGCCTGTAGAACTTTCTGTTCAAGTCAACCAAGGAGGACTCACCCCTTAAAGCCACAGATTTTGGCTTGTCAGACTTCATAAAACCAGGCGAGTCATATTTTCATCATGCAGAGATCTGACTTATGATTATATGCATTTTCTTTACAAAAATAATAAAGGAAGGGCGAAAAAAACTTACTATACCTACTATGGAGAACTTTCATAATGTGGCAGAATCCAAAAGCTTTTACCTTCAGTTTATATTTACTTGTACTCATGAGGCTGCAGTGCTCTCTTGCCAACCTGTGGTTAACATTTTTTTCTAACATCTGTTGTGAAACCCATATATCATTTATATAATTTGATCTAATGAACTGCAGGCAGGAAGTTTCGAGATATGGTTGGCAGTGCCTACTACGTTGCACCTGAAGTATTAAAACGCAATTCTGGACCTGAATCAGATGTCTGGAGTATTGGTGTGATTACATACATTTTGCTATGTGGGAGGCGTCCGTTTTGGGATAAGACTGAGGATGGTATATTTAAGGAGGTATGATACAATTTTATCTTTGGATGAGCTTTTTTTATTTCTGATTCTACATGTCTCTGGTATAAGTCATTGCAATTGGACACTCGATGGATTTAGTAAAGCCTTTAGTTATTGTCACTTTTAATGTTGCTTACATACAGTCAATACTTGATATTGAAATGGATTCGGTATATATTTGTGTGGGATGGTGCAAAAGGATCAATTATCCAAACCCAACTAGTGGGGACTGAGGCATGATTGTTGTTGTTTGTTGCTGATTACATGTCAATAACCTTCCTTCCACAACACTGTACTTACTTCTCCTTGAGCTCTCTGTAATTACTTTTAATCATAGTCAGTTTGTTTTCCAGACATAAATTAGTCAAACTATCCTATCCTCCACTTTGTTTGGTCATCACAGCTCTTCAAATAACTTTATTCTTTTCCTAATGGTTTCTAACCATACCTTTTTCTGTATACAGGCCACTTTTTGGCTCCTACTTAATTCAATCACCATGCATGGATATTTTTCTCTTTTACATTGTTAAATATTATTTCATCACTCAAAATTCTAATATTTAGTGCATGCAGGTTTTAAGAAACAAACCTGATTTCCGCCGTAAACCATGGCCAACCATTAGCACTAGTGCAAAAGAATTTGTGAAGAAGTTACTGGTGAAGGACCCCCGTGCAAGACTTACTGCTGCTCAAGCTCTATGTATGTGTCATACTAGTTTTCCATTGAAGAAATAAATGCCCGATTGTTATGATCTATTAGAATTGGGTGCACATGTTTTTTGGTTCTCAAAGCAATTTTTCTTCTTTTTTCTTGCTTAAAGAGTAAAGTTCTTGATTTTCAATTTTCCAGCACACCCATGGGTCAGAGAAGGAGGAGATGCATCTGAGATCCCTATTGACATTTCTGTCCTGAGTAACATGAGACAATTTGTGAAGTACAGTCGTTTGAAGCAGTTTGCTCTAAGGGTAAAACAAGATTTCTTTTTGCAGGATTGCTCCAAGGGAAAAGATGGATGCTTACATTTCTCTATACATTTTATGAATGGTTGATATTTTGTAGGCATTGGCAAGCACGATTGATGAAGAGGAACTAGCTGATCTTAAGGATCAATTTGATGCCATTGATGTGGATAAAAATGGTGCTATTAGTCTTGAAGAAATGAGACAGGTAGTCTCTTTTATCTAACTATTATATGCTTTTCTTGCAAAACCTAAAAACTTTCATTTTGTGTATTCCATTCTCTATGAGATACTTTCCATGTATTTGTCTTCGGTATTTTGTTGTAATGAAGATGGTTTCATTGCAGGCCCTTGCTAAAGATCTTCCTTGGAAGCTGAAAGAATCACTTGTCCAAGAAATTGTTCAAGCGGTAAGCATGAATCTTGTTTCCTCTTAATATTTTCTGACCTCCAAAGAAAAAGGATGGAATTGAGCCTTGAATTTGTTGATTGATACCTTATTATTGTCATTTCTATGTTCTCTGATGTATGAAATTAGCAACGCAACATGCATTTTTCTTTTAGTGGCCAACTTTTTTCCTGTGAATGAACAAAATACTTTTGGCTTTTGAGAGAGGAGTGTGAGATGCTCCTCCACATTGGTAACCACTGGCTCCTTGCTTGGCTAGTATCTCATGCCACCAGGTTTAGTTATAATAATCTTTAAGTGCTTACGATGAACACTTTTCTTCTAGTGGTAATTTTTCTTATGTTCTCCCTTTCTGTTTTGTTTTTCATGTTAATTAATACGACTCTGCTTTTGATGGAGCATCTGGAATGGTTTTTAAATATTCCTATTTTATATTACATTGCATTAAATATTAGCTATTTGTTATATTTAAATCATTTCCATAGAGATTTTTAAGATTTCTTTGGTGCTTAAATATGAAGCACCTATTCTTTTGTTTTAGAGTGTCTTTGGTGTTGTATTGAAAAACTGCACTTCCTTTCTCTATTGCATGTCTCTTTACTCAATTTTCTTCTCTCTCATCTAATCCCATCTCTTGCCCACCCAAAAATATTTTCTTGTTCCAACATTTTTGCTTGTTTTGGAATTCGATGGAGCTATTTATATGTTTGGTGCAGATTGACAGTAACACCGATGGACTTGTAGATTTCACCGAGTTTGTTGCAGCTGCTCTGCATGTCCATCAGTTGGAGGAACACAACTCTGAGAAGTGGCAGCTTCGGTCACAGGCTGCTTTTGAGAAATTTGATATCGATAGAGATGGATATATAACTCCAGAAGAACTTAGAATGGTATTGATATTTCTTTGCATTGAGTATCCTGCCTTGTTATCTCTTCTTCATGTAAAACTGAAAAAAGAGAAAAAAATCACATGGTAGCTGAGTACTTTTGAAGTAGTTTCATTTAGTTTTGGCTCTGAATTTATTTGGTGGTCGCTCCTAATTAATGCCTCATGTTAGTTTATGCATTCATCCTTTTCTTCTGTTTCTTGTATTGCACTCTGTCATGTGCTTGATATGCCACATTGAAGTCCCTTTGTTCATGTATATGACTAGCATTTCACCTCTAGGAAATCCCAGATCATATAGAAGCTCCTAGTTCACTTTGTGCTTGCTTAAGGACATGGGTCAAGTTGTGGTAGCTAGCATACCCTTGTGTTTCAACTTTCTATTTAGAAATAGATATCAGCACAGATGCTCAAGTTGGTTTTTCTTTATTGCCTTGCAGCACTCTGGCCTGAGAGGTTCTATTGACCCACTTCTTGAAGAGGCTGACATTGACAAGGATGGTAGAATAAGCCTTTCAGAATTCCGTAGACTTCTAAGAAATGCTAGCATGAGTTCGCAAAATGTGCCGAGCCCATCTGGTCAAGGGAATTAAAAAAAGCTATAGATAAGAATTGCACTTTTAAAGATTGAGACCAGCGAGCAAGCTAAAGAAGTGGAGCTCCTTTTTAGGAAGCTGGTCTTCCAGGTTACACCACGCCAATTTCTCAATAACCATCCTATCAGGCCCACCTCTTTCTGAAACTCAAGTCTTTAATGGAAGAACTCCTGAAATAACTTGTGTTTATTAAACGATGTAATGTATTGAACAGAGAAGTGTGGTTATAGAGTCGAAGCTTGGAGGATGGGCTCCATGCACGTTATCCTAGTTTACATTCTTCTGTGAGTGCGGGGGATTTCTACTTGCTGGTGCCCTTAAAATAGTAATGAGTAATGCAAATAATGTACCATTTAAAGGTTGGTGCTTCGAAATTTAGTGTGTATTCGTCTCCTGTTATTGATAGTTATCTGTTCAATGATACCATTGTCTTGGATTCTGTACTCGTCTCCTTTGGTGATTGGTTCTTGTCCCTGTTGATTGGAACAACAGTGCTTGCCTGGAGTTAAAAGTGCTTATTGAAAGTTGAAGCTGATTGAGAAGGGTGCGGCCTCTTTCAGTTTCAACTGTAACTTCAGTTGTACTAACATTTGTCGCAATTTTATGCTTAAATCTCCTGTTGATGTATTTTGTCATGTTGATAGTAGAGTGAGGATATGGCTTTTGGCTGGAAACAAAGTTGCTTATGTTGTGAACAGAGAAGAACAGAAAAACTCCAGGTGCTCTGCTATTACTATTGGGAAGAAGCTACCAAATTGCAGCCTCTGTTTTTGCTGTGGTGGAAAGGCAAGGGCTTGATGTTGCTCTACCATTGATTGCTACACGATGGAAGCTGCTGGACCACCATGACCGATAGCGTCGAAGGAACAAGATCTTCCACTATTGCTCACGATGTAAAGAAGATGAAGCTTTTTGTGTGTGTTTTAGAGGGGAGGGTCACATTTTTGTGCTGGTGATTAGTGAGAGGGGGGTAATTATGATGCCTTTTTGGTTGTTGAGGTATCCTCTAACTATTTCTCTTTTACTAATTCTTGCCTAAATTTCTTTTTTTGTGTGTGGTACAACTATCTATTTATAGATAAAATAAATTAATTATTTTCCTCTCAAATGCTTAGTTTCAAAGAAACTAAATAATACTTCGGTCTCTTTTTTTTTTCTTTGCATATTTAGTCGTACAAATATATATATCTATATCTATATCTATATATATATATATATATATATATATATATATATTTTAATGTTTTTGTATTTGAAATTTTTGAGAAAGGCAACGTCGATGCCAACTTTATGAGAAAAATAATTGAAGATTTTAAAATGAGTACGTTAAAAACTCAACCTGTCAAAAATATATTTTACAATTCTCAATTATTTTTGAAAGATGTTGAAAATGTCACGATACAGATATATCAAAAATATATATTTTTTTG
This sequence comes from Salix viminalis, assembly GCA_029228465.1. Lineage (NCBI taxonomy): Eukaryota > Viridiplantae > Streptophyta > Magnoliopsida > Malpighiales > Salicaceae > Salix > Salix viminalis. The sequence continues at coordinate 7,852,689 of CM055432.1, forward strand.
TTTTTTTGCTACTTTTGGATTCTTAAGAAGAAAAAAAATGAAAACAAGGTAAAACAAATCATGTTATAAGAGTTGTTCCCTCTTTGTAATACTTAGGGCAAGTCCAACGGGACTAGCCATCAGAGGAGGCAAAGCCATATTTTTTTTTAAAAAAATAGTTCTTTTTGTTAAATTTGTCACTCCAACGGGGAGAGCCAAATGAAAAGGCAAAATGCCTTTTCTATTTTCGGGAGGCATTCCCACAGGTTTCAGCTGGGGAGCCAAAACAGAAAATCCGACCGTTGTACTTTTTTTTACTGTTGTCATTGTACCAATAAAAACCAACATGAACACAGCAAACCAACATCAACACAGTAAACCAATTAATTGAAAAATTGCAAAAACACATATATTTTACAGCAAACTCAAACAAGAAAACTCAAAGCAAAATACCACAAATCCAACGAGCTGCATCTTCACTTCGTGTCAAATCTTCTGCCCACTGCATCATCGATTTGTTTTCTAACTTAATCTATTTGTTTTTGTTCAAGTAGGTAGGTTTGTTTACAGAACCAAGAACCCATATAGAAATTAAGAGCAGAAGCTGAATTGATATTTGAAACCCATATAGAAACTTGAACAAGAAAGGGCCATGGGAAAGAGGGGAGAGCAGGGAGGGAGCATGGAGCAGAATGAGGGGGGGATGGAGCCGAGGGAGATGGGGGATGGAGCAGAGAGTAGAGGGAAAGAGGGGAGAGCATAGTGAGAGGGAGCCGAGGGAGAGGGGGGAAAAGAGTAGAGGGAGAGGGAGAGGGACAGAGGCCAGATGGCCGAGAGGGAGAGGGACGGAGGCGAGATGGCCATTGGAGAGGGACGGAAGCAAGATGGCCATGGGAGAGGGACGATGGCCGAGAGGGAGAGGGACGAGGGACGATCGCCATGAAAAAATGGATTTGTGTGTGTGCGGCGCCTGGAAAAGAAATGGGCAGAAATAGGTAGGGTTTCGTGTGTGTGTGTGGGGAGGGGGGGGGTATATTAGAGTATATTTAGGGAAAAGATGGGTAATTAATAATAATATTTAGTAAAAAAAATAATATTTTTGATTAATTATGAAATTAATAAATTATGAATTTTTTGATCAATTAGATTAATTACATGTTTTAAATGTATTGTTAGATTTAAAAATTGTGTAAATTTTGTATTTAGAATTTTTGTGGAGGTAATTAATAAAATATTTAAGAAAATAAAAGGAGGTCATTAATAATAATATGTAGTAAAAAAAATAATTATGTGAAATTGATAAATTATGAATTTGTGAATCAATTAGCTTAATTACATGTTTTAAATTTATTGTTAGATGTTTAAACTGTGTAAATTTTGTGTTTAGAAATGGTGTGCATTTATTCGTAAATAGATATTTTTATCAATTTTATTAATACTGTAATAAAATTTGAGTTAGATCGACAAGAGCAATAAGACAATATATTTTTTATGTAGATGGACTCAAATGTGCGAAATTCAATTACTAACTCTCCTATAAGTGCGTCTAAACAGTTTGTTTCTCAATAAAGTGATCTTAATGTTCATATTACTAGAAAATCACAAAGAAGTAAAAACTTCTCGCCGGAAGAAGATTGCTTACTTGTATCTGTGTGGTTAAATACTAGCAAAGATCCAATCATAGGAGTTGATCAATAAACAAGACAATTTTGGGCTCGAGTACATGCGTACTTTGTAGAGAATGGAGGAAACTTGAATAATCGTTCCCAAATAAGCATCTCAAATAGATGGCAAGAAATAAATAGAGAAGTTGCAAAATTTGTTGGGTTTGTTACCCAAATTGAAAACCGTCAACAAAGTGGAACGACTGAAGAATCAAGGGTAATGTTTTATTTTCAACATTTACATATTAAATAAGTTGTTTAACATATTTATTATGTAACATAGTTTCATTTATTGATTTTTTTTTTCCAGATTAATGATGCTCGAAAAATGTATGCTTCAGTCGTTGGCAAACGATTTCAACTGGAACATTGTTGGGTTATCTTAAAAAAAGAACCCAAATGACAATTTGAACGTGCAAGTCTTCATCAGAAGTCAAACAAGAAACAAAAAAATCATGAAAACGCAAGTCCAGCTACTTCAACTCCATCAACTACTGATTCTGTTTCTTTAGGAGAAGACAGTGATACATTTATTTTTTTACCAAAATAGACCAATTGGTCAGAAAGCTGCAAAGGAACGACTTAGACGCAGACAAGGAAAAGAGAAAGTTGAGGAGACAAGTGTATCAACTATGTTACAGCAATTGAATGATACCTTTGTTGACATTGAGGTGAACAAAAAACAAGACAGAAAAAATCTGTTGGAGCAACAAGCTGTATTGATTAAACAAAAGCAAGAGAAACAAGAAATGGAGATTATGAAGATGGATACTTCTACAATGAATCCAATGGCTGCAGCATATTTTGAAGAAAAAATGTTGGAAATTATGGCAAAAAGGAGTACTAATTAATTATGTAGTTAATTTCATTGAATTATATGTAATGGAATGTCTTTTAATTAATTATGTAAGAACTTATTGATTATTTGTTAATGTGTTAATTTTTATTTGTACTTTTTCTAACACTCAAAGATAATAAGTAACATTAATTAATTTTAAATTTCAAATATTCTGGATCTTTTAATTATAATTAAATTCATTTTTTTTATTATTATTTTTTTAAAATAATTTTATTGTAAGCGGGTTTCTCAAAAATAATTATTTAATTATATAACTTACTCATATTAATTGTATAATGAATTGTATAATTACACTATATACAAAATAATTGAATTTTATTTAAAATAAGTTTAAAAAAATGGCTCTTACAATTGGAGACCACATCACCTCGAGAGTCATTTATACACTATTCAAAGAGCCATTTCTATCATTTGCCTCTTAAAAATGCCTCCTACCATTGGACTTGCTCTTATGGTATAAAGTTTTGTGAGGGACTTTAAAAAGTAAGTTTGTAACAAAATAAGGTTTTAAAGTTTTCCATTGGAGTTTTGTTTCTTTAACAAATCAAGAGATGAATATCCTTCTAAATGTTTTCAAAACTCTATTTTTTCTTGAATTGAAGGTTTTCATTTTGTTAGGGAATTTTTTTGAAAGAGAGATCAACTCAAAAAAAATTATAATTTTGATCTTTTATAAATCGTTGTCTTGAAGATCTAGATATTTTTAAAGAGTGACAAACTCAAGGAAAAGTTTGAAATTTTGACATTTTAAAGTGTGTCATCTCCAACATTTAGTTATTTAAAGAGAAACAAGCTAAAAGATTTGTTATTTTCGAGAGTGATAAGCTTAAAGATTTATTTGTTTTGGAGCAAGATGAGCTTAAAGATAGAATGACCTATATGTCAAGTAACTTGTCCATGTTGTGAGAAATATCTAGTATTTCTCGTAAATGGTTTTTGTTCGAGCGATCAGTCCATGATATGTGCTCTAGTAATTTGTTTGTTGTCTCTGATCAGGTGGCTTGACTATGATTTATGTTTTGGTAACCTACTTTTGGTCAATGATTAGGTGTCCTACGTATAATTGGTGCTCAGTTAACTTGTCTATGATATCTAATTAGATGATCTACTTATGGATTGTGTTCAAGTAGGCTGCTCTTAATCTATAATCGAGTGACTTATCTATAGTTTATGTTAAAGTAGTCAACTCGTGGTGTGAAAAATATCTAGGATTTCTCACAAATATTCTATGTTCATGTGACCAACCTCTAATTAATTTTCTTAGCATTTCTTAATAGTAAGGTTGACTTTTGTATTTTCTTGATGGTAAGGTTAAACTTTCTAATTATAGGATTAATGTTTGTCTTGACACTTCTTGATGATTGGGTTGAAAATGGAGATTCCTAATAACAATATTAAGTTTTTGAGTGCTTCTTAAAGGTAGGATTGAATTTCATTAAAGATTTTTATTGGAAAATATTTTGTGAAAACATTATATAATAATTTGAGATTAGGATGATATTCATGCATCCTTACCAAGTTGAAAATATAAGCCTTATTTTCTTTATCATGCTTAATGGACAAATTTGTAATTTCTAAGATGAGTTCTCTTGGTCATTTAACTCTTCAATCCACTTAGGTTTTTAACCGTGTGATTAATGTGTTTGTATATCTTTTGTTGTGCAACCTCGACCTTATGGAACAAATGAAGCTCTGCTGAGTTGACTATTTATTGAAAAGTGACAAGCTCTTTTATTTATGATGTGACCTCTTAGTCAGACAATGCCCTTTAATTATAGTATTCTTGCATCATTTCCCCCCAATAGATCTAGATATTGTTTGTTGTCATTTTTAGTGTCCACTGCATTACTTGCTAACTGCTCAACTTTTCAAGGATGACTCATACAACGTATCGATATCATTTTTTTTTGTTTAAAAAGCCTTTCTTGTTTTAGGATAAACTCATAAATTTCAAGGATCAGGTCCATTCAATTCTAATTATTGCAAATAAATCATGAGATGTAATTTTAAAAATATTTTTGTAATCATAACCCCAAGATATATTATTCATCACTAAGATGCATCTTTTATTTGTTTTTTGGTTGAGAATTGATAATGTAAAGTTTGAGAATGATAGCTCAAATTTCATTTATCCAAGGCTCAAATAAATCTTTGTATTTATGAAGAAAAAGATTTATCTGATGTATACTTAAACAAATTTTGTTTTTAATTTCTTATAATTTCGAGGGGGTTTAGAGTGTGCTTGGTATTGCTTTTGTTTTTGTGGTTAAGGTTTGAAAAAAACAGTTTCAAGAAAAACACTTTGGTTGTGGTTTAAAATAAGTTGTGAAGTGTTTGGTTAAAACTGTGGTTGAGTTTGAGGTTGAAAAAAAAAACAGTTTTGTGTGTTTGGTTATTATGCTTTTCATATTGCTTTTAATTAATTTTTAGATTATTTTAATATTAAAAGTATATTTTTTATATTAATAAACATATATTATGTAAAAATTATTTATATTTTAATTAATTTTTAGATTATTTTAATATTAAAAATATATTCTTTATATTAATAAATATAAATTATGTAAAAATTATTTATATTTTAATTAATTTTTAGATTATGTTAATATTAAAATTATATTTTTTATATTAATAAACATATATTATGTAAATATTATTTATATATTAATTTATTTTTAGATTATTTTAATATTAAAATTATATTTTTAACATTATTTATATAATTAATAATAAACTTATAACAAATATAATTAATAACAAAATAATAACAACCCACCCCTGTACAAGCCACCAACCTCCAGCCCCACCCCACTTAAAAAAATCAATTTGACGAGTTCAACTTTTCTTAGCTTTTATCACGCGTGAAAAGCAATATTTTTCTGCTTTTCACACAATCCCGGTTCTTGACTTGTTAAACGTGGGATCTACATAGCTTTTTTTTAATTTTTTACTTAACCAAACGCTTATCTGCTTTTTTTCAAGCTACTTTTTTCGAACCGGAGGTGCAGTAAAGCAATGCCAAACGGCCACTTAATCATTTAGAAAAAGGATAATCCAATCTTTATCCTGACAAGATTTGAGTTGAAGAAGATATATGATGATGTAACCTTTTGTTTTTGTGGACTTCAAAGAAAGATACTCAAATAAAAACGCAAGGTATTGATTGAGAAAAAAAAAAGTCTTTTCTAGCACACATTTATCACATGAAAAACAAGTAGCTTGTTTGCAATGTCATTCTTGTGAAAAAGTTCTTTGATATTTTTTAGAATGCTATTTATTAGTCTGAGTTGCTTACTTGCTTGATTAGAAAGGACTTTTAAAGGTTATAATGTAGGCTATGACTTTTGGTTATGAAAAAAAAAAGATTTGCAAGCTTAAAGAGTATTTCAAGATTTTAGAGACTCAGTATCGTTGTCACTATTCTTTTTGTATTTCTTAGATTCACCTTTTTTTATTAATTTTTTAAGCCTTTTTTTAATTTTATTTTTCATTTAGGCATGTCCCCCCAACATTTTGATTTCTCATGCTTATTGGTTTTTTCATGACCTTTCATTGGTTTTGATCTCAATTTCTGTTTACCCCCTAATGGAGATGTGATCCTAATATGGATTCATAAGAGGTTTCTTATCTTTTAGTTCTACTAGTTGTACTAAACAACTCTTTGAGATGCATAATTATAGTATGGACATTTATATTTTCATGATGCCATTGATGTTTAAGTGTCATGTTGACTAACATCACATATGCATCATGCTCATCATTATTAATATGCCATTGATATGTATTCCTAACTTTTTAATCGACATCCTCATCAGGGGCAAGAGGAACTAGATTCCAAGAGCATATAAACTTCTTTCTTATTTGAGAGCAATTCTCATATTACGATAAAATTCCAAGAAATTTTGTCCAATCAATATTTTAGCATCAAATATGCCATGCAAGGATATGATACTATTTATTTTAATCTATCAACCTATTCATATAAAGTTAACAAGTACTAGTATTAGGAATACATATTTAAAACCAAATTTATGAAAGGTCTTAAATCTTAATTTTATATTCTACTATTTTTTTACAAATTAATAGCTCTAACTATTAATGTTGACAAATAGTATTTGTTTGTTTTTTTAAATAGTTAAAAGACATTTTGACTCTTGGATTCAAGAAAAAAAAATGTTGTATGCCCATGAGTCTTTTCACCATTTCACAATATTTTATATTTGTTAATTATATACTAATAAAGGGCATTTGATCTTTTCATTTTGAATAATTAATATAAATATTTAAAATGTTATTGGCACATGCTCTTCATGTGTATTATGTTTTTTCTAATTTGATCATCATTATTTTTATTTTTTTATTAAAGTTATTTTTCTTTTCAATTTACACCAATTAAGATTTTTGGCTTGCTTTCTAATTTATTTATTTATTCACCCTTGTTATTTTAATTATATTTTCTTAAAATCTTTTTGTTTAATTGAATTCATTTTTCAATTATATCCTTTAGTATTTGATTTGATGTGAATTGAGTTTGTGGATTTTTTATTTATAGTGTTTCTACTCTAATGATATATTTAAAAAGTTAACATAGGTTAACATTTTCTTTTTCTTCTCTTTTTGTTTTATGATTTAATCATTTGGGATTTTTTTTTTTCAAAAACATGATTGGCTTTATGGTATTTTTTTTTAAAAGGAAATCATTGAGTTATCTTAGTCTCATGATCTAGGTCATAAGTTTTGCTAGTTAATCCAGATTGACTTGCTCTTTATTACCCAAGTTACATTTTTATTATTTTAACTTAGTTTGAATTGAACTGATTTTTTTATCCAATTGCATACTTGCAATTTTTAAAAGTTATAATGGTATTTTATTTATTTTCTTTAAACAAATTATCTGTCTACTCTCAATCTTATTGTTTATTTTTTATTATTTAACTAAAATAAAACCAACTTATTAAATCCAATGGAGGTTGTGACATGAGTTATTTATTTTTTCCATTTCTTTTGAATGCACTTGCGCCACATAAATTATCATTGCCTTTTTTATATATTTTATTATGATTATGATTTTTATTTTAATTGATATTTTTTTAATATGTTTTTTTAATTCATGTTTTTATTAATATCCTTCCTTAATATTTTTTAATATGTCTTCACATAAATGCTTTAAAAAAAATGAAAAGTATTTATATTTTGATAATATTTTTATTTAATCAATTTCATGTGTGTCTATATTTATTATCATTTGATTAACTAAAAAAATAATTTTAATAAAATAAATTCAATAAACACAATTAGATTAATATTCCATGTTTTTAGATCAAATATTTTGATCTATATCTATTTCTTGATTTTTATAATTTTGTTTTTAGTTATTGTCAATAATATTGTTTTAAAATTATTTAAGTAGATAATTAAAGTAGATAATTAAATAATTAGATTCTTGCATTAAGATTTTTAATTTATTTATATAAAAACATGTTAAAAAAACCTACATTACTAATTTTTTTATCAAAAAAATATATAACCTCCCATACAAGCTTACAAAACATGATTGAAATTGTTGGGTATTAGCTAGAGGGTGATCTCAAAAAGTTTATGACAAGAGATTGTTTGTTTTTGCGTTTAAAAAATAGTTGATTTTTTCTTTACTTCAAAATATTATTTTTTATGTTTTTGAATTATTTTGATATGTTAATATAAAAAAATTAAAAAAAAATATTTTTTTTTAATATATTTTAAAATAAAAACAATTTTAAAACTACAAAATAAAATCTAAAATGAAAAACAACACGTGCAGTTTGGCTATCTTCTTTCCACTCACCCGCAACCTTAAAAACACCACAAGAAATGCAACAAACACCAACTCGTTTGTCAATGGAGAATCCAATTAAGATAGTATCGTACAACGTTAATGGCCTAAGACAACGAGTCTCGCAATTTGGGTCTCTCTCAAACCTCCTAAACACTTTCGATGCAGACATCATTTGCTTTCAGGTATACAAATCCCATGAACTCTCATTTTACTTTTCTTTCATTGGTTTTCATTATCTTAATCGATGCAAATTTAACATACAGGAAACAAAATTAAGAAGACAAGAATTAACATCAGATTTGGTAATAGCTGATGGGTATGAATCTTTTGTTTCTTGCACGCGAACTAACAATAAAGGCCGTATTGGGTACTCCGGTAAGGTGTTTGATGAGTTGCTTAAATGAGATACAAATTAAAAATGTCTGAAAACGTCTGCCTTTTTGGTGATGATTTTTTTCATTTTTATAGGGGTTGCAACATTTTGTCGTGTAAAGTCTGCATTTTTGAGTACTGAAGTGGCATTGCCGGTTGCGGCAGAGGAGGGTTTCACTGGGTTTATTGACAGGTGTAGAAGAAAGGAAGGGCTTGAGGAGTTTGAGAAAGATGAACTTGTTAAGATTGATAGTGAGGGACGGTGCGTCGTTACTGATCATGATCATTTTGGTGCGTTTAAAGTATGTGTGTGTATATATATATATATATAATGCATTTGTTATGTGTTGGTTGGTAATTTGGTTGCAGCAATTGGAGTTTTTGGTGGAATTAGTCTAGGTGGCTTTTAAATTTTTGGTAAAGTTCTGATTTTGAAATGGAATTGATGTTGATTATTTTGTTTTCTACAGTTCTTTTTAACTTATATGGCCCTAGAGCAGCACATGATGATACAGAGAGAATTGAGTTTAAGATGAAGTTTTTTAAGATATTACAGGTATTATCTTCGCTTCTTTCATTGTTACTGGAGATTATGCATGATGTGGCTTGATGGGTTTTATAGTTTATATTGCGTTTTGCTTTTCAGTTTTTCCATGTTAAAGTTGCATTATATGATGTTGGTAGTGTATAATAGTTTATCCCTGATGAATGTAGAGTTCTGTATGCTCTGGTTGATTTTGGTAATCTGTGCTGTAGAAAAGATGGGACAATCTTCTGCATGAGGGAAGGAGGGTATTTGTTGTTGGTGATCTCAATATTGCACCAACTGCAATGGATAGGTGTGATGCAGATCCAGATTTTGAGAAGAATGAGTAAGCTGTGAGCTAGTTTTTAAGCAGTGCTTGTGTATTATGCTATGACTATTTGGAGTTGTCAGTTAAATAAGTACACAAAACTTTACCAGTCAAAGCAAGCACTGAGTAAGTTTCTATTCACTTATCTGTAGATTCAGAAGATGGTTCAGGTCTATGCTAGTGCTGTCAGGTGGCCTCTTTGTTGATGTTTTCCGAGCAAAACATCCTGACAGGTTTCAAAATTCTCACTTTGATTTTCTTTTTGCAAGGTCTTAAGTCTGGATTTGGATGTTGAGTTATATTTGGGACAGCAAAAAGAGAGTTGAAGTTATATAAAATTGTACCTATCACTGTCCTTGTTTACTGACCTCTTCATAATAGAGCCTTGCATCAACTCTTCTTCCCCCTTTTGTAATTGATGAATAATCCTTCATGTCCTTGCACATTTAAATTTGCATGTCGCTACTTAGTTTGTTTCCTCAGTGGGCTTTCCTCTGATTCATTAAATTTTTTCTTTGATTAGTAATGATGGTGATGTTTCTTCTTTTTCTTTCGGAGTAATTTAGTACTGAATCCTAGTTCTTCCACCCTGAATTGTCCTACAGGAGAGAAGCATACACATGCTGGTCATCAAGTACAGGTGCTGAACAATTTAATTTTGGGAGTAGGATTGACCATATTCTTTGTGCTGGACCATGCTTGCATCAAGAGCATAACTTGCAAGGCCACAGCTTCTTGTCCTGCCATGTCAAGGAATGTGACATATTGACAGAGTATAAACGCTGGAAACCTGGAGATACAACTAGGTATCATTGGATCCAGCTATATTCTTGAATGTAGCAATGCCATGAAATCTCTCAGTTTTCTCTGTTGTTTCAACCTCTCTGTGCACATGTGCATGTGATTCTATCCGTGTCTGCTTGTTCAAGTGTATTTGGATTAGTCTGTCTGCTGTCTGTGCAAATTGCAAAGACCATAAGTTTCTCTACTTGCGCAAACAGGTGGAAGGGAGGGTGGGGCATCAAATTGGAAGGTTCAGATCATGCTCCTGTTTATATGAGTTTGGAAGAAATCCATGATATTCCCAGACATAACACTCCTCCTTTATCTGCAAGATATCTGCCCATGATTCATGGTGTCCAGCAAACTCTTGGTGTGACAATTTTGTTCTTGATGATAGTTCCTGTTACTTTTTGTTTTTGCTCATTTTAAGAAATCTGTTGCATCTCTTTTGTTTTATTTGTAGGCCCATGTAGTAATTTCAAGTTCTTAACCTGGTGCAGTGACCTTCTTGACGAAAAGGCAGGGTGCTACACAAATTCAATCCTCCAGGATATCAAGTTCATTTTCAGATGGAGATGCTACTGTAAAGGCATGCAGTAAAAGCATGAAAAGATCATTTGATGAATGCAGTATATCTCACCCATCTACAAGTCCTTCATGTTCTTTGACTGAAGTGTTTGATAGTGCCATTTGCAAAAGAGATGAGAACTCCAAGGATTTGACTGATGAGAATCAGGGCTGTCCTGACACTAAAATGATACTGCAAAGTCAGCCTACTATGTTAGTGCCTGCTGAGGGAACCAAGAAAAAACCCAGAAAAAGTCGGTGTTCCCAGCTTTCCCTCAGATCTTTTTTCCAGAAAAGTCCAAGCCTTGGCACTGATGCTGAAAACTCTTCTACTAATGCATCGCCAAGTCAGGCAGAATCAAACACTAGCAGTTACTTGAATGGTTCTCATGCACCGGGTAATAAAAGCAGCAGTCCCAAGCATTGCCAACTAAATCCAAATGCAGGCTCTCAGGATCACGATAAGGGAAATGATGGCTCGATTGAGAGAGAGAAAACTAATGTTGCCTTGTTGGAATGGAAGAGGATACAGCAGCTCATGAAGAATAGCATTCCTGTTTGCAAGGGTCATAAGGAACCCTGTGTTGCTCGGATAGTAAAGAAACCAGGTCCTAGTTTTGGCCGCAGATTTTTTGTCTGCTCGCGAGCTGAGGTATTCACTCTAATCCTTCAAATCAAGCTAATCAATAATACTTGTGCATCTAACTGTGCTTTAGCAAACAATCAAATGCTCTTAGAAAATTACATGTTATTATCATTTAGTAGGTGGATAATGAAGGTTTTCTTGTAAATGACCCTATCTTCTGTACTGTCTACAGATTTTGGCAGATATTATTTGATCTCTGCTGATGATCCTTTGCTTTTCTATTTTTATATGGTCTTGTAGGGACCTGTATCAAATCCTGAAGCAAATTGTGGCTACTTCAAATGGGCTTCCTCAAAATCCCAGCACAAATGACTGCTTGTGTGAAATAACTTTTTTTAACGTTTTTTGCATATCTTGTGAAATTTCCGTTCCTGATTAATATTTTTGTTGCGTCCTCCATTCAATCAAATGGTATAACGCTGCTCTGCAATTGCACTAGTTGAGGATGATATGCATCAGCTGGTCGTGTCATGTGAAATTGTTGCCTTTTTTATTCAGTTGGATGCTATATGGAAGCTGCATCCAATGAATATTAACCCAGCCGGTGTGCTTATGACAATATTCCCATTATGAACCATCCTCATCATCATCATCATCATCATCATCATCATCATCTTGGTATGAAATCTCCTTCCCATTATGAACCATCATCATCATCATCATCATCATCATCATCATCATCATCATCTTGGTACGGATATTTGCCAGATGCTTCTTGGAGGAGGAAAACCTCCTCATAACTAAACCCGATGAAAAAATATCGGTCTCAAAATGGGGCCCAACAACAAAGAGGGGGCGTTGTCCACGATGGAGAAGGAGACTCTTGGGCTCAAAACGGAGCCTAAAAACAAAATGCTAGGCTTAAAATCAAGGAAAGATGGGCTCAATACTAAGCCGACAAACAAAGGAAACAAGAGCTTCTTAGAAAGATGGGCCCATGATCGAGCCCTTTGAGCCCATTTCATTTCATATTTTCTGGCATTTTGAGAAATTCTCCATGTTTGCCATCTCAAACGACGTTGCGGCAACCGCCCACCTAATCCCCTATTTTACAATTGATCAACGTGGGCGCCTACCTGAATATTTCACAAGTTAACAGTGTGAGCGCATTCATGAATATTTATTCATGATAAAAAAAAATTAGGTGACATGATAAAATAAAAATATCAAAGGATTAAAATGAAAGGGGAAAAAAATGCTAAAAAGCATTGAATTAAAAGAGAAAAAAAAAGATAGAACTTGAAAGGAAAAAAAAGGATAGAATTAAGAAAATGGAAGAAAAAAAGCTTCTTCACTTACATATGAATAGTGAAGTGGTAGGGGAAAACCCTACCTGCTTAAGTGTTGTAGTTAATTTCTAATTAAATTGAAAATTTATCATAAGCAAAATATCAAATCAGAAAAAAAAAAAATAGTCCAAGGGTCAATCGGTAAAAAAAATTAAAGGATCATTATTATAAAAAAAAAAAATTGATCCTTAGATTTTTTTTTCTCCTTTTGATTATTTTTTTTTACGGAAATTGGTCCTTCCACCACTAGTCCAAGATCCCACATGCAATAAAGACTACTAGTTATTTTCCCGCGCTTCGTCGCGGTCGGAACCATATTTTTTTCAACATAAAAAATACTAATTATGTAAGATTTTTTTTATTATGATATAAATTTGAGTAAAATGAGAAATATGTGCAGAATTTCTATGGAGTGAGTTTCCTATAAAATCAAGAAGATTCTGATACCTGAATTATCAAATTTACTGTATTAGAATTAGTTCATTTTATAATCCAATTTAAATTAAACAAAACAAAAAAAAATATAAATTATGAAAACACCTACAATAATCAAATAACAAATATAAGTAGTTAATTTTCTAACTACAAAAATAAGAAATCATCATTGAAAATCCATTCTTGCATTGCCATCATTATCATAACTATAATAGTTAAAATTATTATCAGCATTACTACCCAAACAATTAAAATCATAATATTGCCCAAAAGAATAAAAAAAGATAAACATTTTTAAAAATAAATAAATAAATAAAAATAATCACTAAAATTATTATTGTTATTGAGCAAACAATGAAACCATAAAATCACATGACCCGAAAAAAATAACAAAAAACACACAAAAAAAAAGAATAAAGAGAAAAAGGAAGCAATATTAATTTTTAAATGATCACCAACATAAATTAAAATTGTAGGATTGAACCGAATAAAAATAAAACCCCAAGAAAAATAAAATGAAAAAAATTAAAAACAAAAACTAAAAGTATAGATGCATAAACACGAATAAAAAATAAACATTATCCAAGAAGGACCGAAAAAACCAAAGCAATTAATATCAAATAAAAAATTCTAAGAATAAAGACCGAAATGAAAAACAAAATATATAATTAATTCCAATTGAAGGACAAAATTGAAACAAATAAAAATCTTAGGACCGAACAAATAAAGATATTTTAAAAACAAATTGTTGTGTAATTGTTTTTGAAAAAAATAAAAGAATAAGGACCGAAATGAAAGGTAAAATAAATGACAAATTTCAATTGGAGGAGTCAATTAGAACAAATTAAAACCTACATACTGGAATAATTAAAACCAATAGCAAACCAAAAATCAAAAGAATAAGGACTACATTGAAAACCAACATATATAATTATTTTCAATTGAAGGGCACAATTGCAACAAATCAAAATTTCCATTAAAGAAATCAGAACACTGAGATTAAATTAATTTGATATTTAAAAAAAAACTAAGTTATTTTTCTTACATATATATATTTCAAACGTTAATATTAAACAAACATAAAAAAATATAATTAGCCTCAAATAGTGTTAAGAAAAAATAGCTTTAAAATATTTTTTATTATTATTTTAAATGTCTTATTTATAATAAAATAAATATATAAAAATACTAAATAATCAAAAGTTTTGTAGGTTGATTATTCGCTTAGATACATAGCATCAAAAAAAAAAATCTAGGACTATTAACATTATTTTTACATGTTAAAAAATTTGGTTCTGGTTGTGGCAAAACACAGGGCAAGTTACTCGTATATTTTTTCATTGTAGATAATATGGCCTAAATTTTCCACCCATTTTGTCTATGTGTAGCTTCGTACTTTTTCTGTTTATGTGATATTACATCTGAAATATCATATATAAAAAAGCAGCAAAAATTATTTTTTAACAAAAACAACACCGACTAATGAATTATTTCAAGTATTATTCTAATTATTATTATTATGATTATCATATTTATTATAGCTGCCATTATAATTATTGTTGTAAATAATTAATATTTTAATATTAATTATTATTGATAATATCATCGCTCCCACCACCATTATTGTTATAAAAAGAAATTTAATGGTTTTTTTTAAAATTTAATCCTCATATTATTATATTAAAAGTATTTTAGAACATTGAGATTAAATTAATTTGAGATTTAAGAGAAAACTTACTTCATTTATATATATATATATATATATATATATATATATATATATATATATATATATATATATATATATATATATATATATTTTAAGGCATTAATATTAAATAAATATCAAAATATATAATTAGCCTCATGTATTTTAAAGAGTAAATACCTTTAAAATAATTGTTATCATTATTTTAAATGTTTTATCCATAATAAATTGAATATATAAAAAACTAAATAATCAAAGGTTTGTAGATTGATTATTTCTCTCAGATGTATAATATCATAAAAAAATCTAGGATCATTAACATTTTTTTTACATGTTAAAAAATTTGGTTCTGAATATAGCGAAGTGGAGGGCAAGTCACATGTATATTTATACACTGTAGATACTTTAATATAATTTTTAAAATATTTAAATTTAAAAGTAAAATATTGACATATAACAGCCAATTAGGTAGACGATCATAATAAAATTAAAAACAAAACTTCCCTGCTCTAACCCTTTTACCTAAGTTAATGAATAAAAAAGAAAAAAGAAAACATGTAAAAGGAAGCGAGCTAAACCCCCTGCAGAGTAGCTCTCCTTTTTTTAACAATTACGTATGATTTAAATAGCGCGGGAAAAACACTATGGATTGCTACAATATTTTTTCCACGCCATTTATATTATAGGTAATACGAGTGAACTTGCCCGCACGCTGCGCTTGGCTTTTTTTATATAGAAAACTGATTGATTTTATGCATGTTATATTTGATTATTGTAATATTGAAGTACTAAAATTGTGATTTAAAATATTTGTTAGAAACGGGGGTTTTCCCGCTTAAAAGTGACTGGATGGTGTTACTGTCAAAACTCTTTTGATAATTATTTAATCTGTAGATTATACAATTGAAATTGAAAAAACTCTGCTAAAATGATTGGCGTGCCCCGTGTAACATATAGATTGATTGTTGTGCATGTTTTATTTGTTTCATTAATAATTTCATTAGCAAATAGTTAAATTACAATCGTTGAATTTTAGCATAGATAGTAATTTGTTTTATGCAATAAACAATGTGATTGATAGTTTCGTTTTAACTACCTTGGTAATAATGTACTTGGTAGATAGTAAAATCACAATTGATAAAATTGACCAAAGATATATTATTTGTTGTGTGTAACATATTAATGGTTTGTTGGTAATGTTTGAACTACTTGATGAATACTTTATTTGACAGATAGCAAAAATACAACTGCTAAAATCTATAAAAAAAATTTCATATTTTTTCTTTATATTAAAAGTATTATAGAGAAATAAGATTAAATTAATGTGAGATTTCTAAAGAAAAGTCAGTTTATTTTTTTATATACATTTAAAACATTAACATCAAAACAATATCATAATATATAATAATTATTATTACTCTAAATTTTCTATCTATACTAAAATAAATACATATAAAACTACATAATCTTCAATTTTCAAACAAATTATTTAACTCATATGGATAGCATTAAAAAAAAAAATAGGACCACTAACATCTTTGTTATATATTCAAAAATTTGGTGTTGCCATTGGCGAAACATAGACAATTTTTATTTTATTATTATAGATAGTTTGAAACATTTTCTCAACTTGTCTTGTCAACGTGTGGTTTCATATTTTTTTTCACGTTATCTGAGAGCTGAAATATCATAAATTTAAAAAAGACGCATAAGTTATTTTTCAAAAAAAATAACATTGACCAAAGAATTTATATTACAATTCTTATAGCTGTCATTATAAATATTATATACATAATTAATATTTTAATCATTATTGGTCATACTATCGATAACACCATAACTATTGTTCAATTTTTTTTTAGTTTATAACATTTATTTGTCATAATTTAAACATTAAAAAAATCTTAATAACAGTGGAATTAAAAAAAATTGGAAGAAAAAACTAAGATCATGTACATATAAACATGAACAGAAATAAGAATTATGTAAAAAATATATAAAAAAAGGAATTGTTTTTCAAATAGCAATGAACAGTGAAAACCACAATTGAAATAAATATTCATTCCTGTTTGAAAGTGCGATCTCCTTTAGCTATGCTATAAAATAATAATCGTGGTGCCCGTAAGCTGATCCGGACACCCTGGTTATAAAAGAAAAAATTATAAGTGGAAAAAAAAAACCAAAAAAAATGTACAAAAAAGTGGGTGCGAGGATTATTCATGGCGCGCGTAAGATGTCCCGGGCACCCCGGTGAAAATATTTTTAAAATCATAGTCACGGAACATAATTTGAAAAATTATCTATTATGTTGTGAGATTAAATATATAATTGATTGACGTCAATTATATATTTAATTATGGTTAACAATTGTTTTTTTGTTTTGATTTACATTTAATATATTTATTTTAAAAAACATGTTAAAAAATCCACATGTTTTTTTATTAAGAAAATAAACGCGCACATGCCAAGTAACTAATATATTCTTATGTATCAAAAGATAGAAAAAGGAGCAGGAGATACATTTTAAAATAAGAAAAAGAAGTTAAAAATGGAGTTTCTATGTGTTCGGAATACATAGGATGCTACCTGTCTGAAAAAAACAATAATAATAATAATAAGTTGTTTGACACTTTGACTTGCAATATAAATCATCGTGGCGTCGTCAATGAAAAAACTGGCCACCGCCATGCTGTACCAGCCACCATTTTCCACACACCTGGGCACCTAGCAGACGATCTACTTTAGTTTCTTTAGTAGTAGTAATTCTCAGTTGTGTTTGTGATTGTCAAATTTTGAGACCTAACCTCATCAGAACTTTAGTTCCTGCTGCTGTTTCTCTTTGTTATCCAACTTGTATCGAAGTCAATATCGTTACTTAATGGGATCTCTTAGCAAATTAAATAAAGAGAACAAGAATCGTGAAGTTCAAGAATCTCCAGGCAAAAATTTCTGCATATTTGTTGTGGTAGTTGTGCAGGTTATGATAAATCAAGTGTTTGCCAATAGGCTTAATTTTCATTTCATAAACAGCTATTTATATATAAAAATAGTGATCTTCAAATTAACTAAATATAAAACGTGTTGTCATTTTACTATTTAATTTCACATTGCTCACCTAGACATAGTTCATTGTGGATTATTACAGTGAAATTATCATTTTACCTCCAGGACAAAAAAAAATTTATGAGATTTTTTTTACAAGTTAACAAATTTTCATGAATTGACTCTTAAAATCATATAATTTTATAAGTTAATTCGTGATTTTGATAACAATAGACCATAAAGTTAACCAGCATGTTGTCATTAAGGAACTGACATTGTTTGATTGACGAAATTAAGAAAATTCAAATTGTTTGAAGGACAAAATTGATGAAAAATCTTGTTGGGGGGCAATATCGATACCAACCCAATAGCTGAGGGGTGGGATATTAGATTGGATTCTACCACATCTACAGATGTCTAGGTCGTCGATATTAATGGGCTTGTCCAGGACAAGGACAAGGACTACACAAATTCTTGGTCTTCTGTTTATTTCACTGCCGCTCAGCCGGTCAAATTTATTATCTGGCCCTGTCCATCAGCTGCCTTAAGATGATTTGGAAACGAGTGAGGTGTGAGTTTCATCCGAGTCAACAACATGTTCTTAAAATAAAATTAAAACGACTCTAGTTTTACTGGAGTTTTTTCAAACTATTTTTTACTTACAAATATAGTAAAATAATATTACATGTCACTGAGCTCTTGCTGAACATTTGCAGCTTGTCTTTCTAAATCTGCCTTCCAGATATTTTTACCAAGCAAGCTCCGATGGTATCGAGAATTGCTATCATCATCCTTTTTTTATGTATTTCTCTCTTTAAAATTGCATCCTGCAAAAGCACAAGCATGGATCAAAGCTGGCTATTGGAATTCTGGCAATGACTTGCAAGTTTCTGACATAAATTCTACCCTCTATACTCACCTTATCTGTGCTTTTGCTAACCTTAATTCATCTTCGTATCGCCTGTCTATCCCCACCTCAGATGACCAGCTCTTTTCCGCCTTCACAAACACCGTAAAACAGAAGAATCCATCGATCACTACCTTACTATCCATTGGAGGCGGACTCGCAAACTATTCAACTCTCTCTGCAATGGCAGGCAATTCTACTTACAGGAAATCTTTCATTGATGACTCAATAAAAACAGCGAGGCTTTATGGCTTTCAAGGGCTAGACTTCAGCTGGGTTTCGGCATGGGTACACTCTTCGAAGAGTGGCGTGCTGCTATTGCTTTGGAGACAAGAAACCCTAGCCTGTCAGAACTCATCCTGACGGCAGCCGTTCAGTACTCGCCAAGACTGGATTCCGGGAGTTTCCCTATAGACTCTATACGGAGGAATTTGAATTGGATTCATGTACTGGCTTTTGATTACTACATGCCTACATGGGCTAACTCTACGGCTGCTTCCGCGGCGTTGTATGCTCCTGATGATCGTGATGCTAACACTGACTGATTTTGGAATAGCGGCATGGATTAATGGAGGATTACCGGCTAGTAAGTTGGTTTTAGGCTTGCCTTTCTATGGTTATGCGTGGAAACTTGCAAATCCGAATGAAAATTCCATCGGCGCACCAGCAACGGGACCAGCCGTTACAGAAGAGGGAGACATGACCTATAAACAAATCAATAATTATTCCAAAACACAAGGAGCAGTTGGTCCTATCTATAATTCCACTTACGTTGTAAATTACGTCATCGTGGGGTCAGATTGGATTAGTTTCGATGGTGTCGATGTTGTTAGAATTAAGGTTTCTTATGCTAAGGAGAAGGCCCTCCTCGGATATGTTGTGTGGGAAATCTCTCAAGATGACAACTGGGTACTCTCTCAAGCAGGTATGAGAATGTTCTTAAGCCACAAAATGAATTTTTGACCAATGTGATAACAATGATGTCAAGTGCTACGCCTTGATTGATTAATTTGATTGTCATGCAATATAGAATCTTGCCTGATATTCTTTTTAATCTAAAATCTTATGAATTCCTACTTGCTTCAGGGTAAAACCAAGAGGCCATCATCAGCTATTTGTCATTAAGGCTTGTCATAATGCAGGATTGTGTACCTACTCGCAGTTGATTTCCCTCACCAGCGCTGGCTGGCAGCCAGCGCTGGTTATATATATACTAGCTATATCGCACGCGCGTTGCCGCGGGTATTTTTTTGTATATAATTTAACATAATTAAATCAAAAACGATAAATTTTTATGATATAATTAAAAAAAATATATAGATTATGAGATAAAATGTATAAATTTTTAAGTACAGTTTGTTGCGCAAGCATAAATAATATTTTTTAGAATAAAGGTACAAAATTATAAAAGATTACAAAAGAGCGCGAACTATATAACATGCGGATCATTGAAAAAAAAATGTATGTTGACATGAAGAACGAAGCCAAAACCTTTCTTTAAAATGTGACATTTAATTTCCCTGCTAATTAAATCAAAGACTAAAGAAAGTAGAAAAAAATTAATAAAAGAGAGAATTAAAAATTATAATAGATGATAAAAACAAAAAATAAAAAATTAGTAGTTGATTATTATCATTTAACTTGAAAAATCAAAAAAAATTATCTGCTCTATGCCATGGGCTCAAAGCAAATAATTTTTATAAGATTTGCTGGATCGATATTAAAATATAACATTTATATATGCAAATTTTAATATAATGAAATAGATTAACAGGCTCTATTATAATAATAACAATATCGGAGTCATAACATCTAAAATTATCATTGTTATTACTATTAAAACAATAAAAATTATCAAATTATTCAGAGGGAAATCTTTTTAAGACAATAGGAAGCAAGAAAAAAAATTAAATTATTATTATTATTATTATTATTATTATTATTATTATTATTATTATTAAATTTGCGCTAATAATGAAAAGAAAAAAACCAAAGACTAAAAAAATCATAAAAACTCTACGAAAAGATAAAAATAAAAAATAAAATAAAATAAAATATATCATTATTATTACTGTCACAACAATAAAAATTATCAAATTATTCTGATAAAAAAAATTTGAAAAATAATAACAAAAGAGTAAGCAAGAAAAACAATTAAATTATTATTATTATTATTATTATTATTATTATTATTATTATTATTATTATTATTATTATTATTATTATTATTATGTTAATAATGTAAAAAATAACATAAATGAAAAACTATAAAAATCTTAAAAAATTTAACAAAAGATGAAACAAAAAAATAAAATAAAAATTATTTGGCAAGAAAAAGTCATTTGACTTGAAAATAAAAATAAAGAAACAAATAAAAAAAACTAAAAGAAAGAAGAAAGGGATTAAAAAAAACGAAATATTAATTTGGAAAACAATTTAATTATTATTATTATTATTATTATTATTATTATTATTATTATTATTATTATTATTATTATTATCACTATTATGTTAATAGTGAAAGAAACAAAAATCAATGAAAGACTAATAATATTCAAGAAACTTTAATAAAAGATAAAAAAACACAAAGAAAAAAATTTATTATTGCTATTACTGGCAAAACAAAAAATATTATCAAATTATCGGGAGAAAGAAAAAAAGAACAGAAGAGTAAGAACGAAAAATAATTAAATTATTATTATTATTATTATTATTGTGTTAAATACATTTATATATACATGGACAAAAGTAGGGATTATTCTAGAAATATAAAAAATAAAAGTATAAGGGCTGAAATGAAAATCAAATATAAAGGGATTAAATTAAAAAAAATAAAAGTCAAAGGGCTGAAATGCAAATTACATTTATAGTCAATTGAAATCGGGAGGACAAAATTGCAAAAATCGAACTTCTATACCGAATTAATTGAGGGTATATACGACTAATCCGGAAATCAAAAAGTCGGAGGACCGAAGTGAATCTTTGAAATTCAATTAATTAAAATCGGAGGACCCAATCGAACTAAATCAAAACTTATATAACAAAAAATCGGGACCAAAAAGCGAAATTCAAAGTCAAAGGGACCGAAGTGAAAAAATAAAAAAAATCGGGGGACTCTCCCGCACATTTACGCTGCGAGAGAGAGAACAGTGGCCGACGGCTTTAACCGGCCTCCGCCGCGTCCACGGACATTTGGTGGTTACACGCGCCACCGCGGGAGGAAGACCACGCTGCGGCGCCTCGGGATGGCCTCCGGTAGACAATTTCCGGCCACCGCATGACGTCGCACGCGCCACCTAAACAGGGCGTGAGGCGAAAATCGTCTGGCGCGTGCGCCTCACGCCCTGACAGACACCGATTAAAAAATTGAAAAAATAGGGCCAATTACCGTTCTGTATGTATATATATGTATGTATATATATGTATGTATATTTAAATATTGTATTAATAATCATAATTTCATAATGCAATGAATAATTCAAGTAAATTGGACACTTCTTTTTATTCTTTCATTGAACTACTTGTAATTCCATCACGAACTACTTGTAAATCGATACGTGAATGTCTGTGCGATCTCTAACTATTTGATCGAGGAACAATATCTAGTAAAATATTATCTGTAACAAAATTAGAATTGCGAGGCAGAAGTTATATTGGGATCTACTTCTAATATATTTATTGATATTTTAATTAAGTTTTTAGATTTTTATATTATTTTAATATTTGGGTCTATCCAATCTATTTCCTGTTTGTAAATTTCATCTCCGTTGCATGTTTATTTACTGTATACTGTCACCACAGCTTGGAGATATATCGAGATCAAAGTTCACGCAGCATGAAATGACTGAAACTTGTTCCTTTTTCTGCAATTATGCGACCCCCACAATAATTGAAAGCAACAACCAAACAGTTCTTTGACGTTAGGTGCATTCACTTTAATGGTGATTCTGACATTTCTTTTCTTCTTACATTGCTTTGTTAGTTTACTCCAGCTTGGTCTGGGTTTTTATGCGCTTCTCTGTCATGGGACCCATATGTAAGACATTCATTACACCCTCCCTGGCAGAAGACGAGACTGCCCTGTTGACTTGTTGGCGAAAATGTTTCATTTCAATTAAAGAAAATATGAAATTTATTTTTTTTTTCAGTTTAAATTTTGATCTATTTTAAATATTTTAGCTCAATAATGATTGAAATGTTTTGGTTTTGTTTTGTCTCTTCTATTTCGGTCAAATAGTATTTTTTAAATTAATAGATAATTTTATAATATTAATCATATATTTTAATCTAACCGTTAAATTGAGATGAAATTTTATTAGGAGTCTCTTGACATATTTATATATATCATGTTAAAATTTCAGAGCAATCAGATAATATAATGATATTACGAGAATAGTGATAATATTCTCGTAATATTATATATGTTCATAATTTTGTTTAAAAAAATCATTTTATTTTATTTATTTTATATTAAATTGCAAAAATCTAAATAATTTTATTTTTAAATTTGAATTAATTTTGTTTTGAATTAATATATATATATATATATATATATATATATATATATATATATATATATATATATAAACAGCACACAAAAATACTCTAAAATTAAAATATTTTATTCTAATTAAAAAACAAAACATCAATATAAAGATAATCGACAAACTTGTTGACTCAGCTCATCCTATTTATCGCCTCAAAAATTGAGGAATCACATCTTTTCACCCTTTCAAGACAAAGGCTGTAACCTGTCAATTAATAACAAGCCTCACAGTTGACGAATCATATATATATATATATATATATATATATATATATATATATATATATATATGTGTGTGTGTTTTTCAATGATTTTAATGTAATTATATCCCAACAAAATCATTTTAATATATTTTATACAATAAACTAAAAGAGGTCAGGAAAACACTGTAGCTTGTGAGTGTTTTCACTGTGGATTTCAATAGTATATTTTTGGATCGGTTCGATTCTCGGTTCGGTCGGTTTGATTGGTTTGGCGGTTTTCTGATTTTTTTTTATCATTATTTGCATAGTAAAATAGCGTTTTTAGCCCTCGAAAAAGACAAAACCGGTTATAGGTGAAGGGGCTCCGCGGTAATTGCATAATTTCGGACCGGACCGGTCCGGTCCGGTCCGCTTACCTTTTTTTGATAATTTGATAATGTTTTTTAGGTTTTTTTCTCTTGGGATAATTTGATAATTTTTATTGCTGTGACAGTAATAATAATGATAATTTTTATTTTAGTTTTAGTTTTTTTGTTTGATCTTTTGTTAAAGTTCTTAGGATTTTTTTACTCTTTCATTTTTTTTCTTCTTTCATTATTAACACAAATATAATAATAATAATAATAATAATAATAATAATTATTATTATTATTATTATTTTTATTAGTATTTAATTATTTTTTTTAGGTTTTTTTTCTCGAGATAATTCGATAACAGTAATAACAATGATAATTTTTATTTTTATTTTATTTTTTTGTTTGATCTTTTATTAAAGTTTTTAGGATTTTTTTAGTCTTTCATTTATTTATTATTTATTTAATAATAATAATAATAATATTTTAATTGTTTTTCTTGCTTACTATTTTGTTAATATTTTTTTTCTCGGAATAATTTGATAATTTTTATTGTTTTGATAGTAATAGCAACAATAATTTTAGATGTTACGACTCCGATGTTGCTATTGTTATAATAGGATGTGTTAATATATTTTATTATATTAAAATTTGCATATATAAGTATTATATTTTAATTTTGATCCAGCAAATCTTATAAAAATTGTTTGCTCAGCCCGCAACGTAGAGCGGATAATTTTTTAAATTTTCAAGTTAAATGATTTTTTTCAGCTAATAATTTTTATTTTTGTTTTATTATCTTTTTTTTTCCTCTTTTATTAATTTTTTTTATGGTTTTTTTAGTCTTTGATTTAATTTTGCTTTTTTTCATAATTAGCGCAATAATAATATTATTAATAATAATAATTTTAATTTTTGTTCTTATTTGTTTTTCTGTTAAACTTTTTTGTATTTTTTTCTCGGGGTAATTTATTAATTTTATTATTTTGACGGTGATAGTGATGATAATTTTAAATGTTAAAACGA
Source organism: Salix viminalis (assembly GCA_029228465.1). Lineage (NCBI taxonomy): Eukaryota > Viridiplantae > Streptophyta > Magnoliopsida > Malpighiales > Salicaceae > Salix > Salix viminalis. Next base: position 7,877,737 of record CM055432.1, read on the forward strand.
TGTAACTGTTGTTATAATAAAGTATGTTCATCTGTTTTATTATATCAAACTTTACATGTATAAATATTCTATTTTAATCTTAATAGTTATAAAAATTATTTACTCGACCTACGACATAGTGCAAGCTGACAACACCATTTCCTTTATTTTTTTGTTGAAAAACTTTCAAGGCAATTACCTATTTCCGTCTCTTTGATATTAAAGCTTCAATATTATTATTGCGGTAGAGTGTATTGATGTATTGTATCATATCAAACTTTGCATGTGTAAATATTATATTATATTTTTAAATTAGTAAAATCTATAAATTACTTCAAATCTAACTATTATAAAAATTATATATTGCCCGCAACGGAGTGCGGGCAATCTAACTAGTTTTTAACATATTATATAAAATCATTTTTTATATAAAAAACTGAAAAGTTTTTTATCGAAATTCTCCATTCCAAAAACTGAAAGAACGAATCGCATTTTGGTTTTGATGCGATTTTAGTTTTTTGGAAGGTTTAATTACCTCAATTTATACAAATCCTATAGCCGAAGGATGCCGCAGAGAAGTGGATTAATCAGTCAGCTAGGGCGCATGTGTCCAAGATTCCATGTATATCAAGCACCTGGCACTCCACTATGCATCAGCTTTCCCAATCTTATGGCAATCAGAAAAACCATCTGGAAGTCGTTATCTAGAATCGTACGGATGACCTTCCAGATTAACACGTTCATCTTAGAAAGCCCTTTGATCCTCTCTACCTTAGCCTTATTTTCTCTCTGATAATGGGATGTTAGTGTGAGAATGTAGAACATGTAATCTGGGGACCATGACCATATATATAGGCAACCAAGTGTCTTTTGGTATTCATGCCTTTTGGCATTCCCACCCTTTGGTATTCCTATTTTAGCTCATTACTAAAATAGAAATAACCCTATAATCTCTACACATTAAAAGTCCACACCCTATTAGATACATCAAAACCCAATTGCCTAAAAAATACTTAGCAGATCATTTTTAATTAGGCTTCACCTTATTTGACAGTTCACAAACACATAATTATTCTCATATAAGCCCAACGTTGGATTAATGATCCAACAATCTCCCACTTGGGCTATATGTATAACCTTATAATTATGTTTTGCAAAAATAACCAAATGAGCTCAATCTTTGTTGTCATTAACAAATGTATCTATAACCAATCCGGTCCAGTAATCATACCAACATAGGATCTAAGCGGTTTTTCGTTACAATTATCGTAACTCAACCTATCATAGGTGACATGGATCATGATGTGGATGTGTAGCATGGAAATTTCATGCAATATGATCTTAACATGTCTATTTCCAACTGGTCCACCCTTAAAACCTTAGTGAGATCAAATCATACTAAAATCAGAGTGTAAATTAAACCAAAGACTTTCTTTCTGCAGAAAATAACCTCATAAATATCCATAAACTGAAAAATTGTCTATATTATAAAAGCTAATGAAATTACAAACTCCCTTTAAAACTGAATATTATCAATTGCCAAAACACCCATACGAGCAATATGCTCATGAAACATTTTGGGTGGAAATCCCTTAGTAAGCGGATCCGCAACCATGAAGTTTGTACCGATATGCTCTATAGACAACTGTCCACTCTGAACTCTTTCTTTAACAACTAGGAACTTAATGTCGATGTGCTTCAACTTTGACGAGCTCCTATTATTATTGGAATATAAAATTGCCGATTTGTTGTCACAAAATAATTTTAGTGGTCTTTCAATATCATCCACTATACGCAGCCCCGTGACAAAATTCTGCAGCCATACCCCATGATTGGATGCCTCATAACATGCTATGAACTCAGTTGCCATCGTGGAAGAGGCTATAAGTGACTGTTTAGCACTCTTCCAGGAGACAACACCTCCAGCTAGCATGTAAATATAACATGATGTAGATTTCATACTATCTTGGCATCCAGCAAAATCAGATTCGCTATACCCAATGATCTCCAGAGTAGCCAAACTCTGATATGTGAGTATGTAGTCTTTTGTTCTCTGTAAGTACCGTAAGACCCGTTTAGCTGCTTTCCAATGGTCTATTCCTGGATTGCTTAAATATCTGTCTAGTATCCCAATAATGTACGCAATATACGGACGCGTACAAACTTGAGCATACATTAGACTCCCTACTACTGAAGCATAATGAATCTTCTGTATTTTCCTTTTCTCAAAGTCATTCTTAGGGCACTGATTGAGACTAAATTTGTCTCCCTTAGCCACAGGGCTATCTCCTGGTTTACAGTCTTGTATGCCATATCTCTTAAGAACCTTTTCGATATAGCTCTTTTGTGATAATCCAAGAATACCTCGAGAGCGATCTCGATGTATCTGAATACCTAATACAAAAGAGGCTTCACCAAGATCTTTCATCTCAAAATTCTTAGCTAGAAATTTCTTGGTTTCGTGCAATAAGCCCATATCGCTGCTGGCAAGCAAGATGTCATCGACATACAGAACCAGGAAAATATATTTACTCCCACGGAACTTATGGTATATACAATCATTGACCAAATTCATCTCAAAACCAAACAAGATGATCACTTGATGAAACTTGAAATACCATTGTCGAGATGCTTGTTTGAGTCCATAGATGGATTTCTTAAGTTTGTCAACCATATTCTTTGGGTCTCCAGACACAGTTTTCTGGTTGCAACATATAGATCGTCTCATCAATGTTACCATTGAAAAACGCTGTCTTTACATCCATCTGATGTAACTCAAAATTGAAATGTGCCACCAATGCCATTATAATTCTGAAAGAGTCTTTCGAAGATACCGGAGAGAAAGTCTCTTTATAATCGATACCTTCTTTCTGTGTAAAGCCCTTTGCAACAAGACGTGCCTTGTACTTCTCCACATCACCTTTCGAATCCCTTTTGGTCTTAAATATCCATTTGCAACCAATGGGTCTCACACCTTCAGGTAATGGGACAAGATCCCACACGTTGTTGTTTTTCATTGACTTAATCTCCTCATTCATAGCATAAATCCACTTTTGAGAGTTAGAACTTTCAATGGCTTGATGCAAGCTGATAGGATCATCTTCCATCACACCAATATCTATCTCATGTTCTTGGAGAAATACAATATAATCATTTGATATTGAACTTCTTTTCTCTCTAGTGGATCTTCTTAATGACATAGATTCTAGAGGTGCTCGAGGTTGTTCTTCTAGAACAATTTCTTGAATAGGAGGTGCTTCAACATTGTCTTGATTTGTTGTGTTTTCAACATGGTCAAAAATATAATCTTTACCAATGCTAATTACACCTGTGGGAATATCAATATATTCCTCTTCAAAGACAAAGTCTTTATCTTTATCACCTCTCGCAAACTCGACATCCTCAAAGAATCGGGCATTTCCCATCTCGAAAATCGACCTAGTTGTGGGATCATAAAATTTATACCCCCTGGATCTTTCCGAGTATCCAATAAAATAGCAACTTACCGTCCTAGAGTCCAGTTTCTTTTCATTAGGCCTATAAGGCCTTGCCTCAGCTGGACATCCCCAAACATGCAAGTATTTTAGACTAGATTTCTTACCTGTCCAATGTTCATAAGGGGTTTTGGTAGTGGCTTTAGTGGGTACTCGATTAAGGATATATGCTGCAGTCTTAAGTGCTTCTCCCCAGAGTGATTCTGGTAAGGTAGAATGACTAATCATACTCCTTACCATGTCCTTAAGCGTTCTGTTTCGTCTTTCAACAACACCATTCATAGTGGGCGAACCTGGCATAGTGTACTGTGGGACGATACCGCATTCATCTAGGAATTTAGCAAATAGTCCTAGACGTTGTTCTCCTGAACCGTCATATCTACCATAGTACTCACCACCAAGGTCAGATCTGACGCTTTTAATCTTTTTACTGAGTTGATTTTCAACTTCAGCTTTATAGCTTTTGAACACATCCAATGACTGTGATTTTTCACTTATGAGATTTACATAGCCATATCTGGAAAAATCATCTATGAACATTATGAAATATTGTTGACCATTCCAAGCGACCGTAGGAAATGACCCACAAATATCCGTATGTATTAGTTCTAAGATGTTCATAGTCTTATTGGCTACAAATCTCCTTGTATTGGTTTGTTTACCCTTAATACAATTAACATAAATGTCAAAATTTGCTAAATCTAAGGGATCGAGAATTTCATCTGACACAAGTCTCTCTATTCTCTTTTTAGAGATATGACCTAATCGTTTGTGCCATAATACACCTGAATTCTCAGTAGTTAATTTTCTCTTGGTATCTCGTGTACTTAATTGAAGGGATTCATTAAATGAAACAATTGTATCAATCAAATAAAGATTTTCATAACTAGATAAAGAACCGGAACCAGATAATTTGGAATCATAAAACAAACTAAATTTTCCATTTCCGAATGAACAAGAATAACCAGATTTGTCCAAAGCAGGAATAGAAATCAAATTCTGTCTAAAAGACGGTACAATAAAAGTTTCGTTAAGATCCAAATAAAGTCTGGTCTTTAACAATAATCTAAATTTTCCAATTGCCTCAACTTCAACCGTCTTGCCATTGCCTACATAGATGTATCTTTCAACATCATTTAGCTTTCGGCAACTTAGGCAACCCTGTATAGACACACTGATGTGAGTTGTTGCACCAGAATCTAACCACCACGTGTGTCTAGGTACTGAAGTTAAATTAACTTCAGAACAAACCAAAACAAGAAGCATACCTTTCTTAGCACGCCAAACGTGATAGTTAGTGCATTGCTTCTTTTTATGCCCTTCAGCACCATAAAAGAAACAACTACTACCAACAGAATCATGTGATTTTGTTAATTGTTTCTTTTGAGGTACTGTACCTGCAACATCCTTAATGTTCTTTCTTTTCCTTCCCTTGCCTTTATACTTCATTGAAATGAGACTTGTCAAGAGCATACCGATTTCAGCCTTTTCATTCTTGACAAATCTCTTTTCAATATTGGCAAGGAATTCCTTAGCTGTAGTGATTTGATCAGACATTGTGCCCCTGAATACTTCTGGAATGGCTCTCTTCATGATCATCATACACATGCGATTTGATTTCTCCCACCTTTCCATATCCCTCTTTTCATCAGAGGTACTCTCATCCTTAAGAGGTGGGGGAGAATCAGTCATTAACGCAAGGTCGAGATCCATAACTCCAAGAACAATCAAAAGATTGTCTTTCCAAGATTTGAAGTTAGAGCCATTAAGCATAGAAATTGAGTTGATACTGGCAGTTATATTAGCAGGATTAATCGCTGAAAAGAGAACAACAACAATTGAAACAAGCTCACAAACAAAACTTATCTTAAGAGCAAAAAATTAATTCAAATAAAGGTAAAACCCATCTTAAGATATCGAGCACTCCATTAATATTTTATCTTTGGATAAAAGATTAATTTGTAAGTGATATCTTAATGTAGTAATCAAACATTAATAATAAGAACATGTCAAAAAATAAATTGGCCTTTGGGTCAATTAATTAGTCACATGTAAAACCAAATAATCATCACATGTTGATTACTACATGTGCGCATACATTTACTTTAAATATTGACCTTCCTTTGGGCCGATCAATAAGAAAATAAATCGCATACACATAACCCTTTATATTTTAAAATAAAATTAATCTCCACAAAAGAGATCACTTTGGTGACATATTATTTTAATTAACTTATTGCAAAATATATATCAATATACCAATATTTGAAAAATAAATTTGCACCGATTTTTTTTTTGACAAAGTCAACTGTTAACTTTGACCTTGCGGCTGGACCGGGTTGAGCCAACTCGGATCCTAAACCAGCCTGCTGAATCTATATTTTATTATGGGTTAAAATTTTGTACAGGTTAAAGCCCATAATACAACATAAATTATGTGGACTTAAAGCCCACATCTTCTATTTATTTATTTGTTGTGAGCCGAAGCCCACAGCCCTAGAAAACAAACTGTCACAAGCCCGTTAGGGCTGTGAAAAGCTAATCCCAGGGATTATGACCCCTGAGAAATGAAGTGCCCGTTTGGTATTGCTGTGGCGCCGGAGGTTTGAGAAAAGTTGTAGTGTGAGTGTTTGGTTAATGACAATAAGCAGCAAAACTGCTTTTTTCCCAACTGAAAAATTAGTTGGATCGGCGTTGCAAGAAATGCAGTAAAATGCTGCTTTTCTTGCGCCCGTTACTGCAGAGAAAGGAGAGAAAGGGTGAATAATATATATATATATATATATATATATATATATATATATATATATATGTTTATTAATATAAAAATATATTTTTAATATTAAAATAATCTAAAATTAATTAAAATATAAATAATGTTTACAATATATGTTTATTAATATATAAAATATATTTTTAATATTAAAATAATCTAAAAAATATTTAAAATATAAATAATGTTTACAATATATGTTTATTAATATAAAAAGTATATTTTTAATATTAAAATAATCTAAAAATTAATTAAAAATTTAAAAAATTTAACCTTAAACTCAACCACAGTTTTAACTAAACACTTCACAACTTATTTTGAACCGCAGCAAAAGTGCTTTTCTTGAAACTGTTTTTTTCAAACCTCAACCACAAAAGCAAAAGCAATACCAAACAGGCTCGAACTATGTCTGCAGCCGTAACGGCTTCAGTCTTTAATTATCTTCTGGAAGACCCTGACAGTTGTTACAAAGCTCTGTAACAGCTGCCCCTTATCGTTTCATATTCCTTTTTTTTTTTCATCTTCACAGGCTGGCCAGTTGGATTTCCTTATACCGTCAGGTGCCCAGTTTAATTTTCCTTCAACTTCACTAACCTTCACCAGCGCTGGCAAGGCCAGCGCTGGTTGCGTCACCTAAACTGGCAGCCACGGGCTGCCAGTTGATTTCCCTCACCAGCGCTGGCTGCCAGCCAGCGCTGGTTATATATATATTAGCTATATCGCCCGCGCGTTGCCGCGGACATTTTTTTGTATATAATTTAACATAATTAAATCAAAAACGATAAATTTTTATGATATAATTAAAAAAATATATAGATTATGAGATAAAATGTATAAATTTTTAAGTACAGTTTGTTGCGCAAGCATAAATAATATTTTTTAGAATAAAGGTACAACATTATAAAAGATTATAAAAGAGCGCGAACTATATAACATGCGGATCATTGAAAAAAAGATGTATGTTGACATGAAGAACGAAGCCAAAACCTTTCTTTAAAATGTGACATTTAATTTCCCTGCTAATTAAATCAAAGACTAAAGAAAGTAGAAAAAAAATTAATAAAAGAGAGAATTAAAAATTATAATAGATGATAAAACAAAAATAAAAATTAGTAGTTGATTATTATCATTTAACTTGAAAATCAAAAAAATTATCTGCTCTACGCTGCGGGCTCAGCAAATAATTTTTATAAGATTTGCTGGATCGATATTAAAATATAACATTTATATATGCAAATTTTAATATAATGAAATAGATTAACAGACTCTATTATAATAACAGCAATATCAGAGTCATAACATCTAAAATTATCATTGTTATTACTATTAAAACAATAAAAATTATCAAATTATTCAGAGGGAAATCTTTTTAAGACAATAGGAAGCAAGAAAAAAATTAAATTATTATTATTATCATTATTATTATTAAATTTGCGCTAATAATGAAAAGAAAAAAACCAAAGACTAAAAAAATCATAAAAACTCTACGAAAAGATAAAAATAGAAAATAAAATAAAATAAAATATATCATTATTATTACTGTCACAACAATAAAAATTATCAAATTATTCTGATAAAAAAAAATTGAAAAATAATAACAAAAGAGTAAGCAAGAAAAACAATTAAATTATTATTATTATTATTATGTTAATAATGTAAAAAATAACATAAATGAAAAACTATAAAAATCTTAAAATTTTTAACAAAAGATGAAACAAAAAAATAAAATAAAAATTATTTGGCAAGAAAAAGTCATTTGACTTGAAAATAAAAATAAAGAAACAAATAAAAAAACTAAAAGAAAGAAGAAAGGGATTAAAAAAAACGAAATATTAATTTGGAAAACAATTTAATTATTATTATTATTACTATTATTATTATTATTATTATTATTATTATTATTATTATTATTATTATTATTATTATTATTATTATTATCACTATTATGTTAATAGTGAAAGAAACAAAAATCAATGAAAGACTAAAAATATTCAAGAAACTTTAATAAAAGATAAAAAAAACACAAAGAAAAAAATTTATTATTGCTATTACTGGCAAAACAAAAAATATTATCAAATTATCGGGAGAAAGAAAAAAAGAATAGAAGAGTAAGAACGAAAAATAATTAAATTATTATTATTATTATTATTATTATTATTATTATTATTATTATTATTATTATTATTGTGTTAAATACATTTATATATACATGGACAAAAGTAGGGATTATTCTAGAAATATAAAAAATAAAAGTATAAGGGCTGAAATGAAAATCAAATATAAAGGGATTAAATTAAAAAAATTAAAAGTCAAAGTGCTGAAATGCAAATTACATTTATTGTCAATTGAAATCAGTGGACAAAATTGCAAAAATCGGAACTTCTATACCGAATTAATTGAGGTATATACAGCCAATCCGGAAATCAAAAGTCGGAGGACCGAAGTGAATCTTTGAAATTCAATTAATTAAAATCGGAGGACCCAATCGAACTAAATCAAAACTTATATAACAAAAATCAGGACAAAAAACGAAATTCAAAGTCAAGGGACCGAAGTGAAAAGTAAGAAAAACTGGGGGACTCTCTTTCACATTTACGTGCAGGAGAGAGAGAAACGTGGCCGGCGGCTTTAACCGGCCTCCGCCGCGTCCACGGACATTTGGTGGTTACACGCGCCACCGCGGGAGGAAAACCACGCTGCGGCGCCACGGGATGGCCTCCGGTAGACAATTTCTGGCCACCGCATGACGTCGCACGCGCCACCTAAACAGGGCGTGAGGCGAAAAATCGTCTGGCGCGTGCGCCTCACGCCCTGACAGACACCGTTCCACCCTTGCACCCAATTCATGGTTTTTGTCTTATTAGGGGCTATAACCGTATTTAGCCATTTCAGAAAATATTAAAAAAAGAAAAAGTTGCGGCGGACCGGACCAGACCGGGCCGGTCCGGCCGCGCGCAATTATGTCGGCGCCCCTCAGCCGGATGCCTGTTTTTGTCTTATTACCGGGGACGAAAGCATCAATACACTGTTCACAACCGATTAAAATAAAAAAAAGAAAGGAAAAACCGAAATTAGCCCCGGTTGACCGTCTGTTTTTGCCGCGCGGACGAAGGCTAAAATCGCCTCCACACTATCGCAATCCACAATGTAATGTGAGAGGGTGCACGGTGCAACTATCCACACCTTTTATTTATTTTGTAATATTACCTTCACTGGTTATATATATATATATATATATATATATATATATATATATATATATATATATATATATTACAAAGAACCTAAAAGGATTCCGAAATTTGAACAGTAAATACTGTTCATCGTGACTCAATGTCACTATTCACCTACCCATTTGACCCGGTGCTTCGCGGGTGTACATCCTCTTTTTTTTTTTTTACTTTTTGAACAGTGTTTGCCCGATATTAGCCCCCGAAAAAGACAAAAAACGCCGTCATTTTCGGGGGCTGGACCGTCATTGACCGTTCCGGCCCGGCCCGGCCCGATTCGGCCGGCCGGTTTTTTTATTTTTTTAATGTTAGATTGAACAGTGCATTGACGATTTCACCCCCCAAAAAAGACAAAACCCAGTCTTGGGGGTGAGGGGTGTTCCGGTAATTAGCCAATTTTTTATTTTTTTTTCCTGACAACTGCTGGCGTGTCGCTGGACGCGTCGTCCGTTCCAACGCTCACGCGTTTTTCAGAAGGCGCGTGCGGCGTCCAAAAATGCCCAACCGTCGTCTAGAATGATTTCAGGCATGTTCTCTTCCACATGGGGCGGCGCATGTGGCAAGATGGTGTCCGGAGACGTGTCAATGGTCGTTTGAATTTTCACCCCCGCTTTCTCTCTCCTGCCTGCTCCAGATGACGTCAGCTAAACTGTTTTTTGTCAAAATTCATTTCAGTCCCTGAACGTTTTAATTTGTTATTATTGCCCTTAATGCTATTATATAGGTTTTCATTTCTTTCCATTTCGTCCCTCAATTGAAATTGATTATATATTGGAGTTCCAATTCGGTCCTCATTCTTTTAATTGAGTTGATTGGGCTGCAATTCAGAATTTTTTTGGTATCAAAATTTTCATTGATTACAATTTCATCCTTCCATGCAAATTTATTATAAATTCTTAATTTTTTCAGTATCAAAGTTTGATTTCTTTCAATTTTATCCTTCTATGCAAATTTATTATAGATTTCAGTTTCATTTCGGTCCCAAATCTTTTAATTCCAGGTTTTGTTTTAAATTATTTAATTTCAATAATTTGATTTGCTTCAGTTTTATTCTTGAAATTAATTATATTATTTAAAGTATGTCAAATTAATTATATATTTGTATATTTATGTCAAATTAAAATCTGTTAAACTAATTATATGTTCTAATATTTATTGAATATTATCGCCTATGAATATATATAGAGAGAGGAAAACATGACCTATGATTTTTTGAAGAAAAAATATTAATATAAGTTTTCTTAAATACATTTAATATAATAATATAATAAACAAATCAGATAACAAAAAAACAATATGGCTTCGAATTTTAATTTTGTCCTCTTTTTTTCAACTTTATTTGTTCAAAAAAATTACAATATTTTGGTTTTTAATATTTCAGATCTAATATTGTTGGGCAAAAAACACAATTCAACAAAAATATTTGACACATTTACCTAGATTTCAAATATATGCGAGCCACTTCCCGTTTTAATTACACTGTTCTTTTTAGACGGCAAATAAGTCATTATAACACGCAAAAAATATTATTTTCCTAGAAACATATTACAATATTTTTATTTACAGTGTGTCAGATCTGATATGACTAGGAAAAAATGGCAACTCCTAAAAAAAATATGACAAATTTACCTATGTTATCTACAATTAAAAAATATGCGCGTCACTTCCCGTTTCGATTAAACTTTTCTTTTTAGACGGCAAAGAAATAATTATTGCACGCAAAAAAATTATGTTTATTTTTAAAAACAAATTACAATATTTTTATTTATAATGCGTCAGATCTAATATTATTGAGGAACAAAAGCAATTCATAGAAAAAATGACAGATTTATCTAGGTTATCTACAATTAAAAAATATACGCCATTTCGATTACTCTGTAAAGTATGTGAGACTAATGTTTATTGAATATTATCACCTTAAAATATATATATATAGAGAGAAAAAAGACCTAGGATTTTTTTCTTAAAAAAAATTAATACCAATATTCTTAAATACATTTAATATAATAATTATTTTTCCGTATAATTTAATAATTTTTATTGTTTTGACAGTAATGGCAATAATATTTTTTTTTCTTTTGTTAAAGTTTCTAGGATATTTTTAGTCTTTCATTAACTATATGTTCTAATATTTATTGAATATTATCTCATAGGAATATATATAGGGAGAAGAAAACATGACCTATGATTTTTGAATAAAAAAAAATTAATATCAGTATTCTTAAATACATTTAATATAATCATATAATGAATAAATCGGATAACATAAAAAAAATTGTCTTCGAATTTTAATTTTGTACTTAACAAAATAATAATAATAATAATAATATAATAATAATAATAATAATAATAATAATAATAATAATAATAATAATAATAATAATAATAATAATAATAGTAATAATTTAATTGTTTTTCTTATTTACTATTTTGTTAATGTTTTTTTTTCTCCGTTTAATTTAATAATTTTTATTGTTTTGACAGTAATGACAATGATATTTAATTTTTTTTTTTCTTTTGTTAAAGTTTCTAAGATATTTTTAGTCTTTCATTAATTATATGTTCTCATGTTTATTGAATATTATCTCATAGAAATATATATAGGGAGAAGAAAACATGACCTGGGATTTTTTGAATAAAAAAAATTAATATCAGTATTCTTAAATACATTTAATATAATCATATAATGAATAAATTGGATAACATAAAAAAAATTTATCTTCGAATTTTAATTTTGTACTTAACACAATAACAATAATAATAATAATAATAATAATAATAATAATAATTATTATTATTATTATTATAATAATAATAATTTAATTGTTTTTCTTGCTTACTCTTCTGTTAATGTTTTTCTTTCTCCATTTAATTTAATATTTTTTATTGTTTTGACAGTAATGGCAATGATATTTATTTTTTTTCCTTTTGTTAAAGTTTCTAGGATATTTTTAGTCTTTCATTAATTATATGTTCTCATGTTTATTGAATATTATCTTATAGGAATATATATAGGGAGAAGAAAACATGATCTAGGATTTTTTGAATAAAAAAAATTAATATCAGTATTCTTAAATACATTTATTATAATCATATAATGAATAAATCAAATAACATAAAAAAAATTTGTCTTCGAATTTTAATTTGTACTTAACACAATAATAATAATAATTATAATAATAATAATAATAATAATAATAATAATAATAATAATAATAATAATAATAATAATTTAATTGTTTTTCTTGCTTACTATTTTGTTTATGTTTTTTTTCTCCGTTTAATTTAATAATTTTTATTGTTTTGACAGTAATGGCAATCATATTTAATTTTTTTTTCTTTTGTTAAAGTTTCTAGGATATTTTTAGTCTTTCATTAATTATATGTTCTCATGTTTATTGAATATTATCTCATAGGAATATATATAGGGAGAAGAAAACATGACCTAGAATTTTTTGAATAAAAAAAATTAATATCAGTATTCTTAAATACATTTAACATAATCATATAATGAATAAATCAGATAACATAAAAAAAATTTGTCTTCGAATTTTAATTTTGTACTTAATACAATAATAATAATTATAATAATAATAATAATTATAATAATAATAATAATAATAATTATAATAATAATAATTTAATTGTTTTTCTTTCTTACTCTTCTGTTAATATTTTTTTCCCTCTGGATAATTTAATAATTTTTATTGTTTTGACAATAATAGCAATGCTAATTTTTATTTTTATTTTATTTTTTTGTTTTATCTTTTGTTAAAATTTCTTGAATATTTTTAGTCTATCATTAATTATATGTTCTAATATTTATTGAATATTATCGCATAGGAATATATATAGGGAGAAGAAAACATGACCTAGGATTTTTTGAATAAAAAAATTTAATATCAGTATTCTTAAATACATTTTATATAATAATACAATGAATTAATCGAATAACATAAAAATATTTTTATTAATATTGTCGCCTATAAATATATAGAGAGAGGAAAAAATTGACCTAGGATTTTTTTCTTAAAAAAAATAATATCAATATTCTTAAATACATTTAATATAATAATATAATTAATAAATCTTATAAAAAAATTTTGCCTTTGAATATAAATTTGGTACTCTTTTGTTTAAGTTTATTTCTTAAAAACAAATTTACAATATTTTCATTTTTAATATTTTAAATATAATATTACCGGAAAAAAAATTAAACTAAAAAAAATATTACAAATTTACTTAGGTTATCTATAATTAAAAAATATACGGGTCACTTTCCGTTTTGATTCATATTCCTTTTAGACGGCAAATAAGTCATTATAGCACGTAAAAAAATTAAGTTCATTTCTGGAAAAAAATTAAATATTTTTATTTTTAATGTGTCAGATCTAATATTGCTAGGGAGAAAACTGGAACTCAAAAAAAAATTGCCAAATTTACCTAGGTCATTTACAATTAAAAATATACGAACCACTTTCCATTTAGATCAAACTATTCATATTAGGCCGGGGAAAAATTTATGTGTTACATATTTTATCTATTATAGTGTTACTGATGAAATATTTAAACAACTAATTACAGCATTTTAAAAATCAAATAGTTTTCTACATAGAAAAAACCCTAACGCAATGCGCGGGCAAGAATACTAATTATACGAGGCAAAAAACTTATTTCTAATATATTTGATCTATTGCGATTTCAGTAATTAAACATTACAATAACTTATTATAGGGAGAAAAAAAATATAACTTTTTTTCTTGAAAAAAATAATTACAATATTTTTATTTATAATGTATAAAATCTAATATTACCGAGGAAAAAATGCAACTCATAAAAAAAAATTATTTGCGTTATCTGCAATTACAAAATATATGAACCACTTTCCATTTTGATTATATATATTTTATCAATTATAATTATACTAACTAAATATTAAAATAATAAAATACAATACATATAAAAGCAATCAATTTTCTACATAGATAAAAAAAACCCGCCACATCGCGCGGGTATACCGCTCGTATTTATCTATATAAACATATAACCTGGCAGCCTACGACCAATTCATCTATAAATAACACTGGTAAATCCAGTGTTGATTATTTTAGTTTTTTAATTAGGCTTCACCTTATTTTACAGTCCACAAACACATAATTATTCTTATATAAGCCCAACGTTGGATTAATGATCCAACAGATCATTCATTCAAAATTATGGTTATGGAGCTAGGTCAGTTTATAATTCTACTTACGTAATGAATTATTTCGTTGCTGGATCAACTTGGATCAATTTTGATGATGTTGAGACTTGAGACAGTTAGAGCTAAGATTTCTTATGCGAAGGAAAAGGGGCTACTTGGTTACAACGTGTTTCAAGTGATTAATGATGACAATTGGGCTCTTTCTCTGGCAGGTTGGTAATGATTTCTTATTAGATTGTAAATTAGTCAGGAAAATTAAAACTCTGGTAGCTTTGCAATACTCTGCTTCAGACAGAATACCACCCCACATCTGCTGTCAATCTAGCATCTTGAACTCTAAAATCTGTGTTCATAACGACTAGGCTTTTGTTTATGCTTTGGTTTCTCTTGTGCCTGTTTAACATCATCCCTAGTAAAAAAAAAAAGGGTCAATTCTTTAGCCTTCTCTATGTGCAACCACACAGAAATGAGTAAGAGTAGATGAAAAAATATGTATTCAATTTGATGAGAGATTAATTTAGTGACCTGCATTAACAGCACAAGATGAGGTGCGGCAAGGAAAAAGGAGCTGGTTATGGCTAAAAATTGTGCTTCCAATTGCTTTGATCAGTGTCTTATTAGCATCGTTGATGTTTTACTGCAGAAAAAAACTTTTTGAGCGAAAAGGTAAACCTTAATCAATTGAGAGGGTTCACCATTTACTTTCGTTAATGGAATGACAAAAAGATGAACATTTCTGGGTTGCTTCCTTCTTCTGTTCTTAGCTGCAGGTACCAGAGTCTTAGGTGATAAGAGTTTATCTGGTAGGGAACTAGTTTATCAGCCGCTGCAGAAAATTTGATAGTGATGCTCCTGCCCTGCAAGTGTTCAGTTTTGAAAGCATTAAAGCAGCTACAAATAACTTCTCTAGTGAAAACCAACTTGGAAAGGGTGGGTTTGGCCCTGTTTACAAGGTATTGTATGGTTAATCCTCTCTATTTCTAACTGGAAATCTCACGTTTGGAACGATTAGTGTTCAGATTTTTAGGTTTGCTACAGGAAATAAGGCTAACATCAGGTGTCAAATTGTGCTAGGGAAATTTACCAAGAGGCCTGGAAATAGCAGTCAAGAGGCTGTCAGAGTCATCAACTCAAGGACTTGAAGAGTTCAAGAACGAGGTTTCGCTCACGGCTAGACTACAACACATAAATCTAGTTAGGGTTCTTGGATTTTGCTCCGAGAGGGAAGAGAAGATGCTAATATACGAGTACATGCCAAACAAAAGCTTGGATCTTCATCTCTTTGGTCTGCAATCTTTTTTCTCCACATTCTTAAATCATTCTAGTCATCTGTATCAGGAGGTCTAAACGGATGCCAAATTAATTTCGTTCTTCAGACAAGCAGCAATTAAAAGTTTCTCCTGTGCCATTTTTATGCAGATCCAATTAGAAGGTACAGCTTGGATTGGAGTAAGCGGGTTCGTATCATTGAAGGGGTTACTCAAGGGCTTATATACCTCCAAGAGTACTCAAACTTTACAGTAATCCATCGAGATTTGAAATCTAGCAACATTTTACTAGACGATGAAATGAATCCAAAGATATCAGATTTTGGCATGGCTAAACTTTTCAGGAAAGATGTGTACGAAGCAAACACGAGCAGAATTGTTGGAACTTAGTAAGTAGCTGCTTCCCATTAAAGATCATCTCCATATCATAGTCGTCATCTTCTTATCTGCTGTGCAGACTTATTTTTAACATTTCCAATATTGCAGCGGCTATGTTCCTCCTGAATATGTGAGGAAAGGCATATATTCCATCAAGTATGATGTTTATAGCTTTGGAGTTCTACTCCTGCAAATCATAAGTGGAAAGAGGAATACATGTTCTTACGGAGAAAACGAAAGCTTGAACCTCTTAGAATATGTGAGTTACTTGAATTCATATCATTTTTTACACCATTTTGATATGCTAGTGAAGCCGAGGCCTTTTACGAGGAGTTCCCAGCTTGAAATATGATGCAGGCATATGATCTATGGAAAAACGGTCGAGGAATTGAATTCATTGATCCATTTTTGAATGACTCATCCTCGCCCTGTAAACTAGAGACATGCATGCAAGTTGCTCTGCTGTGTGTCCAAGAAAATCCTGATGCCAGGCCAACAATGCTAGAAGCATTCTCGATGCTCAAAAGTGATGATTTCCTGGCCATTGCTACTCCTGAAGGTCCAGGATTTTCAGAAAAAAAAAAGGGGGACATGGAAACTGCATCCTCGTCCCAGCAAGTAATGTGTTCTTTCGATGATTCCCAGGTTTCCCAACTGCAACCCCGTTGACAATCCCAGCAAGTATTGTGTGTTCTTCCTTGCACTCTCATTAAATCTTTGCTAGAAATAGAGTAGAGCTTCTGCTGGAGTCTCCTTCCGGTGAAAAAACTAGGAACGGAGATTTGCCGGGTGCAATGAAAAAATATCGGTCTCAAACCGGGCCCAACAACAAAGAGGGGATGCTGTCCAGGATGGAGAAGGAGACTTTTGGGCTCGAAATGGAGTCTACAAAGAAAATGATAGGCTCAAAATCAAGGAAAGATGGGCTCAATACGAAGCCGATAAACAAAGGAAACAGGAGCTTCTTCGAAAGATAGGCCCATGATCGAGCCCTCTGAGCCCATTTCATTTCATTTTTTCCGGCGTTTTGAGAAATTCTCCATGTTAGCCATGTCAAACGACGTTGCGGCAACCGCCCACCCTCTATTAAGCCTGTTTGAGAAAGTTCTTGCGGTAGCTTTTTAAAATATTTTTCGTGCTGAAATACATTAAAATAATTTTTTTTTTATTTTTAAAAAAATTATTTTTGACATCAGCACATCAAAATGATCTAAAAATACCAAAATATATTCATTTAAAATGAATTTTTTTTTACCAAAAGCTGCGGCACAGCGGGTGAAACGCCGTGCCAAGCAGCTTCTTTGTCTATTTTACAAGTTATCAATGTGGGCGCCTATGTGAATATTTCACAAGTTTTTTTTTTATTATTATTAACATAAAAAATTGTGTCAGCTTCACTGCAATTTAATTAATTCTACGAATCTTAAAATTAATGATTATGTAAACTTTCAGTAATTATTAAATTAATAACTATAAGATTCAAACCTGAAACTACAAAGAGAGCAAATCTCTTACTCTCATACTCTTATAATTAGATTATCTACTCTTCTACACACACACATATATATACCTATTATTATAAAATGTTTGCAACCTTACCCTTTATAATACAAATTCATGTGTATAAGTATTCAAGATTATCAATTACATAACACGATACACACCTCCACACACAACCACCTAGGCATAACATTTTCTTTCTTTCTTCTGTACATTATATTTTTCTCTGTAATTTGCTAATTTAAAAAAAAAAAAATCATCAGTACTCGTTAAACAACTGTGAAAATGCGCATCATCATTTGAGATGTTTTCGACTTTATCAGAACCATATTACAGGAGAGAGATAAATTTATTTTATGAAATAGAAAAGTTGTCGAGCTTGCATATTTATATTTTTATGTCCTGTGTTTTATGGGCTCCATGTTGCTTCTGAGTTTACAATTTAATTAATTCTTGGAAAATTGTAAATAAACCAGGGCTGCATGGAAATGAATTCCAACTTGTTTTTCGTTAAACTTTAATTACTATTTAAAAAAAAAAGGTAAAATAATTTGATATGTATATCTCTGACTTATTCAAGCTCCAACATATTTCTTGACGACTTCTAGAGATGTCATAATATAATCATTTACCTGATCCTCAAGCAACCATTGTGAACATATTTTATCCTCAACATTATTCTCTTATTAGGGCAACTCCAATGCTGGAGCTATACGAAGAGCCAAAGCTAAAAATTCTTTCATTTGGCTTTTTGAGTCAAATTTTTGTCCTCCAACGCAGGAGGCATCTGAATAGTCAAAATAGCTATTGTCATAGTCAGTAGCTATTTCTACATGTTGAAATCAAAGAGCCAAAAAATAAAATAATATTTAATAATTGAAAAAATTCCCAGAACTCAAAACACTGATTCCCTTCAAAATTCCTTCGTTGATGTGATATATATTAAAAAATAATATAAATATATATATAAATAATATATATATATATATTAGAAAATAATATATATATATATATATTAGAAAATAATATAAATATATATAAAAAAAATAATGTAATATATATATATATATATATATTAGAAAATAATGTAACTATATAAAAAATATTTGTTTTTGTTTTTATTTAAAAATACCTCAACAAGAGTAAAAAATTATATACAAAATTAATAATTATATTGTTGGAGGGTTTTTTTAAAATAATTATTTAATTATATAACCTATTCCTATTAATTGTATAATTAATTGCATCATTAAACTACATACAAAATAATTGCACTAGATATAAAATAATATTAAAAAAAGGCTCTCTAAAATAGTTTTTACCATTGGAGCGCACATCAATAAAAAAACCATATATACACTATTCAAAAAATTATTTTAAAGATGTGGCTCTTCAAAATAGCTCCTCCCATCGGAGATGCTCTTATTAAAGAAAGATCTACCGAGAGATATTCTAATATAATCACTTACCTAATCCTCAACATGATCTCTTAATATGAAAAAAAAGAACTATTGAATGGGTGTCAAGTACGACTTCTAGAGATATTATTAAATAATCACTTACCTAGTACCAAAAAAGAGCTTAATTATTCCTTCGACATTGCCAGGATAAGCACAGGCATCCAGATCATGCACTGGCAAGAAATAAAGTAATGAAGAATTGTCAAAGTTTTTTTCATCTTCATGATCTCTTGATATTTCTCTATGTATATATATCGGTACAAACTGGTTCATCTCATTCCAATCGTTCTACTCTTTAATTACCGATATTTTGGATCCTGTTGTTTTAGAAATTCAAGTTTAACTTCATTTTCTTTACATTTTAACTCTTAAATGCTATGAGATAAGAGAGAAAGTCACAAAATATTTTAAAGAAGAAAATGCTTAAATGATCAATACGAGTAACCAAAAATGTCAACTTTTGTGTCAATGAGTTTGTCTTCTCGAGAATCGTTTAGTCAAGGTGGTTGTTTTATATAAACATGTATGGATATCTTGACTTATATGGATTGATAATGGGTAGGGTATCCTTACAATAAAATTTTAGTGTACATGTAACGATCCCATCCCATTATTGTTGATAAATGTTAATGAAATCCAATAACAAGATAAACGTGAATTGTCAAGGAACTATTTCATTTAAAAAATTAAGCTTTTACGTGAGACCTCATAATATAATTCATATTATTTTCTAATACACCCCATCAAGTAAAAGCTTTTTGGACTTGAAACTTATACAGACCCGCATTACCTTGTGTTTGGTTTTTCATCAAATAGAATGAGGGTGGTGAGATTCGAACTGGTAACCGTTGGGTTAACAAGGCTCTGATACTATATCAAAGAATCATCTCACCTAAAAACTTAATTTTATAGGTGAAACATCATAATATGATTTATATTATTCTCTAGCAACATTAGTGATAAATTTGGTTTATAAGAAAATATAATTTACTTTCCTTATAAGTAAGTGATTGACAAGTATGGTAACTATGCAACCATATTCTTATTTTTTATGTTTTAAATTAATTTTATAGCTAGGGATGACAATTTCATTCAAACCCGATAATTAGTTATTAGATCTGATTCGAATGAGTAAGTTCTTATGGATTCTTACATTATTCGATACATAATAAATATAACGTGAATATTTAGATAGGTTGTTAAACTTTTAACTCACAGACCTTTATATATATATGTTACTATTTTATTTTATATTTAATAATAAATAGTTATTAGTAGATGGATATCAATTGTGAATTTTCAAAACTTTATAAATAATTTATGGATATCTAGATTTTTCTTACCTTTTGATAATGGATATCCATCTACTAATAACTATTTAGATAATATTATGGATTTTTGCTTGTTGATAAGAAAATTTATATTATTTTTCATACAAGTAATTGACAAGCATGGTAAGTATGCAGCACATATTCATATATGTCACCTCTTAATAAATTTTTTTAGTTAATGATGACAACTTTATTTTGGAGAGTCTCTCCCATATTATAGCATAGCCCTCCTTTTCCAGTTGTGAAGTCCCTGCTGGGTTGAATGGAGGAGAGAAAGTTTGCTGGCTGCCATGGGTCGTTTGCCTCCTTTTCATCCCCTCTTTTCAACCATCCATTGATTCTTTTAAAATGGTCATAGTTTCATGGTCTAGGAAAAGAATATAGTGGTTCTTTTATTTTCTTGAAATTATAATTTTGGCGTTCTAATATAGAATTGAGAATCATATAAATAAAATTTAAAATTTGAGCTTAGAATTATATTTTTTCTAACTTTCATATCACTTCATTAATTTTATATTTAGTTATGATACATTACTCAGTTAATTGTATAACTAATACATTGTATAAAAATGAATCACATTATTTGATTAGTTGTGTTTTATATATATTTAAATATAAATTGTTTGTTAAAATAGCATTTGTGATTGGAATGCATAACTCAAACAGATCTCGGGATATATTTTTACTTTAAATTGTGGTGTTATAAATTGAAAAGGTTTCAAATAAAAGACTACAACTAAAGTTGTATATATCTATGCATCTAAGGCGACAAAAAAAGATATTTGGATCAAAATGTCCATCATTGAACTAGGTATGATTCCTAACATTGTTGATCTAATAGCGTCTCACCAAAGATCCAAGCATGTACTTTGACAATTTCCTTTTATTAGAGAAATCATGGAGAGGAAATATGTGAAAAGAGAGTGAGATTCTACTGTAGAGAATTGTGTATATCCCCTTACTAATACACTTTCTCAATAAAAAGCATGAACATCATATGAAGATATATGATATTAGATACATGAATGATTGATTTTAGTGTAAGTAAGGAGATTGTTAATTAATAAAGGCTTTTTATCTTTAATATCGAATTATATTTGATTAATGAATAATGTTTAATTAATAAATATAGACTAAATATAAATTTCATGGGACAAATATTTTGCAAGTGAGAGATTATTAGTGAATATACCTTATAGTCAATTGGTTGGTTACACATAACACTGATTATATTCATGTAAAACATATTTATTATTAATAAAGGGTTTTTTGTCTTTGATATTAATTTATATTTGATTAATGAATATAATATCTAATTAATATATCTAAAGTAAAGATAACTTTCATGGGACAAAATGTTTTGCAAAGAAAATTATAACATTATTATAATCATAAGATTCATATTACATCAAAATATTTTTCTTAAATGTTCTGGGTCAATGTTCTACAAAGGTTGAATATTAATTAGAGGTGTCGAGATTGATACATATTATATTCCATCCTTTATGAAAGAAAATAGTTTATCTCATAAATTAAGGTACACAAGATACTTGAAACTAATATGTAGATGTTTGTCAAATGACATGTACACTGAACTTACCCGCAAAAGAATTCCATAAAAGGTTATTTATGTCTATGGAAAGATTCTCATGATTATTGTGTAAGTAATCATTAGACTTGAGATACTAAATTATTTTATGTACAGAGTTATAATTTGATCATAATCATGCATTGTCCTAATTAATGGTAATAAATGGAAAGGTATTCGATATAATATAAACTATATGAAGGTATTTAAGTAATCATGAGAGGATTTCAAGTCTAAAAATAAAGAAGTTTTGGAGTCTTAGCGAACTATATGAAGGTTAATTAAAAACATATTATGCTTGTTCTCAAATAATATCGATTGTGAAAGCCCTGTCCAAGGTGGAATGAGATTTGAAAATAAAAATTAAATCTTATTCCAAGAATTAATAACTATAATGTTGAAAATAAATATGATTTGACAAAGTAGACACGTTTTATATTATAATATCTAAATTGAACATTGTTAATGAAAAAATAATAATTACACTAAATAACAGTCATTGAAAGGTTAAGTTAAACAAAATATGATTATTTCAATATTTTAGAGATCATGAAAGGTTGCTAGACATTATACTTTATCTTCAAATATAAATAAATAAATTATTAAATTAGATTATTTAATCTTATTTTATTTAGGATTATGATTTATATTTAGGCCAACTTATTAGATAACATAATGGGTCATAAATATGAGAACCATTGGTTAAAAATAAAATGAAATGATTTATCGAATGTGACTTGATTGTAAATAAATTTTAAAAATTATGGACTAGAATGTAAATAATAAAAGATATTACAATTTTATACGTAGAAATAATCAAGTAAAGACTTGATTGAATATATTTATCTTAAAATAATATATGTGATATTATTTTAAGGAGAAAACTAATATTTTTCTATTAATAGAGTTTCTAGGTTTTTCTATAAATAGAATGGTTATGCCTTTTATTTCATAAGAAAAAGAGAGAAGGTGAGAAAAGTATAAAACATAAGCACCTAAAACACAGGAAAAAAAAAGAATTATAACTCTAACTTATAATAATCTCTCTATCCTAAAAGGGTTTAAAAGATTTTTTTTATTGATGATTTGTGTTGATTACTATTAGAGGAAAAACTTGTGGTTTGCGATAACACAACCTTAAAACAAATATTCAAAGCAAAAAAAAAAAAATCTAATCTTTGGGTAATCTTTACATAAATCTTAAACAACTCTAGATCTGTCTGACATGATCCTTAGAACTCTTGAAAAATTTAAATTTACCAATCTTGATTTGTATCTCTAATTCACGAAACCCAACATCTATAACATGATTCAAAACTTGAAGAGGGCATTCTCTTCTGGTTGTTTTACATAAGCTATAAGGGAAAAAAATGTTTTGAGCTTCACTCTACAACTTTAAGAGGTGTAATGACTGCAATTTTATGTGGTGAAATGTATGAAGTTGGCAACATGAAATTGTTGGGTTTCCTAAATATTATACATAAGGAAAACAATGAAATAATTTTTTTAGGATTTTCTAGGATCTCATTAGACAGATCTAGAGTTGTTTAAAATCTTATTATTTAGATTTGAATAACTCTTTAAAGGTTGAGTTGTTGCAAACCACAAATCATCTAATTATCCAACCTCCAACAATGATCTACATGAACCATCAGTTATTTATGAGAGAAAGATTGTTATGTATAAAGTGATAGCTCTTTATTTTATGACTTTCATAGTTTTACTACTTAATAGAAAATAATCTTAGCAAAATAAGAGACATAACATATTATTTATAGGAAATTATGAAAACCCTATCAATCGACAAAGTATCAATTTTCCCCTATATAATATTCATATATTACTTCAGGATAATTTTAGATATTAACTCGATCAAGTTTTTACTTGATTTTTCTAGATCTAGAAATATAATCCCTATATTAATTATTTTTAGTCCTTAATTTCTAAAATACATTTTAATCAAGTCATACTTAATTAACTCATACCAATTTAATTTCTGACTACTAGTTTTTAATGTGTGTGACTCATTATGTAGCTAAAATGTTGTCCCAAATATAAATGGTAAGTATAATTAAATATATTATTGCATGGCTATAATGGTGTATTTTCATGGCCTAATTTGATTTGAAAAAAGACTTTGATTATTTTCTTCTTTGATGGACTTGAATTGCTTTGAGAGAACTCTTAAGTATTTGTGTTTGGTTTTTAGTCTTTTGATTCTCGTTGTCCTTCTTCCGATTCTTGTTATTGTTGTGGGCTTGTATACTTGTTTTCATTCTCTCATTGATTCGATGACTTTGTTATCTATCTGTGGACAAGTCAAGTGCAATTTATCTCAAATGTCTTTTAGCTAAAAGATATTTTAGAAAAAATAATATTAAAAAAATTAAAATACTCTCAACTTAAAGAATATTAAAGTAAGAACTATAAAATATATGTGGACTATGTTTTTAATTTAATTTGGGCTAAAACCCAATGAATATAATTATAGACACATCTAATAATTTCAATTTGTTTAGTCAAGCCTTATTGCACATATCAAAACAAAGACAGTGGCAGGTAGAGTTTTGTATTGTAGCAGAGGGATAATTGGAGGGAAGGAGAGTCATTCGTTACACAAAACACTTATCCTCACATCAACCACTGCATTTGCTTCAAAACCTCATCCATTCAAATCCCATCATCCTAAGAATAAATACATAAAATCCATACTATTTGCTTTCTTCTGTTTC
This sequence comes from Salix viminalis, assembly GCA_029228465.1. NCBI lineage: Eukaryota > Viridiplantae > Streptophyta > Magnoliopsida > Malpighiales > Salicaceae > Salix > Salix viminalis. The sequence goes on from CM055432.1 coordinate 7,902,673, forward strand.
TTGTTTCTTTCACTAATCACAACCATGGCAGCTGCAGTGACTGCTGCGGTCTCCTTTCCTTCCTCAACCAAATCCACTTCTCTTCCTTCAAGATCCCTTCTCATTGCACCAGAAAGAATCACCTTAAGAAAGGTACTGGCTCTTTCGATGTAGCACTCATTTTGCTGTTCATGATGGCTGGAGTTTCATCTTTTCTTCTTCTTTTTTTTGGGCTTGCTATATCTTCAGGTGCCAGTTTACAGCAGAGAAGTGTCTGCGAGTGGCAGAGTGGTGTCCATTAGAGCTCAAGTTACAACAGAGGCCCCAGCTAAGGTCGAGAAGGTATCGAAGAAAAATGAGGAGGGAGTGGTTGTGAACAAGTTCAAGCCTAAGAACCCTTACACTGGAAAATGTCTTTTGAACACGAAGATCACTGCTGATGATGCTCCTGGTGAAACTTGGCACATGGTCTTCACCACTGAAGGTATTGTACGCCCTCCAACTTTCATCTAGCTAATTCATCTGCCAATCGTTTAAGGTTAAATCGGTTGATTGATAGGGCGAGTGTATATTTGCTGAATTGCCTACTTGTTTTTCATACAAGTGTAGTTGAGGAATCAAATTGCTGAATATTTAATGAACATCTAACAAAGCAATCTCCTCGTTTTCTTTAGCCGAATCATTAGTGTGTATGAAACGATCTTGCTGGGCTGATTGGTTTCTTGGGGTGGTTCAGGAGAGATGCCGTATAGAGAAGGGCAGTCAATCGGAGTGATTCCAGATGGTATTGATAAGAATGGGAAGCCTCATAAACTAAGATTATATTCAATTGCTAGCAGTGCTATCGGTGACTTTGGAGATTCCAAAACTGTGAGTTTCTCATCCAACTTTAATTTCATGTTTTTCCAAGAGACAAACATTGATGGATGTTCAATCGACGCCAATCTTGCAACCTCAATCAGCTGTCAATATGTTCCTCTTGCTGTCCTTTTTGTTAGTGATGTCAGGATTAAGTTTTAACTCATTTCGGGGGGCATGATTCATCCCTGTTCAGGTTTCCTTGTGTGTGAAGAGGCTTGTGTACACCAATGACCAAGGAGAAACTGTTAAAGGAGTCTGCTCAAATTTCTTGTGTAAGGCTGAATGATCAAGACTATATATATATATATATATATATATATATATATTTATATTTTGTGAAAGCATTTTGTTTGTGCTCAAAGTTTGAAAGGAAGTAGCCTGGATTCTAGATAAAGTAGCAACAGGGAATCAAGATGCCTCATCTAACATCCCAGTGATGAAATGAATTACATCTCAGGTGACCTGAAACCTGGAGCTGATGTTACCATGACAGGACCAGTTGGGAAAGAAATGCTTATGCCTAAAGATCCCAATGCCACTGTCATTATGGTATCGCCCCTTTTTTCTACGTTGACCTATTCCTCCATTTAAGATTCTCATGCATTTTGGAATTGAAACCCTGCAGCTTGGAACTGGAACTGGTATTGCCCCTTTCCGATCATTCTTGTGGAAAATGTTCTTTGAGAAGCACGATGACTACAAGGTAAGACAAGAGCCACTTTTTCTTTCTTTCTTTTTCTGGGAATGCGAGGGTTTCGTTAGCTGATAATCATCGTAGAATTAGCTCAGTTGTTGCAATGATTTGTAGTTCAATGGTCTGGCATGGCTCTTCCTGGGAGTCCCAACGAGTAGCTCACTGCTGTACAAGGAGGTGAGGCAAACAGATGATTTCCCTAATCTTACACCAACTTATGGAAACGAAAGATTGAAATACTAATGGCACCGGCCTCTGTTCTACGGACAGGAATTCGAGAAAATGAAGGAGAAAGCCCCTGAGAACTTCAGGTTGGACTTTGCTGTCAGCAGAGAGCAAACCAATGCCAATGGTGAAAAGATGTACATCCAAACCCGGATGGCAGAATATGCAGAAGAGCTTTGGGAACTGCTAAAGAAAGACAACACCTACGTCTACATGTGCGGGTTGAAGGGAATGGAGAAGGGAATTGATGATATAATGGTGTCATTGGCCGCTAAAGAAGGTAAGAAATAATAAATCACTTTGCTAATTCTATATATATATATATATATAGATAGATAGAGAGAGAGAGAGAGAGATTAAGAAACATTCTTCCTCTTGTCTTTGTTTTTCTGCAGGAATTGATTGGCTTGAGTACAAAAGAAGTTTGAAGAAAGCAGGGCAATGGAATGTGGAAGTCTATTAATGTGCTGACTACTTGTACAAATATGTCCTCTTTTTTGTCGGTCACTGCAAGCAGTCATCTTCCTATATATTGCGTTGTTGTAGATAGATAATGTTTGTAATTTTAGGCTAAAAAACTATTTTTCATGAAGGGAATGTATTGTTATATCATGCATTTACAGATTACAGGAGTTCTAATTTCCTAAGAAATTATGCCACATTTGAAATCTTTTTTTATTTAGTTTTTATAAAATATAAAATAAATATAGATAAGAAATGTAAATCAATTTTTGATATTTAAACAAGTCAATTTTTTTAAGATTTGTAATTATCTTAATGCTAGGTAGCTGTTATGAATCTATAATTATGTGTATTGAATGTCGATAATAATCTATAATTATATGTATTGAATGTTCATGACTCTTGAGTTTAGTCTATTGGATTTGCATGACCTTTGAATTCATTTCCTTCTTCTATAAATAGTTTCACTTGGAAGAATAAAAGAAATTCATAAAAAAAAATGCATTTCTCTCTTGTCTCTTTTAATTATATTTTGCTTGTCTAGGCTTTTATATGTCAATTATTTCTTCTTTTTATAACATGTTATCATCATGATTATTATGTACTTTATATCAATTTTAATATTTTGCTTTTTATTATTGTAATTTATTTTTGGTAAGTTTTCCTTCACTTTTATTCATAGAAAGAGATTTATAATTTCTGAAGAATTAAATAAATCAAAAACAATTCTTGAAGAACTAGTATTGCAAGCTCCTGAAGAATTAAATAAATCAAAAACAGTTCTTGAAGAACTAGTATTGCAAGCTCCTGAAGAATTAAATAAATTAAATATAGCTTCTGAAGAACTAATATTTCTAAAGCTAAATAAATAACAGTCTTAAAGGACTTTTACTTTTATATTCATGATTTTATTTAACAAGTTATTTCTTGTTTAAAGATAAAGGTAAAGAAAATGTCAAATCTGACGCAACTTGATTTATCGCTCTTGATATTTGTGGAAATAATTATTTATCATGGATCCTTGATGCCGAGATTCATCTAGAAGCTATGAATATTGGAAAGATCATCAAAGAAGAAAATAGCACATCCTTGCAGGACCGTACAAAAGTGATGGTTTTCATCTCCATGAAGAATTGAAAAATGAATATCTCACAATAAATATCCTATTTTTATGTGGCAAAATCTAAAGGAAAGATATGACCACCAAACATTTATCATACTTTCTCAAGTTCGTTATGATTGGTTGCACCTGAGATTGCAAGATTTTAAATCGATTGGTGAATATACTTCTACTCTTTTTAAAATCACCTCACAACTGAAATTGTGTGGTGAAGATATCACAGAAGAACAAATGTTAGAGAAAATATTTTCTAATTTTCATGCCTCAAGCATTGTCCTACAACAACAATATAGAGAGCGTAATTTCAAAAGATACTCAAAACTAATTTCATGTCTTCTTGTGGCTGAAAAAAATAATGAGTTTTTGATGAAAAATCATCAATCTCATCCCACAGGTTCCAAACCATTCCTTGAACTGAATGGAACCTTTGTCCAAAAGATAAAAAAGCACCAAAGATATAGGTATGGAAAAATAAATGAAAAAGGAGAAGAAATAATCATTCTAAAAGCAACCCACCATACTACTTGAAGTGAAGACATAATGAATAGTGGTATGACTTTTTATGATGTAGAGTTATGTCTAAAGACAGTGCAACAATGCACACAATTCTTAAGGAAATAAATACTCCACTACAATATCAGGTCCAACAAGCATGATTAAAGACTCTAAAAAAGCTACTATTATGTTATTAAATAACACAAGACTTGGACATTAAAGATGTATTATATTCATCTAAGTCCATAAGAAATTTACTTAGTTTTAAAAATATACGTGCTAATGGTTATAATATTGAAAAACAGATAAAGATAAAAAAATATATATTTATATTACCGCACATATTATATCTTTATAATACTTAGAAGCTTGTACTTGAAAAATTATCTCCTTTCTCTTCTGGAATTTATTATATGATCATGAAATCTATTGAATCAAACAATATGATACACCGGAAGTGTCTCAACGCAAAACAATTTATGTTTTAACATGATCAACTTAGACATCCAGGATCAATGATGATAAGACGAATTATTGAGAATTCACATGGACATCCTTTAAAGAACCTGAAGATTGTTTTACCAAGTGAAATTCCATGTGTTACATGTTCTCAAGGTAAATTACTAAACCATCTTCATCAAAGGTTCTTATCAATCACCATCTTTTCTCGAAAGAATTCAAGGAGATATATGTGGACATATACATCCACCATGTGGACCTTTTAGATATTTTATAGCATTGATTGATGCATAAAGTAAATGATCACATGTTTATTTACTTTTCAGTCAAAAATAGTGCATTTACTAGATTAATAGCACATATTATCACACTACGAGCATATTTTCTTGATTATCCTATCCAAAAAAATCGATTGGACAATGCTAGTAAGTTTACTTCTCGAGTATTTAATAGATTTATAAAGCAAAATGTACATACTCAAAATGGTCTAGCATAATCATTTATCAAGCGACTTTAATTAATTGCAAGACCATTACTTATAAAATAAAAATTGTCTACATTTGTCTAGGGACATGCTATATTACATGTTGCATCATTAATTAGAATTAAATCAAGTGCTTACCATAATTATTCTCTTTACCAACTTTTGGTTGTGCAATATATGTGCATGTAGCACCCCCATAAAGGGCTAAAATGGATCGACAATGAAGAAAAATAATTTATATTGGTTTTGATTCTCTATCAATTGTTAGATTCTCTGAATATTTTATTGATGATGTTTTTAAGACTGTCATTTTGATAAGAACATTTTCTCATCATTAAGGAAAACAAATTCAGTGTCTAAAGCATAAAAATAAATTACTTGAAATAACCCAAAGTTATCTCATTTTGATCAAATGACAAATTAATGTGAACTTGAAGTTTAAAAAATAATTCATTTATAAAATATTGCAAATCAATTACTAGTTGTTTTCACCTGTAGTGAAAAGATAGTTAAATCCTATATTCCTATTGCAAATGTTCCATCTAGAATTGAAATCCCTTAAGGGAAAAAAAGTAAACATAGCAACAAATGAATCTAAACCACGTCTGAAATGCGAAAGACTTATTAACACTAAAGACAAAAATCCTAGAAAACAAAAACTTTAATGAATAGATGATGATACTCTTGGAGAGTCCTCACCCACAAAACAAACATCAAATTTTATGTCTAAATCATCTTCTAATATTGATTCCCCTGAAGAGGGACCTCCTGAAGAGAACTAGGTACTTGGAAATAATATAAGTCGATATAAACTATGTTCATACAGGAGAGATTTGGGAATGAGATACAATTATCATAAATCATATGTTTGCATTTAAAGTTGCTTTTGAAATCACTAGAAATGATGATGAATTTGAACCATAAACTGTTGAAGAATGTTGACATAGAAATTATTGTCCAATATGGAAAGAAGCAATCCAAATAGAGTTAAACTCACTTGCAAAACATGAAGTATTTGGACTTGTAGTCCAACACCTGAAGGTGTTATACCTATTGGTTATAAGTGGGTTTTTGTTAGAAAATAAAATGAGAACAATGCAATTGTGTGATATAAGACACGACTTATTGCACAAGGTTTCTCATAGAAACTCGACATTGATTATGAGGAAACTTATTCTCCAGATATGGATACAATCACTTTCAAATTTTTAATTGGTTTACTAGTCTCAGAAACTCTAAATTTACGTTTAATGGATGTAGTTGCATTATATCTATACGGATCATTAGATAAAGATATCTATATTAAAATCCATAAAGGATTTATAATGTCTAAAGCCTTTTGTAATGAACCCATAAATGTTTATTCCACTAAACTACAAAAATCTTTATATGGTTGAAGAATTTGGTCGGATGTGGTATAACGTCTTAATGAATACCCCTTAAAAAAGGGGTTTGAGAATGATGATATTTTTTTGTGCATTTTTATTAAGAAAACAATATCCAGATTTGTTATTATTGCAGTATATATTGATGATTTAAATATTATTTATACTCCTGAAAAACTCACAAAAATTGCAAACTATTTGAAAAATAAATTTGAGATGAAAGATCTCGAAAAGACAGAATTTTGTCTTGGTTTACAAATCTAACGTCTTTCAAATGAAATATTTGTACATCAATCTATGTATACAGAAAAAGTCATAAAGTATTTTTTTTATGGAAATTCTCACCATTATGTACACCTATGGTTGTTCGATCACTTGATGCTAAAAATACACCCTTTTTGATCTCCAAAAGAGGATGAAGAAATTTTTGATCTTGAAGTACCATATCTTAGTGCTATTATAGCACTTATGTACCTTCCAAATTATATAAGATCGGATATAGCTTTTGCAATACATTTATTGGCAAAACTCACAAAAATTGCAAAGTATTTGAAAAATAAATTTGAGATGAAAGATCTTGGAAAGACAAAATTTTGTCTTAGTTTACAAATCTAACATCTTTCAAATGGAATATTTGTACATCAATCGATGTATACAGAAAAAGTCTTAAAGCATTTTTTTATAGAAATTCTCACCCTTATAGAACACCTATGGTTGTTCGATCACTTGATGCTAAAAATACACCCTTTTTGATCTCCAAAAGAGGATGAAGAAATTCTTGATCTTGAAGTACCATATCTTAGTGCTATTAGAACACTTATGTATCTTCCAAATTATATAAGATTAGATATAGCTTTTGCAATAAATTTAGTGGTAAAATATAGTTTCACTCTTACAAAAAGACATTGGAATGAAGTCAAAAATATATTTTGCTATCTCAGCGGAACAACCAAAATGTGTTTATTTTATTATTGATAAAATTCATAATTGATTGGATATGCAAATGTAGGTTATCTCTCTGATCCTCAAAACGGGAGATAACAAACAAGTTATCTAGTTACCTATGGCGGTACTATAATTTTTTGGAGATCTATCAAACAAACATTGGTGGATACTTAATCAAATTATTCATAAATATCGTGATAAATGAAGCAAATCGAGAATGCATATGACTAAGATCAATTATTTAGCACATAAAGAAAAAACTATGGATTATCAACCTTTGAAAATAGTCCCACAATATTGCTTGAAGATAATGATGTTTGCATCACTCAACTCAGAAGAGATTATATTAAAGGAGACAAAACAAAACATATCTCATCTGAGTTGTTTTATACTCTGAGCTCCAGCAAAAGGGAGAAATTGATATCAAACAAATTAATCAACTGATAATTTAGCAGACTTATTTACAAAATCTTTACCAACCTCAACTTTAAAAAAACTTGTTCATAATATTGGAATGCGTCATCTTAAAGATTTATCATAAGACATGTACTTTTAACGGGAAGACAAGGCAAATTGTACTTTTTTTCCCTTCATTTAGGTTTTTTCCACTGGGTTTTTCTTTGCAAGGTTTTAACGAGACAATTTGACAATGTTTTAATGAATCCTTAAGTATTCAGATATGGATCTTGAAATATTTATATAAAGCTATCTATTGAATGCTAAAGTATTTAGAAATCATACTAGGATGTTGTACTATTTTTCTCATTGAGTTTTCGTTTGCAAGGTTTTTAATGAGACATAGTCTTAAGTACATGGTCATTCAAGAGAAATGTTATGAACCCATAATTATGTGTATTGAATGTCCATGACTTTTGAATTTAGTCTCTTAGATTTTCACTACCCTTGAATTCATTTTCTTCTCCTATAAATAGATTCTTTTGTCTTGTATTCTTAGAACTTGGAAAAATAGAAGAATTAATAAAAAAAAAGGTATTTCTCTTTTGTCTCTTTTAATTATATTTTGAATGTCTATGTTTTTATATGTTAATTATTAATTTTTTTTATAACAATAACATTTTATATTTTTTTCATTTTTCCAATAAAGCTCTCCATGTTTATTTATTTATTTTTTTAAAAATGGTAATTAAAAACCAAGCAGCGATAATAAAAACTCGACCATGTTGAAATCACTCTAGAAATCAAAATATAATATTATTAAATTTCAAATAAGTGAATGGAGAACACAAATATAAACAAATCAATCAATCAAAGAAAATAATATTTTTATTAAACAAACATTTTTTTTTTTGTTTAGAACATAAATAAAATTGATAATTTTAACATATTTGATTGTAAATTTTTTTTGAAAGGAGGGATTTGCACCACAATTATTTGTACATCTACCATGTAAAACATAAATTTAATTAAAAATAATAAAACAAAATTTTATTTATAATATAGATTTCTCGCTAATGCCCAAGTGAAATACTAATGATGAGAGTGATGCTTAAAAAGTATTTATCCATCTATTCATAATTTGATTTAGATAATAAAAGCTATTTTATGGTTGATATCATCAGCCCATTTATTTTTACATTTTAAAGTATTATTTCCTGTAAGTTATTTATTTTTATGTTTTTGGATTTTATTTTAAAGTTTTTTTTGATATATTGATATCAAAAATATAATTTTAAAAATAAAAAATATATTGTTTCAATGCATTTCCAAAACAAAACATTTTGAAAAGCAATAATTTAGATTTCACTATTAAACAAAATATTTTTAAAAATACTAAAAATAACATTACTCTATTATAATGTAATCAAGTTGAACTTCAAATGCATTATGTTTATTTTTAAATTATAAAATTCGAAACATACTAAAATTAAATTCAAGAAAAAAAAAAAACCATACTCCCACCATAATTGCCCCTCCCACTTTAATATCTTAAATATGGTAAGCATAATTAATTACAATATATCCTCTTAATATTACATGTATACATCCTATTAAATTGCTATCACATGTCTAATAATTATAAGACTTTTAGAGAATAATATTTTCATAAATACCCTATTTTAGAAGTTTCTTGTGATTAAGGGCTTCATAAAAAGCCCATTGGAAATAAAAAAAATAAAACACAAAGGTCGGTGCCTAATAGACTCTAAATTTTTTCCTGACCAAGCCATTAGGGTTACTTAAGGGACTCTCCTCTCTAAATAAAGGCACCCGTGCCCTTGTAAATATAAAGAATATAATAAAATAAAACCCCTAACTTCTCTCTCTCCTTCGATTTAATCAATCATCAATGGCGGAGGAGCAAGCGGCAGCTGTGGCGGCGACGAAGGAGGAGAGATCGACTGGCAGGGTGGTTCGATTCAGCGACAAGAAAGGATTTGGATTCATCAAACCTGATGTTGGCGACAAAGATCTCTTCGTTCACCACTCCGCCATCAAATCTGACGGTGGCTACCGCACTCTTTACGAAGACGACGTCGTTGAGTTCACTATTTTACTGAATGAAGACAAGTACCAAGCTATTGAAGTTACTGCCCCCGGTGGCGGACCTATCAAACGCCGCACTACCATCCCTGGTGGTTTCGTCCGCCGCAACAACAATAACAATGGTGCTGGATGCTTCAATTGTGGCAATCCTGGCCATATTGCAAGGGACTGCAACAATAACAGTAGTAAGAGTTACAATAATAACAACAACAATTACAATAACAATCGCGGTGGCGATTTTGGTTGCTATAAGTGTGGAAGCAGTGGTCATTTTGCGAGGGAGTGCACGAAGGGGAATAACAATGGGTGTTACAGTTGTGGAGGGTTTGGGCATGTGGCAAGGGACTGTCCGGGTGGGACTGGAGCCTGTTATAACTGCGGTGGGTATGGACATTTGGCTAGGGATTGCACCAGCGCAAGAGGAACTGGTGGTGGAAGGTTTGGCGGTGGTAATAGTGGTGGATGTTTTAATTGTGGTAAGGAAGGGCACCTTGCTAGGGATTGTCCCGAGCAGTCTTGAATAAATGAGAGATGATGGTAACTATTTCTGTTAATTTTAGGTTTATCTTTGGTTGGTTTGTTTTTGGGGGGTTTATCATATAGATAGGATTGTGTTGGGGTTCCTATTTTTGTTAGGGGAAATTCTTTTTTCCCCAGTTTTGACACATACATGGTCGTTTCGGATTAATTTTTTTTTATTTCTATTACTGTTAATGACGTTCGAGTAGTTTTCTAATTGAGCGGTTCTTATTCTTGTCAAGTGTGAATTATATGTGAAGGTGTAAAGCTTCTTTTTTGTTCCTGGTATTGTTGTTGTGGGAAGTTCATTTTAAATTTTCTTGTTTGATTCAGTGATATGAATGCTCTGACCACAGTTGCTTTTTGTGGTGTTTGTTTGCTTGTGCAATTTTTGCTTGTATCTGGTCCGTATTCAAGATAAGTTGATTGGTTTTGATGCCATTATCTCCTACCAGAGAATCTTAAGGCAGCATTTTTTGTATGTGAGTATATAACTGACAATTTGTAACAACTATTTACAACTACTGATGTTATGAATTGTTGAGTTTGACTTTGAAAGAGAATGAGAATTGCAGAGAGCTTCTAGTGAGATGGTCTCATATATAGAAGTTTATTTGACAACCAAGCATGAACTTCAAGTGTCAATGTTCATGTCCATGGCAGACTTGTCATGTATTGCATTTCCCATGTTTCCAAAACACTGTTAATTCTTCCATGGCAGCCCCTGATGTTGGAATTGTTGTGCCACAAAGGTTAGCTCTCCTTGTGCATTGAATGACTTTTTTACTTATCATAGAATGCCTCAAGGATTTGAAGGTGTATCGTCTTTGGCTTTTGAATGTTGATGATAGATTAAACTTGTTACATGTCGGGATGGATTTCTTTTGGATATGGAGATTCTTTGTAGTTAAATGCAACCATGTTACCTTGAAAAAGGTTTCTGCAAAGGTGAAAATTGCTGGTAACATGTTTATATCATTCAAAATACTATCGATTGGTGATCTCTGCAAATTATGCAATATGGGGTGGGTTAATGCAGGTTAAGAGAAGCTTTTCCCTCTATTTCGCATGACCTTAAGCTATAATGTCACCGTTAAGCTATCAATCTTTTAGCAATGGGTTTTTCGATCTAGAAAATAGTTATTCAACTTGGTCGGAGTTGAATCCGCCGTATAAGCATGGATGGCGTCAACATTAAGCACAAGATGGAGTGGAATCTGCCATGTAAGCATGGATTGCGTCAATATTAGGCACTTCAATGATCTGAGGCTTTTCAGCAGCAAGCACTTGCTGAAGTGAGCTTTCGCCACTTAAGTTGCATTTTTTCACGAGTATGAACATGACAACCTTTCCTGTCTGTTTGAATGGGCCGAGTGAGAAGAATTCCCTGCCCATAGAATGTTCCTGTACGAAAATCAATTTTCAGTGCACTTCTCAACTCTTTCAGCTCCCTCCAATTTTAACATGAATAAATCACAAATTCTTATCGAGTGATTCATAATTAAAATACGTATTGCATGTGATTGTCTTGGTTGTGCTACAATAAAAAAATAATATTATTTTAGAGTTTTACCTAACCAATTAAGTATTTGAGTTGAGATGGTGTTTTAATATTGTATTATAATTTTGTTGATTAGGTGATCAGGAGTGAATCTTACCATATTCATTCTAGTTTATAAAATTAAACATAAAAAAGTGGTAATTTTACTATCCTTGTTCCATTTTATAAAATTAAGCAAAAGGTTGTGATAGATTTTCAACATAAAAGCAAGTGGTCATAAGTTTAAATTTTATTATTTTATTTTAATTTATAAAATTAAGCAAAAAATTGTAATAAATCCATAAAAGTTTCAAACTCAAGCATTTAGTTAAAGAGTTGTGCTAAATAATAATATAAATTATATCTTAGAGTTTTATATAATAAATTATGCTATCATTCAAGATAATGGTAGATCTTTAGTAAGCTAACATTCATGATAGTGATACATTTATGTAAATTTTAAATCCAGTTATATATATAATATAAATTATATATTGAAGTTTTAACCACTTTTTTATGCTTAATTTTTTATGATAGGGCTTGATGGTGAGCTAATAAAAAGGTGGAGGCTGAATAATTCACTCATAAGGAAACAAATAGTGCATTGTAAATCACTATTCAAGACGTGCTATTTGGAAGGTAAGGGCTTGACAATGCACTTAAAAGGAAATAATACCAAAGAAACAATTTAAAAGAAATAGTGATTTACATTGCACTATTTGAAAGGTGAGAGCACAAGAAGGAAATGGTGCCAAAAGCATTGTGTAAAAAATATAAGGTATGATAACGCTCTATCTAAAAGGTCAGGGATGGATGCGAGGGAATAATTTCAAAAGCATTGTTTAAAAGAGATATAGCTTAATGAAACGTTGTCTAAAAGGTGAGGGCATAATGGTATACTTAGGAGAGAAGAGATAGAATCAAAGGCTCTTTATATGAAAGGTGAGGGCCCAAAGTCACACTCAAAAGGAAATAATTTCAAGGACATCATAAAAAAAAAAACTTAAATGGGTACTTAAAACAACATCTTAAAGGTATCCTGTAATTTTTTTCCCTTATACTTACCAGAGTTAAACCTCTAATAACTTTTTTTTCCTAAATGATTTTTAACCCATTAAGGATTTTTTTTCCTTAGACTCCGTGCAAAGGTTAAAGTATAATGCCTTAAGACTAACATGTATGTATTTTTATATGATAAATATAGGTTTCCCTTTCTTTATATACTTTTTCTCTCAAAATTTTAATCCTCATTGCAAGTTTTCATGGCTTTTTTTTATATTTGCTCACTCAATATATAACTTGTAGACTTAGTGTTGGGGAAGGTGATGTTCATTTAAAGAGATCTTAAAAAATATGTTCATTTAAAGAGCTCATATGATATGTTCCATAGAAAAAAATATTATCAAAGAGCTTTTACTTTAATGGTTGTGATATGTTCCATAGATGGCTTTACTCATTATAAGACTTGCACATCTTGTTTCCCAATCATACTTCCTTAGAAGAGGAATTATAGAACAACCTTATTATGTTTCTTGAATCTCCTATGGTCTAATCTTGCTATTTTTTAGAGTAAGTTAAGATGCATAGAAGGAAAAATAAGTACATGGATATGAGGGGAGTACTCCAAGAAATACAATGAATCCATTATCCTGATTCAAAAGTTATGAAGCCTATAAGATTATGGAAAATAGACTACAAGAAGCTCAAAAAAGATATACAACATCAAACAAAAATGAAACAACATGAATAAATATAGAAATCAAAGCTATCAAGTAGATCTGATCACTATAAATATCATATACTAAGCTTCTAAATCTAGAAGTCATCTCACCCAGCCAAAGATTTCTTTCACTACATCATGTGGTGATCGGTAACGCTGGCTGAAGACATGAGTATTCCTCTCATACTATATAAAGTAAATTGTGGTTAAGAGTGACAATCATACTAGGATGTATATGAATTCTTTCCTCTCTTAAAACCAAAACAAAACCCACTAAAGAATAGGTTTTCTAACATAGAAGGCCATGGTAATAGATCTTGTCTGAAATCTCTCTCCATAGTAAAGTTAAGAAAAAGCACTAAAAAATAGATGATCATGATTCTCTACATATGAACCACATAAGATACATACCTTAGAGGTGATGATCTGAAAACTCTGTCCATAATGTGTAGATGACTAAAAGAGAGGTAAGCCATAAAATGATGAAGAATCACGAGACATGTCCTCGAAACTAGATAAAATTATGCATATATTCTTGGACTTAGTATCTAAAAATTCCTCCCAAACTGAATCAATAGTGAACCTCCATATAGAATGACTTGTCCAGACATAGTGATCTAAAGAGTTGACCCTAGGTTGGAATCTAATGGAGTCTAAAAAATTTGTTCAAGGTCCTACCTAGCTGAAGGAAATTCCTAACCACCATACTCAATAATGTTTACTACCTTTGTATCCCAAGATAATCTAGTAAATGATAGAGTCCTAAAAGGAAAAAGGTAACAAAATCATTATCTATCTAACAACAAATAATCCATCTATAAAGAAGTCAAAGAGTCATCACCAATGAAGAGGCAAACATACCCTTACACTAATCTCAACATCGAATAATCTTCTATAATGACCAAAAAGATATTGAAGGTAGCCTAACATACCATAATGATCTATTTCCCAGCGGTATATAATACACCCAAGTAAACCAAACTGAGGATCTGTCTAGAAGTAGCCTTTAAACAAGCTTGAGAACAATTGTTCTATTCTTTCTCTTGACCGTTTAAATCTCAAGCCCACCTTCTTGCAAATGATAACAAACTGAAGCCTAATCTATATTTCCCATTAGAAATAGATGAACCTTTCAAGAGGAATGTAGTTAATAAGCCCTCAATCATAGAGCAAAGAAGAGTTGACAAAGGCATCAAGAAGGGTTAGGAAGACAAGAGCTACAAGCCAATAAAAAATCCATTTTTAGTAGCAGCAAAGGTGTTTCTGATAGTATCAAGGCATATATGCTTTCTCAGACCTTACGACTTATATTTACCATCTCAACAATATTTTTATGAATGTGATAGTAAGGGTATGAATGATGACAAATTTGTATTTTAATGTAAACCTAAAAATAACATTGTTCGTAGCTCCAGTTAGGCAAAAATTGACATCATCTTAAACAAGGTTGTATGCTTTGTTTTTACAATACTCAACCATAAATCTAATAAAATATTAGCCCAAAGACCAACAACAACACACAAAATAGTTGCCAATTCTTAACAACTTTTTGGGTTCCAAAATTAAAGCTAGAAAAGAAAGATGAGAGTGATAATTGACTAACAATGGCAACTCCAAAAGACATTATAACAATCAAGATGAATAATTGATGATGAATAATTGATTATGTTGGGTTTCTAGAATATCAAACTCATAACATAAACAATAAAACAAAATTATTAAGGAGTCCCAAGGATTCTATTAGACATATCTAAAATTGTTTAGGGATCTTTCACTTGAAAATCCAATATTCTTTGATTTTGAATAATTCTTTAAACATTGAGTTGTCAAATTGTTTAATTTTCCAGCCTCCAACAATAATTCACACAAACCAATGAAAAATATCATAAATCTCTATTTATAAGAGATGAATTGTTATGCCTATAATGTTAGCTCTATATTTTGTGACTTGTGTAGTTTTTATACCTAACAAACAATCCTATTAACAAAATATGAGTCAATACTTACTAATTATAGGAAATTCCAAAAAATCATGCAAATTAGCAAAATATCAATTTGCCTTCTTAATAATACATATATATATATATATATATTAATACAGGATAATTTTATAAATTAAATTAATAGTCTTTACTTGGTTTTATAGTTCTAGAAATATAATCCCTATATTAATTATATTTTAGTCTTTAATTTATAAAATATATATTAATCAAGTCATACTTAATTAAATCATCCCAGTTGAATTTTTGATTAATGGTTCTTAATGTGTGTGACCTATTAGGTTCCTAATATATTGGCTCGAATATAAATTCTAATTCTAATTAAATATAATTAAAAAAATAATTTATTATCAATTCAACAATTGATTATTTTATATTTGAAGATCAAGTGCATCGTCTAATAATAATCAGTTTCTCTGTTTAATTAATACCCTTTCATTAATAATGTTTCAATTTAAAATAAATGCATGGAGTATATTTGTAATGTCGTATCATATTTGTTCTCTGCATAATAGTCATTGGTTGTTTGAATAAGAAACTCTTTTCAAATCTCTTTCTATTTTGGTCAAGGATTTCTCAATCAATATTATTCGAGAGCGTATGAATATTTTCTCTAATTTACCAGTTACTTGTATTCACGGTAACAAATACTTGGAGTATTAAGATAATATTGAAATGTGCATTCTTAATCTTTTTAAGGAGAGAATGTCATGAAAGACTTGTTGTGATGTAGGCGAGACATTAATTACGAGATCCCAAAGAAGGTGGACACCACCGAGAGGAACAATTAGGTGTGTCCCCTCAATCTCTTTTAATTTAAGTAACTATTATAAATTGCTAATTCCAATATTATAATATTTGTTGTGGAATGGTAAAGACTCGTAAACTATCAATTTGAAGATTTGTTTAGACAAGTGTTGGATGCATAAGCCGACCACACGAACGGGGCTTAAGTTTATTTGATCAGCAGAGCATCTTATAGCTTTTGACATTGATTGTGATTATCCTTTAGCAGAGGGTCTTTGTTTCGTCATATGTAAACACTTTCAGGTAACTTTGATGCTCAAATGAAGATAAGGAATCTTATGTCAAAAGCTTCATGCACTCACCTGTAGCAGTAGGAAGTTCAAAAAAGAAATCATATGCAACCAAAACCAATTATAAACAGCATCTGCACGCTTCCCTTTCTAATTGGTGGATCCTCAGTCAGACCTACAAAATCTAGTGGCTAGGATTGCACAATTCAAGTGACCTTCGGACTCAATATGATTGTAAGATAGAATACTGCATTCAGCAAGTAAAACGTGTTTTCTAAATGGTAATTGCTGCATGCCACAGATATGGATGGGGCAGTCATAACGTTGCCTAAAATTACAAAGTTATGAATGAAAAAGAAAACGCTCCAAGATTTTATAATGTAATTCTGACCATTAATGGGTAGCAGTGATGCTTATCATAGCTGGGACAGGTGTCATCACCAGTCATGAAACCTTGATGACGCTTCCAAACTTCAGAGTCATAATTCTCTGTTATAGAGAAATGCAGCCCATTTTCTTCAATTTTCTCTAGGAATTTGTCCAATGAATCTCCTCTTTTAGGGCAGAAGAATATTGCTTCCGAGTGCCCATCATTTTTTAACAAGAGTTTGACGGTACATGCAAGGGCATTGTGGAACTCCTTAAAAAAGGTGCTGTCAAATGGCACATCCATTTGCTCAGTATAAAGGAAGATAAGCTTAGCACGAAAGGAGAAAACACATGATTGTGCGCTTGCATACATGCATGTATGTATCTGTCATTTAAAATTGGATGCAGGCACCTTTTGCTGACTAGTGAAGGAAACCTATGAATCTAGACAGCCTCAGCCAATAACAAATTGTTAAAGACATAAGATTTCCTCATCAGATTGCATCAAGCAGAACTTTGTTGATAGGAAAGAAAAGACTAGTAAGGTGGATAACAGGATGTAAATTGAGGCATTCACACGATATGGGATATGTTATGACTGCCACTCTAGTGTTGTCAAGGTGCATAGTACCTGGGAATATGTTGCTACGATAACAAAATTTGATGGACATGAAGTATAAAATCTATTGATGTAGATTTAGTGATGCTTCACTATAGGCTAAAGGAAAGATAGCCATGCAGCATAGATTATTGAAATAGAAAGTTAATAGAAACAGGACTTACCAGTCACTGGCAACTATGACATCAAAAGTGTTGGAGATATTATAAGTCACTTCCTCATCCCAATGCAATGCCAGAGCCTTCACTTTTGTATTACCAAATGCTTTGGAGTTGTCCTCTATGCTATGCTGAATATCTGGATGTTAAAGGGAACAAAAGATAAAGAGAAACTGGAGCAATGCTGCATTCACACAAAGTGAACATATAAGTCTGAATCATAACCCAGCAAACTGACATAAATTTAGTTCTACATTAGCACACCTAACGACCAGCAGAAACATAGAGCAAAGCCCGTTACATGACTATGCAATGACCTAAGCATCAATAAATTATATCTCTAATAGACACACCAAAAACAAACACATTTAAACTTCAATTACAATCACTGTTGCTATCATAAAAAATGACCCCTGTTATAAATGAGAGGACATGAAACATCTTGAATCTTGATTACAGAAGGTAAGCAAACAAGTTATCCAACAAAGAAAGATGTTTACAGTGATGTCCAATCATAAAAAAGATGCAAGCAAGGCTAGCACAAGCTGAAGACTTCCAAACTGATTCATACTCATTACCAGAGTCTCCCTTAAAACCGCCCATCACTAGCAATTTGAGAAATTTGAGCTTAACATTAACTGAAGTTCTAAAAGAGTGAATAATGAGCCACAGGCAACTTGAAGTTCTAGTAAGAAAATGCAAATAGACTTCAAACTCACATTCTAGGCTCATGCTTCCCATTGACATGACACCTTTTCAATATACATATAAAATCTTTTCATAACTCTTCTCCAATGAATCCCAAGCAGACCCTAGTTAGTCACTTCCCATGTCATAGTACCGAGTTATCCCAACTTATCAGAGCAGTTGTCTGGGCACTAGAAAACTCTGAATCACACTCTCATTTCATGACATTGAGTGAAAAGGGTTTCAAGAAACAGTTGACTGGCCAATTATCCTAGTTTTGCATGCCGTGAAGTGCAGGTCTTATCTGCGAACAGACAGCATTTCAAAGTAAAAATTCTTTACTTTACATCATCGTATATTTCTTCGCATTGCAAATGCACAAGGAAAAAAGGATGCTGATAGATTCTTCAAAGCTTAAAACTTTAGCTTCATTTTGCTTTTAAAGGCGACTGATAATCATTAATTTGTAGAAATATTAAAAACTAGAATTAGCTAACAAAAGGATACAATCTACCACTACTGGATTTCCATCTGAGATTACAACTTCCGATGCCTCAGTTGTTGCTGCAATAACTAATCCAGCTAAGCCATATCCTGATCCAAGCTCGATAACTCTTTTAGACCTGCAAAATTATACGAGTGGACACAAATCTAATAAGTAGAGCAGATTCAAAGAAGACTTCAAAATAATGCCAGCAAAACAACCAAAATACAGACAATACAGCTGATTATATTTTTTCAAGAATGAATAGAATCACCAAAAGCGCATAGTTAACATTATTCACAAACCTGAACATGTCTGCATGTGACAAGCAAAAATATGCAAGGACATCTTCAGATGGCCACTGACCTGTATAGCAACAACATTATAATGAAAGCAAGAAAGATGACCATTCTAAAGTTTATACCATTTAAGTTTCTTCCCAGAAGCATTCAAGTTTCAGTCTTCCTTTCAATCTTAATACCATGTTAAACAACTAATGATCGTGGTGCCTACACCAACTGATATTATGAACTCATATTTAACCAAACAACCATGCTCTTACAAAAGGTTCTCAAAGAATCTGTATAAAGATAAACTTATTTTAAGGTCAACATTCTTGTGAAAACTGAATAAATGATGAGCTTCACAAATAAGATACATATCTTAAAATCAAAGGAATAGTACGAAAAGTGCTATCTATTTGTTGACTACAGATGTCCAAAATGTTCATCAAAATAAAACCTTTCTTTAAAGTACTCAGTGGCCTTCTATACTTTTTTCTTACAACAAGATAAAGCAAACAACTTGATACAAGAAACTCAATAATGACAAGCAGAACTTACACACTAGGCCAGTGTTATCGACATTGTATCTATCAGAAACCTCAAAATCACTCAAATCAGCACCATTATTTACTCTTTGCCTGCACAAAACCCCACTCATGCAAATCGATCACGAAAAAAAACAAATCAATTTTCATTCAAATTTAATGAATGACACTATCTGTCCGATAAAATGACTGAAAAAAAAAAGCCACATAACTTACTTAACAAAGATTTTGGGACTTCCATCAACAGGCAAAGTGTAGCACATGCAAACATCCCTGAAGTTTGATTCTTCGTTAACATGATCTTCAACCCCTTGGCCTGGTATCAAGTTAAATCCTTGATGGGTTTTTCTTGAAATGCTCTTGATAGCACTTGGAGATTGATTATCTGCAAAATAATTGGTTTTTGACATCTGCCCAAGTTGACATTCATACTGCAAAAAACTGATGATGTTCCAAAATAAAGTTTTAGTTGACGTGTTAGAAGAGAGTACCGAGACTTTCACGAGTTTTGCGAAGAAGGGCTTGGCGTAAGATTGCCCATCTGAGAGATGATGGTTTCGTATTTGTTTTGGCTTCCATCTGATTCATGTTTCAAATCCAGTTGGCTCCATGGTTTTATTGCCGGATTTCACTCTTCTGATCCTTAGACTTTATATTGTTATTTTATTTGAGTAATCTTAACTTTAACTTTTCATGTGGTGATCTTAACTTTCTAAATATTTTTCTAATCGAAGATTTTGAGTATAAATCGATGTGTCCTTATAAAAACATGAAAAAAATGTGTTAATTTTATATTTACATATCTAATAATGATGATAATAATAATAATAATAATAATAATAATAACAACAACAACTTTAAATATACTAGACAATGCCCCCGCGCTTCGCCGCAGGCGGCACAATATTTTTTTTAATGTAAAAAATATTAATTGTGTGTATTTTTTATTATAATATAAATTTAGCTAAAATAATAAATCTGTGCAGAATTCATGTCAAGTGCAAGTTTTTTTTATAAAATATATGAATTTATAATCGATATAAATTTATTTGTTTAGTAGTTTCAAACGAAATAACCAGCATAAATTTATCATCATCATTAAAAAAGCAAGAAAACTCGGATATCTGAATTATTAAGTTCACTGTATTAAGATTAGATCATTTTATAATTCAATTTAAATTAAACAAAAATAAAATATAAATTGTGAAAATACATACAATAATCAAATAAAAAAATAAGTTGTTAATTTTCTATCAACAAAAAGACGAAAACATAGATTGAAAATTCATCATGATGTTATTGCCATTATCATTGCTATTAAAGCTAAAATTATTACTAACATTACTGCCAAAACAATTAAAATAATTAAATTTCCATGAAAAATTAAAAAAAAAAAGAAAAAGATTTTTTATACAAAAACAATAAAAAAAAACAATAACTAAAATTATCATTATTATTGCATAAATAATAAAATCATAAAAATCATATAATCTAAAGAACAAATAAAGAAACAGAAAACAAAAAAAAAACTAATAAAGGGAAAAATAGAGTAATATTACTTTTAAAATGATCACCGATATAAATTAAAATTTCAGGAAAATCTTTAAAAAAATCAAAAGATTTTTATTAAAAAAAATAATCACTAAAATTATCATTATTATTGGTTCGGAGATTAGTGAACAAAAAAACATATAAGGAAAAAAAATAAAAAATAATAAATTGGTTCGGAGATTAGTCATGGTGTGTCCACGCTGGCCTGGACACCCCGATTATCAAAAAACAGATTTGGTCCAAGGAGTAGTGGTGGTGCACTTGAGCTGACCCGGAGATCGTGGTTATAAAAAAAATATATATAAGTAAAAAAAAATATATAAGTGAAAAAAAGAGCTTAAGCTGGCTGAGAGACCATGGTTACAAAAAAATATATAAGCGAAAGAAAACAAAACAAAAGTATAAGCGTGAAAGCACTGTAGCAATCCATATTGTTTTTTAAAAAATTCGGCCTAAGAATTAGTCGTGGTGTGCTTAAGCTGGTCGGAGATCCCAGTTATAAAAAAAATATACCAGCAGAAAAGCATTTTAGAAAAAAAATGTGGGTCCGGGGATTGTCGTGGTAATCATAAGTTGGCCTGGACACCCTGGTTATCAAAAAAAATTGGATATGGAGATTAATCGTGGTGTATTTAAGCGAGCTCGGACACCCCGATTATTAAAAAACAAAAAACCAAAAAAATATATAAGTAGAAAAAAAATATATAATAATAATAAATACAAAAAAATAATAAGTAAAAAATACAAAAAAAAAAAGCAAAAAAAGAAGAAGCAAAAAACGGAGGAAAAAAAAGAAAGAGAATAATTAGGAAAAAAAAGCAAGAAAAAAAAAGAAGAAGAAACGAAAAAAAAAAAGAGAGAGAGAAAACGCAAGTAGAAAAAAAAGAGTAAAAAAAGCAAAAAAAAAAAAAAACCACTGTTGCAATCCACAGTGCACTGTGTCTGTGTGCACAGTGAATTGGCCACGGCATTTATATATATAGTAATTTATAATATTATTGATGTGATACAACCAACACGAAAGTATTCAAAAGTAGTTTCCAACGAGTATTCTTGATCATGTGTTGTGTTTGGTTTTTTTCTATGTAGAAAAATAATTGATTTTTTACATATTTTAATTAGTTATTTTAATATTTCATTAGTAAAATTATAATAGATAAAATATGTTATAAAAAAAATCACCTAAAAGGAATAGTATAATCGAAATGGGAAATGGGAAATAGTTCGTATATTTTTTAATTGTAGATAACCTAGGTAAATTTGTCTACTTTTGTTTTTTATGAGTTGCTTTTTTCCCTCAGTAATATTAGATCTGACATATTATAAATAAAACTATTGTAAGTTTTTTTCAGCAATAAACTTATTTTTTTGTGTGCTATCATTAGTTATTTTAATGTTCAATGAGTAAAATTATAATAGATAAAATATGCCAAAAATGAGTTTTTTGCGTACTATAATTAGTATGCATGCCCGCGTGTTGTGCTGGGATTTTTTCTATGTAGAAAACTATTTAATTTTTTACATGTTGTAATTAGTTATTTTAATATTGAATTAGTAACATTATAATAGATAAAATATGTTATAAGTATTTTTTTTCCCCGCTTAAAAGGAATAATGTAATTGAAATGAAAAGTGGGTCGTATATCTTTTAACTATAGATAATCTAGTTAAATTTGTGTATTTTTTCTATGAGTTGCTTTCTTTCCCCAGTAATATTAGATCTGATACATTATAAATAAAAATATTGTAATTTTTTCAGAAATAAACTTAAATTTTTTGCATGCTATAATTAGTTATTTGTCGTCTAAAAGGAACAGTGTAATCGAAATGGGAAGTGACTCGTATATTTTTTAATTGTAGATAACCTAGATAAATTTGTTTACCTTTTTTTTTAGTTGTTTTTTCCCCAGTAATATTAAATCTGAAATATTTTAAATAAAAATATTGTAATTTTTTTTAAGAAATAAACTTAAACAAAAGAGCACAAAATTAAAATTCAAAGCCATTTTTTTTATTTTATAAGATCTATTCATCATATTATTATATTAAATGTATTTAAGAAACTTGATATTATTTGTTTTTTCTTCAAAAAATCCTAGGTCATTTTTTTTTTCTCTCAATATATTTTTATGCGATAATATTCAATAAATATTAAAACATATAATTAGTCTCACATACTTTAATTTGATATAAATATATATATATATAATTAATTTGACATACTTTAAATAATATATTTAATTTAAATGACAAAATTGAAGTAAATCCAAACATTGAAATTAAATAATTGAAAACAAAACCAGAAATTAAAAGAATTGGGACCAAAATGAAACTGAAATCCATAATTAACTTGCATGGGATAAAATTGAAAGAAACAAACTTTGATACCAAAAATATTAAGGATTTATAATAAATTTGCATGGAAGGATGAAATTGAAAGCAATCAAAACTTTGATACCAAAAATACTTAGGATTCTAGGCCAATCTGCAAAAATAAAAGAATGAGGACATAATTCAAACTACAATATATAATCAAATTCAATTGAAGGACGGAATTGAAATAAATCAAAACCTATATAATAGCAATAAGGGCCAGAAAATAAAATCTAACGTTCAGGAACTGAAATTAAATTTGACAAAAAATAGTTGTGTTGACGTCAGCTTGCGCAGGAGAAGAGAGAAATGGGGGGGGGGGGGGATTTCAAACAACCATTGACACGTCTCCGGACATCACATAGTCACATGCGCCGCACCATGTGGAAGAGAACATGCCTAAAAATGAAAATCATTCTAGACGCCGGATGGGCATTTTTGGATGTCGGAGTAAGCTGCACATGCCGTCCAAAACACGCGTGAGCGCGAAAACGAATGGCGCGTCCGGCGACGCGCCAACTGTAAAACGAAAAAAAGAGGTTAATTACCGGATCGCCCCTCCGTGCAATGCCTGATTTTTGTCCTTTTTGAGGGACAAAACGGTTATTGCATTGTTCAAGGAATTATTTAAAAAAAACAGCCAAACAAACCGGGTCAGACCAGACTGAAATCATTCAATTACCGTGGAGCCCTTAAAACCGACGGTGTTTTTTGTCCTTTTCGAGGGGCAGATTCGTTAATGTACTGTTCATAGACGGGAAAAAAAGGGCACATGCACTCGAGAAGCACTGGAGCAGATATCTAGTCCATAGTGACAATGAGTCACAATGAACAGGAACGATGCATTCTGTTTTAGCTTCTTTGTAATAAGCACAAACACAAGAGTTATAGCAAAGAAATTAAAGAAAACCTATAATGAACTATTTGCAAGACATATGGGTTAAAGTAATCTACAGAAGAATAATTCTTAATAAATTTAGTTTGTATTCAAGATGGGCTTGGGCTTGAGGACTTTGAACTATGACCTAGAAAATAATTTCTATATCATTAGGCTTGTTATGTTATGTATTTTTTGTTTACTAATCCAAAGAGAAACATCAAATATTTCAAGAAAAAAAATCAATCTATTAAGGAGACTAATTGGAAGGAGAGTCCTAATCTATCAAGGAGATTTAATGAGATTTAAAGAGAAGGATATTTGTACTCGATCATGGACAATAAAGTTGGAAGCAAACTAGGAATATTATGACAAGAAATTTCTTAATTTATTTGTTAAAGAGTAAATTTAGCAAAATATGATTTTTTTTATCCAAACAATTGTTGTTGTTGTATTTTCTAGATAATAATTATGTCCTCATAGGTCATAAATTTCATAATATTAGTTGTTATTATTTGCAAGTTTTTTAGTTAATTTTGAGTTATTTTAGTTCTAGTTTCAAATTAGATCAAATGATCTCATTAAATTATCTTAAGGGTTTATTTCTCAGAATATAAATACTCTTTTGTAAGTCTTAATTTTTAGATTTGAATATATGCACATTTTCGCATATTGAAGCATAGGGAATAGAGATTTTTCTTGCTTGGTTTTTAATCGAACTACACTCTTCAAAAAATTGACTAAACTTTATTGTGATTTTATACTTTTTGTACTTGTCTTTAGTGAGGATGTTATTTAAGGATGATTATTTATAATTTAGGTATCTTTCGACAAGTTTTTCATTGTGTCAAGGTCAATTATCAATTTCAAAGCCTATATTAGAACTAATTGGTTTATGAATTCAATAAAATTCTTAGATAAGGCTCGTATTATTTGTAGAATCATTACTCATACTAATAATCAATAAAAAAAATACAATCAAATTAGTTATATTACTAGATAGATGACATGCGTTTAATTATATTACTAGATAGAGGGTATACGTTATGATCAAAGCTATGCCATTTTGTTTTAATATATATATATATATATATATATATATATATATATATAAAAAACTATTTTGGCATGCAAACATGTTTTAAAATATTGGAAGATTCTTAAAAATAATATCTAAATAAAATTTTATTTTCTTAGAAAAAATAGTTTAATACGGATGTATTTAAAAAACAAAAGAATAATACAATGCATGCACATTGTTAAAAGGCATTTTTTGCAAGTGCCATCAAACCTGGTTTTACTAGTCATCCTTCAAATCTTTTGACATGAATTCATTCTTAGCCCATGTATTTCAAAAAACAATTGATAAGCATTTTAGACTTAGAAAATAAAGATCAACATAATGTTGTTTTCAATCTCAAAAAAGAAGAAGCTATAATTTCATAAAACAAATCCATTGGTTTTCAAAAAAAAAATATATAGGAAATTTATTTGAAATCTTCAAAGTGTGAAATGTAGAGAAACAAATCAAAAATCAAAAAGAAAATAACAAACATAACAGGCCAAGCATTCATGGGCTTGCAGGCGTGGCCCATTAAAAAACCCTAATCCGCATGTCAAGCCTCTTAATATTTTTTTTTTAATATTACAGGATGAATATCACATTGTTTGTCTTTTATTTTTTAAAAATACCATAAATGATGTGTCATTTGTTAGTCCAGACCATAAATGATGTGTTATTTGTTAGTCCAGACCATAAATGATGTGTCATTTTGCTAATCCAGTTTCCAGCAACCACTTCATCATTGAAAAATCAGAGCATGGGTATTATGTCAAAAAACTTGATTTTCAACCATGTTTTAACTCAAAACACTAAAAAAACATTTATAAACCCATTTATAACCTTAAATGACCTTAGAATAGAGTAAAAAAATGACCCTTAAATAGAATAAAAAACAAATAAACTTCAATTCAAAAACTTTGTCATTTGTCATCTTAAATGACAGGAATGTCAAAGAACACCTTGATAAAACTCTTCTCGCCACATAAAGCCCATCGATACTAAGAATGATCTTTATATGGCCATAATCAATATCAACAATGATTTTTTTTCTATCATTGAAATTCAACAAATTCAATTCTCTACTCTTTAAATATGGATTGAAAAGAAAAGTGTTTTAAATGAAAATCAAAATAGAAAAAACACTCTTATAAAGCTCAAAGGATTGATGGAAATTGCATAATATTATTTGATAAATGAGTGCTGCTTAAATACAACTTCTTACAAACAGAAAATGAGAAAAACTAGCTACTGCAGATGTTATTCACATGGATTAAATCGCTAGTATTATGGCTTGAGAAGAGGTCCTCTTTGACTGCCATAATCCCAGAAAAATAGCCACAATCCCAGAATGGTAGGAATAGGATTTTATTTCTACAGACTTCTTCAAACAGAATCTTCCTAATATATCCTCCCCTAAACTGGGCATGTTGTGCATTTACTCAGTTTAGATCCTTCTTCTCTTGTACTCCCAAGAGCATTCAAAGTTTCACAAAATCTTCAAGTTTAAGTGCCTGTGTCAGAATGTCTGCTAGTTGCTCCTTAGTGCCACAGTAGATGAGCTCTACTTCTCCCTTTTTGATAAGATCTCGAATAAATGAAATCTTACATTACTGTGCTTTGTTCTCCCATGAAGTAATGGATTCTTGGACAATTTAATGGATGAACTATTGTCGCAAAACACAGTAACGCATTTACAATAATCTTCTTTAATGCTATTTAGAACTTCCTTCATCCATATACTTTGGCATGCACAAGTGGTTGCTGCTACATACTCTGTTTCAGTAGTTGATAGAGTAACTATCGGTTGCTTTTTGGAGCTCTACGATACTGCACCATCTCCCATCTTGAACACATACCCAGAAGTGTTTTTTCCCCCATCCAAGTCACTAGCAAAGTCACTATCAGTGTATCCCTGCTTCTTTTATAGAAAATACCAAATTTCATTGTCCCCCTTAGGTACCTGAGTATTCTTTTTGCAGCTAGTAGATGTCCTTCCTTCGGTGCAGCCATGAATCTGCTTAGAAAACTCATTACATACATTATATCAGGTCGCGTTGTTGTGATATACATGAGGCTGCCAATTAATTGCTTGTATTCGGTGCTGTCAACTTCTTCTCCTTTATCTTGTGATGATAGTTTAGTTCCTGGAACCATAGGGTTATTGACTGTAATGCAACTGCTCATTCCAAACCTTGCAAGTATTGCACTTGCATATTTTCCTTGACTTAAGAAAAATCCAGCCTCTGTTTGATGTACCTCTACACCCAAAAAATACTTCATCCTCCCTAGATCAGTCATATCAAATTCCGATTGCATGGAGGCTTTAAATTTTTCACATAGCTTCACATTATTACCAGTAAAGATTAAGTCATCCACATACAGACTTACTACCAAAAAACTTCCTCCTTCCTTCTTTATGAATAAGGTGTGTTCATAACCGCATTTGTCGAAACCTTCACCATCAAAATAATCCTTTAACCAACTGTACCAAGCTCTAGGAGCTTGTTTCAATCCATATAATGTCTTCTTTAGTAGATATGCTTTCTGCTCTTCTCCCCTTCTAATGTATCCTTCGGGTTGTTCAATATAAACAACCTCATTCAGTTCTTCGTGAAGAAAAACGCTCTTTACATCAAGCTGAAAGACTTCCCAACCTCGCAGTGTAGCTAGAGAGAGTAACATTCTGATGGTGTCCCATCTAGCGACTGGCGAGAACACTTCGTTGTAATCTATTCCTTGTCTTTGAGCATAGCCCTTCACAAACCAGTCTTGTCTTGTGCTTATCAACCTCTCCTTTTTCATTCAATTTGGTTTTGAAAACCCACTTCACTCCAATCTTCTTCATTCCTTTAGGTAGTTACACTAACTCCCATGTATTGTTTTTCTCGATAGCTTGTATCTCGATGTCCATGGCATTTCTCAATTTAATGTCTTTTATGGCATCATCGTAACTTACTGGATCATCTTCAGTAGCATAGAGCACTAGGTATTGCTCTTCCTCTTCTTCCTCTACAAGATTTTCACCAGTTACATAATCTTGCAAGTGTCTTGGAGGTATGCTAATCCTTTTTGTCTACTCCCTTCGAGTTTCCTGAGATTGAGCAAGAGTTGTACTTCTTGCCTCCTATGTTTGTGTTGCAGCCTACTCATTTGGTATGTCATCTTTTTATCTGCCTGTTCCATTGAATGAATCTGTGTCATCCCATGTTAATTCCTCTTGTTCATCATATGTCCTCCCCCAGTTCCATGTCTCCTCTTCGGTAAAGATAACGTCTCTGCTCGTGATGATCTGCTTGCTCTCGGGATCGTAGAGTCTTTAGGCTTTAGACTCTTCACTAACTCCCAGAAATACACGTTTATAGCTTTTATCTTCTAGCTTCATCCTCTTTACATCTGGTACATGTGCATATGCAACACATCCGAAAACTCTGAAATGTGCCACATTAGGCTTATTTCCAGTCCAACATTCTTCTGGAATTTTATTTATAATTGCTGCAGTAGGACTTTGGTTGATGATGTGTATAGACCATTTTGCTGCTTCTGCCCATAAATTCCTTGGCATTTTTCCTTCAACAAGTAAACATCGAACCATGTTCATGAGAGTTTGGTTTTTACATTCAGCAACTCTATTTTGCTGAGGAATGTATGATGTGCTGAGCTGTCTCTTGATTCCCTGGGTGCTGCAAAATTCTTGAAAAGCTTGGGAAGTGTATTCTCCTCCTCGATCCCTTCTAAGACATCGAATGCTCATCCCTGTCCCTTTCTCAACTTTGGTTTTAAAGTGTTTGAACTTCTCAAAAATTTCTCCTTTTCCTGTAAGTAAATAAAGTCATGTTTTTCTGCTGAAGTCATCTATGAACATCAGAATATACCTCTTGTTGCTCATGGTAGTTAGAGTGATTGGTCCACAAAGATCCGAGTGGATAAGCTGTAACTTTTCTGATGCTCTCTAGTTAACTACTGCAGATGTTATTTACGTGGATCAAATCACTAGTATTATGGCTTGAGAAGAGGTCCTCTTTGACTGCCATAATCCCAGAAAAATAGCCACAATCCCAGAATGGTAGGAATAAGATTTTATTTCTGCAGACTTCTTCAAACGGAATCTTCCTAATATATCTCCCCTGAACTGAGCATGTTGAGTGTTTTTTCTACCAGTCAAAACACAAGGAGATTGAAAACCAATAATTAGAAAAGTGCAAGGACTAAAGAAATCTTTGTGCTCCACTATGAAACCACTGCATGTGTGCTAGTGTTGTTTTTCACTTTTATCCTCTAGTTCTATTCTTCTACTCTGTAAAGAAATTATAAACATCCATTGATTGACCATAACAAGACTTGATCAATGTGAAAAATAACCGATAAAAAAATAAGAATCAATGAAGTCCGCAGTGAATCTAAACATAACCCTATGCCTTTTTCTCCTTTTTTTAAATTAAATCTGCAACAATGCTACGCTTGAAAGTGAATGAATATCAAACACTAAAAATATATATATATATATATATATATATATCAAACACTTTTACTTCACGCTGTATAACTTCTCCTTAAAGAGTCGGGCAACCCTTAGCAAAAACCCCCGGAGCTGTTGGGCAGGAAGCTAACGGGCATCCTTCCGACTCGCTTCCCCACCATTCGAGGCCGACATGCCACATCCCCAAACACAAGTAAAGGAACACTGCCATGAAGGCCAATCCAGCTTCCAACGCCCCTGACAGCACATAATTATGGCGGCTCCACCAGTCGCGGTGGTACCTGTAAGCGATGAAGCCCGAAGCGAATCCGATGACAACCCACGAAGTGTAGTTCACAGCCGTAGCTGGAAGCATGTTGAGCGAAGCACTTAAGAGTACTGGTATGGAGATAAGTCTAATCCAATCCTTGTCAGGGAATGCATTGTGTGCCAGCCAAACTAGGATAGGAGCTGCTGCCCCGCCTAAGAAAAACCAGTTGGTGGCTGAATAATGGCCAAGATCTCCAAATATTCTGCGAGGACCAACAAGACCCCAGATCACAGATGCATCGTAGAACATGTGGTCGCTTGGACAAGTCCAAGGGCTTCCTGGTGAAAGCACTTCACGATCACATATGTTTGGGATGGTTTCCATCAGCCACCATGCAGTTCCTAAATGTACCAATGCAGATATTATAGTACCTACCACCTGGATAAAACACAATAATCTTATAAAAAGCAGCAAGGAGCATTGATGGGTGTAATTAACGAATTTGAAGATCAAATATGTAATCAAGAAACTCTATGGCCAAAAAAACAAAAACAAAAACATGAAGAGGAGCAATTTCCTTTTGCAAATGCTATATGGGGAAGAGGAGGAGC
This sequence comes from Salix viminalis, assembly GCA_029228465.1. Classification (NCBI taxonomy): domain Eukaryota; kingdom Viridiplantae; phylum Streptophyta; class Magnoliopsida; order Malpighiales; family Salicaceae; genus Salix; species Salix viminalis. The sequence continues at coordinate 7,933,451 of CM055432.1, forward strand.
ATGAGTGGAGCTAACCTGTGCCATGAACATGGCTCTCGGAGGAATCTTCATGTAATGACCAAGCTTGAAATCTTCCAAAAAGGTGATGGCTTGTTTCATGCTAATGTATCCATACACTTTAAAGCATATGTTAGCAACAGGAAAACCAGGGTACAAGTAGCCAATGATATATTCTGTAATCACATTTAGGCCTGGTGACTGTATGCAAAAGAAAACATCATGTCAGAAAACAAGAAGCTCAAACAAATCCTGAAAGCATTGTGCCATTAGAATTAAACTTTTCTATAATTATTGGAGTGTCTTAAGGGATTTCTCATCGAAGAAGTTTTAAACTGAAAATGATGACAGCGGAAACACGGCAGAGCGCAGAGGCATCCCCACGTCGAGAACAGATTTCACATAATTAGAGAAGAAAGAATTGATCAGAAAAATGAAGTCAAATGTACCTTATTTGTTGTGGCAGTGATCACTCCAATAGGAAGGGTGAAAAATACAGCAATACCACAGGCTAGCAAGACACCCCACCATGGCAATTGGAGTTGCTCATTGTAGTACTCACATGTAAATATAGTTGCTGCTATGGTGGAGAAAAGGATGCACAGGAACCACCATTCAGGGACTTGATTATATTTCCTCATTAGCTTCGTATGCACATCCATTTTCTTGTACTTGAAAGCAGACTTGCTTAGTTGCCATATATCTCTGAATCCACAAAAGAAATGATTTCAACTTGAAAGAACACGATTCAGATATCAATATGCAATGCAAGATATCAGTTGCAGATCTAATTGCCCAACCTTGATTGTAGCTATGGTTTGATGCTAGGAGAGAGTTGGAATTCAAAGAAAATGCTAGATTTTATATGCGATTTAACATAACAAAAACAGGTTCACAGTTTGCTTGAGTGAGTACAACCATGAACTGGCAGATACATCTTGGGCTGACAAATATATGCATATCAGAATAACGAAAGGTATGCAAGCTTCCTTCCGATTGCAGCAATTTGACATGAATATAAACGACTTACCTTCCATGGAAGAGGAAAACATGAACTACAGTGGCTGTCAAGCAGGCAAAATTAAGACCATAAATCATAGCAAAGATAGTGCTGAGGTAGAGAGGACCTTGGCGGTCATAAGCATCAATGTCGATATGGAAGTTTGGGTCTATGATAGCTGAGATGTTGTAACTCTGACCAGTAGAGGTGAACAGGCCATCTGAGAATATGGGAAAGTTCTTGGCCTGGTAGATATTGAGCCAATAAGCAACTGGAGCAATGACATACATAAGAAGAGCAAAACCAGCAGCAATATTGGCAGTTGCAAACCATGGACTGGCCAGGGGACTCCCGAGGTAGGAGGATATGGTGGCCCAATCAAATCCAAAGGCACCAATCCCAAGACCATGTACTCCTGATCCTAGCTGATGAGCTAGGATGGAAGAAGGGAATATCCAACAAAGCCATGATATAGAGGTTAGCTTGGGGAAAAGATAGCCTGGAAATGCATAATAAGCGAAGCTGCAAGTGAAGGCGATGATGAAGAACTGATTCCTTGTCAATCCATGTTTACGCCTCTCCTCTTTCTCATGTAATGCCCTGCAATTTCATGATGGTAGATACAAACAGTATATTTAAGCAGTTGAACTTATATTTTGGCAAGAAACCAAGGCGATAAGGTCTAGAAACAATTAAATGCTAAAATTTATCAAAACCAATCAAATGCATACCTGAAGAGAGACACTTGAACAAGATTCTGCGGCCACCACATAGAAGCAGGCTCTACCAAGTACCTTCTAAACAAACCAGCCCATCCGAACCCCAGCATCTGCGTCGTTAAGACTACTAGCAACGCCACAAAAAAAGTCAACTCCTTCTTGTAAAATAACTTGACAGCACTAACAATGTGAATGGAGTAAACATTTCCGGCGCCGGAATTAGCAAATATGGTGATCAGCACATGCTCCTTCACGTTAAACGGTCCGGGGTTTAACGTGAACTCCCATTTCTTTCCTACGAAAAATATTTTATTGGTTATGATGGAAGCCATGAGGTGGCCAAGAGGGACCACTGCGATCTGTGCACAGATGGAGGTGATGGAGAGCGGTTCGCGGCGGTACCAGAAGAACTGGTTGAGGAAGGAGAGGAGGATGCAGGCGAGAGAGCCAAGTGTCCATGTGCGAAAGGTGACAGCAGGGAGAGTAGTATCATCTGTTGTTGGTACAGTAAGAGCAACCTGCTCGATTGGAGAGTTCTCCTTGGAGTCCACTGGAGTAGAGGAGGAATTGGCAACATTTGAAGAGGTCTGGTTGCTGCGTTGATGAACTGTTAGGGGTGTTTGGAGAGAGGGAAAGTTAGAGAGAAAATGAAGGAATATATGAAGGAAAACGAAGAAGAAGAGAGAGTGAGAGCCTTACTTAGAGGAGTTGTGATTTCTTCGGTACCGGTCATCTCCTCCACTCGTTACTAGCTTTCTGCTCTTAATATCCAACAGATATGATAATGTTTAAGAGATCTGCGTCTTAAGCTAGAGTAGATGGAGCCCAGAGTGATCTCTGAAGAACTAAAACTTATTATTTAAACGGGACTGGTGCATTTAAGGGACTCCACAGCATCCATGTCCGAGAAGAGATGACAGGAACCCCATCTATGAAAAGAATTAAACTTAAATACTGAATAAAAAGATCGAAATCACCATGGCTGAACCAAGAGATTATGAGAGTGTTGATAAATAATAAGCTGTGGACAAAGCCCTTAGTTTTAGTTATAGACTTGAAAAGTCACCACATGTTACCAACTTTCTCTGCAAGGTTAGATATCGTGTTGAACTCTCTCTACTCTCTTCTCTTCTCACGCAAACATGAAATTCTTGTTCATGACAAGTTTAGTACAAAATTTAAAATGCCCCTTCAATTCTATAAACAAGTTTGTGGATGATGATCATGTGTTCCAGTGTTTTATTACAGCACTCTTCAATTGCATCAGCAATGATCTTTTTCTTTGCCAACTGGCTGAAATAAAATATGTGATGACAGCTTGGACACCTCAACTTGCCATGTCCCATGTGGTGGTGCCTGGTGGTGTCAGTAACTACGTATTTGCGTTGATTTCAGGACCGCATACATGTCTTAATGATCTTAAGGTTCAAGGAAAAACAATCAGAAGAAGAATAGAAAATTATTAAATATATCGGCTACAGTCTTGGGATGGCACTTCCGTGCGGGGCCTGTCGCCATGTATCTGCAATGATTTCGAGACAGATTCAAAATACTCCGATAACCTATTGCCATTCTTGTTTTTAAGTTGAAATACATTAGTAACTCTTAATCCAGATTTTATAATTATTATTATAAAAAACGAAAACATTTCGCTTTGTTGATATGAAAATTGAATCCATAAATCATCTTATTTTAATGGCAACTAAGAGCTGGATGTGGTGGTTTTACACGTCAAAGAAAACTTGTATACCCTTGTGGTACTAGTTTTATGTCTTCGTCTATAAAATAATTTGTAGCTTCAGTTGCTCCTGGTTGATCAAGATAAGCATCCTAGGCTCATTAGCAATCACTTTCATAGAGAAATCTACCATTGTTAGGCTTGCAATGATCTTGCAGAGCGTACCAACTTGGCCACTTAACCAAAAACAAGAACCAAAACATAGAAAATAGGGAAGATGAGCCTGAAATGGCGCCACTAATTTGACACTTTTTTAGAATGTGACAAGGAGCTCGTTGGAACAAACTATCAAAGGTCAACCATGAATAAAATAAACGTCGAAGAATCAGTCGAATTTGACACAAATCTTTAAATTCATTTATAAAACACAACACCTTGCGCCCATACAATGTGCAACTCTTTGTTTATCTCAGCAGTGCAATTTATAATTTAAATATGGAGAAGGTCCAATCATTTAACAAAGAATGAAGCCTAGTGGGGTTCCTCATGCCTGCGTGATGGAGAGAAGTAACAAAGCAAGCATGACCCCCCACCAAATAATAATATGTTGCCACTTTAGGCCTTTAATAGCATACTTCATTACGCAATTTGGCTGCAAGGCTCAAACACCATTTGCTCCGTAATTGAATCTTGCCTGATAAACCAATGTTTTCCGAAAGATGACATCAAACTAATTTCTGCATCACAACAAGTTGAAAGTTCTTCCTTATGCCTGTAAAGGTAATGATTTAACAAGAACGAACTCGGTATAACTAGCAACAGCATATTCATTGACCATGAAACTACTGACCTTGAATTATTTGGCATTTGCAGGTCATGTTCTTGACTATACAGCCAGTTTTTTGAACTTCGCTACAAAAAGCCCACTAGTTTTTGATGTCACTGGATCAAAGCGCAAGGTCTTGGGTGTCCGTCCACTCTTGCATGGCCAGTCTTTGGCAGCATCTATCTCCTGCAACGCTGTGGGATAATGGAACCATCACTAAACTGAAAACATAAAAGATCAACCAGCTAGCTATCCCTGTCTACTTTAATTAAAAAGCTGAGAAGACAAAGGCTTGCCATAAAAAACTTAAGATATAGCTTTCGGTGGTAATTAAAAAAAATAAAAAATTCCCACAAAGATTAAACAACCATATATGTTTATGAATGTCAAGCAAAATTAAAGAGCATCAGTGAAATTGGATTTTACAGTCATAGACAGTTGCGTCCTTGGGGCAGCTACCTACACAGAAGTAACTAGTCAATGAGCGACTAAGATTTGAAACTTACAGGCACTATTGGAGAGAGTTACGAAAGCCCATTTCATTTGTCTTCAAGATTCCCCTCAAATAATTTTCTTATTGAGTATTTAGGGCAACCACACAACTCAAAAAGAAGATTCAGGGATACGTGACATGAATAACCAGGAGAAGAGGGGGTACTTTGGAAGGCACTCGGGGTCCATTGATTGTCAAAATTTCTATTAGCAACACAATATTAGGGCTCTACATAAATCTAATGTGCTTCACGAAATCATGGAACCACAGCAAGGTCTTAATAGAATTTCCAGAAAAAAAAACAGCAAAATCAATAAATTAATGAAATAAACAACTCGTGATCTTCACTACACAATGGACCATAGTAACCTTACCAGCAGAAGAATTTTCTTTGAGGAACCACTCTATCACATCTTCATTCTGGGAAACTGTCAAACTGAAAATCAAGTAGCTGATTTAGATGAAATGAAAACTGATTTTGAGAGTCTTCTTGCAAGCCATTGGGATTTTTCAAGAAAACATACCTGCAAGTGCTGTAGACCAGTGAACCCCCAACTCTTAGTAGCCTAAAACCATTTTTTAGAAGTTTTAACTGAAAAAGGAGGTGCTTATTTATTAACATTCAAGAAAAGAATGAATTGTTTTTTGCATAAAATTATAAAGCGCAGGCTTCAGTCTCAACATGTGAAAAAATTAAATGTGCTAGCTTCATCCCTGATATGTGGGAAACTGAATTGGATGTTTCATTAAACATTCAGTAAAGCATGGATGCATTACCACAAGCAATGGAACAAGAGTTCAATCACCTGAAGAGTGGTCAAGTTATCAGATCTTTCAGCATTCAGTACACGTCCATTTAGAGTTTCCCATCCCCAATGCTCAAATTTTTGGATATGTCTAATTGATCCATCATGGGTACATTCTGCATCAACAAGGACCTGAATGAAATTTCAACCAATCATTAGATTCAAAGCTTCACTGAGATCTAACAACTCTAACAAAGATTTTGGGCAAAACAAATTGACCTTGTCATAGCCGGAGCTTGAGACTTCACTGCTACTCACAGTTTTATATAATTCATATTTGCTAAGCCCAACCACCCCAGAAGCCTTCCCATAAAAAATAAGTTCAGGATGATCAGTTTCTGAAACCAATCTTGAAGCAGCATTTTCCTTTGCTCTGGCTGCTCTTTTCCTTTCTTTCCACGGTCTCCTAGAAGTCCACTCTGTAAAAGTGTCTTTCTTTTCTTCCAATGCAAATTCACCTGTTAAATACTAGACAGAATGGTAGAATATCAAAAAAGCTATAAAATTAAACAGAGTTCAAAGTTTAAGCAGGATCAAATTGGAAGATCAAATAAAATGTCTCAAAAACTTCCCAAATTGCTTACATGATATAGAATCCAAACGATCCCTCAGGGGCATGAGGGAAAATGTTGTTCCATCAGCAACAAAAAGTCGGCATGCATCACCTAATACATATTTTTGTAGCATTGTTCTACAGGCTGCTAGCCTGTGCCTAGCAACATCGACACCAGTTACAGTACCCGAATCACCAAGAAGGTCTGATATCATGCAAAGTTTAGCCCCTGAACATAAGAGTATGTGATGAAACAACTTATGAAAACATTGTATTCTAAAAAAAATGGATATAAATAAAGTATGGAGTATAATCCAAATTCGTTTTTTTGACAACTACTTAGAGATTCAATACCGTTGTTTCTTGAATATGCTTCTATCCCTTATCAAAGAGATACACGTTTTACAAAATTATTTTCAACTAAAACTAGTCCAGTAATACTGTTTAGATGCCTTCCGAACAGTCTAAGCAATTATGCCTTTTAAAAGTTAGTGTTTTCATGCTCATTGACTCCTCTCAATATCCTTCCTAATTCTAATTTACAATTCTCTTCTAGCTTAAAGCGCCATGATATCTTAAGTCAAGTAGGAAATTCCCAAATCACACAAGTATTATTATTATTATTATTATTATTATTATGAAAAACCAGGCATGCCCAGAAAAAAAAGGCACATTCAGCAATTATGCAAGATTCTATATCAATTTAAGTTTTTCGAATTTATGCAAAGCAGGATATTCACTTCCAGCTACAGTTTGGATCAGTGTACTACTTCCATTTGTACCCATATTAATACACCAGAAAAGTAGCCAAACATTACTCACCAGGAGCAGCACATAAGTCTAGAACATGATCTCCCACTGAAATATCCAAAGCCAAAACAGCAGCCCCAGAAGCAGCATCAATCCCATATATCTAAATCACCCCAAAACCAAAAAACGATAAAAAGATAAAAACCATCGCCAGAACAAAAACAAGAAACCCGCAATCAAGACTATAAAAAGCAGCCCATAAACACAGCCAACAAACTTCAGAAATAAGAAGTGACCAAAAACCTAAATCTTTAGAGCATTACCTTGCCTTCTTTATATGGCTTAGAGTTAGCAATTTGAATATGAGGCGAGAGTGAATAAAACCCAGGTAGCCAATTCACTTTTTGAAGCCTACACTTAATTTCAGCTTCAATCTCTTCAATATAAGCTTCATTTCCAGGTTTCAACCTTCAAAAACAAAAAGAAAGAAAGAAAAGAGACTTTCTTTGAAACAAAGGATGACAAAACTGAAGTGAATCTTGAGTCCTTAATGTAGAAAAGTTACCTTATATAACGAGGGGTGGATTCAATGGCTGTATAAATTAATGGGTCAATCCCATTTGTTTGTAGAAAGTCAAGGAAAGTATCTGGTAACGGTAGCTTCGATGTTTCTTCTTCCATTGAAGAGAGAAGCTTTTGCTTAATTTGCTGCAGTTCATCAGTGTTACAGATGGTTTTGGGGGTTTTATATAGTGCTATCTTAAAATTTAGACGACAAGATAAAAATCAAGTGAATGACACGTCGTCGAGAAAAGGAATCGCTTTTCAGGACATGTTTCTCTTTTGGAGAATAAAGTTGTTTTTAGAGTGGCGACTTGTAGATAAAAACCAAAAGTTAAAGTAAAAAAATTATTCAGATGCTAAACAACTCATGTTATTATCATTAAATATATTTTTGCAAGTTAACTTCAAGACTTTTTTAATTTGATTTTTTGTTTAGCAGGTTTTAAATTAAACTTTATGAAAATTATTTTAGTATGATAAAATTATATAATTTTATATAATTTTCATAAAGTTTTAACAATCACCCCATTATTTAGTATGATTGGTGGTTTAAATTTGGGTGATTGTTTAAAAAAATTGTTTATCTTTAAAAAAAAATCAAAAATTATTTTTTTAATATTAAAACGGTAATATATTGAATCGATTTGGGTTTTGCAACTTAATTTACCAAACTTGAAACTCAAGTTATGGACTCATCTAGGTTTAATAACTATTTAAAAAAAGTTTTTGTCTTGGCTCGATCTAGTATGCTTGGTTGATTCAAAAGCTGCCCAAATAACTGGTAAAATACGGTTTGATTTTGTAAAAATCAAAATAATATCTTTTCAAATAAATTATCCAATATTAGACTGACAAAGACTTCACGGCAAAACCCACAAACTTGTGACCTGGATAATTAATTTTAATGAGTTTAGTAACTATGTTATTTAAAAAAAAAAATACTTGATTATATACTAATAAAAATAAGCTCTCATAAAATTAAGAAATAATTAAATACTTAGACATTTGATTGATAATATGATAAACTTATAAAAAAATAAATCAAGACAAATTACAAAGATTAATTCAATTTCTACTAATTATTAAGTGATAAGATAATAATAATAATTAAAAAAAAACTACTTCATCAATGCAAGAATGTAATTTCCCTTTAAATAAATACTTTAGTGTTGGTAGTAATTATTCTTTAGATGTAGGTTCCATAATATTAATTATTGTGCCCACCCACTTTTCAAAAACAATATTTAATTTTATAGTAATTAAAATAATATTTATAAGAAAAAATTGATTTAATTCTTTGGGAAAAACTATTATTTCCATAATTCCCTCTCGGTAATCATGTTTTCTTATAAAAAACAACATGTATTTTTTTTATTTAGCAACTTGTTTGTTGAGTAAAAACTAAATGAAACTAAAAAAATATTTATAAAAAAAAATAATGACTTTAAATAAGGACAAAAAAATATATCTTCTTAATCAAAATTCTCTCTTGTTCATTTTTCTCTTTCTTGTTTTGGCAAAAAACATTTTTTAACTAGAAGTTTCATAACTCATTTTTTACCCCTTTTTCTACAAGAATAAAAGGACTAAAATACAGTATTTTGCATAGAAGAAAGGTTAAATTACGTAAATATCCTTACAGTCAACTCTTTGATTTTGTCTTTTATGAGAGTATATCCGTATTATACTGTTTTAAAAAATATGAGATTTCAGAAACACCCCCGCCAGCAACTCTTAGCTTTTGTCATATTATAGGGTAATATAGTTACTTTATTGTGCACAGAAATGTAGAAAATCAAAAATACCCCCGCGTAGGCAATTGTTTGTTGTCTGTTGGTAGGGATCAAATAGTATTTTTACTGTGCAAAAATACCTAAAAAAAACAAACACACTCTCAAACATTCTAGTAATGTCAATCGGTCCCGTGAAAAAGTTGACAATCCTCCTGAGTTCAAAGCTAAAATTAAAGCGCACTGAGAGGTAAAATGATAATTTCACTACTCCAATTCATAGTAATTTGTGTTCATTGCTACAGTAAATTCACGACCTGATTTAGCATCTTTCTTAATTTGAAAATTGTGGGGCTAGAACTGTGTAGAAACACTGCAAAAAAATAATTCAATCCTACTTGTTCTTATGTAATTCTCATGTAAATAAATAATATTTCTTTTTTTCTTCGCAATTAATTTTTAATTTAGTGAATTTTTATTTGCACCATATTTAGTTTTACATATTAATGATATTTCAATATGTTCTACTACTTTCAAAATATCAATACATAATTAATTAAAAAATAATAAATTAGGAAAATTAATATTGATTAAAAAAAGCAATGATGATTAGCAACGGAAATTATGTTGCTGACTATAACTCAGAAATTGAAATATACAACGGATGTTCCATTAAATTACAAAGCTCAACAATAGAAATTTCATTGTTGACTATTACTTAGCAATGGAAATTAACAATGGATATTCTGTTGCTGATATTTTTGAGTAACAAATTTCCTTATTATTTGCAACGGATTACATGGTTGCTAATGACCCCATTTTTCTTTACTAACCTTGTCAACCATCACAAAACCAAGCTCTGATACATTCCACTACACAACACATACATTTATGGGTTTGTGATTTCGTTCATGAAGACGATGTTTGTTAATGTTCTAAACTTTTTTTTTTATTAAGAACACACATTTAAATAGTAAAAAAAATAAGAATGATTTCTAAAGTTTTCAAGACCTTGACTGGATTAAGCTAATGTACTTTTCAACCTTTTCTTTTAAAGTTTTATTTTTCTCTTCAAGTTGATTCATCTTATTGTAATCATCAATTACAATGCATGCTTTTCTTTTCCAATGTATCTTTCTCAACAATAATAAACATGCATGACTATTTTTCAATAAGCTATACTTAGAAGCAACCATTTGAATTCATCATATAATATCTCAAAAGCATCACACAGTTTATTATAAGAGATGTCAAATTTGTCATCTGAGGAAAGTACCTTATTATCGCTTTTCATGCCATGAAACTTATGTTTCTAACATGTTCTTCTTCATCACTTAAACTAGAACCCAAATCATCACTCAAAGTTGTTTTTATCGCCTTATTGTGATGGTAATGTTTGTTCTTGTTTTGAAGAAGAGAGAACTCTACCTTGATGTATCTTATCTTATTGCATTTGAATAACATTAATTGTTTTTTGCTAGATTCCTCTTTGTTTCCTTCTTTCTTAAAGTTGATGAATCTTTTATATCCTTGTTTTTTCCTTAGAAAACTTCAAAATTATCTCGTGATCAAAGCAATTTGGAATTTTTTTTCTTGCTCTTGTTTTTCTATTGTTGTTTCGTATGTCATAAACAAATTAATTAGCTCTTCCAATGAAAGTCGAGTGAGATTATTGGCTTTTTAAACAGTCATCACCTTTGCTTCCTAAGTCTTCGGTATAGACATAATATGTCCTAATAAGAGCATCCAAACTATTAGTTATAGCTATCATTTTAGTAAATATAGTAGTTATGGATTCATTCTGAAGCATTTTGAATAATTTATATTGATGTACTAGCATATTTATTTTTTATTCTTTAACTTGAGTTGTACCTTGATATGTTACTTATAAAACATACTATACGTCAACCCTAGTGTTTTTGCAAGATGTAATTCTATTAAATTCAATTCTTTTTAATGCACTATACAAGGTCTTCATAGTTTTAGCATCAATAGAAATCACTTTTTTTTATCTATATTTATATACTCACTTTTGTATTTAGAAATTGTAACACTATTTTTTATTTTGGTAGGTTTATGAGGTCCATTCTCTATAGATAACCATAAATCATAGTCAATGAATTGAAGATGTATAATCATTTTAGTTTTATAATAAACATAGTCAATACCATGGAAAAGAAGGTGGAATCATGGTTAATGATCCTTTATTTTGCACATTAAAACTAGTGGTTGTCATTCTACTCAAAGTTCAAGCAAACTTATATAAATAAGGACTAAGCTTTGATATAAATCATTTTTATATGATTAAGGAAACAATACACCTAAAAAGGGGTGAATTAAGTGTTCTAATAATAATAATAATAATAACAACAATTAACACAATTATTCTGTAGTATAATTAAATTGCATAATATAAAGAGTAAGGAAATAGAAATTGCAAACTCGGTTTTTAATGTGGTTTGGTAGACCTACATCAACACCTTAAACATCAAACTAGTCTTAAATATTGTGTTCTTTACTAATTCAAGATAAAGATTACCTTATCTTTTAGATATCTTCACCACTTAAAGAAATACTCTTTAAGATTTTTTTTACCTTGGTAATGTACCTCACCAATGGAAAAGACTTATCACTTAAACTCTTAAAGATTTATAATTGTTTGAATTGTAATAGCATTATCTCTGAAAGTAGATAATATAATTTAAGCTTATATCTCTATATCTCATTTTACAACACTTATGATGTATGAAAGTTTGTAAGTATAATATGTGTAAGAATTATACTTTAATGTTTGAATATAAAGGTTCAATTTAACATGTTCTTAGAGTATGCAAGGATTGATATTTTATAACTAAACTTACTTTGAAAAATAGTCTTTATTTGTTTTATTTTTGGAATCCTTTCTTTTTTTGCAAGAATAAGAGATATGTATAAGTTTTTTTTTAAAAAAAAATAGTCATTTGAATCCCACTGATGACTCAAACAATCTATCATTTTATATTGATCAAGTCAATCGACCGAACATTTTATGAAATTTGTTGATTTATTTCTTCATCCAATTCTTTATGCTTGTTAATGAGATCTTCATATAAACTTGTTTGAACTTATTATCAATCAACATATTATTAGTCCAATTTTATATTATTTTTATTATATATATATACATACATACATATATATATATATATATATATACATACATACATATATATATATATATATATATATATATATATATATATATATATATATATATATAAATGTATGACCTAAACATCAACAAGAAAAAATATTATTAATGCAATAAGAGAATGAGTTCTATCATGCTTGGAGCATAATAATTTGACATATAGACAAAATAGGGGGTAAGAATTGCAAAACAAAAAAGATAGACCATATAAAAAAAAATCATTTAGTGAATCCATGACATATGAAAAGCAGGATCCATTCACCCACCCTATAAATCTACTATAATCTTCAAAAGCAAAATAATATCTCACAAAGCTAATCATAAATAATGAGAAATTAAGGTAACAATAGTATGACATAACTTAATGTCATCCATATCTTTACTTATACAGTTATAATCCATTAAAGTTTTGGTAACAGTATTTTGAAAGGTCTGTATCAAAATTATAGTGTTCCTATTTGCCTGCAAATTAAAAATAAGACAAAACAAAATCAATCAAAAACATTAGAAAAAACACAAAGCATAAGACTTTGTCAAAAACAAAATTCTATTTCTTAAAACTCTAAATAGTTCAATAATTTACTGTTAAATAAAATAAAACTTCAATTTTTTCAATAATTTTGAAATCCTAATTTACAAATAGAAAATGAAATTAAGTAAGAAAAATATTGTTTTTATCTATGATATTTGGTATATAAAAAGGTTTGGATTTTGGTCCCTTTGATGATATAAGATTATGTGCTTTGATAGTTGAAAGGGGAAAATATAAAAGGGTGAAAAGTGTAAATTTGATTGGATAAATAAAATTATTTGTTTGGGATTGTTTTTAGTATTTGATGGTGGCTAGGTTTCTTTTTAACCAGACTTTGTAAAAAAAAAATCTTTTATTTAGAGGGAAACAGAGACTAACTCCTTTTATGTCTATCTTTTTAATAGATATAGAGGAGTCATATCATATGGATATTTACAATGGTTGTAATCAAGTAGAGATAGATTTATTTGGTGGTTAAAAGAGCTCTTCGACTAATTGTTGTAAATGTTTTCAGGTCACAAAAGAGAAAAGGAAAGATGAGAAAGTAAGAAAGAAAGAAAGAAAGAAAAGTTTCATGGTGTAAAAATATAAAAGAAGTCATAAAGCTAAATTTAACAAGAAAAAATACCTAGAAGAGATTAGACTCTCTTTTTTTCCAGGGAATGGCAATGATCCCTGTTTTAAAGAAATAAACACAACAACAATGTTGTAAACATGGGATGACACGAAGTTGTAAGACTTAAAAAGCTTACAAAACTATAAAAATATCATTTCTAAAATGAATGTACAATGAAATAGGTCTAGATGGACAATGAATGTCTATGTTGTTTTAGTTTTTGTTGTTAATAATTTTACGCAATAAAATTATCATTATTTTAATCACTTTTTATTTTTTTTAAATCATTGTTGTCCTAAGAGCTTTATCTTTACTCTACACTTATTAATCAAATTTAAATAAAATAATAATGATAAAAAATGATTTTATTATTAATAAATATATTTTGTATGAATAAAGTTGATTTCACATGTAATCACTTGATTAACTATAAAGCATGTTTTGAAAAAACACATATTGACCAATTTATATACGTTTTATAAATATGAAGAAGTTAGGATTTGCCTTTTTTCTTGGAAAATAAACAAAAACATTTGAGGAGAAATCATATCATTTTAATCAATTTTCTATATGTCAAACTGCTCATAACTTAAAAAATAAAACTAGAAAATTGCAATAAAAGGAAATATCATTGCAAGCAACAATAACATCATTGCCTTGAAAAACTCTTTGAATCCCTAATTTATTGTCTATTTTTATAGAGTTTGAACATCATAACTCAATAAAAATCGATGTATTTGAGTTTGCATTAATGCTTAGTGAAGCAAATGAAAACAACATAAAATAATCAAATAAAAAACATAAGATTTCATTGAGTAAGGTCACCATACAAAATTCTAACTTAAAATTTTATTGCTAGATATTCTCTTCAAGTAGTATACATCTATAAGAGGTTTAGAGCACTTTAAATAAACCTAAAAACTTGCCCAATTCAACAAAGAAAATTTGAAAGTAAAGAAAAAGTAATAAGAAATCTAAACAAACAAACAAAAAACTTAAATAAAACTAGAAAAATATTAAAAAAGTTTAAACTAAATAGAAAAATAAATCATAAATCTACTAGGAAAATATTATAAACCATGAATATCAATTTCTAGGCTTTAGTTGAAGACCTTTTCTATGTCTAATTGCTACAAACTTTAACCCTGTAAAAAAAATAGCCTCTAGAACCTTCTAACAAAATCTTAAATTGATCAATCCATCAAATAAAAGTATACCTATTAACATAAGATTACATAAAATGCTGTTTTTTTCTAGCATATTGAAGGGTGAAACCTAAACCATTGAAGTTACTAGATTAATGTTTAGTTTGGCAACCCAGTGCTTGGTTTGACAGCACAATGACACTAATTTGCAAAGCATACTAGTGTGTACCAAGGTTGTCAAAATCGCGATTTTGACACGAAACGGAAGGGGTTTCGAAAAATCGGATCGTAAGATCGGATCGTAAAATCGTAAGATTGTACCCGAATTTGTCCGTACAAAAATCATAAAATCACAGCTAAAATCGTGTAGGTAGAAAAATCATAAAATCGTAAGTAAAATAAACTACTTATTTTATGTTTTTGAAGTAATTGTATATTTTTTTATGGTTATTGTATTTAAAATTAATTAATGTTATTTATTATCTTAAATTAATAGGATTTTTTTAAAAATATTTTTTATGCTAACTATTTTATGCTAATTATTATTATTATTATTATTATTATTATTATTATTATTATTATTATAACCCCCCGTAATATACCTAATTACCTAAAAAAATTTTATTATTATAATTTATAACTAAGTATAAAAGGTCCCCCGCCCTAAATCCCTAATTCCCTTCTCCCACGCCGCCGGCCGCCGCCCACCCTCATCTCTTCATCCTCTTCTCTATTTTTTTTTCTTCCTCCTCATCCTCTTCTCCTTCACAGTTCACTCTCTTCCAGTCTTCCTCCTCCCGAGTCACAGGTATCGCCTAGGAAAGCACGGACGAGCCACATGCCTCCTCTTCTCCTTCACTCTCTTCCAGGCTTTCATTTTTTTATGCTAGTTTTGTTTTTTTGCTGAGAAGAGAAGAGAAGATTTTGATTTTGATTTTGATTTCAGTCTGAGAGCTTCGAAGAGCAGTGAATTGAGATTTCTCAAATGAAAAATTGGAATTGAAGAAAGCAGAAAGCCCTTCGCCCTGTGTTGCGCACAGTAAAATATAATGAACTCGTAAAATCGAACCGATCCGGTCCGATTTACGAGTCAACCCGATTTTGACCGAGTTTTACCGGTTTCGATTTTTCTTTCCGGTTCAACCAGGTTAGCTGAGCCAACTCGCAAACTCGTACGAGTTTGCGAGTTGACTTGCGAGTTTGACAACATTGGTGTGTACTTAATCTTACTATGAGAGTATTTTTCAAAAATATTTTTTATTTAAAAATATATTAAAATAATTATTTTATTTTTGATACTATCACATCAAAATCATCATAAAACACTAAAAAAATATAATTCAATATTTAAAAAAAAAAAAACATGAAACACTAAAAAACATGAATTCAATATTTTTTAAGAAAAACACGCTTAAACAACATTAGAAAGACACAAGAGTGCATATTTCCAAACTCTGATGAACAAAACAAAAATCATTTTTATTTACGTAGAATGTATTTATTTTTAAGTTTTAAAAACACCTTTAAAAAAATTATTTTTTATTTTATTTTTTTGGTTTCATTTTTTTGTTTATGTATGTATTTTAGTATTATTTTGATGCATTAATACAAAAAAAAATTATTTTCAAATAAAAAACACTTTTAAAAAATAATTATTTTCAAAAAATAATCATTTTCTCACTATCAAATATGCTTGGCATTTTTCTTCGGGACAAGCGTGTTGTTGAACCTGGGACAGCAACCATAACCGAAACTACACATGAATTTCACATTCAAGAAACAAGGCACCCTTAAAAAACTCAAATAAAATTATTAGTTTTGTACTTTTAAATCAAATCAAAAGACATTTCTTGTCCACTCGCACTCTCTCCCATGATAGATTAACAATAGTGGTGCAAAACCTCTATCTTCATAGCCTTTCTAAGTCTCCAACATATGCTGCCCTCCATATGTGCTCATTTGGTTTTACCATTGCTGGACCTGGAAAACATTTCCATCTATAGGTGGTTTACTTTTCATGGCAGTAGTCACATTCCACAGCTACTCAGAAGGATTGCTATCTATATACAGAACACTAATTACCAATGCAGTTCTTTTCTCAGGGTAATAGCCGCTTCACATCATGCTCTTGGTCAGCATTCTTGCCTTGGTTGTATAGCAATTCAAAAGCTTTCATACACACGCTCGAAAATCCTACCATTGCCTGGAAAACATGTGGGAATCCCATCTGGAGATTGTTCATTGTCATTGACCTGGTTATGCTAATTGACTTTTCATGCTTCCTCTTTTCTTCCTCTGCCTTTGCTCGCGAAATCTCAACCTTAGCTCGCTTCTCCGTAACCGGGTCTTTTTTCCTTGCATTGGTAGAAGTTTCGGGCATTGAGTACGTTCCATACTTGCTCTCCAAAGATCTAAGCTCAGCAGCCTTCTTCTCAAACAACTTGAATGCAAATTCTGACTTCTTCTTTTGCTTATGCTCTTCTGCTTGCTGAACTACAATAGCATGAATTACTGCTAAGAAGCTATTGATTCCTTCAGAAGCCACTTTGTCAGGAATCCGATCAACTGCATGGTGCCATTCTTCACACAGGGAATAAATTCTTGATTCCTGACTGGTTCTTGAAAATGGGTTTTTGCTGAACTGGAAAAGGCTAAGTCGCAGCCAGCCTGTGAGGGACTGAATGTAATCCCGCTGAGCCTTGACTACATTACAGAATGATTGGTGCCATTGGTGGACCTCAAGCTCAAGCTGGAGAGTTGATTGCCTATGAATCTCCGATGTCGGCTCAGTAGATGGGATTGTGTTTAGATATTTGAGCTGCTGAACAATGTGTGTCTGGACCTGGTGCGACTCGTACATGCTTCTCCACATGCACATTAATCTGCAAAGAAAAAGAAGGTTTTATTTAAGCTAGAGCATCATCACAAATTTTATACTTTATCTCATTATATAATAAGCCATGGCTGCCTGCATGTCTAATACAAAGGATGTGTAATGAATAATTTAGCAGGATATTTATTAGATTTAGGCTCATACCCTCTACTGTCTTTAATACTGAAATTGTTCATCGCTATTTTATTTGGATTGCTTGCACTATATTTGAAAATGGTAAAATCCTGACTTCCAAATGGAAATAATTTTGCGAGATGGCCAGGATACAACACGGAAAAAGAAAATTTCAAGTACTTCAACCTGACACCAGAATCCGCCTCAGTAAAGTTATAATTAAACATTATTTGACTCAAGCCCACGTCTACCAGAGTCCACCGCAGTAAAGCTATTATTACACACTATTGACTCAAGCCCACATCAACCAATTGCCTCACTAGCACCCTGTGCCTCAGGATTCTACCTCAGCAACACTATGAGACGACAAAACTTCAATGGATGTAAGAGAGATTCACCAGCTAAACTGAGATCTCATCGCCCATCAACTAAGCACATGGCACAGCTGGGTTCCTATCACTTTGAAACAAAAGCAAGCAAGAGAGACAAAACAAGCCAGTAAAAGCAGTCAAAGGAAAAATTATGTACTGTATAATACACAGGAGCATAAATTCTCCACGACGAAAAAAATCCAAAGTTGACTTTCACAGGGTATTTTTATTTTTATCTTCTAGGAATTTTGTAAGGCTTAAATCAAGACTTGGGGGGTCAGTTGATGTTCCTTGATGCAACAATACTAAGCTATGACAGTAAAAAGTGGGCTGTATAAAGGGCGACAACAGAGCCAGTTTCAAATGCAAGTGTGGACCAAGGTCAATTTTTCATTTTGTGTTTGTAATAATTATGAGAATACAAGGTGCCAAAAGCTTTATTCCAGTAGCCGTGTGGACTCTCTAGGAATGGAAAATGATGCGATAGGGGTCACGTGAAAACTTAGGGGTTACTTGCTTCAGCTCTTAAATGTAGCCAGGTCATGGGCCCTACGAAAAGTACTATTGAAAAACAAAAAAGACCGACCCTTTTACGAGCTCAAGGAGTTGAGGGTAAAGCTCTGTCTCCCTTAATTTGATGATTTCAGTGAAGGTGGTCTCGGTGCCCTGAGTAGCAACCATCATTTTGGACTCCAACTTCTCAATCTCTTTCTTGGTCTTCTCGGTCTTTACATACTCAGCCCTCTTCACCTCTAGCTTCCTAAGCAATGCCAGCTTCTTCTGATGCTCAATTTTCAAACTCTCAGCATTCTACAGAACAACATAATCAATCTCTCGATCAAAACAAAAAAAAGGGGAAAAGAGTACTTATAGATAAACATGAGAATATCATCTTTAATTAGATAGATGGAGACAGGACAGCCAATGACTCATTTTTTTATTCATCGAGTACAATCAGAGAGAATCCAATATGTAAGTAAACAACAAAATAAAGTCCATCAAGGCCATACCTTGACCTCCAGGAATAGCCTCTTCTCCCAAGCATATAGTCTCTCCACAGTAGAACAATGACTAGCATGAGCTACACCCCCACTTCCTACATGACTAACAACCATTTCCTCACTAATCTTTCCAAATTCACTAAGTTTTGGACTTGAACCCCATGTCCAGTATGATGGACTAGTCAAATGACATCCATGACTATAACCTTTACCTGCAGCATCAACAAACAAAATGAACATGACCAAAGAAAACGAAATCTGAATACAAGACAAAGAACCCTTTTTTAACTCCCTTGTTTTCTCATTAACCAAACAAAGTCAAAACAAGAAAATGGGACTACAATGAAACAAATGTACAAAACTGCAAGATCAAAGGCTAGCTAACCTCCTTTGCTTTGAATTGCTGACAAGTTAGGGCTTGAAACTTCTAAGACACAAGAGAGTTGACCGCCAGCATCAGCAGCTTTAAGGAAATATTCATCGACTTGTTTAATGATCTCCACCAAATCTTTACTATTTTTGGAAACCACCATAGCAAGCTCACTCCCACTTCCACTAGCGGTCTCTTTCGAAAACCCACTAACCACCGAAGGTGGGGCCACCGCTACCATCTCCGATGCAGTGGTGGTGTTTGTGGTCACCTCATCCCACTCCTCCATCGACCTCGGCGGAGGAGGGGCAAAGGGGTCCCAGAAATCCCAACTCGACGCTGCCACTGGTGGAGGCGGTGGAGGAGGGGGCGGAAGAGGAGAAGCAGCGGTTGCGGTGGTTGTGGTTGTCCATGTATCTGAGCTCGGGCTCATTGGAGGTGGGGGCGGCGGTAGTGGGGTGGGTGGTAGTGAAGGCAGTGAGGGATGGGTGGGTGGGAGGCGGCGGTGATTGTGGTGGAGGTCGGTTTCAGTGTTGGAGAACTGAAGAAGGGCTGATCCAGTACTGCGAAGTGAACGAATGTACATTGCATGTGAAGCAGAAAGAGATTGTCTTGCTTTGACAAATTGTTTCATGTATCTCTTCCTTGCTTTGCATCTTGACACAATCTCTTCTCTCTCTATTGTTGAGTAACAACAACCCATGTTGTTCTTGTTCCTGGCTCTCTTCACGCTCTAGATCAAGCCTGTTGTTTGCTTGCGTTTTTGTGTTCTTGAGTTGGAGCCAAAAGGGAAAGTGAAACACTTTTTGAAAGAGAGAGAGTGAGAGAACTTACAGCATTGATCAGTGTTGGAGGGGGGTTCATGCTCATTGATTACTTGCTTTCTTGGAACCAAAAAAAAACACACAGAAAATAAGGTTATTAGCTGCAGCTACAAAAAGATGGCGCCGTTGAAGCTTTTTTTCTTTGCAAAGAAAAAGTTTCTGGGTTTTCCAAAATGACCACTGGTTTGCCTATCTCTATCCATGCGTCTTTCTAGGTCTGGATGTTATGCTTTGGTTTTGGTGGAGGTGGAGGTGGAGGTGGTGGAGGAACAGTCTCTTGAGAGGTACGTGCCACGACAATGAGCATTGGGCAGAGAGCCAGGCTAGTCATTTTATATTTCAAATTTAGAGTCGATAGTGCCCCTATAAAATTAAAAATTATAAAGA
Source organism: Salix viminalis (assembly GCA_029228465.1). Taxonomy (NCBI): domain Eukaryota; kingdom Viridiplantae; phylum Streptophyta; class Magnoliopsida; order Malpighiales; family Salicaceae; genus Salix; species Salix viminalis. The sequence goes on from CM055432.1 coordinate 7,954,010, forward strand.
TAGCTACAATCTTGTGGTGTTATTATTGTTTATAAAAATACAATGCATAATAGTGTAATTTTCAAAAGTTTTTAGGCCCCGTTTGTTTGCTGAAAAGTAGTTTTTTTTTTAAAAGTGAATTTCGGGGAAAGTGAATTCCGATGTTTGGCAGTGTTATGAAAAATGAACTGGAAAACACTTTTCCATGTTTGTTTGTATTATGGAAAATGAACTGAAAAATAATTTATTAATAAATTAATTTTTTTTCAAGTTTATTAAAATAATGAGGAACAAATCTTACAAATTAAAAAATTGAATGAGAATGAAATTGAAAAAAAATATAATTTCATAAATTATCTCAAATAAAATAAATAATAATCAAAATAATAGAGATCAAATCTAAAAATTTAAAAAAAATGAAAGGTGAATAAATTAAAATAATAATAATTAACATTTCATAAATTATTTCAAATAAAATAAGTAACAAAAAAAAAATGAGGGACCAAATTTGATAGATAAAAAAATTTCAATAAAAAAAAATGATAAGAAAAAAAAGCAAATAGCAATTATAAAAAATAAGGACCAAAATTAATATAAAAATTAAATTTTAAGAGATGGAATTGAAAAATAAATATTCAAAACAAATTATATATAGCAATCAAAAGTTTGAGGATCAAATTTGATATAATCAGCAAATAATGACATTTCTAAATTTTTCACAACTTCCGGAAAGTTTTTTCCGCCCAAATTTTCCGGAAAACACTTTCCTGAAAACCAAGCCAAATTTTTCTTTGACTGGAAAGTGTTTTTCGTTGACCAACTTTTTGAAAGGCAAACAAACACAGGAAAATTTAGAAAGTGATTTCCCGGAAAGTGGTTTCCCGGAAAGTGAATTCCGGGAAACAAACACAGCCTTAATTTGTATTTGAATTTTTTTATATATAATTAAGTGTTTTGTGATAAAATTCAGAGTCTAAGTTTTTTTTACGAGGGAATATTAAATTAAAAAATGATTAAAATGAGAAAAAGAGATAAAATAGATGACAGATTGAAAAATTTTATCGTTATTTGAGTTTATTTTTATTTTTTTTACTTTTTAGAGGATCGGTCTTCTGAATTTTATAAAATTTTATTTTAATATCAAATTTTATTTTACTTATTTTTTCAAAATTTATTTTACTCATTTTTTGGGTTTTTTTTTTCAACGAGAGAGATGAGGTATCTAAAGAGATAAAGTTGATGATAACAATCATTTTTTATTATGTCAAATAATTTTATATGAAAAAAAAAAAGATTTGGTGCTATTTTTACTACGAAAACACCTAAAAAATAATATATGAGCTTAGAAAGTTTTTTGTTTTTGGTAGATTTCAAGATTTATTGTGGTTTTTTTTTATATTTGGAGTGGTCATCGATTGGTTAAACAAAGTCTTTTGGGTATTTCTTAGGTATTTTTGATCAAAATAGATTAAAAAAATAAATGATTTTATTTTTCCAGCCTCTTTAGTGGTTAAATTTTAGGGATGAATAGACGATACATCATCTATAATGCAGGTGAAATGTCATTTTTTTTTATGTATAGGCTAACGCACGACTCATTGCTTGATTGGGCCAAGCATTAGGGCTTAATTGATTATTTTAAATTTTTATTTTTAAAATAATAATTCGTAAGTTGATTTTTTATCAAATAAATCTTGGATTTATGTTTTAATTAGTTTGAGATGGTTTTTATAATTTTTTTTAGGGGTGTTTAGTTTTTAAAGAGGTAAGTATAATTCATCTGTGATTTTTTTTATTTTTTATATAGATTAAATCTGTTTTCTTTAATATTGATTTTCTTATAAAAACAATTTATATGCGTGACCTTGCATTGTTTTTATTTCCGATAAAGTTTATGTATGTGTCAATTTCTGTTACATACTTTATGTTGTTTTACAAACTTTATGTTGTCTTACAAACTTATTTTGATAGAGAAATTCATTATACATAACAAGATAATTTACCCGTGTTGTGATATTTAATTTTCACTTCATTTTTATAGCATCTCAGTATTAGGTTGGTCTTTCATTTTATAATTGTATATTTTTTATCATATAGTTAAATAAAAAACCTTTTGAGAAAAATATATAATTTCACTAGAGTTCATAACCCGATTTACATGTTTGACATGTTAGTCTAGGTTATTTAGTTCATAGATTTGATAACGAGTTCATCCATTGTTCAAATATGTTTTTTTGGTTTTTGATCTATTAATTATTTTTTATAGTTTTTTCTTGATCTTCGTTCAATATTTGATTAGTTGGGCAATAAATTGCATGAGTTTTTTTATTATTATTTCTTTGGGGTTATAATTATCTTAAATAAGTTTTTAGTTTTAGATTGGTGCTCAATTTTATAGCTATATATCTTTACCATATATTTTTTTTTATTAAAATCAATGGAGTCCATGAAACAATTTGTATAATGAGTAAGATTGATTAAGCTGTCATTGTGTCAATAGTTTTTATATAAAAAGTTATTATCTTAAAGTTTTGTTCAGAGTTAAGTTATGGTTTTTACTAATCATCAAGTTTGCATTTTGATTCATGAAATCAATTTAATCTAGTTGGTACTAACTCCCATATGATTTAGTTTGAAACTCAAGTAAGGCAAAGAGTTAAATTGTGAGATTTCAAGATCGCCATTAAATCAAGTTTAATAATAGTCAAAAAGTTCTTCACACTCTAAATATTTTTATTTACATTTTAAATTGTGGTAGAGCGTAGGCTAATGGACATGTAACAAAATAAAAGCCATCATATTTTTATTGTACAAACACATTTAGAGCTCATTTGGTATAATAGTAACAATTGTTTTTCAAAGTGTTTTTTATTTGAAAATATAATAAAATAATATGTTTTATTTTTTAAAACTTATTTTTAATATGGACATAGCAAAACAATCTAAAAACACAAAAAAATAATTAATTTTAAGCATGGAAAAAATAAAACAATGTTATTTTTTTTCAAAAATATTTTTGAAATGCAAAAACAAATATGCTTTTGGTCTTTGAATTAACATAGTGAATGAATCATTTCCCCCTTCCACATAAAATCAATTAGCTAGGTTAAGAGGGTAATTCATTTTTATTTACTGGGATGTAACTAGCATTATCAAATTCATAAAAAGACATAATGGTAAGCTTGTACTTTTATTGTAAAAATTACTACATTGCACTTAAAGGGTATTTTTTTTATTTTAAAAATTAGAATGAATAAATTACCCCTAAAATCAAATTTATAAGTGTCATACTTAAGCTCATAATTTTATTGCAAAAATTATTAAATTGCACTTAAGGGTATTTTTTATTTTTTACTTTATTTAATTAGAATGAATATATTGCCCCTAAATCAAATTTTTAAATGTCCTAGGGTATTTTTATCATTTTCAATGAGTTTTTTTATTATTAATTGTGTTAAGAACAATTCAATCTTTTTCATTTTTAAAAATTATTAAAAACAAAGTTGTCCGACTAACATATGGGATGGGTCCACAGTATTCTAAAAGCACTTGAAATGTCTTCCAGTAAGGAAACTTTAGCTTCCATGATGATTTTGAAAATGTCGTAATAACTTCTTTTATATGGGATGACGTGTGTGGTAGTTACGATGATGGTTTATTTCTAATCATCTATTTTTATTCTTATTTTATCCCCCTCTCGAATTTTGAGCTTGCCATTAAAAAAAACATAGATTTATTCTTTTATTTTATGATATTTTAGATTTGACTCTCAATGTTTTGATTTCTAATTTTAGTTCTTGGCTCTTTATTATATTTTAATAATTTTTTCAATCTCATCATTGCATCCATAATCTTATTTTTAATTGTTTTCAAATTTGGTCCTTATTCTCTCTACTTTACTTATTCTTTGATGAATTTGACTTTTCTTTTTATATTTCCCTTCAATTCCAAACTTGATGATATTTCATGCGGACCTTCAATGTTTTAATTTTTAAATTATTAGGCTTTTATCAATTTTTGATTTGTTTTTAATTTTACCCTTCAATTCATAATCTTGATATTTTTTCTTTATTCCTCCTCATTGTCTGATTTTTATTTTGGATTCTTTTCTTAATTTGATTTTTTTCCATTTTTTTACCTTCAATTCAAGATTTTAGGTTTTAATTTTTGAAAATGAGGTTCATACTCTCTTAATTGTTATTTAAATCCATTTATATAATTTATTTATTTTTATTTCATCATTCAATATTTGATTTACTGAGATATGATCTCCATAGGTTTTCCCATTATTTTTAGACCTAGGACAAGTTATGGGTCACAAGTCGAGTTGGTCAACCCAAGTTAAATAAGTCAACCAAATGTTTTTATTTTTAAAAAATAAGTTAAAATGACATCATTTTTTTAAAAAATAAAGAAAATAATCAACACATTTTAACATGGTTTCCCCCGGGTTAACTAGATATGGGTCAACTCGAAATTTTTACCATTTTATACAAGATCAAATCTTCCTTGATTTCGTTTGAAATTTAGCCTGACATAAGCCTCAGGTCACCTAGGTCACATGTCAATTGTATTATGTTATAATGAAGGCAATAATAAATGCATAAAGAGATGTGAATTATGTGTCCCACTAATATTAACAAATAATATGATTTAAAACAATCAAACACTATAAAAATAATAAACACAATAATCAATAATATAATTAAAGTGCTTAAAATAAATAGGTAAGGAAAGAGAGATTACAAACTTTGTTCTTAATGTGGTTTGACAAGCTGACATTCATACTTTAAATACCAACCATTTTTTAGTATTGTATTCTTTTACTTATCCAAGTAAGAGATTTACCATGGTCTTGATGAATCATCACTATACCCTTTTGTTAGTTTAATATGTCTTGTAGTCAAACTGTTAGTTTAATATAACATTATTATATTCATGTAAATATATATTTATTATTAAAAAATGCTTAATTTATCTTTAATTTAATATGCATATAATATTATATTAATAAATATAATAAATGATTTAAGAATTTGGAGTAAAAATAAAGTTCATGAAACAAAAAGATTTTGCAAAGAAAAATATAAAATGATTATAATTATAAGATTTCTATTGCATTAAAACATTGTTCCTAAAGTATTCTTGATTGATGTGTTCTCTTAAATATGATATGTACATATAGGGGTATTCCCACAACCATTCTCTCGCATAAAATATTTTTTTTTCCAACTAAGTTGACCTGATCAAATCATGAATCTCAACAATCCCCTTCAACTATGAATTTCCAAGGACTTTTATTTTGTTAGTGTTTGACTTATCCAAGTCTACTTTCAAGAATTTTTCCTATGAAATAAAACCTTGAATAATGTTTTGGGGTTTAATGCATGCATCTTTATCTGGTTTGAAACACATAGGTCAAGTTTTTTTTTATTATTATTAAAATTAACTTTTTGTTTCAATTTTCTAAGGGGTTTCAAGTATTTACTTGAAAATCAGCCTAAAAACAATGTTCATCTCGTGCTAGAATTTATATTTTCTTGCAGGAATAAGAGAACGAGTTGTTATCCATTTCACTTTGAATAAATAATACGATTATCTTTTATCAACCTGGACTATGTATGCATGATTAAAAAGGACTTCTAAGGAAATGTAATACAACCTATGATTATGGTCCTTGAAAGAAATGGATGTGACGAGGCTCAAAAAATACTTAAAAGGTTTAAAACTTAGGATCACTTTTCTTCATTCTCTTTTCTCTTACAAAGTTGTCCCATGAACTTTGTTTAGATATGATTTATTTCTTAATAAAAAGTCTCACTTTAGAATCTTTGCTCTAGTTTTCGAGCATCATAAAACCATTAATTTTTTTATTTCTCTTTATATGATGCCCCCTAGTTTTAGGTTCTAAGCTTCATGTTGCTTAACAATTTCTCACATCTCCTTCTTGGAGTCGTTACCACCAATTATCCATGTAATTTAAAATACTATTTATAGAAAGGTTTGATCTCATGATTAACTTTTTTTTTTCTTTGTGTTTGGTCACCCCCTAACCAAGAATGGCTTAAACATTATCTTGAGCATATGATGATTCATCCCTCATGCACAAAGCCAGCTCTTTCAAGATTTTGTTTTTTTAGGAAAAAGATTCCAAATGTCGTGAGACCATGCAATTTATAAAGGAGGGTTTTTTTCACAGAGAGTAATGGAGAGTGGAAAAGGTTGAAAAAGAAGAATGTATGACTCGATATCGTTGATTTCGGTGAAGAAGAAGGTGATGGGAAGGGGCACAGAAAGTGGAAGAAATAATGTCACAGCAACGATGATCGGCTTTGTGTTTGTCTTATCAGAGCTTTTTTCTTCGTCCTCGTTACCTTTTTGGAAGTGCATTGCAACCGGTGTTTCTAAAAAAATAATATTTTTTTTCATTTTAAAAATCCATGGTTTGGTGTTTTTAGATTATTTTGATGTGCTGATGTCAAAAATAATTTTTTTAAAAATAAAAAAACATTATTTTGATGTATTTCAGCACAAAAAACACTTTAAAAAACTACTGCAACCGCACTCTCAAACAGGCCAGAAAGCCAGCACACCTTGTTCGGGCAGTGTTTGAGAGTGTATTAACAGTTTGATTTTAAAGTTTTTTCCATTCAAAATCATTAAATTAATATTTTTAATATCAACTCATTAAAATAATCTTAAAATAAATTCTGTGGTATCCTCTAACCACCTTCTGGGCCCTCCCTGTCCGATTCTGACCGAAGAATGTGATCAATATGGATTTCGATCCTTGTCATTTAAAGTTAAGAAAGTGATGACACCCATGTGCTGTAATTGCATTTCTATGTTTTGTAGCCCCAGGAGACGAAGGATGAAGACAAACAGCCATAGGAGGGGAAGTGATATTTCGTGGATTCTCTCGTAATGATAAGAACTATTTTGAAAAGTTTTTTTTTTTTTTTGATGTTAGGATAAAATAGTAATTTTATTGTTGCAATCCTTATTAAATTGTGTTTATATAAACAATGCAAAATTATTGTGCATTTTGGCCATGACAGTTATATTCTAAGCAATATGTACACTTAAATATATTAATTCAAGACACTGTTTTTACTTCAAATTCAAAAATTAAATTATTTAGAATTGTGTAATTTAAATTTCAAACATAAATAAAAAAATGAGAGTTGAGTTGGTATAACTCGACCAACTTGATGAGTTCAAAGATAACATGGAAAATTGATAAAAATATAGTTTAACTAAAAAAAAATCAAGTTAACATCTTAAAAAATATTGAAACAACGATATATTGAATCAACTACGGTCAACCTAGGTTAACCTTTCAAATATATGTACTACGTTATAAGACCATGATAACCTTAAATAAAACAAATCTAATCAAATTATAAAGTTTGATTCACAATAAACTCCCTGTTGAATAATGAAATTGGAAAAAAATGAATTTAAAAAAAGACACAGTAAAATGATTTTTTTGAATAAAATTATGAACTTATATGATATTACGAGAATATCATCATTAATATCGTAAGGTCTTTATATTTTCTGATTGCTTTGAAATTTTAACATAATAAATATAAATATGTCAAAAAATTCCTCGTAAAATTTTATCTCAATCTAACGGTCGAATTAAGAGATATGATTGATTTTGTAAAATTATTTATTATTAAAAAAACTCTATTTGGGCGGAATGAAACTGAAATATTTTGACAGAAATTTGGATGAAATTTTCATAACAGGCCAAAATTCTGAGCGAGATAAAATTTACTCAAATTTATTCTATTTATTTAATTGAAACAAAATACATCAACTATTTATTCTAAACATTTTTTTGGAGTTTTTTTTCATGAGCATATATGTTTTATAGATCTTGCAAATTAATCTCATATATAATTATTTACGATTAATAGTAAAAAATATCAAGAAAAACTATAATCTTATTTAAAAATTATTCCAAAATTTAATAATAATTAAAATAACATTTTAATTTTATTCATAAGAATTTGAGAAAAATGGACTCACTTTCGATCCTGGATTAAAAAAGTAAGGCCTAGTCCATTTGAGCTGACAACAGTAGTTTACGCAGAAGAGGAAAAGTTAGATTTTCTGCCATAAAAACTGTAAATTGCTGACCAAATAAGTTCCAGAAAAACAACAAACATTTAAATTTTATTATCAAAATGATGACATGAGATTCCACAGTAAATCTCTCCCTCTCCCCTCTCTCTCTCCCTCTCCCCTTTTCATTTCCTTATAGAGACCTCTTTGACTTCTTACAGCTACTAGGCCGGCAAGGGTGAAAAGACAAGGGAAAACATTTGTCATTGCATATCATTTGTAAAACATTCCTTTCGCTGATTCGGTTGGACCCTTCATTTTTTTTGTTTTTTAAAGACAGAAAGATGACTTAGAATTTGTTGGGGCTGAAATGGAAAAGCTTGAGAGAGATTTGACATGGTTTGTTGGATGGGTTCTTATTGCTGCTGTGGTTGTTTTTGGTTTGCATGGTGCAGTAGTTAATGGTGGTTATGTGAATTACAATACTGGAGGTGGAGTTGTGCCAGGAAAGTTGAATGTCCATTTGGTACCGCATTCACATGATGATGTTGGCTGGTTAAAGACTGTTGATCAGTACTATGTTGGATCAAATAACAGTATTCAGGTTCTAATCTGTTTGTCTTCTGATTGATTTTATGGTTTTCTTTAAAGGGATTGATTTGACTTTGTTTCTTTTCTTTGGTAGGGTGCTTGTGTTGAGAATGTGCTGGATTCAGTGGTGGAATCATTGCGTCGAGATTCCAATAGGAAGTTTGTTTTTGTTGAAATGGTAATGAAAAGAAGAGTCTACAAGTTTCCCCTGCTTGTTTTTTAGTCCAATACTAGATTCATGAATTCCCTTTTTCATATTGTGTTTCGTTGTTCTGGAGTATTGACAAGTTCTAACTTCAATCGATTGCCTTTTCTGCACAAACAACCGGTGTATAGTTTAGGATATGTGCAGGGTGCACTTATTTTCATAGGAATTCTAAATGCAGTCTGCATTATTAGACTCTCTGAGAATTCATTCATCTAGTTTAGGATAATTGTGACATATTAGCTGATTCTGAAATTTAATTCAAGCTACGAAGAAAGTAGGTGTTGCGGGCTTGGAAGAGTTATATCTTGATTGTCATAGGATTCAATCGTCAACATAGAAACTTGCAATTTTTGTTTTCGTCTTTTCTCTAACTGGAAGTTGGATCTCCCATGGAAGTTGATTGACTTCATAGAAGAGTACCCAAATGTTTGGGCTAATCCAGGGCTGTTTTGCAGCTCCTGCTGCTTACTTGCAGGGTATCTTGGCATTTGATGTGAAAAATTCTCTCATGTTTTTGTTTTCCCTGTCAAGCTATCCAGTACATAAGCGGTTACAATAATCTAACAAAGCTGATGTGAATGACATGCAGGCTTTTTTCCAGCGATGGTGGGTAGAACAAAGTGAGGAGATTCAAGAGCAAGTGAGGAAACTTGTTGATGCTGGCCAATTGGAATTTGTGTATGCAGTTATAAAGCAATTTTCAGTGTGTGTGCATATTCATGTGCTTTTGTAGGGAGGGAGAGATTTAACGTTTTTGGTAGTTAGGCATGCCAAACATGCATTTCTTTTGATGGAAATGACAAGCGTTTAAGTGCTCAATTGCAGAAATGGTGGTTGGTGTATGCATGATGAAGCAACTTGTCATTACATAGACATGATTGACCAAACAACTCTAGGTCACCGCGCAATAAAGGAGCAGTTTAACAAGACTCCTCGTGCTGGATGGCAGATTGATCCATTTGGACATTCTGCAGTGCAAGCTTACCTTCTTGGGACTGAGGTGTAGAATCTTCTAAGAATGATTATTCTCAAAATAAAATAAAATAAATTTTTTCATTAACTAAATTTGATGTATTGTTGTCATCTGATTATTTGTTTTTTTTTAAAAGTTGGCTTGTTTTTCCAATGGGTTGACATTGGACACATTTTGACTAGTTGTATTGTTCCTTCAGCTTGGATTTGATTCTGTACACTTTGCAAGGATTGATTACCAGGACAGAGCAAAGCGCAAAGGTAATAAAGCTCTCGAAGTTATATGGCGTGGATCCAAGACATTTGGTTCTTCCTCTCAGGTTCTTAACAACAACCTATCCATTGCTCTAAATTACTTTATTGAAAATGGTTTGTGGGGTTTACATTTCACATGTCTGGGCTGATTGCAGATTTTTGCCAATGCCTTTCCTGTACATTACAGTCCCCCATCTGGTTTTCATTTTGAAGTATTTGACAACTTTGTGCCAGTCCAGGTTCTAACTACAAACTACAAATGTTTGCTTTCTATTTCCAAATACTATGCAACTTTCTTGTTGAATTTTCACCTAGCCTATTGCATGTCATATTGCAGGACAATCCCCTTCTAGATGACTACAATGTTGAGCAGCGGGTTAATGATTTTATAAATGCTGCTATGACCCAAGTAAAATTTGAACTCCTCTCTTTCTTTCTTTCTAATTACATTCTTCTAGTGTCTGCAAAGGAGTCAGGTGTTAAGCACTTCATGTTTCTAAATGAGCTTAGCATATATAATAGAATCATACCATTTATCATGCAGGCAAATGTGACTAGGACAAACCATATTATGTGGACCATGGGTGATGATTTCCAGTATCAATATGCCGAGTCGTGGTTCAAGCAGATGGACAAATTTATTCACTATGTTAACAAGGTAATATTTATATGAAATTGGAAAATGTATATCTTGAATATCCTCAATCTAAGCCTATTTAATAACTGTTGATGTATAATTCTTGCCTGAAGCTTCTACAGAAGCAATTTGTTTTGGTGTAAATCCCAAATGTTGTCCCCCCCCAACCCACCTTCACCTCCTATAAACTACCTGGTTTTCCTCGCTTTCAGATATATTGTTGGACAATCATAGAAGATGCACAAAACACCTCTCTATCACTACTATTGTATAACAAAGAAAGAGTGTGAGCCCATCAATCAGATTGCTAACGACTTGTGTTACGGGGTATATACTAGATGTAGGAAGACCGGAAAGCTCTTGTTTAAGTTTCATGCAGTTGTGATAAGATAAGAAACTACTGCAGTACAGCGCCATTTCAACTCTTATTAATGCAAAACCTGATGCACAGACATTTGAATATATTAAATGATAAATGCAATTTGAACTTCCATTAAGCATATTGATCTTTCAGGATGGTCGAGTGAATGCTTTGTATTCTACACCATCTATCTACACTGATGTGAAAAATGCAGCAAATGAGTCTTGGCCACTGAAAACTGATGATTATTTCCCGTAAGAAAACCAAAGCTTATTGTTTTTTTTCCTCGCTATTCATCAGACATAAGCCTGTTGAGTACGCACACTTGATGCTTGTTTTTGGCCAGTTATGCAGATGGGGATAATTCCTACTGGACTGGCTTTTTTACTAGTCGCCCAGCCTTGAAGCGATATGTTCGCCAGCTGAGTGGATATTATTTGGTATGTCAGTAGCCACTTTGTCTTGGTAATTTGTGGTGTCGAAAGGATAGTAGGAAAACCTCTGATCTGGTTCTAAAGTTCTTACTTTAGAGCTTGCTCGTAATTTTGCATGAACCAGGTGGAACTGGAAGTACCCTGTGGAGAAAGGAAAACGTCTATAATGGCTACTCTGGCTGAATTTTATTGTTTTGGTTGGTAGAATATTGTTGATTTACTGACACAATTCCTTGCTTTCTAAAACAGGCAGCACGACAACTAGAGTTCCTTGTTGGGAAAAAATCCACTGGTCCCAACACATATAGACTTGGAGATGCTTTGGGCATTGCACAGCACCATGATGGTGTCACTGGCACTGCCAAACAACACACTACAAATGACTACGAAAAACGCCTTGCTATTGGAGCCGTGGAGGTGGGCAGCTAAAATTTCTTCTGAATTACTTGATCCTTAGTTCTTCATCATCTATAGTTTTATTCCTCAAAGTTAATCATTGCTATTTAGTTTTTTTCCTCAGAGTTAACTTATTTTACAGGCAGAAGCTACTGTGAGTTCTGCTCTGTCATGCTTGGTTAGCAATAAATCAACAGATCAATGTGAAAAACCAGCATTGAGTTTTAGTCAGGTACCTTTTGTTATTTGCTTAATTGTTCCTCCTTGTACAGGTGAAAAGATATTTCTGCACTTAGGCCATGAAAAGAAGCAATGCACTTTCGTTATCTGAGGATTTCCTTTACGTCTTCACCACTGAATTTCAATCTTTATCAAATATGTGAGGAATTAGATGATCCATTTAATGCTGCCTTTTGTTTTTGCTTCTTTTAATTTTGTCAGTGTCAACTACTAAATATCAGTTACTGCCCACCAACAGAGGAAGCTATTGCAAATGGGAAGACATTGGTAACCTCACATTCTTCTACTTTTTCTGCTTGAATACTTCACTCTGAATCCTATTCATTATGTACAACTTGTTATTTCCAGGTCATGGTTGTGTATAATGCTCTTGGATGGAATCGCAATGATATTATTAGGATACCAGTAAGTAAATTCTTGTTTTGTTGTTGATACTGTAAAGGAGAAAATGGGTTCATTTCATTCAACAAGTAGATGAAATCAAAATCAAGGTGTTAGGATTAATGATTAAAAGGCAGGAAAAACCTGTATTCTAGTTCATTTATATACTTTTTGTTATGCATTGACCTGTCCTGAACCATGACTTTGTTCCTTGTTCAGTATTTTCAGCATCAATCTGTAGTTTCTAGTCTTTTTAAATTAAGTTTAATGTGATTCAAAGATGTTCTCTCCCTTTCTCTTTAGATACATAGAATTCATTCTTTCACTAAAATTGTTGATCAACTATTTCTACCAGGTAAATGACCCTAATCTAGTCGTTTCTGATTCCGATGGGAAACATATCAAGACGCAATATGTTTCCATGGATAATACCACAAGCAACTTAAGAAACTTTTATTTGAAGGCATATGGATTTCCATCCATTCAAGTGCCCCGGTATTGGCTGCACTTTCAAGTGTCTGTGCCACCACTTGGTTGGAGTACTTACTTTATTTCCAGTGCTCCTGGGATAGGTGAGCATGTGATTTTATTTCTCCTTCTAGAACCTGCTTAAAACTAATGTGATTTCTTCTAAAGTTGATCTGCTGAAGAGAAGCATATGAAACTGAGTTTGTTTCTTTATTTTCTTTCAATTTCCCTTTTTCATTTCTGGATGCCAAAAAACCATGCAGGGAAAAGAAGAAACGGACTCTCTGTGATGGACAGCCCACAGAATGATACCATTGAAATTGGATCTGGAAATTTGAAACTGTCCTTTTCTTCGATGACTGGTCATCTCAAACGAATGTATAATTCCAAAACAGGGGTGAACTCTTTAACTTTTCCTTTTCTATCTATGAGAGGTATTTAATGTTTGGCAGATTGTTCTTTTGGACCTTGTTTACTTGTTTCATTTCATCAATGGAGGCAGCATAGGCATTCCTTATGTGTTTTGATTCATTCACACATGAGCATCATCGTTAACATCTTTACCAGCCGTTCCATTCTTTTGATTTATTTTCTGGACCTTCTAAAATCGATTCCTTGGGTTTGGGAAGGAACATTTTCTTTTTACTGTCCCTGTGGTACTTTGCTATTTGGGGCCAACATACTGAAACTCTTAAACAAATTGACTACAAGTTTATAATATTAACTCCGAAAGTAGCCTGCATGTGCAATGGTTATTCAATCGCAATCATCCATGTCACTCTTCTGGGACATCTTCTATGGCTTGCAAACATAATGCTTGTCAGGAGCTTATTTCTTTTCTACCAAGCTTGCCTACAAATGACTCGCAGTTTGGAAGAGGAAATTCCAATAATCATGCACATATGTTTTTGTCTGGAAATTTAGATGTTATAAATTTTCTTGAAATCTGCTTGTGCTTCTATTCCTTTAGCTCGTTTATGGTATATATCTGGAGCTACTAAATGTTCCACAAAATAAACATTATGTGAACATTTTGCATATATCATTTAGTTTCGGCTCGTTGTTGTATAACATCAATCTTCACAATATAGAACCTTGTATCATTTTCTAAGGACAATTTTGAAATGAGATTACCATATCTAGACATTTCTGATTATAGTTGAGATGGAAAAATAATATAGATCAAGAGATGATATGACAGTGAAACTGGACATCATTTATAATTAACTGGTTAAATTTTACTAGGTTGATGTGCCAATAAAGCAAAGCTACCTTTGGTATGGTTCAAGCTCTGAGGGCACGGTATGCGACTTCAAAACCTGTAAAAGGATTTTATATCTGAGATTAAATTGATGCAGTAGTTGCTGATGTGCCATCTTTTATACAGCAATCTTCAGGTGCATACATATTCAGGCCTGATGGTTCCCCTCCCCATATTGTTGCAAGATCAGTAAGTTCTTTTTTCTTATGCTTAACAAATTGCCAACCCCTTCTTGCATGGAGACAAATGAGTAAAAAAATTACAAGTTCACTTTAATCAGATTAATGAAGCCTTATTCTCAACCACGTGGACTTGTAATTCTTTTGGTAAGAACTGCACCCCGCAACCCAAGAATAAAGGGCCAAATTCTAGCTCCTATTTTACGAGCTGATTTATTTATTTATTTTTAAACTGTTTTGTTTATTTGCAGGTGCCCCTGCAGGTTCATCGTGGACCACTGTTTGATGAGGTTCGCCAACAATTTAATTCATGGATCTACCAGGTTAACATTTATAGACATCTCTCCCTGTAATCTCTTTCTTTCTTTAAAATGGGATATTAATTACCATGACACTGAATATAAAATCCTTTTTTACCATAAATTTTGTGTTTGAGTTCCTACAAGAACATTCAATATACGATGAGTACTTTGTTATAGCATTTATCCTTTAACTTTTATGGTTTATGTTTCCTCCACTACTAGCTCTTTTCTTTCCCCTGAAATTTTAGTTCATGTTTGTTTATCAGGTAACAAGAGTTTACAAAGATCAAGAGCATGCAGAACTTGAATACACTGTAAGTCACATTTTCTGAATCCTAACTGCTTTTATTATACATTTGTTAAAGTTGGCATGTTCTTCACAATAGCATTTAACTCTTGTAACTAAGAATGCTCTGCCAACCAATCTTTCTGCTTGCTTTCTGTAAACTAGAAGCTAAATATCTGTCTCTAGATTCATACCAAGCATTACTGACAAGTTTTAAAATCATGAAGATTGGTCCAATTCCCCTTGAAGATAGTGTTGGAAAAGAGGTCATCACAAGAATGACTGCAAATATGGCCACAGAAAAGGTGTTTTATACTGATTCTAATGGAAGGGACTTTCTAAAGCGGGTAACTCTCACTATAATTTCTTTCCAATGTCAGAACCTCTCAATAATGCCAAGTTTAGAATTCCCAACTTGATCACGATTAAGAGCTAGCAAAGTCGCATCATATCTGTGATTCTCAATTATAAATTGCACCCATCCTTATTGCATGCATCAAGCAATGAGTGGTTGGAATACGAAGTTCTTAATTATAAATCTGCATCGCCTTAAAGAATGTCAATGAGTGGTTGGAATATGAAGTTATGTTTTATAAATCTGCATTGCCTTAAAAGAACGTCAGTTTGGGGTTTATGAACAGCTTTTCACAGAGGTCCATTTCAACCTCCGTTCTCTTTTCTAAACAGTTTTTTTTGTTCTATCTTATTGAAGCCTCGATTAGTAATTAAGGATATTGTATTTTCTAATCTAAACTAACATTGTTTCTTCACAGATTCGAGACTACAGAGCTGACTGGAGCCTCTCAGTCAAACAACCTGTTGCAGGAAACTATTATCCAGTAATTCCTTATGCTAGCATCAACCTACTGAAAATTAAGTTTATTCACGTGTGAAACTTCACAAAACATATTCTCTTTGTGAGCATTGTTCGTTGTTAAGATCCAGTTATTCAAATTCATTCTGACAATTATTTAGCAACTGCTTATAAATTGCTACTCTAGTTCCTTTTCTTTTCCATCCAAATTGATGAAACTGATCTGTCTTATTAATCATCATAAAAGGTGGCTAAATAATATCGTTTCCTTTTGGAATTTTTCAGCTTAATCTTGGAATTTTTATGATGGATAAGAAATCTGAATTATCAGTCTTGGTTGATCGTGCCACTGGAGGAGCCAGCATTGAAGATGGTCAATTAGAACTAATGCTTCATAGGTTCAAAACTTCAAATAGTTACATTATTGTGTTCTTCAATGCTCAAGAACATACTAAACTAATTTTGCTTTCATACACAAGGCGGACTCTCTTTGATGATTCCAGAGGAGTTAATGAAGCCCTTGATGAAAGTGTTTGCATTGGAGATGAATGTGAAGGACTAACGGTATGATTTACTATGAAGCTGCTACTTTATATTCTAGAAATCCTGGATGAACACTTCTCTTTATCATTCTGAACACAATTTCACAGTTGTTACTTGACACATGGTCTGTGTTGTTGAAACTGACAGCCGTGAGAAAATGCTTGTTTTAAGTTTCTTGACCTCATTCTTGGATGACATAAAGGGCCGCAGATAAGTACCTTATGGGAATAAATGCTTCATATGCTCATTTTCCTTACAGTCAATCCACTTTCCTTTTCAGATTCGAGGAAATTATTATTTGTGCATCAACCAGGTAGGGGCTGGAGCAGCCTGGCGCAGAACAACTGGCCAAGAGATTTACTCACCGCTTATTGCAGCTTTCACACAGGAGGTATGCTCATTGTAATAACAATATGTATGAATGTTTTTAGATCCTAATTTGGCAATTAAATGATTATAAAGAAGGAAGAGACTTGGAAAGCATCTCATGTGGCCACAGGAACTGCCATGGATCCGGACTACAGCTTGCCACTAAATGTTGCTTTGATAACCCTTCAGGTGAGGGTGCCAGGTGCCATCTTATTGTAAATAACAATTACATTGCTCAAGAGTATTTCGTCCTCACTTATCGTTGTCCTGCAGGAGCTAGATGATGGGAGTGTACTTCTCCGTCTGGCGCATTTATATGAGGTAATAAGCTCATGACTCATGCCGTGTGTGCTCCATCATGCCATTCTTTTTTACTCTGCAATGGCCTGCTGGCATCCTTTAATCAACCTCTTAGTTCCTTAGTTTCTCATCATATTTACTCTAAAAAATATCACCATTATGAGAAAAAGTATAAGAATAGACCTGTGTTTACACAAGCAAGATGAGCATTGAATAATTCCTTTCACCAATTATAAGAATAGACATGTCTTTCTTCAACCTTGCAAGGGGAAGATTAAGGGAAAGAACCCTCAGTGTTTCCAGTTGAATCTCGGAAACCAAGATGATCATCTCATTGTCAAGGATAGATGTGAAACCTTGAACCAAGAATTATCCTGCTTCTTGATAGTGTTTTTCATATTTTATTTTTATTGACGTAATTGAATGCTTTTTAAGTAACTCGGCTAAGTTACAAATAATTATAATCCAAACTTCTTCAATGCTGCAAATGAGGTCAGGCGGGAGAAGATGCTGCTTATTCAACACTAGCTAAAGTTGAACTGAAGAAGATGTTCAGTGGAAAAGCAGTAAGGACATTTCTATTTGTTTCAGCGCAATGTGCTTTGTTTTCTTTCATGTTTGGTGCTAAGTGGTGTTTCAACTTTCAGATTAGGGAGCTGAAGGAAATGAGCTTGTCAACAAACCAAGAAAAATCAGAGATGAAGAAGATGACATGGAAGGTTGAGGGAGACAGCGGTGAGCAATCTTCAGCTGTTAGAGGTGGTCCTGTCGATAGTTCAACTCTCATAGTTGAACTTGGTCCCATGGAAATTCGCACTTTCTTGCTACAATTTTAATATGTATTCGCATAGAATCTCTTAAACTTGTTAGCATGTGTTTCCGAATAAATGAGGTCATAGATCTTTTTCAATGGCAATTTCTATCCTCTTGTCCTTCACTTTTTAATGATTTTTCAATACCTTGATTTGCTTGTTAATTCAGGCCCTGCAGGATTCAAAGTCACCGGTTGACTTTTTCGGGAAATATTTATTTAGTCACTAACCTGTATACCCATTGTTAACTGCATCCCAGACCTTACAGATTTTATCATACAGGTTCAATAAGATTTAGACAATTTTCAATAGTATCCTTTTATTAATGCCCGTCAACTTTTCATCAAAGTTTCTCTCAGTTTTATTACATTAAAATAGTCACATTAGAAAAGGATCCAATTGAGAATGAGTAGATCAGGGATGCAATTGATAAAGAGTATATACATTAAGGGTCAATTGAGTTTCTCCTCACATTTTTATTTTCACAACTGCAAGTTTAGCATGTGCCACAGTAATTATAATTATACAGACAAACTAAAAGAAAGCGTTGGTTGTCTTATTGTTTATTACTGTGCTCTTCATTATCTCTCTTTTTTATCACTCAATTTTATTTTTTTAAATAATCTCATCCTTTCATGTGATGTTTGTGATTTTCACTTGATTTTTTTTCTAAGCATATTATTGACAATTCAAGGATCTTTTTGAAAAATCTGAATTGAATTAGAGGCTAATTTGATGAAGTAATATTTAAATTTGAAGTAGTAAAAGCAATTAAAAGGAGAATGACCAAAAATAAAAACTAGTGGGGCTTATTTCAGATTTTGAGCCAGAAATATCATTTACAACCCAGAAGTCTTCTTGTCTCTTTAATTTCAAAATTCTATGTTGAGGTTCTAATTTTTTTTGGGGGAAAATTGCATGTAGTTTGATTAGTTTTTCACTTTGCCTTTATAATTTGAGAAATTAAATTTTACATATCCTTGGTCAAACAAAATCTTCAAATCAAATGAAATGACTAACACATATATACAACAATGTACAAACAACAGATTATTTAAAAACAAATTCACAAGGGAGGCATCCAAATCAAAACAATAACCCTAAAATAACAAATTGACAACCTTAATTTTCAAAATGTTGACTCCTTGATGGAAAAATTAAGCAAGGCTCTAGTTGTTAATTGAGAAATATAGAAATAAATGAGATTGGGGCAATTGAGCTTCATAACTTAGAGGTCACGGGTCTATAGATGGAGAATGAACAAATACATATTTTAGTGTAGGAATCAAATAATTATGGAGAAACAATTTGCATGTAAAATTGTTCTAGATTAAGTAATTGATATTTTTATACTCCTTTTTGGTGAATCATCAAGTTGTCAAAACATTATACCTATAATAAACCTAGTAACCATGACAACTCCTAATCGAATCCCAAACAATTCTAGCATTCTTGATGAATTTATGAAGTCGAAAACACTACCATTTCCTTCCAAACTAGATTTGATATTCTATGTGGGAATATTAATTATTTTATTCATATATTAGGATATCTTATTTAATTTATTTCCATGTGAGCTGAGGAGAATATACAACAAAAGAAAACAACAAATCCAAGCTGAAAAGGAAAACAAGGTGGCAAGAAAGTTTCCTAGATCTCCAATGAGAAT
Organism: Salix viminalis; assembly: GCA_029228465.1. NCBI lineage: Eukaryota > Viridiplantae > Streptophyta > Magnoliopsida > Malpighiales > Salicaceae > Salix > Salix viminalis. The sequence continues at coordinate 7,973,540 of CM055432.1, forward strand.
ATATTAGTAACTTTAACTGTTTTTTTCTAGTAATGGAAGGGAAATCAATTTGTAGCAATTAGGAACAATGAAAAGAACAACTTTTCCTTTCAAAATAAGGATAAATACAAGGCTACAACTAAAATTCTCTTTTATCTTGAAAACTATAGGGGCGACAACCTCTTCCTTGATTTTTAGGATCATTGGGTAGTATCATAGGCAATAAATACGCCCCATATCAGACTTGTATTGTTTTCTTTGCTTATTCTCCTTTTCTTTTCTCATGGAAACATAGAGAATTAACTTATGAGTTTTATTTTTATTATTTCAGTTATTACCCAAAACTTGTTTATGCTCAGTTGATACTGTGTTTTGAGCTAAGATGTAAGGCTTGTTTGGATGTGTGTTGTGCTTATAAGTATACTTTTTTCATTGATTTTATAAGTGGACAAATTTAGTACATAATGGTAGATTCATTAGGTTTATCCTCTAAGACTACGTAAACTCTTTGTAAGCCTAAAATTCAGTAGTCATTGAAAAATATTTTTTGAGTTCTAAAAAAACTAACTTTACTTATCAAAGATTAAATGACTTCATGACATCATTCAATTTGATTCTAATATTTTTGGTGTTTTATAACAAGTTTTTATTGTGTTTCACTCCTATTAGATCTTTTTTGATTTTCCAAGATCAAATTTTAATCTTAATTATGGGTTGCATGGCCACATGATCATGAGGTTTACATTTAAAGGTTTTTGAAAAAAAAGGTAGAGGTTAGAACTGAAACTGCTGAAAAATTAAGGGATGTCCATCTAAGAGAAAATGAGTAAGCAATCATAAAAAAGGTTCTTCCCTAATAGCGATGGAATAACAATCATCGATGGAACTCCTTTATATCCAAAAATACAATTTTATATTAGGCACCTTTGACATGCCAATAATTATTCTTGAAATGACCACTCATGAGTTAAGGGTACCCAATTGTTCATCTGGTCGGTTAGAAAAACAAGAATTTAAAGGGTGAAAAAAAAAACAATAATATAAGGGGAAAATAAACTCTTAAGTACTAGCTTTATTAGAGAAATGATTACCCTACCTAATTAACAAATATGGGAATGGTTATCAAAAGAAATGGAAAATGAAGAATATGAGTGGACTTCATGAGTTTGAACAATGCTTGTCCAAAATATAGTTATCCTTTCTCTAAGATTGACTGATTTGTTGACTCCATTACAGGTTTTAAATATATAAGCTCCTTGGATACTAATTTTAAATATCACTGAATTCTTATGCACCTAGTTGATGAGGAAAAAATAAATCTCATAACTGAAAGGGAAATATTTGTTACAAAATATTGCTCTTCGGGCTTAAAATTATTAGGGCCACTTATTAGCATTTGGTAAATAAAATACTCAAGAACCAACTTAGGAGGATTAAAGAAGGATATGTTATTGACAATCATGAACTTTGAGCAACACCTTCTAAACATAGAAGAAGTCTTTTATGCTTTTTTCTATCATTAAATTAAGCTCAATCCTTATAAGTGTGTTTTTGCCATTAGATAAGTAAATGTTTTTGGTTTTCTAATGAGTAGCAAGGGAACCAAGCCTAACCTAATAAAACTATTTAATCCATTCTTGACATCGCTTATTCTTAATTTATAAAAAAAGGTTTATAGCCTCTGGAGGAGATTAACTATGCTTAATCAATTTAAAGTCACGGGAGAGAGCACACTCTACTATTCTTAAAAGACTTTTTAGGGCTTAAAATTACTTTTCATCTCCCAAGATATTGTCTTAACCAAAGGAAAATAATTTTTTTCTCTCTACTTAAACATGCCAGACTCTACAATAAACATTATTTTAGTAGAAAGGATGAAGGAATATACATTCCATTTTATTAGTTCAACTAAACAATCTATAATGCTAAAACAAGATATTTGAAAGTGGAAAAAATGGCCCTAGATTTGGTGAGTGCATCTAGAAAGTTGAAAAAAAAAACTTTTAACCTCACCAAGTCATGATGCTCTCAAATCATATTCTATGGTGAATCCTCAATAACCTAAAGATGTTTTGATGCTAGTAAAATAGACCATTAAATTAGGAGAGTTTATGTTAAGGAACCATCTCATCTAAAAGCTTAAGTTAATAGGTGAGGTCCTATAATATGATTTACATTATTCTCTAGCACACCTCTTCAATTGAAAGCTCTTTGGACTTGAAACTTGCGCAGACCCACACTATCTTGTGCTTGATTTTTATCAAATAGAATGAGGGTGGTGAAATTTGAACTCGTGATCGCTGGGTCAACAAGGCTCTGATACCATGTTAAGGAACCGTCTCGCCTAAAAGCTTAAGCTGATAGGTGAGGTCCCAAAATATAATTTATATTATTCTCTAACAGCTTAGACTTCAATATAGGCCAAGATCGACTATAAAGGTTAAGCCTTGACAAATTTCATTATTCAATGCTCCTTCAAAGATCTCATGAATGCATTTAGATTCCCACCTTCAATCATAACTTATTCCACTGATCCAAAAGCTTCAATAAACAAACCTATAATGATCCTTACTTAGGAATGATATGTTAATGGCTTTTCCAATATCAATAGAACAAAGTTGAAATAATGCTTGTCAATCGTGAAGAACATGTATTCAAAAATGAAGTCTATTTTGAGCTACTAGTTATGAATAATATATCAGAGTATGAAGATCATTTAATAGGATTATACCTCGTAGAGGCTTGAAATGTACACTCACTTTAAGTTTATAATGACTTCTAGTTGATGGTTTGTTAATACTAAGGAATATATAATTCCAAAGAACCAACTATCTAATAATATCTTCAAAAGTTCCAAACTTATCTCTCCAAACAAGTTTAAGGTGAGAGTTTTTAATCAATCACATTCTAAGGGAAGATAATCACCAGGTATATCTTCTATTTTTTGTGATCTGGGTAACCTGATCACTCTCCTCAAGCAACATTACCGTAAAAGTCACAAGTTACTTAGAGTTATCCAAAGACACTTGATCATACAACATTCTCATCTTGAAGAGTTCTATGTAATCTTAGTTGTCTTTTAAGATTTAGAGATTTTTTAGGGACAATCTCTTCCTCTCTCTTCTAGTGGAAGAGGGTTTAGTGGGATTGTGTTCAGTTTACCTTATTATAAACACGCAATCACACACTCTTGTGCCACCCTCTACCCTCGAAAGGTTATTGAGAATTTTTTTTTTATATAAATCCTAGGTGTTATTGTTAATTTAATTTATTAAAACAATAGTTTAAAGTTCATTTCCCAAGGATTTCCACATCATTAGGCTTATTCAAGGAAATAATGTTGTTCTAGGCTATATTGCTGAAGACATTTAATGACAATTGGCTACATATTAGGTTGTTGTTAAGCATGATGAATCCTATTATTTTTCTCATTAGATTACCCAATGAGAATTTCTCATTAGTTTTGAGAGATGAGGATGATAAGTCATGTAGCCAGGCTTATAATAATAGGTCGTTTTGAGCAATCAAGTATGAATTTGCCACAACTAAATGATCATATGCCCCAGATAGATTATATGAATGGACTAAAAGATGAATTTATACAATAGTGGGATAGGTCTATGCTTAAAAAGATGTTTGTTTGTGTACTAGAATAATAACTCAAATGAGCCATCACTTTTGATCTAACCAATGGATTAGGCAAAAATCTTTGTAAGAGTTTTTGGAGGTTGTGTTCCATGTGGGAGCAATTTCTATACTGATCGTGAGATCTTGAAATATCAAAAAACACATTGAGGCCCCCTGCCTTTGACAATTTTATTATTTTCCTTATTATTTTTGGATTTTATGACTTATTTCAAATTCTATGGTTGTTTATTTTGTATTTTTAGATTTTAGTTCTAGTTGAGATAAGATTTTTAACCTATTTAAGATTATCTAAATCTCCTAAAGAGGGAAACTTTATCATTATTATTTTAAAGAGAATTAACTGCGAACTTGGGGTTCATATTTGTAACTCTTTTTTCTTGTTAAAATTTTGTGTTTTGTATGTGTTTGTGATAAGAAATTGGTCTCCAAGGACGGGGCGTGATGACAAAGGGCTTGCGATTTGCACAGTAGGTCTCGAGTTCGAGTTAGGGTGTGCATCCCTTGTAAGAGTCTAGGACAACCGGGATTTTACTCACTCATCTGGGCTCACAAAGTGTGCTTTCCAGGAAGGGAAGTTTCCTCGAATCCCCCAAAAAAAAAGATAAGAAATTGCCACGGAGAGCAAGGAATAAGGATTGAATGATAGGATATAGGAAGCCTAGGATTGATGTGTGAATAAGTCAAAGTAGTTTGTTAAGATTTGTATGCTTGATGATAGCTTTATGTGTTAGCATGTTAATAAAATAGTAATATAGCTATTGCACAAGGCCTTCTATTATGGATATGCATTAGACTTTGTTAGTGGAGTAACAAGTACTTTAATTTTGGTATTGCACTTAAAGAATTGGATTGCACATTGAAGCTTTTGCAGTTAAAAGTTGGATTTTTTTTGTGAAATGTGGATTGCTGCACCTGTTTTATAAATCAATATTTTTATTTTCCTGCTAATTATTGTGTTTTTTCCTCTTCTTGTTGCCATAACGTGTCATCCTGTCGAGAGTCTCTTGTCTCGTACTTCTTCTATAGGTATGTTCTTTAGGTTTCTCCTCCTCGAAGGTTTACATTCAAAATGAATCGGGGACAAATTTTAGGCGGCAGTTTGACGTTATATCCATGCATATGATGATGAGGTTATACAAATTTGCCTAGAACCATGATGACGTTATATCTTGCTGGCCATCAACTCTTTGTTACAGCACAAATTAAGTTGAATGTTTCTAGGGTTAAGATAGAATGGAACTGGACCCGAGAACGGCGCGTGACGCTCGAGATGTACAGGTAAAGTTTGCGCCGATGAAGAAATACTAGCATGTATTAAACTGAAGGACAACAAATCCTTTCCATACATCCAAGAGCAAGACTCACAAATTTCATTCGGAGGCTGAGATTTGGGTCCTGTCAGCCTCTGTTTTTGACTTTTATCTGTTGGCTGCGACTAATCGATGGAATTCAGTCCAGATCCTTGACGTATTAACAAAGACCTTCAAGGGAATTCAACCCCCAAATGACAATTACTTCGTGCCTCAGGATGGCCTTTTCTGAAGTTAATGAAAGCAAGAATCTGTTTGGAGTCTTTGTATGGAAATTACTTACTTTGTGCCTAATGATTGTCTTTTCTGAAGTTGCTACCCTGGAAATGCTTCAGCAGCTTCGCTCTCGTATGGTATTTTGAAGGCATGCAGGAATATTGTTTAAGCCCTATTCATTTGGCAGATTTGAAAATCTTGGCCCTTTACTTGGTTATCAGTTCATTGTGGTTCAGCTTTCTTTCACAATCATTCGAAGATGATCACGACCATTTCTGATGATATTGCTAAAAAATGACATACCAACAAATTGCATCCCTTAAAGATTTAGTTTTTTTTTTTTAGATTCGAGGAAATCCACTCTTCGAAAAATGTATTTCGTGGGTCTAGATGAGCGAGTAAAACTCCGGTTGTCCCAGACACTTATAAGAGGTGCACGCACTCGAATTTGAGACTTGCTATGTAGATATCAAGTTATTTGTCATCACGCCACGTCTCTTTGAGAATAAAATTAGTTAAACACAAATAGATAAACACAATTTATGTATTTTACTTCATTCTGATGCTAATTGTATCAGCATCGAAGCACTCTCTCTTACTGTTTCACACAGCCTAGCTATGTCTTCAAGCTCCTGGTGGACGAACTTCACACAAATCCTAGGGCTCATGCGACACCCACTAAACATACTTTTTTCTTGAATGGCCGTGAGGTATCAGCCTCTTCATGTAATTGGGATTGGGATCAGCATCAGCATCCACCTCCCTACTTCAATCGTTTGTGTTCCAGCCACTAATTGAGTGGTGGGAGCTCATATGATCAACGTCCACGTATTGGATTGCCGTAAATCGTTCTGGGATTAGTGGGTGATGATATTATCAAAGTCCACAATTACCGATTATATAACTGTTAGGTTGTTTACGGGAACTACAAATTTAAAATATTTCAGGAGTTCTGAGATTTGTGTTAAATAAAATTATAGTTTTTTTAGGGTTTATAAGAAAATTTCTTTAAGATTGAATGATTTTTCGGCTTTAAATAATTATTTCAAGGTTGAGGTCTTGCAAACTATAAAATCTATTTGTTATGCTACCCTTGATTAGAACAATGTATAACAAAATCAAAGCATAATATTTTTTATATAAAATATTTTAGTAATATAAAGTTTAAGGATCACTTACTTGAGTTTTTTTATAGATACATGTGATCTCTTCACATGACTCACTTCAGTATATATATATATATATATTATTTGACAAGTATATTAAGTCTAGATATCTCTTGTAAGAATAATTATTTTATTCTAGTCTCAATAAAATATATATTGAAGTCCAAGGGCTCATGTATCTCCGTTTACAAGAATAATTGTTTACTTTTATAAAGAAAAACATAACATATACTATTCTCAATAATTTTAATTAATATCAAGAATATTTTAGAAATAATGCTTTGATACAATAATAATTTAATAATTGCAATACCTTAATTTTTTTTTGGAGAGCTTTTTGAACCAAGATTATTATCTTTACTTCAACTTCATTAAAAAAATATTAAATTAATTAATCAAATATGTGAGAATATTAAAAACAAATAATTTTTTTTATTAATAAATAAAATCAATATCACATGGGAAATATATAATAATAAATGACAACATATTTTGAATAGCAATTAACAAAGAGAGAAGAGTGGTCATAGGTGGAAGATTGCTATGAATACACCACCCTATATATTTTGAGATACATCACCTCCTCGTCCATTACCTCTACAAATATCCCTAATAGCTGGAAGGTATGGATGTGATGTGAGTGCTTCAATTATTACTTTCAGTTGACACCACTGCCTCCCACATAAACTTGCTTTATGAACTCTTTCTTCACTAATGAAAAATTATCATATAATTATATGGGCAATAGCCTCTGCCTTTTTTTATTCATGCTTCTTCTCCAGTTTGATTCTTTGTCTGATCCTGATAACGATTTTATCGTATTTTTATATATATTCATGTTTATGATTAGTTTAATATGCATGCTCATGTGTGTGTATATATATATATATATATATATATACATATATATATATATATATATATATTCATGTTTATGTTAACTTATTTTTATTTAATGATGATTGCAAGCTTGAATTTGAGAAAAGAGTTTGTGGAATTAAAGAGCCTGGATAATAATTAGGAACATGCAAGATGATGAAATTAAAGATTTTTTCTTGAAAAAGAAAAAAGGACAAATACTTTCAAATTAATATATTATTAAAAGATATACTACACCGTTCCTTTTTCTTTTTTTCATTTTCAAGATTCCATATAGATATATTCATTTCTTTGTCTTAAACCCTGAAACACTTATAATATAAAGAAATGAGAACTAATAACTAAAAGTGTTTTTCTTGAGCTTCAAGGGGAAGAAATGTGCCACTTGCTCGTTCTTTATAGTGAAACTCAAAGCAAAGAACACACACATGATTTTTTTATTGATACGAGGAAATTTCATTATCTAAAAAATATAGTTGTGGGTCTTGATAAACGAGTAAAATTTCGATTGTTCTAAGTTCTTATAAAAATACACGTTCTGACTCGAGCTTGAGATTTACCGTGCAAATCACTAATTATTTACTATTACGCCACGCCTCTTGGGAACAACACACACGATGATAAACCTTGTGAGTGATTATGACCTCATGCACTTCTTCTAGCGTAGTGGTTGTTATCTTTCTAGATAGGAAAATTAGAGGATGATAGCGTACGTGCTGATATTTGTGGGCACTCAAGTCAATATCAAATTATCAATTGCTAGCTTTAGGGCTAAACTATGACCTCACGCCCATCTCCTTGTTGAAAAAAAGATAGAAAAAGAAGCCATGAACTTTCGCACGTTCACTCTTCAACAATGGTGGATTAGTGAATTGGAGTCACAAAAGTCACTGCTCGAGAGGATGAAGCAAACCCTAAGTCAAGCCGCCACACTTAGAGCACACTTCTGCTTTCTGTCTTCAGTTTAAGTTTTTCTATAGCCGTCCTTAAAGTAACTAGTCTTTATTCTAATGGATTGATCATCTCAGCTACCCCAACTCGAGTAAAAAATAATTTTATCACCAACTTATCTCTTCACTTCACCTTCTTCTATTTTGGGACTCAATGCCGACTTCAACGAGCTAATAATTTTCTTATGAAAGAAAAAGTAAGTTTCCCCGACGATAATATATAAGATAATATATAAGTCAGGTGTTGGGGTTAAAGGAAATCATTTAGTAGGTGACCTGACAGTAAAATTTTAGAAGTTAAGAGTTTTGTTTTTCATGTGGTTTTAGTCTCGAGTCTATGATTACTAATATGATGATCATTAAATGTTTATATGGTTATTAATTTTAGGACCTGTGAGATTAATCAAAGTACACGCAAATTGGTTCGGATACTCACATTAATAATAATAAAAAATTGTGGAGTCGAAGTCTTATGTACAAATGGCTATGAGACTTAATGAATAAAGTAATTAAAGATTATTAAGCTGTAGTATAAGATATTGTTTGATATCTGGGTCCGATCAATATTATTTTAATAAATACATTTAAAAACTATTGTTTACTAAATTTCGTCATTTGTAAACTTTATTCTACCCCACTTGAGCTAGCATCAAGAGTCCCTTCTTGGTGATTCCAATCTTCAAAGTCCTCTACTTTGGAATCATTGGCTATCTTTTATCCTCTTTCAACCGCCCACTACTCCATTGTTTAGGGTTCAGGTTCGAGCTCCAGAAAATTGCTGTCGCGGTGTCAAATCCACATCATTTCAACCCACCATGCAAGCAATACTTCATAGCAAACCAAATGAACACTTTTGGATTTTTTTTGCGTTCAATCTAGCCACCTCAGTACACAGTGCTCAGTCCACTCTATTCCACTCCATCTTTAATCCAGGGTCTCCAACAATGGGTCAATTCCATAAGTCAACGGTGTATATTACGGTTGTTTTATTAGAATTTAAAAAAAAATATGATAAAATACAATAGAGATGTTTTTTTTCTTTCAGATTTACTTGGACATCATTGGTGAGGTGGTGTTAACAATAATAAAAGTTTATAGAAGTATGAGTGTTGCATACATTCAACCTACAATGAAGTGGGATTATGAGCATGACATCTTGTATTGGCTAAAAACAAAATACTGAAATGTGTTGCATAAAATATGTATCAATCTTCGAAATAGGAATTTAACATCTTATATGATATTTGATAAAGATGGATGACACAATTAAAAAAATATAGTCTTGCAAAATATGTTGCAGAAAATATATTTATATATCCTTCGAAATAGGAATTTAACATCTTATATGGGTCATCTAAACATCACACTAACCCCTAGAAAATTGATTCTTGGAAGACAAATGATGCTCGTATTATCTTTGGGTCACCAGCTTTTATTGAACCATATATGGTGAGTAATATTTTATTATTCACTACTACTATATAGATATGAACTTATCTTTAGAGCATTTCATATTGAAATGTAAGGTGTCAATTCTATTATTTCACATGCTCAATATAATTATTTTGTAGAAAGAAAAAAATAAGTGTAGGGCATCTTGTTGAAGTTTGTGCATATTTTGCTACTCGTTATTTTCATATTATAGATGTCTCCCATGTACCATCAATGATACTATTATCATAAAGAAGTAACCACCATCAAAATTTCATTGTAATTCTGATTTAACCATTATTTGAATCCTTAAATTTCTATACACATGCATGCTTTTTATGTTTGAACCCATTCCTTTAAATTTAATGGTTCAAATTCTCGATTTAACAAAAAATTCAAACTACCTATAAGATATAATTTTAGCTCTTTTACCTTTCCACCCCAAAACTTTAAGGATTATCTCATTAAGTTTCAATTTTAATTTTGTAATAATTTTAAACTGACATAATTCAACTCAATCGTTATAACAACTAAGTCAACCAAACAATCAAACTCATCCTTATTTATTATCTTAAGCTCAATTCAACACCTAGAACAATGTGAGTTCTCATTCAAAGTTTTTATAAAATTAGTTTCATTTCCAATCACTATATCCATTAGGTAATGTAACCAAGAACAAATTTCATATAACCTTGAACTAACAAATGCAATTCTTCCAACACTAGCTTTCGCTAGCCAAATTTCACACATTAAGGAGACTTAAATTTGCTTCAAAACTTCTTTTCAATTTCACACGAGTCATTGATTTTATACCAAACTTAACACAATTCAATTTGTCTTATGGGGGGGCATATCTATATTTATCCATTTTCAAAAATATGAAATGCCTATGGCACCCCTCCCAGTCAGAACTGATTTTTATCTTTTTCGAGGGACAAAATGGTTATTTTATTGTCCAAGGAAATATAAAAAAAAAATAGAAAAACCGGTGACCTGAATCGGACCGGACCGAAAATGTGCAATTACCGTGGCACCCCTCGCGGCAGGGGCTGTTTTTTTCATTTTCGAGGGACATAATGATTATTTTACTGTGCAAAAAAAATCAGTAAATCAGTGAACCGAATGACCCGAACTGACCTGAAAACTAAGCAATACTATTGTAATCCATAGTGATTCTCCTCACATGCTACAAGAATCTTTTAGTATATTAGATAATAGGAACAAAAAGTTGAAGGTCCAAGTTGCCCCGCTCGAATAGGAATTTTCCCTTGAATAAACAAGACTTTGCTTGGCCACATCTATCTAAAAAGTTTCACCATATTTCTTTCCTACCCAAGCTTAAATTCCCAAACCACAGAACAGGTTCGGTTTTCATATCAAAGCCAAATCAGAGGATTAAAAAAAGAGTTGAGATAGGTGGCAAAGATGTCGTGGATGAGAAATAAAAATCCACTTTAGAAAATTGCAAGAAAAATTACCTTCAAAAGGTGGGGAGTGACTCATGAACCAGCAGCATATTAAGCACAACACCCCATTAATCACAGTCTCCTTCCCTCCCTCTCGTGTCTCTCACATAAAAACAAAGCCTAAGTTCTTGCTAGTTTATCAAGCTTTATGCTCTTTTCAGAAATGGCAGAGGAAGGACGTCGAAGAAACTACTCATGTTCACCACCTGCAGGCACTGACACACCAATAATGGCAACTCCTTTGAGAAAAGTGCGTGACAGAATTCTCAGGTTTGCCACTTCTTGCAGAAAGAATACAGCTCCTTATGGTAGAAGAATTTTCCATAGAGATGTTGAACGAGATGAGTTCCAGTATGGAAACACTCACTGCCTCTCCTCCTACTACAGTGTTTTTGTAGTCCGCCTGGCTATAATGGTTTGTTAAAACTCTCTCTTTCTCTGTACTGCTGCTATTTTCTGTACAAGTTTCATTAATGAATTATGAAAACTTCAATCAAATTTATTGATCAAGTAAATTAGCTGATAGAAATGTGTATTATGTATCACCTATTGTATAGTTGCTAATGAAAGAAACATTATGCACAAAATCATTGAAAGAAGGCAATATTTGTTTAGTCCAGACAAGGAAAGTAATGACTCGGGGGTCAAATCCTACCCTTACCCTTGCTAACTTAAGAGCACGAAAGTGAGAAGTGAACTCGATAGGCCTTTCTCTTCCCAAATTCTGTTCATGCATCTGCTTCTTATTCAGTTTTTGTTTCGATTGTCTGATTACGGTACAAGAAACTATGATCAGAGAAATTGCGTTTTAGAAACTGCGGTTTTGGTCAGTGAGTACATTATTAATTTTGTGTTTATGCAGGCCATGTTAGCAATCTTGATTGGGCTGCTAACCATACTAACATGGCATTTCACTAGAAGCTACACAAAAAAGTCACTAAATACCTTGGCGTCTGGCCTTCGATATGAGCTTCTGCAGCGCCCCATATTAAGAATGTGGAACATTCTGAACTCCACAGCTGAGATAACTGCAGCCCAGGTTGAGCTATCACAGTACGTGATCAGAAGGTACAGCAAGACAACCATTCAAGCAGATCAAGTGGAGGTTGTTGTGTTTATGATGCTCTTCAATTGCTAGAAATTGTGACAACATATTGGATTATTCGGAAATGTTGCCTTGACTTTATCTCTTCTTTTTGGTCTTAGCAGCTTTATCAAGTGATGAGGGACGTAACATGGGCACTGTTTGCGAGTCGTAAGGCTCTCAATGCAATCACCATAAATTACAGAAATGGTTTTGTGCAGGCTTTCCACAGGGATCACAGGAGTAACAACACATTCTACATCTACTCTGATCTCAGGAACTACTCGATCAATGCCAAAGAGCCTTCTGATACGAATATGTTCTCATCGCATCAGGCATGGAATGATCAGTCCATCCGCAGTAACTCCACTGCAATCTGGTATCGTGAACCGCTTGATCCTACCTCAGGCGAGAAGATAGGAAAAGCAAGTCCAATTCCACCAGACGATCTCATCAACATTGCAGGCCTTTCACAAGTCCCTGACGGTGTGGCTTCATGGCATGTGGCAGTAAGCAAGTACACAGATTCACCGCTGCTTTCAGCAGCATTGCCAGTGTGGGATGCTTCCAATAAAAGCATCGTGGCCGTCGTCGGTGTTACTACTGCTCTCTACAGCGTAGGCCAGTTGATGAGAGAGCTTGTAGAGGTCCACGGTGGATACATATACCTGACCTCTCAGGAGGGTTACTTACTGGCTACGTCCACGAATGCTCCTCTCTTGACAAACTCAACAACAAGGCCAGAGCTTATAATGGCTGTCGATACTGAGGAGCCCACGATAAGAATGGGAGCTCGATGGCTGGAGAGAGTCTATGGAAACAAGTTTCCTCCAGGCCACGTTGTTCATGTGGAAAATGCAAACCTTGGCAAGCAGCAGTATTACATCGACTCGTTTTTTCTAAATCTGAAGAGACTCCCTATAGTAAGTGTCGAATCTTCTCTCAACTCCTCCTCGGACTTGAAGTTTTATCCAGCATCACCAGGACTTGGACTAGTAGGCTGAGAAATTGTCTCGGAAGGAACTCGTTTATTTTATTCAGTAGTCTGTAGTTGTTGTTTGTCCGAGCATTTGCCAAGCTTCTGCAATTTTGTACAGGTGGGGGTGATCATCATTCCGAGAAGATATATAATGGGAAAGGTTGATGAGAGAGCATTCAAAACATTGGTTGTACTCATTTCTGCATCTCTGTGTATCCTGGTCATTGGATGTGTCTTCATTTTGATTCTCACCAATGGAGTTTCGAAGGAGATGAAACTAAGGGCAGAGCTGATAAGCCATCTCGATGCAAGGAGAAGGGCAGAGGCTTCAAACAACTACAAAAGCCAGTTTCTGGCAAACATGAGGTATGCTACTTTGCGTCTTAATAGCAATACATGTTTATGAGCTTCCATATTCAATCAGGCTTGCACATTTGTATCAGCGACACAGAGTTTTGAGTGCCCTTTAAGATCTTTTCTTTTTCCTGTTCAACAGTCACGAATTGAGGACTCCAATGGCTGCAGTGATTGGGCTGCTCGACATTCTAATCTGTGATGATTGTCTCACAAATGAGCAATATGCAACTGTTACACAGATCAGAAAATGCTCCACGGCTCTTCTCCGGCTTCTTAACAACATATTGGATCTGAGCAAGGTGAGATGCTAGAAATAGTTGTGAAAAGCTGTAACAACTACAAAGATTTTAAGTTGGTTTCATAACCAACACAAACCAGGACGTCCAAGGATGCACAATAAGTCATAGAATGTCTTTTTCTTGAACCATTTCGAATTTGGTTTTACAGGTTGAATCTGGAAAATTGGTTTTGGAAGACGCTGAGTTTGACTTGGGAAGAGAACTTGAAGGACTTATTGACATGTTCTCTGTTCAGTGCATTAACCACAATGTTGAGGCTGTTTTGGATCTCTCTGGTATCAGCATATGATCATTAGCCTCCTCTCTCCATCTGTTTCTGATGTTCATCGCTGCTAACATTTCCTGTATGCAGATGATATGCCGAAATTAGTTCGAGGAGACTCCGCCAGAGTTGTTCAAATATTTGCAAATCTGATAAGCAATTCTATAAAGTTCACGACAAGTAAGTCCAGCACTTGCATGGCCAACTTTCTTAGATTTTAGTGTGCGTATCTGTAACAGAATTAGAGACAAAATAGCAATGTGTAGTGGACTTCTTCTTGCTTACCTGACTCTTCAAAATGACTCTCAGCGGGTCACATCATTCTTCGTGGTTGGTGTGAGAGCTTGAATACCTGCAGTGACACCCAGTTTCATCTCGATCAGAAGAAAATGCGTTGTGCAATTAAGCCAAAACTTAGGCAACAGGGGAATCATCTGAAGAAGGCCTGTAAGAAGGAAAACAAAATGATTATTTGGTTTGAAATTGATGACACAGGCTGTGGTATGAACCTCAAAAAATGTCTGAAATCACATTAAATATCCTCCATCTCTATAACATTTGTAACAGCTCTTTCTTTCCCTGTCGGCAGGAATTGATCCAAGCAAGTGGGAGTCTGTTTTCGAAAGCTTTGAACAAGCTGACCCATCAACAACTCGACTGTAAGTAGATGAAACAAGATTTTACCATGCATATCAATTGAATAACACAGTTACGAAAAGATCTAGGAAAAGGAATTAAAAATGATTTCAGAGAAATAGAACTTTAGTTACGGTTAAAAAAAACAATTGAAAGAAGGACCATTTTTTTAAAATAAAAACCCTAACACCCCATTTGGATATTGGCATGGAAAAGTTTAATTTTCTTTCTAAAGTTTCAATTTATGTATTTCATTTGGTCCTTGCTGTTTTAACATTCCACATTTTAGTCCCAAACTGTTTTCCATACATTTTAGTCCTTGAATTGAGCAGAAATTCTTAGATTTTTTAACAATTGTCTATTTCAGGCATGGTGGCACTGGTCTTGGACTATGCATAGTAAGGACTCTGGTGAGTAAACTCCACGCTCATAATACAAATTCCTAACCAAAAAACAGAAAATCATGCTGGATGGCTAAACCTTAATCAAACACTTCAGTTCTGCTAATGAATAATATCATGCTGAATCTGTGAAGAGAAGAAGTTTTTTATGCTTCCTGGTCTACAGACACTTACTGATGTTTTCCTAATTGTTGGCGAGGACAGGTTAACAAGATGGGTGGAGAAATAAAGGTTGTGAAGAAGAACGGACCTGGAACTCTGATGCGACTCTACCTGCTTCTCAAGACACCTGCAGATGGTGCAGACCTCCATTGCCAAGTAGATTTTTCAGGTCACAATGCCGTGGTGAGTAAAATTACCTCTGTTGTTACTCATAAACAAATCCCAAGCATCCTCTTTGTCGATATATATCTGTGTTGGCTAAATTGTTAGCTTGTGTGCGGTCGAAACAGCATCAAAATATGCTGGTTTCAAGAGCTAAAAACTGCTCTCGAATTTTCTGCATCAACAAAGATATATACACACACACACACATAACCAAGACATCAAAATACTATGTGGTTATTCCTGTTTATTAAAAATTAATAATAATAATAATAATAATGAATATTTATTAAAAAATTATCATTTCAAATACAATTCATCTATAATAAAAAAGGTAGAGAAAGATGAGGAGAAGGAGACGAGACTTTGCCAGGCGCGTAGAGCCAATAAGAGAATCACATGTACCGTACCACCCGTTTGTGATTTCAGCTCCATGTACAATCTGCAGAGTTTGGTCATCGTAGCAACAACAAGATAGGTCGTCCCATGTCAACTCATTGGTTAAAAAATACCTCAAACTCTGAAGTTTGAGTGCTCAAAACCAATTGGGAGCACACTTAAGTTCATCCATAAATCCTAGTGTTTGAGAAAATTATACTGATTCCACTAAACGATCTTACCTCCAACCACAATTCCAGTTCGAGTTCCGGATGGGTCAAATGATTGTCCCTGTATCTCTCTTGCAACCAGGTGTAATATGTTTCCTAAAAATAAGCAAATTAAAAATAACTTATGCAAATAAATTTTTTAAATCATCTGTCTTTTGCTACATTCAAGTTGCTATATTTTCAGGCTTCTCAAATCCAGTCTCCATCATCTCTCACAAATCAAGTGAAATGAACAAAGTTTTTATCTTTATGCTCTGAAATTCTTCTTTTTTTTCCCTATAAACATAGGAGGCTGGACAGAACTCCAATTTAAGTTGTTTGCCTTGGCTATGATCCCTTGCAAATTAGGTTTTTTTACTTGATTTCAGCTCTAAAATCGTCTTCCTTCAATCTAAGTTCCGATGTCACTGTTGCTGGCTAAATTATTAGCTTGTGTGTGGTCAAAACAACATCTAAATATGCAGATTTTAAGGGCTGAAAATAGGTTTGCAGCTTTCTGCAGAATAGTAGCATGAAACTTTACAGCTTATTAACACCTTGACAATTTGTTATATCATACAGACAAATTATTAAAAAAATGCTTTCACCCATGGATTACCAAATCCTATGTGCTCATATTATTTGACTGTACCTTCAGGTGCTGCTGGCACTAAATGGAAGCATGGGCAGAGTTATTATGTCCCAGTGGCTGCGTAAAATCGGATTGACCACTCTGGGAGTGTCTGAGTGGAATGAACTGACACGAGTTCTGCGGAAACTCTTTCATGCCAGGAGACGTGAGAATGGCTTTGATGCTCAGTGTTCTCTGAATGAACCATTAAAATCTGAAGTGCTGAACATTGGAGACGTGAAGGACCAATTATTCATCATAGTCGTTGACGTTGGGTTACTTGACTTGAGCACAGATATATGGAGGGAACAGATTAACTTCCTTGATAATTTCTCTGGAAAAGCTAAATTTGCTTGGATGCTGAATCACGATACTTCAAATGCAATAAAGATGGAGCTTCGCAGGAAGGGGCATTTGCTAATGGTTAATAAACCACTTTACAAGGCCAAAATGATTCACATTCTGGGAACTGTGATGAAGGAGAGAGATACGGAGCATCAGAAGAAAATCTCGAATGCTGCAAGAGCTATGGAAAAGGACGGTGACATGCATGAATGCCTTGAGATTGACTCCACCCATTTTGATACTGCCAGCTCTGAAGAATCAGATACAGCTGAAATGGGTGATTTCAATTCGCCAAGCACATTTCATCTCAGAGATGTACAGAAAGAAAGAGAAGAGATCGCATGTCAATCACAGTGTCAAACATTAGAATGCTTAATTGAAATGGCTGATTTTGATGCCGAAGCAAGAGAAGATCCAGGTCAAAAAAACAGGCCCAATGTACCCTTTTCAACTGCAACTCGAAATGAATGTTCTAAACTCGATGATCGAAACTCAGAAACGATTAGTCATAAAGAACAGGTACACCCATATTCAAACAAAGCTGGGAATCAACAAAAGGCTCTGGATGGCTTATGGATTCTGCTTGCGGAAGATACTCCTGTTCTTCAGAGAGTTGCAACCATCATGCTAGAAAAAATGGGGGCTAAAGTTATTGCCGTTGGAGATGGACTACAAGCAGTAGAAGCTCTAAATTGTAGTTTGAGGGGGGATGTTTGTAGAAGGGAATCCCCTGGAAATGATGGATATACAGGTTTACAAACTGATATTCAGGAATCCCAGTCATATGACTTAATCCTAATGGACTGTCAGGTAAGAATGCTATCAGAAAGTGAAAATGCCTTCCGTCTAACAAGTGCTTCAATTTATTCTATAAACTAATGCTGAGTGATTTTGTGACCAGATGCCAAAGATGGATGGTTATGAAGCAACAAAAGCAATCAGGAAATCAGAAACTGGAACTCACTTGCACATTCCTATTGTTGCATTGACAGCTCACGCTATGTCATCAGATGAAGCCAAATGCTTGGAGGTTGGCATGGATGCTTATCTAACAAAGCCAATTGACTACAAGTTGATGGTTTCCACCATTCTATCACTCACAAAAAGAAAAGCCTAACCTTTCTTGTCACTAGCCAAGCGAAGCTAATTGCAGAATGGCAGCTCAATAAAAACAAAGTAACATGCTAGTCAAGAGTGAAAGCATTACCCAATTGTGCTATGATTTTTCAGGTCATGGGATTTTCTTTTGTTTTCAAGTTGTTTGCAATAACTTGTATTGCTAGTAACTCATGGATTTGAGGTCCTTGATTTTGTATAGCATAAAAGGTATTCAGCTAAGAATTCAGAAAAAAGAGTAAATAAATAAAAAAAACTACTTTTTGTTGTCAATTAGATCCATCAATCCATCCTCCTCTACCTTTTTTTCCTCAAAAAACTTTCGCAAATACATCTGTTCTTCTGCTGGGAGCAATCAGAATTTCTCCCACCACACTCTTTCAAGAAAACAACACCAACAGTATAGATATATGTCTACTTTCCCGGTGATTTCTGATTTCAACCATTCTTGAGCTAGATAGCTCAGAGTGCCATAACTCTTCTTCGGTCTCAATCAATCGGTTTAGACAACTCAAAATCAGATATTTTTGCATTAAGATTTTCATCTAAAGAATGTTTTGGGGTTTGATATTTACGTGGATTATCTCCTTGCAGCAATCTTCATAGAGATAGGCGAAGTCCTTCCACTATATCAATGATGATTTTCTTTCTTTGCCTCCAAACAGGTAATAAACGCATTGATTTTGGGAAATATCCATTTATCTATAGATCCATTAGGCATGTGTCCATTAACAAGAAGCCTATCAAATTGATCAGAACTAAAACTAACAACTCTTACCACGTTAACATGGCGAATGTAACCAATAGCCTAGACCTTAGTGAGGAACGATTTCTTGACTCTTCCTATTGACAATGGAGTTTATTGCACACATATTTCTAGTTATTCTCACTTTATTTACAAGTATTTCATGCGTTTTTCAAGTAATTAAATATAGAAGTTGAATTGGGATCATATGAGAAGGAAAAAAGGAGTTGATATTAGCATTCAAATTTTGGTTAGTGTGTTCTAGTCAAGCATGAGCACTAATTGATTTTTGAGCTATAACTAGATGTCTTTACCATTAAGAAGGGCTGAGTCATAGGTCTACAATTCATTTGCAGAGAAAAAATAACCCAATTTTGTTGTTTTGAAGACCAAAAAGTGTCTAGATACAGGTCCGAATCAGTCCAAGAATTCTTATAGCCAGACATTTCTCGATTTTTGGCCTATATCTAGAGTTCTAGAAGTCCAAAAAATTCAAGAACAATTTTGTTTGAAATAAAACTTGATTCTTTACGATTGTTCTAGAAATAAAGAGCTCGTAATTCACATGTTTTCTGCCCCAAAACTAGCTTGCAACATAAGGAAAACAAATATGAGTCTTTAACAAATAAGGAAAGTGATTTCCTTTTCTTTGAATGGTAAAGTCAGGGTATATAAACTACTTTAGACCAGTTGCAACCACACATTGGATACCCTTGATGAAGCTCAAGAAAGAGGAGATAACATCTTGATAGAAGTATAATTCATAAAAAAACAAAGAAGAAACAAGGAAAACAACCCCTAAAGGTGTCAGGTCCTCCAATTTTTCCTTACTCTTACATAATGTTCATTGTATCAAGTTTGTTTCTTTGTATTTTAATTATGAAGTAGGTTTTTTTATTCTTGGATTTTTTATGTAGCCTAACTATGATTATGTGAATAGTTCTTACTCTTAATTAATTAAAGTGTTTGTTGAGTATTTCTTTCTAAACTTAATTTGTGTACACTAGATCACCATTTGTAAAATACCATAAAGAATCTATAAGATGGTGATATATATGGACTTGTGTAATCTTTAAGAGTTATATCATTCATAATAAATTTTGATAAATTTAAAATTTTCAAAAAGAGATATCATAGGCTCAAAAATTACTTAAAGGTTTGTTGGATTAAAGATCGCTAGTGCTTTCTTTTAGACCTGTTTCTGGTCTATGGAGTTTGGAACTTTTGAATTGACTCACAAAAATAGTTTGACATGCCCCCTCATTATTTGTTTTGTACTTTTCTATTTTTTTGGTCTCATCATTGGGTTTTGAGCACCATCATCATGTTTGTTTATTTTATTATAATGTGCTCAAACATTTTTGACTTTTATGCCCCCAACTTTGTTTATGTACCTTCAGTCATTGAGGACTATTTTATTGATTTGAAGTGTTTTTTTATCCTTGCACTTGCCCTTTCAATGTAGGGCATGATCCTAATCAAGGTTAATTATCAAGAAAACCTCATTAGGCTAATAAAAGATTGCAAAGGATATTTGAGAGTTGTGAAGGGATGATCAAAGATGGACTTCCCTCATTTCAAACTCAAGCATTTAGGATTATTAAGTTTTTATTTTTCCATGTGAAATGACTTCTCATTATTTGTTTAGCTAAGATCGTAGTTTTATTATATGGGTTTTTGTAGGCGTGAAATCTATTTTCAAGAAACTCATATAAATTCCCATAACTTATTTGTTAAACAAACATCAAGTTAACTTTTGATTTTGTATTATAATCTAATTTGCCAAAAAATTATGAAATCATGGGTATCATGTATAGTTTTGATGAAAGGGTATAAGGCGTGTTTGTTTTATTAAAACAAAAGAAAAAACACATCATAAACATAAGAAAATAAATGATATTATTGAAAAGAAAGGCTCCCTTAACAAAGTCATGTGGCATTAAATTGCTGGCAAGACTAAAACAAGTTAAAACATGACAAAGTCAAAGCACATGTGTTGACATGATCAAACAAAAAGAGATTATAGAAGAGATTTTTTATCTTCTGATTATAGTGCACTTCTCTTTCAAAAACTCTTGTAGGGGTCATTTCAATGGTGTGGACACTTGGCACACCTCTTAGCTAGGTCTCTTGATTCATCATTTCCATCAAGCGGTCGTCCCCCTTCTTGAAGCAAAATTGTGTGTAGGGTTTAGAGTTTCCTCAAATGTTATTCACTTGGCTTTAATCAACTATACATAAGCATTTTTTTAAAGGCATAACAAGTGTGAATATTATATCCTGTGGCACCAGCATGGTATTCGCGGGTGGGGTCAGGCTTGTACCAGTTAGGGTAAGGTGGTTGCAGCGATACCTGAGATTTGGGAGCAACCTGGCTTATGCTCAACAACTTTTGGTGTATCTCATTTAAGGATAGTGGAAATTAAGGTAGTTGTTCTTAGTTCTTTGGTGGTTTTTTCACGAAAAAGTTCTCACTTTGCTTTTTGGTTTGGAGATTTTGAGGTTCACGTTTTTTGATATGAAATGGGGAGTTGAAGTTAATATTGGCTATTTGGGATGAAGAGGTATGGTAGGTTTGGAATTGGTTTTTTCCTATCCCTATAGCTATTTTTGACATGTTTGACCTCTTTCCATTAAAGCCTTTTTTCTCCACAAGTGTAGAAATTTTACCACTCCTGACTCCCTACTCTATTCGTTCAGCTACAGCATCAATAAACTGTTGTGCTAAAATACCCATTATATACTCACAGTATGGTGTCTTGAGTGTATTAGCAAATAATGTCACCATTTTCTTATCTAGAAGCGGGGGATGTACCTCTACAGTCAGGTCTCTCCATCTTTAAGCATATTCTCTTATGTTTTCTTTGTTATTTTTCTCCAGGTTGCACATGTTTGTTCTATTCATAGCAATGTCGATATTGTACTTATATCGTTTGATGAAAACATCTACCAAATCTTTTCAACTATGATCTTGGTGTTGTCTAGTCTCATGTACCAACTTAATGTTGCCCTACTCCATTCATCTTGGAAAAAGTGCATTAGTAACTTCTCATCATGTACTAATTTTGTCATTTTATTGTAGTAGGATATCATATGGGTGATAGGTCATTGAGTTTTAGTGTGTTTGATAAATTCGAGAACTCAAAATGTTTTTGGTACTACAATATTTGAGACTAGACACATTTTCATAGCTTGTACTAGGTCATATAATTGTACCCCTTCAGTGACCCTTATCTTGGCTTCCAGAACTGCCATCTTATCATGATTGATATCGTCTAATAAATTTGTCTTATGGGAACCATTGATGAATGTTTCTATAACCTCAAAAGTTGGTGTTGGTGTTGTTGGTTGTACAAATATAGGACTATGTAGGTCTTTTGACCATGTTTGCCTAATTTTTCTTTCAACAAAGTTTTTTTTTAGGTTTGAATAAAGGTGACAGGTCGATTAGAGGGATATAAATTCACCAAGAATTGTCTAACATGAAGGTAGTATAAGGGTTTAAAAGAAATGGTTGTTGCACAGTATGACTATTATTATCAAGTAAACACTCAGCTTATAGTTTGGTGTTTCACGAATTTGAACTCCGACTGAAAGTCATTAGGTAGATTGTTACTTCCCACTTAATCTAGAATTGAGTTTATTTGTAAAATTGAATGCATGAGGGCATTAATTCATATATGATGTGCTTAAGCATGAATCAAAAGTAAATAGTCATGTTAAAGAAGTAAAAATGCATGCTAAAATTGAATAAACCAACAAAAGCAATCTAGCAAACAATTAGGCAAACAAAGCTCAGTTTGATCATACAAGTCCCCTATAGAGCCCCATCTATTACAATAGTATTTCTCATGTGGTCATCCCAAGAGACAGGGATGTGCGTGGAAATGCATTTTATTTCATAATTGTAAAATTATGATTATAATTTTCAAGAGTCGCCACTTAGTATTAAGATCACTAGAAAACCTAATGGTCTGTGAGAATTTGGGTAAAGGGACTTGTTATGCCACATAATATTAAGTTCACTAGGAAACCTAATGATCTATGAGAGTCTAGGATGTGCGTGGAAATTGATTTTTTTCATAATCGTAAAATTATGATTATAATTTTTAGAAGTTACCACTTATTATTAAAGTCACTAGAAAATTTAATGGTCTATGAGAGTTTAGGTAAAGGGACTTGTTATGCAAGGGGAAGACGCATCTCCCCTAGTGCATCCTAACTAAAGTAAGTTGCATTGTTTTTTGATTGTTTTTCGAAGTCAGATTTTTATTTGTCAGTTGTTTCTAAGGTTCGAAGTAGATCTCTCTTCGTGAGAGAGTCTCTACCTCAAAGACTCCAAAACTTAATCGTTCTGATTCCAAATTTTAGCATTGCATTTGCTATACTTTTAATATCTAAGGATGTACTTATAATTTTGTTATACATCCAAATATTAAAGATTACAGCTAAATCAAAATAAAAAAAATAGTCGGTGAAATGCTTTTGATAATTTGGTCGAACCCTAATGTAGAATCATAAATTGGTTTCAACATCTGATTTTGCATTTTAAAACATTAGAAAACATATAATGTTTTTGTTTTGTGAAAATATGCTTAGAAGAATAGGATTTTGTCGTAGGCATGAAAACAAAACAGTTTTTATTTTTTTGAGATGCGGACTTTTTTTATTTTTTACTTTAATTTTTTTTGTAATATATATTCGAGTTAGGCCTGGCCCAACCATGCTGAGTTTGGGCCGGACTCGACCCAGCCAACTAGGTTGGGCTGAAATAGGTCCAACCCAAAGAAAGAAAAAAAATCATGAGAAAACATAAACTAAGTTGGGCTGAAATACTTTTGATAATTTGGTTGAACTCTAATGTAGAATCATAAATTGGTTTCGACATCTGATTTTGCATTTTAAAACATGAGAAAACATGTAATGTTTTTGTTTTGTGAAAATATGCTTACAAGAATTAAGAGAATTAGGATTCTATCGTAGGCATGAAAACAAAACAGTTTTATTTTTTTGGGATGCAGACTTTTTTTGTTACTTTAATATTTTTTATAATATATATATTCAAGTTAGGCCTGGCCCAACCATGCTGAGTTTGGGCCGGACTCGACCCAGCCAACTAGGTTGGGCTTACATAAGGGATTATCATCATTTATTTATTCTTTATTATCTTTATTTTCATCTATCTAAGGTCTTACATTTACACAGGGGTTTACATAAGAGATTGTCTAAAATTTTATTACCTGTAAATACACATCAATATATAAATCCATTTGATTTTTACACTTATTATGGAATTCAACTATTCCCTTTCATTTTTATTTTCTCTTCTTCCTTTTCTCTCTTAATTAAACTAAAACTAAATCTAGTGCTAGTTTTATTCACAATATATATATATATACACACACACACACACACACAACAATAGAAAAAAAATATAAAAAGAAAAGTTTCTTTATATCTCTTCTAATAAAATCAATAACTTAACAAACCATAAGTTCCAGAACATTAAAAAAGAAAATGTTCTTCAACGAATAATAGGAAAAAATAGGGAAGAGAAGTAGACTTACCTGGCGTAGAGGCATGAAAGATGAAGATTGTTCCTGGTGTTGAGTATGGAAAGAGAGAGAAGATAGAAGAGAGAAAGGACAAAGAAGATGAAGAGAGAGAGGCTGCAGGGAGAAGAAAAAAGAAAAGAAAACGTGAAACAAATGAAATTAGAGGTTCTAGTTTTTTAATTGGGTTTTTAACGTACAACATTACCGATGTGCAATTAAATATGAATTAATTTTTACATTTAATTGATAATATCATTGGTAATTAAAACATAAGTTTTTCAATAAAACCTAAAATCCCCCCCTGGATTATACGATGAAATATGTCATGTCGATGACTCCATCTATAATATTCAGTGGTAAGAACTTGTAATTTTAGTCCATCAGTGATTTTGTATGTAAGTATAAGTGGCATGGTCGTATAATATTTTTCAATTTTTTGGAACTTTTCAAAAACTTAGTTTATTGATAACTTTGTTGGTATTTTATAGATTATTGGTAATTCTACCAGTCTAAAATAATTTTTTTTTTATTCTCTATTTATCAAGCAATCGTTCCACTTCTTGAAACATAATTGTGTGCAAGGTTTAGAGTTTCCTCAAATGTTATTCACTTGACTTTAATCAACTACATAAGCATTTTTTTAAAGGCATAAGAAGTGTGAATATTATATCCTGCAGCACCAACATGGTATTCGCGGGTGAGGTCGGGCGTGTACCAGTTGGGGTAAGGTGGTTGCAGAGGTACCTGAGGTTCGGGAGAAACCTAACTTATGCTCAACAACTTTTGGCGTATCTCATTTAAGGGTAGTGGAAATTAAGGTAGTTGTTCTTGGTTCTTTGGTGGTTTTTTGTCGAAAAAGTTCTCAGTTTGCTTTTTGGTTTGGAAATTATGGGTTTAAGGGTTTTTGGTATGAAATGGGGAGTTAAAGTTAATATTGGCTATTTGGGATGAAGAAGTATGGTAGCTTTGGAATTGGTTTTTTCCTATCCCTATAGCTTTTTTTGACATGTTTGACCTCTTTCTATTAAAGCCTTTTTTCTCCACGAATGTAGAAATTTTACCACTCCTGATTCCCTACTCTATTCGTTCAGCTACAACAACAACATCAATAAATTATTGTGCTAAAATACCCATTATATACTCACAGTATGGTGTCTTGAGTGTATTGGCAAATAATGTCACCATGTCCTTATCTAGAAGCGGGGGGTTTCTTTGTTTTCTTTGTTATTTTTCTCCAGGTTACACAAGTTTGTTCTATTCATAGCAATGTTGATATTATACTTATATTGTTTGATGAAAACATCTACCAAATCTTTTCAGCTATGAATCTTGGTGTTGTCTAGCCTCATGTACCAACTTAATGTTGCCCAACCTAAATTATCTTGGAAAAATGCATTAGTAGCTTCTCATCATGTACTAATTTTGTCATTTTATTGTAGTACGATTTCATATAGGTGATAGGTCATTGAGTTTTAGTGTGTTTGATAAACTCAAGAACTCAAAACATTTTCGGTACTACAATATTTGAGACTAGACACATTTTCATGAAGTCAAAACATTTGTACTAGGTCGTATAATTGTACCCCTTCAATGACCTTTATCTTGGCTTCCAGCACTGTCAGCTTATCTTGATTAATATCCTCTAATAAATTTGTCTTATGGGAACCATTGATGAATGTTTCTATAACCTCAAAAGTTGGTGTTGGTGTTGTTGGTTGTACAAATATAGGACTAAGTTGGGTCTTTTGACCGTGTTTGCCTAATTTTTCTTCCAACAAAGTTGTTTTTTGGGTTTGAATAAAAGTGACAGGTTGATTAGAAGGATATTATCCATAAGCATCATAAGTGCTTACGTGAATAAACTAGTGAGGTGAGTCATGCTAGCTTTCAGAGAATCCTGTTCTTCTTGGAAGTGAACATCTTGATAAGAATGTTCTTCATCTTTCATGTATCTTTGGCGAAGTTGAGTGTTGTAAACCTTTTGAGCAAGAGCTCTTTGAGGACCTATATTTCAACATGTTGCATATATGTATGTTATTTAAAATGAATGGGTGTACATGCACATCGGTTGTGAATTATCGAGTTTGTACCCTAAGGAAAAGTTCTAGGTCATTACATGAGGGGTAGCTTTCTACTTGATCTCAAAAGGTCTATGAATTGACCAAGAATTGTCTTACATGAAGGTAGCATAAGGGTATAAAAGAAATGGTTGGTGCACAGTATGACTATTATTATCAAGTAAACACTCAGCTTATAGTTGGATGTTTCACGAATTTGAACTCCGATTGAAAGTCATTAGGTGGATTGTTACTCCCCACTTAATCTAAAATTGGGTTTATTTGTAGAATTAAAATGCATGAAGGCATTAATCCATACCTGATGTGCTTATGCATGAATCAAAAGTAAGGAGTCAAGTTAAGGAAGTAAAAACTCATGCTAAAATTGAATAAACCAGCAAAAGTAATCTACCAAACAATTAGACAAACAAAACTCAGTTTGATAATGCAAGTCCCCCATGGAGCCCCATCTATTGCGATAGTATTTCTTATGCGGTCATCCTTAGAGACGGGGATGCGCGTGGAAATGGATTTTTTTTCATAATTGTAAAATTATGTTTATAATTTTCAAGAGTGGCCACCTAGTATTAAATCACTAGAAAACCTAATAGTCTGTGAGAATCTGGGTAAGGAGACTTGTTATGCCACATAGTATTAAGTTCACTAGGAAACCTAATGATCTGTGAGAGTCTAGAATGTGTGGAAATGGATTTTTTTTCATAATTGTAAAATTATGATTATAATTTTTAGAAGTCACCAATTATTATTAAGGTCACTAGGAAACCTAATGGTCTGTGAGAGTTTGGGAAAGGGTACTTGTTATGCCAGGGGAAGACACATCACCCCTAGTTCATTATCCTAGCTAAGGTAAGTTGCATTGTTATTTGATTGTTTTTCTAAGTTAGATTTTTATTTGTTAGTCTTTTCTAAGGTTCGAAGTAGATCTCTCTTCGTGAGACAATCTCTACCTCATAGGCTCCAAAACCTAATCGTTCTAATTCCAATTTTTAGCATTGCATTTGCTATACTTTTAATATCTAAGGATGTACTTATAATTTAGTTACACATCCAAATATTAAAGATTACAGCTAAATCAAAATAAAAAAAATGGTTGGTGAAATACTTTTGATAATTTGGTCGAACTCTGATGCAGAATCATAAATTGGTTTTGACATCTGATTTTGCATTTTAAAACATGAGAAAACATACAATGTTTTTGTTTTGTGAAAATATGCTTAGAAGAATTTAGGATTCTGTTGTAGGCACGAAAACAAAACAGTTTTTATTTTTTTGAGATGCGGACTTTTTTATTTTTTTACTTTAATTTTTTTAACATATATATATATATATATTCAAGTTAGGTCTGGCCCAACTATGTTGAGTTTGGGTCGGACTCAGCCCAACCACCTAGGTTGGGCTGAAATAGGTCCAACCCAAAGAAAAAAAGAAAATCATAATAACTATTTGAAGTGAACAGTGTGGAGTAAATCAATTCACTCTGCAATGTTCGTGTATTACGTTAACAACACCCGGAGTTAAAGAAAATAAAGTTCGGCATTATATATCATGGAGTAGTCCAATGTAAAAAGAAAGCTCCATTGGTGGTTGTTGTGGCTTCGTTAGTGGCAGCGGTTGCCATAGTTGGGCGGAAAAGCCAAAAAATCAAGATAGTTACAGTCATGGGGGAGGAAGAGATGGGACAAAAGGAAGAAGATGGTCAAGCTTGGGTTGCTTCACAATGTAGGGGAGACTTTGTTGGTGGTTATGAGAGGTGTTGGTAAATGATATGGTGGCAGCGATGGCAAAAAAAAAAAAAAAAGCAAAGTGGCAAATCCTAAAAAAATTGGGAAGGTGCTAATTTTGTTTCAAACTTTGGCTTTCAATTTCCTCCCCCTTAGGCCATGGATTTCATCTCTATTTATAGCTGGTGGAAGAGAGTAATCTTGTATTTACTAAGATAAAATATCAGTCATTGATTCACCATGGAAGCATCCCAACCATTGGCCCCAAAGTAGGTACCCTAAGCTGTCACTTTTGAAGCGTCACTGAGGCATTAGTGGTGTCAATCAGTTGCTATTGACTATACTATAAAGTAGAGCCTGAGTTGTCTTTTCAGGTGGATAAGGAAGAAGATAATTAGTAACCAGAAAATGTTCTTTTGTACTAGGATTCAGTCAAAGTTCAATTTGGTTCTTCAATATTTAATTGTTTTAATTACACCCTATATTGACCCAAAACTTTTAATTGTTTTTTACTTTGCCCCTGACGAACTCCAATGGTAACCTCGAATTTACGTGTCTTTTTCAATTTTATCTTTGGTCTTGGATTTATGCAATTTAACTCTCAATTTACTCTTAAACTTTGATTTTCATTCAATTTCATCCCTGATTTCGCCTAAGTGAATCACTATAGTTCAACACCTTTTACAAAATGGTCCTTGGCTGCATATTTCTTCAATTGTGCCTATAATTGATCCAAAAAGATTGATTTTCTTGCAGATTCGCTTCTAATTTCAACTAATTAACTTGGGAAAGAATAAATTTGGTCTTCAAAAATTTCAATCTTCTCAATTGATCCAAAATTAGTCTCCCAAACTTAAGTTTTCACTAATTAAGCCCCAAATGAAATTAATTTGACCAACTTAAAGTAAAAGTCATAAACATAATTAAACCTTAATATGGCCCATGATTAAATCAAATTGGCTTATTAAAAATATAATTATGCCTTTAAACTTGATTTATATGTAGATTCGATAATAATTTATTTTGGCATTGAATCTGTATTTTCTTCAGTTTTTTGGCAGAATAGATGCATGATTGAGCTTCTAAATTTATCAAAATCTCAACATTTTCCACCACATCAGCCCCTTTTTATTTTATTTTTTATTTTGAGATGTTTTAATAATAACCTAGAAATAAGTTATGACAACATGAAAAAGAGTAAAAGGTAATCAAACTAATATTACCCTTGATGGGCTTGAAAACAGGAAATAACATGTACATATAAATATAAAAAGGTACTAACAAACAATAATAACAACATATAATAGTTTTCATGGCATTTTTTTATACATAAAATTAGGTATAAGTTTGTTTTAGAACATACTTTTTCCATCTATTATCAATATCCATCAAATATCCTAACCAATTGTTGAGAATAATTTTATCCTGAAAATCTCAACACAGCTCTTTATGAATCAATTCTCACATAATACCAAGATATTCCTCTCTTGGCATCATTAACTTATCTTATTCTTTCCAAATAACTAATAAATACTTTCTCCCCTATTAGCATCTGGAAGGTAATTTGCGAATACCAATGAATCTCATTAGTATCATTAGTCGTCCAATATTGGGTTAGACTAATCAGTTTCATTCAAGTGTTGATATCAATATAGCTGATTGATATCATTAATTATTCCTAACCCAAAATAGTTAATCAATTACTAACCACATATAGTTTAACATTAAATTAGCCAATGTCAAAAACCCTTAACATCATTATCCTCCTTACCTGGAGTAGAAAATCACACTAGAAACTGTTGTCGATACCAATGCGACCCATTGATATTATTAACTATTTCTGACTCAAAATAGTCCAACAACTTATCTTTTTCCTTTAATCGGGAGTAACCATGTCAATGTCAGTAGCCTTTGTTAACATTATTAGTCACCTAAGTACACAGGATTGACTAATAAATTTAAGGGATGTTGGCAACACTGGAACCTCATTGATACCATTAGTTATCCAAACTCAGATAACTAATCAATATCATCTGAAATGTCAATATTAAAGGAACTCCATTAACACCATTAGCTATCCAAATTTCTAAAATAGTTATTCAATGTCATCTCAACCTTCCATTCATATTGATCCTCTTTCATTTTTTCTTATTAACTAAAATTTCAGACAAGAAGGATTCTCATCCCTTGAAAATCCTTTTTAACTTCCAACGTATTTTAATGCATAAAACAATTATCCAATATCATTTGGAATCATTAAATCATAAGCCAATTCTAAAACAAGACATTCAAACAATCCTTGGAATTTCTCCAATTTTTTAATATTTTATTTTATTTTTACACACACTACATACATTAATATCCTTAATTATCATTATTAACAAATAATATTCTTAAACATGTGCAACAAACCTTAACAATTAATGTTCTTCAATCATTATCACAACAATGAATTCACCCTACTAGTTGTAACCAATGAAAATTTTCATTAACTAATCAATTTTCCAAATAATATTCTTATAGTTAGCCTTAAATATGTTTCATTATTTTCAAATCTTTTTCATTCCAATCTCTTCATGGTTTCACCTCATTTACATCCACACCACCAACAAGTTAGCCTTTTATTCATTCAACAAGCTCACATATCAATGTTCCTTCCTAATCTTATAGCATAATCATTTTCCCCTTATTCAAAAAATATACAATTTAACCATAGAAATATTAATAACAAAAACATATTTTACCATTGCATCCATAAATCCTAACACCCACACAATTCTAATTTCATCAAAACATATGTTTACTATGGTTTTCTAAATTTTGTCAAAACTAGCAATACATGCAAAAATACAATAATACATTAGATTATATTTTTTAACCCAATGGTCAGAATATAGAACTTGGAGTTTTGCACAATGTATCTCAAAATCAAAATTCGAGATGATCCATTGGTAGAAGAGAGGAATCAGTTGGCAACTGAAACTTCCTTGAATAATGTTTTGTTTTGTTTTTCAAGATATTTTTGATCGAGATTTCTATCAAATAGGAGGTCATTTTTCCAATCCCTATAGTCATATGGTACAAGCTAGTGAGAAGAACAATATACTCAAAAATAAGCAAGGTCTAAAGGTTTTTTCAAGAGATATGACAGCAAGAGCATACTACCTTTTATGGGAGCTCATCCAAATTCTACACATATCTCTCTAACCAAATTTATCTCTCTTGTTTCTCACTCCCTTTTTTTAGCTAGTACGTCTCTTTGGTTTTTTAAAGGCAAGTTTTCCATTAATTACAAGTTGTCCCTTATTTATGCCTTTATGTATTTTATTTTATTTTTCATGTTAACTATCCACTTTTTCTGCTTAAATTGTTAATACTTATGTAGCTCTGATTGAGTTATGGTCTTAAAACAAGGTAGGACAACATATGAATATGCTATATGCAAAATATATTTTAATCCAACAGTTGGATTGAGAGTTTTGCTCTTTAATGTATTATTGGTGAGTTTATGACTTTTCATCAACAATTTAAATTTTCTTGTCCCATCCTCGCATAAATCATATCAATTATCTTTCTAAACCCTTAGGGTTATTTATTATTTCGAAATATAATCATTCTAAGTTTTCCACCACTATTTATTTATTAGGTTTATTATCGTTTTAAAGGCAACGTCACTGATTTTTAACTAGTGTTTGCACCTTCAATCCTGCATTTTTTTATTGCAATATCCTTTCTTATAATTTATTTTTTATGACCTCGCTTAATCCTAAGAATTTTTTTATCATTTTCCTTATTATTTTATCCATTAAAACACGCTACCAGTTTCTCAATCGTAATGGATTCTAAACTAAAGTTCATTTGATAAAGGTTATCCCCTCCATTGTACATCACAATTATTTTTATTATCATCATTTATTTATTCTTTATTATCTTTATTTTCATCTATCTAAGGTCTTACATTTACACAGGGGTTTACATAAGAGATTGTCTAAAATTTTATTACCTGTAAATACACATCAATATATAAATCCATTTGATTTTTACACTTATTATGGAATTCAACTATTCCCTTTCATTTTATTTTCTCTTCTTCCTTTTCTCTCTTAATTAAACTAAAACTAAATCTAGTGCTAGTTTTATTCACAATATATATATATACACACACACACACACACAACAATAGAAAAAAAATATAAAAAGAAAAGTTTCTTTATATCTCTTCTAATAAAATCAATAACTTAACAAACCATAAGTTCCAGAAAATTAAAAAAGAAAATGTTCTTCAACGAATAATAGGAAAAAATAGGGAAGAGAAGTAGACTTACCTGGCGTAGAGGCATGAAAGATGAAGATTGTTCCTGGTGTTGAGGATGGAAAGAGAAAGAGAGAGAAGATAGAAGAGAGAAAGGACAAAGAAGATGATGATTGTTCCCGGTGTTGAGGATGGAAAGAGAAAGATAGAGAACATAGAAGAGAGAAAGGACAAAGAAGATGAAGAGAGAGAGGCTGCAGGGAGAAGAAAAAGAAAAGAAAACGTGAAACAAATGAAATTAGAGGTTCTAGTTTTTTAATTGGGTTTTTAACCCACAACATTGCGGACGTGCAATTAAATATAAATTAATTTTTACATTTAATTGATAATATCATTGGTAATTAAAACATAAGTTTTTCAATAAAACCTAAAATTCCCCCCTAAATTATACGATTAAATATGTCATGTCATGTCCATCATAATCTTCTTTATTAAATTAACGTTCATCATTTGGGATTGAATATTGACATTGTTAGCATGATATATTGTGAGTTTATGCTTAATATTGATGAAAGAACAAAATTATAAATCACAAGAATAATAACAAAGTTTAAAAATATAATATTTTATAATTTGGGAATGAATGGTTAAATTATAAACATGTAGAACTTCTTAAAAAAAGCCAAGAAAAAAAATAGAAATCAAAATAATAATATCTAACTATAATTTTGTGTTGAGAAGAGAGAAAGAGAGAAAGATTCACTAGTGACAAACTAGACCACTAACATTGATATATATCGTTCCACGAAGAAAATGGCATGAAAATGCTTTTAATGATACAACTCAAGGGTATTTTTGGACATCAAGAGGCAACGTAGTGAACAAGCACCCTCCTTGTGGCTTTTAGTGTTGTGCACATTTTTATCCTTTTATATATATTTGTCCAAATACCAAATTTTCCTTAAGCTATCATGATAATAATAATAACAACTTTGTGAAATAAAAGCCCTTTGACTATACTTTTAAATGCTTTTTTCTCTTAAGAGCACTTTTATGATTTTACCATAGTTTTTATTTGTTTATTATTTTTATATTTGGTCAAATATCAAATTTCTTTTTAGCTAACATTATAATAATGAAAAGATTCATTATGTATAAAAACACATAATGTTTTGGCTCCAAATTTTTTTTATTCCAACAGTTTTTTTTCCATTTCATTATGCAATCAAGATGTGAAAAGACTTATTTATTCTCATTTATTTGATAGTGGCTAATGACCTATGTGAAATGATT
The DNA here is from genome assembly GCA_029228465.1 of Salix viminalis. Lineage (NCBI taxonomy): Eukaryota > Viridiplantae > Streptophyta > Magnoliopsida > Malpighiales > Salicaceae > Salix > Salix viminalis. The sequence goes on from CM055432.1 coordinate 8,007,250, forward strand.
TGAATGACTTTGATAGCTAGTGTTAAGGTTTTTAGATGAAAGGACACAATCATATTATATTGTTCCAATTAATAGTGTAAATGAGCTATAGTGTTTTCCCAAAGCCAATTAGTTTTTTTTTTTTATAAGTTGTGTGACTAGTGTCTATTGATTATTTTTATATTGATTGTAAAATATGCATTAAAAAATCAATATAGTTTTTGTATTTTCTAAAAATATTTTTAATTAGTTTTTACTTAATCTTTGTTAATCAAGTAGTGTAGTTATTGAACATGGTTTAGGGTATGACCTACAAGAAAAATCAAGTCGCTATGTCATCGAGTCAACTTGCAAGTTTTTTGTTCTGTTTTTTATGTATCCAAAATAATCTTATTTTAATTTTTTTTATAAAAAAATAAATAGTTTTGACTTAGATAAAATTTGGATTGCATTTAGTGAGGTCATTCAGGTTGTAGATCAACTATATTCATAATTTTTTTTTAAAATATAATGAAGATCAGTTTGAGTATTATTTAAAAAACAATATTAGAAAATGCAACATTTGTGAAAAACAGTAAAGAAGAAAATATTCATCAAATATAAACCAAATGCGTTTTCATTCTAGACAATTATTAGCAGAAAATGTGGAAGACCTGCAGGAATGCAACTTTCCTTTATAGAAAAGGACACGAATGAAAACAAAATCTTGAAGGAAATTATAACACAATTATAACAAACTGTAAGGGTCAATATTAAAATAACAGCTCTCTCACATCCGCCAAAACTGCAAATTATTGATGGAGAGAGGCTCAACGGCTAGTATGTAAACGGTAACCTCAACGGTCGAAAAATTCAAAAGTCTCTAACTCCCCACCATCCCCTCTAAAAATCCCAATCTTCTCTTCATTTCTCTCTACGTCTCTCTCTCCCTCCCTCTCTCTACTTATCTCCGCAAGAGACGTCACTCTGATTTACCAAAACTGACCATAAGAAAAAACAAAGTAAGAAAAAAAAATCCGTTTATTTTTCAATATGATGCAAGATATGTGGAATGCACCACCTGGTTTCAGACCAACAAAATCTGCACCAACTTCACCAGCAAAGCCGCTTGGTGTTTCAAGAACTCGCTCTGAGTCATTTCATGCCATCCACAAAGTCCCTGTTGGTGACTCTCCTTATGTTCGAGCCAAAAATGTTCAGGTAAATTAGCTGCACATCTTTGGGTCTTCAAATTGATTAGAATATGTTGTTCTTTTGGATTCGATAGGTGTTTGGCAGATTTTATCGATGGGTTTTTTATTGTTTTAATGTTTGCTTTGATTAGTTGGTTGATAAAGATCCAGAGAAGGCAATACCTCTATTCTGGGCGGCAATAAATGCTGGGGATAGAGTGGATAGTGCATTGAAAGATATGGCTATTGTTATGAAGCAACAGAATCGGGCTGATGAAGCAATTGAGGCTATCAAATCTTTACGACATAGGTGTTCAGATCAAGCCCAGGAGTCTCTTGATAACATTCTTCTTGATCTTTACAAGGTCTCATACTGATTCCACTCAGTACAATTTGGTTTTTTTTTAACACAGCAAGTACTTATTTAGTTTGATTTCCTTTCTTTTAGAGATGTGGAAGATTGGATGACCAAATAGCATTGTTGAAGCATAAGTTATACTTGATTCAACAAGGTTTAGCTTTCAATGGGAAAAGAACAAAGACTGCAAGGTCTCAAGGGAAGAAATTTCAGGTTTCTGTGGAACAAGAAGCAACTAGATTATTGGTAAGGAGTTCGATGTCCTTCGGCTCTCTGTAGTCGCTGAAATGTTATGGTAAATGTCTACTTATTAGGTTGATTCTCTGTTTCAGGGGAACTTGGGATGGGCATTGATGCAACAAAACAATTACATTGAAGCAGAAGATGCCTACAGGAGGGCACTTGCTATTGCACCTGACAACAACAAGATGTGCAATCTTGGGATTTGTTTGATGAAACAGGGGAGAATTAATGAGGCTAAAGAGACATTACGCAGAGTGAAACCAGCAGTGTCTGATGGGCCACGAGGTGTAGATTCCCATCTCAAAGCCTATGAAAGGGCACAGCAGATGCTCAAGGATCTTGAATCTGAGATGATGAACATAGGAGGCGATCGGGTTGAACAAAGCAGGCTCTTTGATGCATTTCTTGGTTCTTCATCGATTTGGCAGCCGCAGCCTTGTAAGGATCATCATAGTGTCTTGCCAACAACCAGTGCAAAATCTTCTCATGATGATTTCTCCGATGAGAATGTCGATTCCAATATAGTAGCCCAGATGGGGCTTCCTCAACAGAAAACTATCAAACAGTTCACTACTCCTCCTTTAGGGAATTTATGGAATGTTGATGCACCTCCGTTTTATTCCTCCAAATTGGTGATGGAGCCAATTAAGGAACCAATTGGATATCATCAATTCCATGATAAACTTAAGAGGACAAGGTCAGGAAATGCTGCTAGTTCAAACAGAAAGATTGAAATGGGGCTGTTCGCTGCACCATCTGCGGAAACAAAGACGAGGAGACTATCAGATGAAACAGAAGACAAGGTGTCACAGTTGTTGCCAGATAATGATGACTTTGAGGAGGCCATCCTCGCAGCCGTTCTAGGTTCAGCAAGAAATGCAGGGAAAACAGCAGGGAAGGTAGTTGAAACTGCAAATTCTGGGACCTTTCAGCAGAAGATGGAAAAGCGACTCAAGGTTTTCCAGGACATCACCCTCTCTCTCAGCCCAAGAGCCTGACTTTAACTTAGTTACCACCCTAAACTAATTTAAACTCAAAGAGTTATTACTTTAATCCTAGGATGGAGATAAACTTTTTCTCCTTGACCCCTGTTCCTCCTCAGAGGAAGGAGTTACGCGGTGTGCGGCGGCGGCGGGGTGGAAGCGGTAGCAAGCAAGATTTTGTGGGTTTTTCACTACACGCACAATCATGTTATCTATCTATTTATTTCATTTATTTGTCAGCAGCCTCTTGAATAAGGCGCATGTTAACTTGATAATAATTAAATGTCACATCTCTTGTAGTTCTATCCTATGAAAATGAAGATGGTGTTCATCGCTTAAATATCCGATCACTATTGCTTTCCTAAATTTGGAAGATCATCCCACTGCTTATCAAATCGGAAGCTGCTAGCCGTTTCAGGCATGGATGGGGGAATGGAGAGATTCTTCATTCATAAACTCTATAAAATAATCGTTCATATTATTTCAATCAGGATGAAAGACTCTATGAATACTCTCAATCAGTAGCTGTTGTATCAGGCCTTCGATAATTGATCTCCATCTACGAAGAACACGTCAAATGGATACTATTAATGGCGAATGACATGCAATTTCCACATTCCTTAAATGTGATGCTCCTGCAACTAAAATGAGTTAGAAGAGCAGTTCTTTTCCGGTACAAGGAACAGACACATTCAGACATCATAGAAAAGCTACACCCAAGTCGATAACAAAACTTCTGTTGCATCTGGAAGACGCCCTCTTCAGAAGATTCTTTCGAGTTCTAAACAAGAAACAGAAAATTTTACAGTGCAGCAATAAAAGGAATGCCGATGGACGCACCTTAATTACGGCCCAGAACAAAACCAATAGTGGGTCCTCCGGTGACTATTTGTCAACACATCTAAACATGATGGAGAATTAGTTAAGCCAAGTTGTAGACTGACATTTCAAGTCCTGATGCGGGAAAGGTAATTAACAAGAAATCTTTAAGAACAACATAGCCACCTGATAATAAAGGGCAGCACATGTAATTTTGGGATGTTTGTCCATAATTCCCTCTGTTAACAAATAATGATAATAATAAGCAGGCCATTAGCACAACAAGTTTTTAAAATATCAATAATAAGCTATCTCAATAATAATTTTTTTTTAAATATCATATTAAGTTTTTTTTTTAAAAAAAAAATAAATCATATTTTTGTTGATCGTTTTGATAATTGCCTTTGGACTAGCTAGCCAAGTAAATTGAATTATGTCAAGACACTCTTACACTATTTATATTGAAACATAAACTTGATAAGGAATCAGATCGATGATTACACCTTGTTGGCAAAAGATGTTCTATTCTTTTTTGAAATGAAAGTTTTTTTTTGTTCAGCCCGTAGCATCAGCTCGTTTTGGCAACTGCAATTTTGGCCTTAAAACTCACATCAATATATCCTTAATTTAACACCTTAGCTAAAAACAACAAGAACAACCCGACTTAATATAGGCGAACAACGAGAAGGGAGGGATAAAAGAGCATCAAAAGCACCATTAATTTTCTTTTCTTTTTCCAACTTTCTTCTAATGGCCACTCATTCTCTTCTGATCTTCTCCCTGGTCATTTATGCCACGGCATTTTCGATCAATCTGTCGCATGCAGACCCGAGAACAGACTATGTTATGCGTATGTGTGGCAAAGTGCACGTTCAAAATGTGTCAAACTACTTCAAGTATTATTCAAACATCACAGATTACATGCAAGATGAGATTTATCGCAACAAGTTTGCATTTAAGGATGTCGGAGAGCCGCCAGATCGGCTGTATGTGCTTGCTCAATGCATGGATGATCTAACTAACGAGGAATGTGCTATGTGTTTCACACAAATTAGTACTCTCATCCCCAGCTGCTTTCCCAGCACCGGTGGTCGCGTTTATTTTGATGGTTGCTTTATTAGGGCTGAGAATTATAGTTTCTATCGAGAAGTTCTTGGCCCTGAAGATACGAAGGTGATCATGCTTTCTTTAAACCATAAATTTAAAATTTCCTAATTTCTTTCAATTAATTGGCAATTGAATGCACATCAGTTTAATTAAGATTCTAAATTACCTTAATTAACGAGCTATGAAGTTCTTATCTGTTGATATGCTGATGGAAAATACTTTGCATTTAATTGCCAATATATAAGCTCTGTGGCTCCATTGGCATGTTTTTTTCTCCATCCCCACCTGGATCGATCTTGCATTTTAACGTTTCGATTATCATGTGATCTTAACGGGCGTTAGATTTGATGCATTTTCAACCTGGAATTTCCTGATAAATTTTGATCAAGATGCCTAGCTAGCTGTTAGGATTTGATATTAATTTATGCTAACGATCGAGTCGATCATGGGTTCAAACCCTAGGAGGTTTTGGTTGGGATTCAGAGATGTGGAAAAGCATCTTCATTGTGTAGCTCATGGTATGTTTGGCCTCTCAGATGACAAAAAATAAAAAAACTTGATCACACCTGAAATCTGCAGAGCTTGTGAAGTTTTTGAGCTATTTTTTTAAAGAAAGAGCTTTAATTTAGAGGTTTATCTCTCATTATTTGGAAATAGATTCTTTCTTTCTTCATTGAATATGTTATACTGACCTTTCTCTCCGGGAATTTAATGGGAGTACGTAGAGATGCAGTGGCATCGTAAACAAGAGGCAAGAGTTTAGTGTTGCAGTAGATGAAGTGCTGAGTCAGATGTTATTGAAGGCTCCGAGTTTCCGAGGCTTTGCTTCCATGCATGAGACTTCAAACGGCATATCTGCGTACGGGATGGCGAGTTGCTGGAAGATCTTGGACCGTGATTTGTGTTCCAATTGCCTGTCAGAGGCGGTTGCTTCTGCCTTATCTTGCATTCCATCCACGGAGGCGCGTGTTCTTAATGCTGGCTGCTTCCTACGCTATTCTGATACTTCATTTGCCAATGATTCTAATGGCGGTGACTATTCCGAAGGTTAGCCCATTTATCTATTCATTAATTACAAATCTTTCGACTAATTCAAAATGTTAGCTTGACTTTCCACATGCATGGTCTTTTGTTTTTCATTCAACGATAGTTTTCAGAGAACATATATATATAGGGCTAATTTAGTGCAGCATTCTCTCGCAGAAGAAGTATTTTCCTACGCTACATACATCATGGGCGTGGGTCTGATCTGCATATTTGCAATCGGTATTGGTGTTTGCGTGGGTAAACTCTCCTACAGAAGAAAGATCCGTCTCAAACAATCAAAAGGTAATATACAGATTACAATATATTCAAGATTTTCTTTGATAAAACCCCTCTGCAGAAACAATAAGTAGCTAGTGTTTATATGATAGTATATATATATTGAAGCAGAGAAATAATTACCTGTTTTTCCATCGTTAATCATTAAAGAGACGGAGGACTTGGTATTAGAGGAGAGGGTGCAGTACATGCAGTTCAAGTATGCGACACTCGACACAGCAACTCAAAGTTTCAGTGAAAGCAATAGGCTAGGCCGAGGAGGATTTGGTGAAGTGTTTAAGGTATCTGAGACACACACATGCATGAAACTTCAATTTCATTTTGTTTCTGCTTCAATCCATTCCATGAATTTCTAGCTATATATATATATATATGCGGATCGATGACTGACCTGAAATGACCGCCGGCCAGGGAACCTTACCAGATGGTAGAGAGATTGCAATAAAACGATTATATATTAGTAGAAAATTCCGAGTTCAAGAGATTCGTAATGAAATGGATATTATCGGTATAGCCCAGCACAAGAACCTGGTTCGATTCCTCGGCTGCTGCTTCACCACCATGGACAGCTTCCTTGTCTATGAATACCTAGCAAACAGAAGCCTGGATCTCATTTTATTTGGTAAGCTATATATAGAATAATTAGCTGGTGTTTGTTCACTGGGAAATGATATTTACCCGTACGTACGTACGTTGTAGCTTAGTTTAATTATTTCTAAACAATCTGAAAATTTCTGTGCAACCACCCACGGAAGCAAGATCCGGAAAAGAAGAAAGAAGTTGATTGGAAGAGAAGATTTGTAATTATCGAAGGAACAGCTGAAGGCTTGGAGTACCTCCACAAATATTGTCAGGTGCGGATCATTCACAGAGACATCAAAGCAAGTAACGTCCTGCTAGATCTGAGATACAGACCCAAAATCTCAGATTTCGGACTCGCAAGATTTTATCCCCCTGATCATTCCCTCGCCAACACCGCCATTGCTGGAACCCTGTAAGCGTTTATATTCAACTATATATCAAGAATCAATATATATATATATATATATATATATATGCAAATTAATTAACTCACATTGTCGTCCTGATTAAAACATGATTACTCTTCTGGCGGGTGCGTTAAGGGGTTACATGGCGCCTGAATACATTGCCAAGGGAAGGTTAACCGAGAAGGTGGATGTTTATAGCTTTGGAGTTCTCGTCATCGAAATGATCACTGGAGTGCAAAACAACAAATATCAATCCGACAAAACATATGAAACTCTACTCACCTGCGTAAATTCCTGTCACCTTCTTATACATTTGCCTATATATATAGTGGTGGAACTATATATATAAATGCATTTATGATGTCCAAAATGTATGTCAATATATATGTTACAGTTCATATCTGCGAGCTGCGCTCTCAGCTTTTTAATTTCTTCCTCTTTATAACAGGCATGGAAGCATTTCCAGTCGAGCACAGTGCAGGAGATCATTGATAAGAGTATGGAGATTGAAGATGCTGAAGAAATCCAAAGGGTTGTTCAGATTGGTCTGTTATGCACTCAGGAGTCACCAAATCTCCGACCAACAATGACAGAAGTAGTTCAAATGCTTAGGAAAGAGGAGGTTGGACTGCCTTCACCTTCCAAGCCTCCTTTCACAGATGAACTCATGGAATTAAATTATTTAGGCAGCTTCGACCGACACCATCCTTCTGGTTTGTCAGCATAACAGCTAGCTACAATTTTAAAATAGAAACATCGAGCCGTTTGCCATGATGCGCTCCACCGTAGATAGAATTTTATTTTTGTCTCGTAATTTTTTTTTATATATTTTGGTTTTTATTTTTTGTTTTTATCCCTTTAATTTTTTTGATCTTTTTGGGTTAGATTTTATTTTTTATTTATATTTATGTATCTATATTCTTAGTTTTAACTTTTGCTTTTTATTGCTATTTATCTCTGTATTAAATGCAGTTTGCGTTAAAGAAATATAATAAGTTTAATTTTAGTGACATGAAATGAGAGTGAAACTTTCTCATATACACGTATAGTGAATGTTTTGTTATTAATGATTTGTTATCTTTGTGATTTTTTATTTGTTTATCTATATGTAACCTGATATATTTTAATTTAAAGTAATTTTTATTTTAAAAAAAATCAAATATTTTTTATTATTAATATTTATTCTTGATATAATTATATTAAAAGTATTTCAAAATACTTAGATTAAATTGATTTAAGATTGAAAAAATCTTAGTTCATTTTTAATATACTTTAATTTTATCCTTTAACTTTTTTCAGTTGTTCTTCAAATTTTATGCTAATAATTTTTTCTATCTTCAATCATAAGAATAACAATTGAAATAATTTATCATTTGATGTTATATTTATTAATAATTATTTTTTTACACCTTCTCTATATATAATGGTTTAAATCTAATAATTTATCATTAGATGTTGTATTCATTAAAAATCTTGTAACTCAATGTTTTCTCTAAATTTTTTTACCTTGTTTGTTTAAAATTATATTATGTAACATTAGTACTAAACACAAAACATGTCCCATAATTATATTTTTTAACATTACCTGATAAAAATTATGTCTAAGTTGATTATTTCACTAAGATGTATAGCATCATAAAAAAATTTAGCATCATGAACAAAAACAAATTACATGTTACAAAATCTAGCACCATTCTGCCTAGGTTTACCTTCTTCTTTGATATTTTTATTAATATCAGTTAAATTGTAATTAATATTATTATCATTATTAATATAATTATTATAATTATTTTTGTCATTATTGATATTCTTAATATTATTTTATGAGTTATTGTTATTATTATCATCACAATCATAATTACTAATACCATAAGCACTATAATCATTACAATAAATTACAATTGTTTTTATCATTATGATTAGTAATGTCACTATTATTACCATAATTATAACCTCTAAAATTATTACTATTACTACCTCTAAAAAAATAAAAATTATTAAATTACCCTGAAGAATAGAAAAAAAAACTTAAAAACTTTAACAAAAGAGCAAACAAGAAAAAAAACTAAAATGATTATTATTATTACTTAAATAATGGACATAACAAAATTACTCCAAAGTATAAAAAACCTAACAAAGAGCAAACAAAAAAAAAAGACAAAAATAAATGAATATTATTAGCTCAAAAAAATCATTTGACTTGAAGAATAAATTAAAATAATAATAATAAAAGAACAAAGGGGAAAAAAAGAAGAAATATTATTTTTCAAATGATCACCAACACAAACTAATTTTATGGATTAAATTGAATAAAAACATAACCTCAACAAAAGAGAAAATAATAAAAAATTAAAATCAAAACTAATAGCATATAAACATGAACAAAATATAGGGATTGTTTCAAAAATAAATAAAAAAAAATTAAGGATTTAAAATTAAATCAAAAATTAAAAGAATAAGGGTCAAATGAAAAAAAATAGTACATGATCAATTTCAATTGAAGGACATAATTGAGGGGTTTAAAACCGACCCCAAAATTAAAAGAATAAGGACCGAAATGAAAGTTAAATATATATTCAATTTCAATTGAATGATAAAATTTAAACAAATCAAAACTTATATAACAAAAATCAAGAGCAAACAAAAGAGAAGGGATTGACTAAAAAAACTATAAACCAAAAGGACCTCCGTGTAATTTAGGTTGCAATAGAAAGAAAAGGGAAAAAAGAACAATTGATCACCGTCATGTTTCCGACCACTTGAGACAAACACACACACTACCATATGAAAGAGGACATGGCAACGCATACGATGAGATGTCCGATGGATGTTTTTCATCACTACATGACGTTGCATGCTCCACCTGAAAGGAGCATAAAAAGGAAAATCGTTGACGCGTCTGACCGACATGCAAACAATATTTCTAGAAAAATATAATTAAAACATATATAATTAACTAAATACCCCTACAACCAACTCTTGAATTTTATTTTTTCCGAGGACATATTTGTATTGTACTATTTTTGAAACATTTAAAAAACCAGAAACACCCCCACCGATAACCTTGGTTTTATATTTTTTAGGGTAATATAATCATTTTACTATTTATAATATTGTAAAAAATCAAAAATACTCTCGGGTAGTCAACTGTTTGTTGTCTGCTGGTAGAAGTTTATTGTACAACCCCCCCCGGAAAAGACTCAAATACACTCAAACAATCAGATCCATGGAAAAGTTAAAAATACCTCTGAGGCGAGGACTTCAATTTTAACACACTCAGGGGTAAAACAATAATTATACTATTACAATCCACAGTAAGCTGTGTGTACTGCTACAATGAAAAACTCACACGGTATAACTCGTTCTTTAATTTTCTTTATATACAGGTGTGGAGAGAGAAAGAGACACACATTATTACTTAGAAGTTTAGAGCAAAGGGCTTATTTGTTATTGAAGTGTGATTGCATTTTTCCAAAAAAAATCTTTATATATATATATATGGAGAGACAAAAAGAGACATATACAACATTACCTAGAAGCTTAGAACACAGAGCTTGTTTGTTATAGAATCATTTTTTTTTTAAATATTTTCTTACTTTAAATTAATTTCTTATGTACTTTTTAATTATTTTGATATGTTAATATAAAAAAAAAATTAAAAATGAATTATAAAGGACAATTCTCGATCAACCCAAAGTTACATGATGAAATTGAGAAGAATAAATCAGTTTTAAAAATAATTAAAACACAAAATTCGAGTTAACCTACCCAACTCATTACTCAAATAATATAACCATAATAAAATCATAAGAAACAAACTAAAAAAAAATCATTAAACTTAATTTTTAATTAATAAAATATTAAAGAATATTTAAAAAAAAATTAATTAAGTAAATTGATTGTCAAAGATTGAATAAAAAATAAATAGAAATTAAATTAACTGCCCAAAAAAGAAAACTGTATCTTTGAATCCTTTATCTCACTAAAAAAACAAAATTTACTAGGCATGCATGTATTATCCAACACAGATGACATTATAAACAATATACTTTTTTGACTTTGCGTTTCAGATATGTTTTTGAAAAAAAATATTATTTTATTTTAAATTAAATTATTTTTTTATACTAATATTAAAAATACTTTTTAAAAATAAAAAAAAATTTAATATTTAAATATATTTTTAAACAAAAAATATTTTTTAAAATAACCCAACGACAGTAACTAAACAGATGAAAAATAGCCCAGATCATATCCTATCAGACCCGAATACTTTCTATTGACTGAAAAAAGCCCATAGGGCCCAAATACTTTCTATTCCCTGACAAAATTTCAGACCATTAAACCACAAGGAACCAAAAACCCTAGCTTCTCCTTTTAAGTTTTAACTACAAAACCACTCCCCCATTCTCCTGGATATCCATATCAAACACAAACCCTAGCCGCAGACTCCATTATACCACAATGAAGTACAACCCAAGAGTCTCCTCCTCCCGCCGAAAGAGCCGTAAGGCCCACTTCACGGCGCCATCCTCCGTGCGTCGTATCCTCATGAGCGCACCACTTTCCACTGACCTCCGTCAGAAATACAGCGTGAGATCCATGCCTATCCGAAAAGACGATGAGATCCAAGTTGTTCGTGGGACATACAAAGGAAGGGAAGGGAAGGTTGTCCAGGTTTACAGGAGAAAATGGGTTATTCATATCGAGAGGATTACAAGGGAAAAAGTTAATGGTTCCACTGTTAACGTGGGAATTAACCCTTCCAAGGTGGTGATCACTAAGCTCAGGCTTGATAAGGACAGGAAGTCACTACTGGATCGCAAGGCTAAGGGGCGTGCTGTTGGTGAGAAGGATAAGGGAACCAAGTTCACTGCCGAGGATATCATGCAGAGCGTGGACTGATTCATGATTCATCATGAGGTTTTCGTTTTTGAAGGTTTAATGATAGGCGGTGTTTGGTTTTATAAGCTCTTGTTTTTGTTTTAATTACCAAGCTTATTTTTAATCAGTTTAATTGAACGTCATGAGGATTTTATTGAAGCTTAAGAAAATTGGATTGCCATTAGATTTGGTTATAATTGTCTGTCATAACCTTATGTGATTTGCGCGTGCTGTTCTTACATTGGTGCTTTGTGTTTTCATTTCTAGGCATCTAAGATAACGTCTCACATTTGATTTGATGGTGTGATTAGATGGAACTTGTATGTGCCTAATTTGAGTTTGCACACTCAATTGATCTAGTTGAGGGCTGTGCTGTTAATCATCTGATATATTCTATTTCTTGTTGGACTACAGATTAGATGGACTCTAACTATGTTTAGTGACCACGCAAAATCTGCAAATTGTGCTTGTTTTAGTCAAATTGCTTTCATTTTCTTCACTTCTTTTTCTGTGCTCGCGGTTTTTGTTTTAAATGTCTGGATTGATGCTTGTCTCTGATCTTCTGGATGATTATATGCTAAAAACATTTTGCTGGACCGGTGATTTTCAAGTTTGTAATTTTCATTTTAAATATGGCATTCAAATTCTGTTCTTTTTTTCAGTAACATTGTGTGTCTGTGCTCGTGCAAGCGAGGTGATTTTTGTCACTGGAAAATGATAGTGTGGTATCCAGAGAATATTGCATCATCTTCATCTTCATCCTCGTGGATTTATGCTTTAAAATTCGCAGATGTTGGACCTTATGTTCCGACTGTCTATTAAATTAAATTTTCCAATTCATCTTCTTCCTTGACTGCTTGCTAGAAAATGTCACAGCTACTCAACTTTGAGAGTTTTGCTTGTCCATTGTTTTTTCTAACTGATGATTAGCTTTTTGCTAAACTGCCCTTTGTAATGGCAACAATTCTCAATAATCTCTTACATGAAAAGGTAGTAGTTCCACCCTGTGAAGCCAGCTCTGTCTGTGGGTTGTGCCAATGTTTGAAAATCCACTTTATGGTATGATGTATGAACTTTTTATTGCTTGTTTTAGTGTCCATTAGTGCACATGCCCCCTGCTACACTATGGATGAGATTAACTTTTTATTTTTATTTTCATCCTGCCAAAAAAGTATCTGAGCTTAGAGAACTAAATGATATTGTTACTTAACTTGGCTTGACAGATGAAGTTTGTTTTGAATCTTGTTGGTCTCTTTTAGGCTTTACCTTCTACGAGATGTGTTTTTGTAGTCAACCTGTGCATTGAGTCAACTGGTTTGTTGTCAAGTTTACTTCATTCCTTGACTTTCTTTTTTGTACCGTGCTCCTCACACACACACACACACACACACATATATATATATATATATATATATATTCTAAGATAATTGAAATAAATATTTGTAAATATGTACTCATTAAATATTCTCATACAGTTTGTTTATAATTTATTTCAGATTAGGCTCGTTATATTAAAATTATTATTATGAATATAATAATTAAGATTTTAATCTCATTTAAAAACTATAACATCATTAAATGATTTATTAAATAATATTGTAATAATAAACTTAGAAAGGATTTATTTTAAATTAAGACTCCAACGCTCTTGGCTTACAATGAGGAAAGCGTTTGCTTAAGCTAGCCATTTAGGTTTGGATTGTTTTTGATGTGGTTAAGTAATTTTGTAAAAATTATATTTATTTTATTTTAAATTATTGTTTTTGTTGTAAACTTGTACATTTTATATGTGGGTGTCTAATTTTTTTTATACATTCGTCTTATCTTATATTCATTTATTATTCTTTAGTTTATCTTAATCTTTCTAAGTTCATTTGAATATATATCTTTTTATGTTTTTTGAGTTTATAAGTATTTATAAACATGTGTTTATAAATAAGTGTATTGTTGAGAAAAGAAAGAACATGTAATTACAAAGTTATATGAAATAAGAGTTCTCTTTTCATTTTGGTGTACATGATGTACCCATGCTACTTTCCTTACTTTCCTTACTTTATTTATTAAGTCTTTTTTCAAGGTTTTTTAAGGCTATTAGATTCTAATAAAAAAATTTAAAAGAAAACAACTTAAGATGCAATTATGAAAAATAAAAAAAATAAAAAGAAAACAACTTAAAGATTCAATTATTAAAAAAACTAGTTTTTATGAAGTTCACTATCTAATAATTTAATGATAGAGAATGGGATGGTTCAAAATGAAGACATGTATATCATGCACAAATTGGTAATTGTAATTGTGAGCTAACAAAAGTTTAGAATCAACCATCAATAAATGGCTATCATATGCATTGTTTTAAGTTATGAGATCAACAATAAACCTATAAAGCTGAAGAAAAAGGAAGTGATTATTACAAAAATATTGTTGGTTGGTTTTGCACTCCAACAAGAAACCACAAGACTATGGAGGAATTGATAGAGAATAGATTGAGAAGTGATGGATTCACATATTTTATAGATGTTCTTTTTGCTTAAAGTTCATGTTTAAGAGAATCAAATACATGATAATAATTCAATATTTCTAAGCTTAGTAGAATGTTAAGCTCAAATTACATAAGTCTAGCTTGCTTCCACATTCAACATTATTGGGTTCAACTTCGTGTTGATTTTAAGTCGGATAAAGATATACTTGCTACCTAGATTTCCTCTCAATTCAAGGCGAGAAATGAATCCAACTACGGTAGGTTAGGTAAAGTTCAAACCTTGTTAAATTGCAAAAGTATTCTAATTATAAGAACTGCCTATATGATTTTCTTTTGAATACTTCTAAGTATAGGTGTTGAACTCATACAAACTCTTCATATTTTTCTAAGTATATGCATTGGAATTATACAACATACCTAGAGGATTTTCTCATAAATATATTTTCTATGTATGGGCATTTGATCCATATAAACTTTTAAATAATTTTTTTATGCATGGGTGTTAGACCCATATAAGCTGTCTAAAAGAATCTCTCTTTAAACATTTTTAAGTATAAGCATTAAACCTACTTAAAGTTTTAAATTTGTTTTTAAGTATAGGTGTTAGACCTATATAAATTGCCTAAAGGAATCTTTCTTGAAATGTTTTTAAGTGTAGGCATTGGACTCATATAACACACAAGTGTGCAAAATATTTCTCAAAGCAAATAGGGAAGTGAATGAAAATAATTTTATATAATATAAATGTAAAATGTGTTACAAAAAGACAAATACCATAAAATTAAGGTTGCTTGTAAAGATGAATGGAGTTTGGGAGTTAAAGCTTAGATATCTAGATTAGGCTCCTTAAAAAGGTATTCCTCATATTGAGCAGTTGCAACCTTAGTAAGAACACACATCTTAAGTACTAGGAATGGATGAAAGATAACATATATTCTTCTTGAATAGTTGAAAAAACAAACATTGAACATGATAAAGAATATCTTATCCTCATCAATCTCAATCAAAGTTGTTAACCCTTAAAAAATCTCTTGAAACTTTTTAGAGAAGTTAGTCAAAGCTTTCTACTACATATAAAAGTTTTGGCCTTTTTCTATTGAGGCATGTAGCTGAGCCTATGGATCATCTTATGTGGCTTTTGCCTTAAGGACCCCTTGATTTTAGAGCACACACTTCATTATAAGCCATCCAAAGATTTTCAATGAAGCATAGTAAAATAACAATGCCTTGCATGCTATCCTTTAACGAGACATTTGATACCTTAAGGTCTCTCAATTCAGCCTCCATAACAACCTTATTTGTTTTTAGTTGTCTAAGGAAAGTTTGGTCCACCCTATGTTTGGCAACAACCTCCCTCACCTGTTTTCTCTCTCTCATTCAATGTCTTTTTTGTCAAAATAACTTTAAGTATTGTCTGAAATTGTGCCTTTGGCATTGATTTATGTAACTTATATACATATTACAATGATGTATACATGGAAAGTAAATCAGCATGATTTTAGTCCTATATATGTAACCTATAAGCTGTCATATATATAAAATAGAAAATATATTAAAGAGGAAAATAATTGTGGATTTATAAAATAGAAAAGATTACTGGCAGCAAGCTTTCCGTTGACAGCCCCCCTTAAATTGATGCCGGATGATCAACCAACATCAATTTGCTACTTAGAAAACAATGTCGATGACGTGTGAGCGCCTTGGTGAAGATATCAACAATTTGTAGATTAGTGGAAATATGAGGAAGAGTGATAACACGTGCATCATAGGTTTCACGAATAGAGTGACAGTCCACCTCGATATGCTTCATGCGCTCATGAAACATAGGATTAGCCGTGATCTGAATAACACTCGTATTATCGGCATAAAGAGGTGTAGAATCAGTCATAGAAAAATCTAGCTCAGCAAGCAAACCTTGAAGCCAAATGATTTCAGAACAAGCCAGAGACATTGCCCTATACTTAGATTCCATAGAGGACTTAGAAACTTTGTCTTGCTTCTTACTTTTCCAAGAGATCAAGGCATCTCCTAAAAACATACACCACCCCGTGACTGACTGACTGACGGGAGTCTGCACAACCTGCCCAATCCGCATCACTGTAAGCAGTAAGACAAGGAGGATTGTTCGCAGGGAAAAATAAGCCACAAGCACGGTGCCATGAACATAATGTATGATCCGATGGACAATAGTCAAATGAAGATGTCGGGGAGTCTGGAGAAATTGGCTGACTTATTGTACGACAAATGAGATGTCTGGTCTAGTGATGGTGAGATAAACAAGGTTGCCTACCAATTTCCGGTATAGACTAGGATCAGTAAGTAAGTCACCCTCTTCTTTGCGAAGCTTGATATTCACCTCCATGGGAGTATCAACTGAAGTAGCCTCTTGGAGACCAGCTGTAGACACCATGTCACTAGCATACTTATGTTGAGTTAAAGAAATGCCCGAGGAGCTACGATGCACTTCAAGACCGAGAAAATAAATAAGAGACCCAAGATTTTTCATATGAAAAGCCTCGGAGAGATGAGTCTTGAGCTGACCAGGAGATCCAAATCAAAACCCGTAATGACAATATCATCAACATAAACCAAAAGAACAACAATACCCACGATTGATTTTCGAAGAAATAAGGAAGTGTCATGCTTGCTCCGTTTGAATGAGAACTGTAATAAAGTGGTGCAAAATTTATCAAACCAGGCCCTCAAAGCCTGTTTGAGACCATAAAAAGAACGATGAAGCTTACACACTTGGGAGGTTGAAGAGGAAAATAATCCTGGAGGAGGCTTTATATAAATACATTCTTTCAAATCCCCATGAAGAAAAGCATTCTTGACATCCATTTGATGTAGCTGTCAATTACTAGAAGCGGCAAGAGCCAATATCATACGAACAATAGTCATTTTAGCCATTGGAGCAAATGTCTCTTCATAAATGATCCCATATTCCTGATTATTCCTAAGGGCAACAAGGCGGGCCTTGTAATGGTCCAAACTACCATCAGATCGAACTTTAACTGAGTATACCCATTTGCAACCCAGAGGAACAATCGTAGGAGGATAAAACTCAATGTCCCAAGTATGATTGGCCTCTAGAGCAACAATTTCTTTCTGCATAGCTTGTCGCCAACAATCATGTTTAACAGCATGTGAATAGCTTGTGGGAATATCAAAAGCAGATAATGCAGCAATAAAAGTTGAAATAAATTTACCAGATCTGGAAGTGGAAAACCTATACCTATCCGGGGGTATATACACTCGAGATGAGTGACATACTGAAGGCTCTAGCTGTGTGTCATTTGACTGAATCTGGAGTGCGGGAGGATCAAATATCGATTGATTGGAGGAGACTATTGGTGGGAGCGTCTTGTATACACAATACTAGGTTTAAAACAAGAGCTAATTGGACTAAGATCAGAGAATTGAGACTCAAAGGAGGGAAGAATCACAGTAGAAGGAGAGGACACAGAAGACACTGGAAAGAATTGTTGATTTTTGAATAAAATAACATTCTTAGAAATGCGTGTACGACGTAAAGTAGGATCATAGCAAACAAAGCCTTTTTGACACATATTATATCCCAAGAATGCACATTTAATAGATTGAGCAAATAATTTATGTCGCTAATGAGGTGGTAAATGAACAAAATAGACACAATCAAAAACACGAAGATTATCATACCAAGGTTGTTTGGCAAATAAACAGAAACAAAGAGACTCCATGTGTAAGACTTGAGAGAACCGATTAATCAAATGAGTACCAGTTTTTAGAGCTTCAATCTAGAACATGGTAAGAACAGATGATTCTAGTAAGAGGGTGTATACCACATCAAGAAGTTGATGAATTTTATGTTAGGCTACTCCATTTTGTTGAGGAGTAGCGGGACAAGAACGTTGGTGAAATACCATTAGAAGCTAAGAAGGCTTGAAACTCATTAGACATATATTCACAACCAGAATATGTTTTTAATGTCTTAATAGTGGTAGAAAATTGATTAGTAACATGCTGAAAATTCAGTAAAGGTACAAAAGACTTCAGATTTAGAGCGAAGACAATAGACCCACGTAAATCTGCTATAATCATCAATGAATATCACATAGTATTTAAATTTTTCATGTGAATCAACGGGAGAAGGTCTCCAAACATTACTATGGATAATATCAAAGCAGTGTGAAGCTCTATAAGCATGCAAAGGAAATGGAAGAGTTTTGCTTTTACCAATTTTGCAAGAATCACACTCGAGAGATAAAGAAGGACTTTCTTTATTACTAAGAAAATCAGAGTTCAATACATGAGATAAAATCTGAGTATTGGGATGACCTAAACGACGATGCCACACCATTCCAAGAGTAGGATTTTTATTACACACAAAAGATTTAATAAAAGAAAAGGCTGGAACAGGTAAAAATAGTGGAAACAAGCATCCCACTTTAGGTCCCCTCGCGATCGGATTCCCTGTTTCCTGGTCCTACACAAAACAATCAGTACCAAAAAATGAACATCATAGTTATCATCAACTAATTGTCTAATAAAAATAAGATTCATGGCAAGTTTAGGAGCAAGGAACACATCAGTAAATATAGAAGAGACATCACCAACAACAGTGATGGGCAAGGAGCTGCCATTGGCTGTTTGAATGGTCGATTGACCATCATAGGGTCGAACATGACATAGGGCAGTAGAAGTATTCGTCATGTGATTTTCAGCCCTAGAGTCTACGTACCAAAGTTTAGTGGAATTTTTACCTTGAATCCCTATTATAGATAATGCTGAAATTAACATTTGTTCCCATTTCTGGTGTATAATAATTTCCTGTCGGAGGTGCAAGGGCAGAGAAAACACCTGAAGAAGAAGCATGTGCATCAGACCTTGTGGTTGGAGGAATGATAACAGAAGTTTGGAGTGCTCAGGCCTAATGATTCTAAGGGCAGATACGACATTCTTTGATAATGTGCCCCTTCTTCTTGCAATAGGAACATAATTTCTTAGGACAATTAGCAACAATGTGCCCATACTCCTTGTAGTAGAAAAACTGCAGATTTTTAGAGTACATAGAGGGTCCTTGGCTGTGAGTAGCATAAGCCATAGTTGTTGTCCCAGAACTCCCATGAGAATGCTCCAAAATAGCTTGAGTACTAAGTCTTTGTTCTTCGCGAAAAAGCTCACCAAAACACATATCAAGAGAAGGAACATGGGATTTGTTTAGTAAAGAGGACCATACTGATTCAAATTCCAGGCATAGTTTCATAAGAAACTGATCACGACTGCTATTTTCATGGAGACTTTGAATAGTTGAAAGAGTGACACTAGGAATATCCGCTATAGACAAGTAAGTATATTCATGTCAAAGGGTCAAGAATGCCGAGTAATAGTCTTGAATAGAAAAACTACCATGTTGAAACATAGCAATCGCATGTTCTAACTGAAAGCGACGAGCATCATTAACTTGATGATACACTTCCTTCAAGCAATTCCACATGCCTTGGGCAGTGCGATGAGCCCGTAGATTGGTAACAATATGTGGTTCGACTAAACCAAGAAGCCAAGACATAATTCGAGCATCAAGTACAGCCCATGAAGGAGAGTCCTTAGGTTCTTTCGGTTTATCCGTATCAGATTTTGGGGCAACATCCATGCTATCAATATGTCCCCACAGATCTTTTCCTTGGAGGAAAAGCTCAAATTGAAATGCTCATGTAGAGTAATTTGTGCCCGAAAACTTGACACACATAGGTGTTAAATCCATCACAAATAATTATATCCAAAATAATAACACACCAAAAAAATCGAAGAGAAACCAAAGCAAAGGGATGAGAACCTAGTGAGACTCCTTGCTGCCAAGAACAAGAACCAAAAATATCCTTGGCTTAAGATCCTGAGAGGCTAAAAGAGTGTCGAGATGCCGAGAGATGCTGATCTGTTGACAAAACCAGAATCACTAAGATGCCGAGAGGTGTAGATATCGATCTGTTGACAGATCCAAGAGGTGCAAATGCTAATCTGTTGATAGATCCTAAGGTTTGAAGACCAAAAAACACACCAAACAAGAACCAAAAGAAGCAGATGCCGAGGGGCTGTTGAGACCAAAAGAACCAGAAGCAAGTTTCTAAAAAAAAACAGCCTAGAAACCAAGACAACCAAGAAACAAAAAATCAAGCCAAAGTTCAAGACCAAGAAGATGATTTACCCAGCTCTGATACCATGTCAAAATAGCTTAAAGTATTGTCTGAAATTGTGCCTTTGGCTTTGATTTCTGTAACTTATATAGAGATTACAATGATGTATACATGGAAAGTAAATCAATATGATCTAGTCCTATATATGTAAATTATAAGTTGTCATATATACAAAATAGAAAATATATTAAAGAGAGAAATAATTGTGGATTTATAAAATAGGAAAGTTTGCTGCCATCAAGCTTTCCGTTGACATTTTTAAATGAACACACATAAAAAAAGTCTACCAAACAAATTGTTACAAAATAGTGGTTATAAAACCAATTTAGAAAGGTTTAACAAGTGAGTTTCTTACATTAAAAGTTATATATATCCTATAAGGGTCAGATAATTATTATATCTCTCATTAGACAGTAGTTGATTGTGGTAGTAAGGTCACTCTGCAACTTACAATACCCCATCATATATTGAGGTTATCTGCAAAGGGTTTTACTCATCATTTAGTGGGAATTGTACTTTAAGGTGGACCACACGACTCTTCCACCACGAGGGAAAGCCAACGGCACATGCCTCCAGTGCTAAGAGGCCTTAACTATAGGTCGACAATCGGACAATGAGCACATGCGTCGTATTCTAGCCTAAATTCTAACTTATAAGCGTTCAATCATAATCCAACACACATTAACTTTGTGTTGTTGGCTTTTCAACCAATCATAATGATCAATTGGACGAAACAATGATTCTTTTTTTACTAGGTTGGCTTACTATTGTAACACTGTCATTTGCATGTCAGATTCCGACAATCCCATCAATATCTTCCACAGATTTACATGTCAGATTGGCACTATAAATGCTTCTCAATTCTCGTAAATATTTAAGTATCTGAAATCTCAACTTCAGCAGATGGAATCTATGATGGAGTGTCGCTGCAGTTGCCTTTGCTTTCTTTACCCATACCCCTTTTTCATGCGAGTTTGTTCCATTATCTCCTCCCTTCTTTTCAAACCTTTAACTTCAATCTCCAGGTTTACGAGGTTTGGCAGCCATTTTACAGCAAGATTGAAATAAGTGAGAGAAAGAGAGACCAACAATCTAATTATCAGATCAGGAAAAACCTCAACAAAAAAGAAATTAATGTTACATTGAAAGCAGGAACAGCAGAAGAAAAATCAACTCCAAGCAATATGTTAAAGCACTGCAGAAGGTACTCGAAAGAAATATCAGTGCATTTTAAGGAATTGTACCAACAAACCTGTGATGGTAAGGTTCAATAGTGATTAAGCGAGTATAAATTGAATTTGGAAAGAGTAAGCGCCAAAATCTTGGTCCCATGCCCTCATCTCCACAGTTACTTTTTCTGAAGGTTAAGAGAAAGTGCATCAAAACCACAAAAAAGAATATGCATGTTAAAAGTTGATCTTAAAGCAAGAACATGTAGTTAGGAACTACTGTCTTTGGCCCTTTAAAGGAAAACTAGGATGCCTCTTCATAAGAAAACCATGCATAAATCACACAAACAAATAGGTGAAAAGCTTGGCCTTCATTCATCTTCAAGCATACAACTCCATCGAGATAGGACTGAAATTAGCAATGTCAAATTGCAAATCAGTCCCAACTCCTATGATACTAGGACTGAAATTAGCAAAAGATGATGGAACACCAAAAAATGATGGAAAGACTTATAGAAGCTTGATTGGAAGCTTGTTATATTTAACCATCACAAGGCCAAATATATTGTTTGCTGTTAATTATCTTTCTAGGTTCATGCAGGAGCCTAGCCAAACACATTTCATGGCAGGCAAACGTGTTCTAAGGTATTTACAGGGAACTAAGGACCTTGGCATGCATTTTGTGAAATCCAAACCTGTCAGTCTTGTAGGTTACACTGACAGTGATTGGGGAGGGAGTGATGAATGCATGATGAGCACCTCAGGATATTGTTTTGTCTTGGGTTCAAATGTGTTCAGCTGGCTTTTAAAGAAACAAACAATTGTAGCACATTCTACAGTAGAGGCAGAGTATGTGGCAGCAAAGCAGTTGGTGTGGTTAAGGAAGATGCTTAAGGATCTTGATTGTGTTCAAGCAACTCCTACAGACTTGCTATGTGACAATATGTTAGCCATAGCCATTTCAAAAAATTCAGTGTTTCATAATAAAACCAAGCACATGAAGATCAAGTTTCATACATTGCGACAATTTCAGCAAGAAGGGGAATTAGAGATGAAATACTACACATCTAAAGAACAATTGGCTGATTTTTTTACCAAACCTCTAGCTAAAGATAGATTTGAAGAGTTGAGGAATAAAATAGGAATGTGTAGTCTTAGATCCAAGGAGGAGTGTTGAAGATCATGGATTCCAAGACTGCTGAAGATTGAAGATCAAAGTATTGAGTCCTAGTTCAATTCAAGTATTAGTGTTAGTTTAGTATTGAATTAGCTGGTTTCTTTATTTTCCTAAATAAGATCATGTTGATCATGTTTTCTAGTTTAGTTGCAATTTGAATTCTTAGCCATATCTAGTACAAGAAGAAGTTGTATATTTAAACGGGTACCTTTCACAACCCCAAGAGAGTGATCCTAACTTTAGAAAATGGAGAACAAAAAATGCAGTGGTGAAAGGATGAATGATTAATTCAATGAATCCAAAACTGATTGGTAACTACATCAAATTTCCAACAGCGAAAGTCGTATGGGATGCTATCGCAACGATGGCACTTACACCTCACAAGTTTGTGATCTCAAGAGGAGGGTAATGAGGCTAAAACAAGGTAGAGGATCTATCGAGACATACTACAACAATCTTTAAGGTTTATGGAGAGAAATCGATTTTTGTCGCCGAATCCAATGAAATGTGAGATTCATAGGAGGACAAAGTTTACACATTCTTGGATGGACT
This sequence comes from Salix viminalis, assembly GCA_029228465.1. Classification (NCBI taxonomy): domain Eukaryota; kingdom Viridiplantae; phylum Streptophyta; class Magnoliopsida; order Malpighiales; family Salicaceae; genus Salix; species Salix viminalis. The sequence goes on from CM055432.1 coordinate 8,030,654, forward strand.
AGATGATTGTCTTGACAAGGTTTGAGGAGATGTCCTTCAAATCCAACCATTTCCTACAATAGAACTGTTGAAATGTTTATGATTTTAACTGTGACTGTTTTAAACACACACACAAAAAAAAACTATCGGTGTTATGATCCATCTGCCAAGCGTCTTTACACCACAATGGAAGTTACCTTTCTTGAAGCTAATTGCTCAGACCTGTTATTTCCCGAATTTATTTCCTTAATTTCCTATTTTATTGCTTTCCTAGTTAGGATTGGAAAAGTGTAAGTGGTTAAGCTATTTGAGAAGAACAATGTAAGAGGAGAGGAGAGTTGATAATTTTCCAATTCAATAAATTCTGTTTTGAGTTTATTAGTGGTGCGATTCCAGCAATTGCAGAGTGATTTTGCAAAAGCCAGAACTTGACTTCTTTGAGATATTGAGGTTTGAAGTTCACGGCACCAAAAATGGAGCCGCTTTATTTAAATAAAACAAACAATGTTGTTTTGACCATTAACAAAAAAAAAAGAGTGTCAGACAACTTGTTATTTTCAACCAAATAAGGAATGTTTCAAAATCACAAAAACTCAATTTCCATTTACCGGGTACTGAAATATTGTGCTTAACCACAGTTAAGAGATGTATTAATTGCTATTGATAATTCCATTGGCAGCTCAGGTGGAATCACAGATGTTATGATAAGTGAACAACTTAGGAAAAGCTTGTACTTTCTCCTTGTGGGATCCTCTAATCCCTGGCATTAAGGAAATCCTACTAACATAGGGCAACTTGTACAGTTTGCTTAATAGTACCTCGAAAAGAAAAGGAAAAATCACTGCCCTTTTTAAGTACTTAACCAGCAGCAATGGTTGCAAACACAAGTAGAAATAGTACGAACAACCAACTCAAATCACATAAAAAACAACTCAAGTTGAAAGAGAGTCCTAATAATAGAGAAAAGGAGGAGGATTAAGGACAAAACCTAAAATACAAAAAAAGGCTCCATGCACTGCTCTTTCAATGATTTTTGGAATGTGGGTTGCGGGTATTTGAATCTATAAAACCATAAACAATCCCCATCAAGAAGAGGAGCAAAATAACAAACACAGACAAACAATGCTTCAAATGTTTAGGCACAATGAACCATTCATGATATCATTCGCAAATCCTTATTTAATACATAGAAAATATAATCAAGAAACCATTCAAGACATCAAAAGTCCAACAATTACTACTATAGGGTTTTTAGAAATAAATATCCAGAAGACTAGCAGGATCGATGGAACAGTTAGAGAGACAAATGAAGCAAGAAACAAACTGACGACCCAAAAAGAAAGAACCTGTTAGCAATGAAATGGAAGGACACTTTGGAGACCTTTTCCATGACAAAGATTGATACACTGGTATCCTTGATTTTATAGGTCACAGATATTGGACATACAAGTGAATGAAGCAGAGAGATAGAAAAACTCACACATTCCGTCCTCATTTCTCAGCAGCAGCTACCATACCCTCAGGGCCATGGCCAATGCTTTTTGTTGGAAATAAATAAAATAAAAACCTGATGAACAAACAACTACTTTTCAAATCACTGTCAGGAATTTTGAACACTGCCCAGAAAAACACACTGTTGAGATCAACGAAATTTCTGCCTAGGCTTTGCAGAAACTTGAGATACAAGGCAGATGAAAATAAACAACTTTCAATGAGATTTTTAGAGCAGAATTACTTGAGGTTACTTCCATCCCTTGGATTTATTTATAGAAGAAAATTGAACACAAGAATAGGAATTCTAGTCTATTACAACTTCAACTAATGGTTTGTGATTTTAAAATTGTTTTCACTTCAAATAATAATGTATTTTCTGCATGCAAATGGTACAGAAGCCAAGCAACAATTTATCCATTCAAACTATATACAAGTATAGCACAAGAAAGTTACATCACTCAACAAAACTACACTATCAAGCGTCAGAATTAGTTGCCCAAGTCTATACAGCATCTTCGCAGACTAGGAGAGTGAGCCGATACCAATCACCATTGATCCCATTTGTTTATGAAGTCATTCCACATTGCCCCCATAATCGATTCTCATAGTGAGAAAGCCATATGATTCTGAATGGAGGAAGCCAGTTGTATATCAGACTCATCATCAATATCTGGCAATTCACCTTCGTTACAATATTCTTCTTGATTCTTGATGACAGGAGTTAACAGCTGGAGGGAAATTGGAGGGAAAATCAGTTGAAGAGTTTGTTATAATTTTTGTTACACATTTTGCACATGGCTTTATTACCGAGAGGGAGCTATTATATAGCTATGTGGAATAATATTTCTTCTCTGTTTCTTCTCAAGTTATTCAACTCCGTTACAATATTTCTTCTTTGTTCTTTCCTGTTTGCTTAAGCAAACCGAGAAACCTTTTTTTGCAAGCAGACACGTCCGGGTAAACTAAATCTTTGTTCTCTTTTTATTTTAAATTATTTTTATGTATTTTCAGGTCATCATCACTCTTTCCTTTCAAAAAATCACATATTGACCTCTTTGTATTGACATGTATCCTTTTCTTCTCTTTTTTACAGAGTCGCTGATCAAAATGACTACACCAAATGTTCGATTTCGGGAATATGTTGTAAGGTTGCCTGATGATAGAGAGGAGTATATTTTCTGTGGCCATATATTTGCCAAACGTACATCCACTACGAGGATCAGACACCATTTGTCAGGAGAGAAAAGGAAGGGTGTTCAACCATGTGTTGGCAATTTTCTTGAAGAAATTAAAGAAGCAGCTTTAGGTAGAAAAGGCTCTTCTCACATGCCCCCTGGCAAAGGTTTAGCAAGTGGATTAGCTGATCAAAGGTTGGATATGATACTCGCAGACACTGCTTTTCTATTCGATGAGAGTAGGGGAGATCCATTACCTCCTAGCTCTACAGTGCTAGTGGGTCGAGCATTTGAAGATAATACAAGACAGATACGGTCTTGGATAATGGATGATGAAGTCTCAACCATTGGCATCTACGGAATGGCGGGGGTTGGTAAAACAGAATTGCTAAAACATCTCCATAATGACCTTCTACAAAGTCAGGACAGCACCCATCGTCTTTACTGGGTGTCCGTCTCTCAAAATTGCAGCAATGAAAGATTGCAGAATCTAATTGCTAAATCTATCGGCGTACATCTTTCAAGTGAAGATGATGGCCTGCGTAGATCTGTCAATGTTCCTGAAAAAATTAAAGAAACACCTTTAGGTAGAAATGGCTCTTCTCACATGCCCCCTGGTGAAGATTTAGCAAGTGGATTAGCTGATCAAAGGTTGGATATGATACTCGCAGACACTGCTTTTCTATTCGATGAGAGTAGAGGAGATCCATTACCTCCTAGCTCTACAGTGCTAGTGGGTCGAGCATATGAAGATAATACAAGACAGATACGGTCTTGGATAATGGATGATGAAGTCTCAACCATTGGCATCTAGGAATGGCGGGGGTTGGTAAAACAGAATTGCTAAAACATCTCCATAATGACCTTCTACAAAGTCAGGACAGCACCCATCGTCTTTACTGGGTGCCCGTCTCTCAAAATTGCAGCAATGAAAGATTGCAGAATCTAATTGCTACATCTATCGGCGTAGATCTTTCAAGTGAAGATGATAGCCTACGTAGATCTGTCAATGTTCCTGAAGAAATTAAAGAAGCAGCTTTAGGTAGAAATTGCTCTTCTCACATGCCCCGTGGTGATTAGCTGATCAAAGGTTGGATATTATACTCGCAGACACTGCTTTTCTATTCGATGAGAGTAGAGGAGATCCATTACCTCCTAGCTCTACAGTGCTAGTGGGTCGAGCATTTGAAGATAATGCAAGACAGATACGGTCTTGGATAATGGATGATGAAGTCTCAACCATTGGCATCTACGGAATGGCGGGGGTTGGTAAAACAGAATTGCTAAAACATCTCCATAATGACCTTCTACAAAGTCAGGACAGCACCCATCGTCTTTACTGGGTGCCCGTCTCTCAAAATTGCAGCAATGAAAGATTGCAGAATCTAATTGCTAAATCTATCGGCGTAGATCTTTCAAGTGAAGATGATGGTCTGCGTAGATCTGTCAATGTTCCTGAAGAAATTAAAGAAGCAGCTTTAGGTAGAAATGGCTCTTCTCACATGCCCCATGGTGAAGATTTAGCAAGTGGATTAGCTGATCAACGGTTGGATATGATACTCGCAGACACTGTTTTTCTATTCGATGAGAGTAGGGGAGATCCATTACCTCCTAGCTCTACAGTGCTAGTGGGTCGAGCATTTGAAGATAATACAAGACACATACGGTCTTGGATAATGGATGATGAAGTCTCAACCATTGGCATCTACGGAATGGCGGGGGTTGGTAAAACAGAATTGCTAAAACATCTCCATAATGACCTTCTACAAAGTCAGGACAGCACCCATCGTCTTTACTGGGTGCCCGTCTCTCAAAATTGCAGGAATGAAAGATTGCAGAATCTAATTGCTAAATCTATCGGCGTAGATCTTTCAAGTGAAGATGATGGCCTTCGTAGATCTGTCAATGTTCCTGAAGAAATTAAAGAAGCAGCTTTAGGTAGAAATGGCTCTTCTCACATGCCCCCTAGTGATTAGCTGATCAAAGGTTGGATATGATACTCGCAGACACTGCTTTTCTATTCGATTAGAGTAGAGGAGATCCATTACCTCCTAGCTCTACAGTGCTAGTGGGTCGAGCATTTGAAGATAATACAAGACAGATACGGTCTTGGATAATGGATGATGAAGTCTCAACCATTGGCATCTACGGAATGGCGGGGGTTGGTAAAACAGAATTGCTAAAACATCTCCATAATGACCTTCTACAAAGTCAGGACAGCACCCATCGTCTTTACTGGGTGTCCGTCTCCCAAAATTGCAGAAATGAAAGATTGCAGAATCTAATTGCTAAATCTATCGGCGTAGATCTTTCAAGTGAAGATGATGGCCTGCGTAGATCTGTCAATGTTCCTAAAGAAATTAAAGAAGCATCATTAGTTGGAAATGGCTCTTCTCACATGCCCCACAGTGAAGATTTAGCAAGTGGATTAGCTGATCAAAGGTTGGATATGATACTCGCAGACACTGCTTTTCTATTCGATGAGAGTAGGGGAGATCCATTACCTCCTACCTCTACAGTGCTAGTGGGTCGAGCATTTGAAGATAATACAGGACAGATACGGTCTTGGATAATGGATGATGAAGTCTCAACCATTGGCATCTACGGAATGGCGGGGGTTGGTAAAACAGAATTGCTAAAACATCTCCATAATGACCTTCTACAAAGTCAGGACAGCACCCATCATCTTTACTGGGTGTCCGTCTCTCAAAATTGCAGCAATGAAAGATTGTAGAATCTAATTGCTAAATCTATCAGCGTAGATATTTCAAGTGAAGATGATGGCCTGCGTAGATCTGTCAATGTTCCTGAAAAAATTAAAGAAACAGCTTTAGGTAGAAATGACTCTTCTCACATGCCCCCTGGTGAAGATTTAGCAAGTGGATTAGCTAATCAAAGGTTGGATATGATACTCGCAGACACTGTTTTTCTATTCCATGAGAGTAGGGGAGATCCATTACATCATAGCTCTACAGTGCTAGTGTGTCGAGCATATGAAGATAATACAAGACAGATACGGTCTTGGATAATGGATGATGAAGTCTCAACCATTGGCATCTACGGAATGGCGGGGGTTGGTAAAACAGAATTGCTAAAACATCTCCATAATGACCTTCTACAAAGTCAGGACAGCACCCATCGTCTTTACTGGGTGCCAGTCTCTCAAAATTGCAGTAATGAAAGAATGCAGAATCTAATTGCTACGTCTATCGGCTTAGATCTTTCAAGTGAAGATGATAGCCTGCGTAGATCTGTCAATGTTCCTGAAGAAATTAAAGAAGAAGCTTTAGATAGAAATGGCTCTTCTCACATGCCCCGTGGTGATTAGCTGATCAAAGGTTGAATATGATACTCGCAGACACTGTTTTTCTATTCGATGAGAGTAGGGGAGATCTATTACCTCATAGCTCTACAGTGCTAGTGGGGCGAGCATTTGAAGATAATACAAGACAGATACGGTCTTGGATAATGGATGATGAAGTCTCAACCATTGGCATCTACGGAATGGCGGGGGTTGGTAAAACAGAATTGCCAAAACATCTCCATAATGACCTTCTACAAAGTCAGGACAGCACCCATCGTCTTTACTGGGTGTCCGTCTCCCAAAATTACAGGAATGAAAGATTGCAGAATCTAATTGCTAAATCTATCGGCGTAGATCTTTCAAGTGAAGATGATGGCCTGCGTAGATCTGTCAATGTTCCTGAAGAAATTAAAGAAGCAGCTTTAGGTAGAAATGGCTATTCTCACATGCCCCCTAGTGATTAGCTGATCAAAGGTTGGATATGATACTCGCAGACACTGCTTTTCTATTCGATGAGAGTAGAGGAGATCCATTACCTCCTAGCTCTACAATGCTAGTGGGTCGAGCATTTGAAGATAATACAAGACATATACGGTCTTGGATAATGGTTGATGAAGTCTCAACCATTGGCATCTACGGAATGGCGGGGGTTGGTAAAACAGAATTGCTAAAACATCTCCATAATGACCTTCTACAAAGTCAGGACAGCACCCATCGTCTTTACTGGGTGCCCGTCTCCCAAAATTGCTGCAATGAAAGATTGCAGAATCTAATTGCTAAATCTATCGGCGTAGATCTTTCAAGTGAAGATGATGGCTTGCGTAGATCTGTCAATGTTCCTGATGAAATTAAAGAAGCAGCTTTAGTTGGAAATGACTCTTCTCACATGCCCCCCAGTGAAGATTTAGCAAGTGGATTAGCTGATCAAAGGTTGGATATGATACTCGCAGACACTGCTTTTCTATTCGATGAGAGTAGGGGAGATCCATTACCTCCTAACTCTACAGTGCTAGTGGGTCGAGCATTTGAAGATAATACAAGACAGATACGGTCTTGGATAATGGATGATAAAGTCTCAACCATTGGCATCTACGGAATGGCGGGGGTTGGTAAAACAGAATTGCTAAAACATCTCCATAATGACCTTCTACAAAGTCAGGACAGCACCCATCGTCTTTACTGGGTGCCCGTCTCCCAAAATTGCAGCAATGAAAGATTGCAGAATCTAATTGCTAAATCTATCGGCGTAGATCTTTCAAGTGAAGATGATGCCTGCGTAGATCTGTCAATGTTCCTGAAGAAATTAAAGAAGCAGCTTTAGGTAGAAATGGCTATTCTCACATGCCCCCTGGTGATTAGCTGATCAAAGGTTGGATATGATACTCGCAGACACTGCTTTTCTATTCGATGAGAGTAGAAGAGATCCATTACCTCCTAGCTCTACAGTGCTAGTGGGTCGAGCATTTGAAGATAATACAAGACAGATACGGTCTTGGATAATGGATGATGAAGTCTCAACCATTGGCATCTACGGAATGGCGGGGGTTGGTAAAACAGAATTGCTAAAACATCTCCATAATGACCTTCTACAAAGTCAGGACAGCACCCATCGTCTTTACTGGGTGTCCGTCTCCTAAAATTGCAGCAATTAAAGATTGCAGAATCTAATTGCTAAATCTATCGGCTTAGATCTTTCAAGTGAAGATGATGGCCTGCGTAGATCTGTCAATGTTCCTGATGAAATTAAAGAAACAGCTTTAGTTGGAAATGGCTCTTCTCACATGCCCCCCAGTGAAGATTTAGCAAGTGGATTAGCTGATCAAAGGTTGGATATGATACTCGCAGACACTGCTTTTCTATTCGATGAGAGTAGGGGAGATCCATTACCTCCGAACTCTACAGTGCTAGTGGGTCGAGCATTTGAAGATAATACAAGACAGATACGGTCTTGGATAATGGATGATAAAGTCTCAACCATTGGCATCTACGGAATGGTGGGGGTTTGTAAAACAGAATTGCTAAAACATCTCCATAATGACCTTCTACAAAGTCAGGACAGCACCCATCGTCTTTACTGGGTGTCCGTCTCTCAAAATTACAGCAATGAAAGATTGCAGAATCTAATTGCTAAATCTATTAGCGTAGATCTTTCAAGTGAAGATGATGGCCTGCTTAGATCTGTCAATGTTCCTGAAGAAATTAAAGAAGCAGCTTTAGGTAGAAATGACTCTTCTCACTTGCCCCCTGGTGATTAGCTGATCAAAAGTTGGATATGATACTCGCAGACACTGCTTTTCTATTCGATGAGAGTAGAGGAGATCCATTACCTCCTAGCTCTACAGTGCTAGTGGGTCAAGCATTTGAAGATAATACAAGACAGATACGGTCTTGGATAATTGATGATGAAGTCTCAACCATTGGCATCTACGGAATGGCGGGGGTTGGTAAAACAGAATTGCTAAAACATCTCCATAATGACCTTCTACAAAGTCAGGACAACACCCATCGTCTTTACTGGGTGCCCGTCTCTCAAAATTGCAGCAATGAAAGATTGCAGAATCTAATTGCTAAATCTATCGGTGTAGATCTTTCAAGTGAAGATGATGGCCTGCGTAGATCTGTCAATGTTCCTGAAGAAATTAAAGAAGCAGCTTTAGGTAGAAATGGCTCTTCTCACATGCCCCCTGGTGATTAGCTGATCAAAGGTTGGATATGATACTCGCAGACACTGCTTTTCTATTCGATGAGAGTAGAGGAGATCCATTACCTCCTAGCTCTACAGTGCTAGTGGGTCAAGCATTTGAAGATAATACAAGACAGATACGGTCTTGGATAATGGATGATGAAGTCTCAACCATTGGCATCTACGGAATGGCGGGGGTTGGTAAAACAGAATTGCTAAAACATCTCCATAATGACCTTCTACAAAGTCAGGACAGCACCCATCGTCTTTATTGGGTGCCCGTCTCCCAAAATTGCAGCAATGAAAGATTGCAGAATCTAATTGCTAAATCTATTGGCGTAGATCTTTCAAGTGAAGATGATGGCCTGCGTAGATCTGTCAATGTTCCTGAAGAAATTAAAGAAGCAGCTTTAGGTAGAAATGACTCTTCTCACATGCCCCCTGGTGATTAGCTGATTAAAGGTTGGATATGATACTCGCAGACACTGCTTTTCTATTCGATGAGAGTAGATGAGATCCATTACCTCCTAGCTCTACAATGCTAGTGGGTCGAGCATTTGAAGATAATACAAGACAGATACGGTCTTGGATAATGGATGATGAAGTCTCAACCATTGGCATCTACGGAATGGCTGGGGTTGGTAAAACAGAATTGCTAAAACATCTCCATAATGACCTTCTACAAAGTCAGGACAGCACCCATCGTCTTTATTGGGTGCCCGTCTCCCAAAATTGCAGCAATGAAAGATTGCAGAATCTAATTGCTAAATCTATCGGCGTAGATCTTTCAAGTGAAGATGATGGCCTGCGTAGATCTGTCAATGTTCCTGAAGAAATTAAAGAAGCAGCTTTAGGTAGAAATGGCTCTTCTCACATGCCCCCTGGTGATTAGCTGATCAAAGGTTGGATATGATACTCGCAGACACTGCTTTTCTTTTCGATGAGAGTAGAGGAGATCCATTACCTCCTAGCTCTACAGTGCTAGTGGGTCAAGCATTTGAAGATAATACAAGACAGATACGGTCTTGGATAATGGATGATGAAGTCTCAACCATTGGCATCTACGGAATGGCGGGGGGTTGGTAAAACGCAAATTGCTAAAACATCTCCATAATGACCTTCTACAAAGTCAGGACAGCACCCATCGTCTTTACTGGGTGTCCGTCTCTCAAAATTGCAGCAATGAAAGATTGCAGAATCTAATTGCTAAATCTATCCGCGTAGATCTTTCAAGTGAAGATGATGGCCTGCGTAGATCTTTCAATGTTCCTGAAGAAATTAAAGAAGCAACTTTATGTAGAAATGACTCTTCTCACATGCCCCCTGGTGAAGATTTAGCAAGTGGATTAGCTGATCAAAGGTTGGATATGATACTCGCAGACACTGCTTTTCTATTCGATGAGAGTAGAGGAGATCCATTACCTCCTAGCTCTACAGTGCTAGTGGGTCGGGCATTTGAAGATAATACAAGACAGATACGGTCTTGGATAATGGATGATGAAGTCTCAACCATTGGCATCTACGGAATGGCGGGGGTTGGTAAAACAGAATTGCTAAAACATCTCCATAATGACCTTCTACAAAGTCAGGACAGCACCCATCGTCTTTACTGGGTGTCCGTCTCTCAAAATTGCAGCAATGAATGATTGCAGAATCTAATTGCTAAATCTATCGGCATAGATCTTTCAAGTGAAGATGATGGTCTGCGTAGATCTGTCAAATTGTCAAAAGAACATCTACGGTAGAATAAAAAATGGATCCTTATTTTAGATAATTTGTGGGATTGTTTTGAGCCACACGTAGTGTGGAATCCAGAGTCAAATAAGGGATGCAAGCTGATTGTTGCAACTCGATCAAAAGAAGTTTTTTCTAAAGATGGCTAGTCCAAGCATCATCAAAGTAGATACTCTTTCACATGAAGAAGCTGTGTCTTTGTTCATGATGAAACATGGACAGGACATTGAACTTTCTCCAGAAAAGAAATGAATTGCAAAATGTATTGTAAATGAGTGTGGTCGTTTGTCGCTAGGAATAATAGCAATGGCTAGATTCATGAAGTGCTTGAGTTACAACCGCCAATGGAAGAATGCTTTACATGACCTGATACAATCAAGTGTTGGTCAATCTCACATGGAAATGGTATTCCCATCGTTGAAATCAAGCTATACCCACCTAAAGAAGCATGATCAGAAAGAAGGTTTCTTGTACTGTGCATTATTTCCCAAAGCCTTCATGATCCCTATAGATGATTTGACAGCTTATTTGATTGATGAGGGAGTGATAGCAAAGCAGGAAAGTAGGGAGGCAGAATTTCACAAAGGCCATGGTCTGCTTGATAGACTTGAAGATGCCTGCTTATTGGAAAGTATTGATGGTGGTAGTGCTGTCAAGATGCATCACTTGATCAGGCACATGGCTGTCAAAATATATCAAGAGCGCCGTTCAGTCATGATTAAAGCAGGTGCGAAATTAAAAAATTTGTCGGGTGCAAGAGAATGGGAGGAGAGTCTTGTGACTGCTTCATTAATAGAAAACCAAATTAAAAAAATTCCTTCCAAACATTCACCAAGGTGCCCCTCGCTATCAACTCTATTGTTACCCTATAATAGAGAGTTGGAATTGATTGACGATACATTTTTCAACCAGCTGCATGGGCTCAAGATCCTCGATCTGTCTCACATGATTATTGTAAAATTGCCTGATTCTGTCTCTAATTTGGTGGGGCTCACTATATTATTGCTCATTGATTGTAAGAAGTTAGTTCATGTACCATCATTAGAAAAGCTCGGGAAAATAAGGAGGTTGGATCTCTATCGCACTGCACTTGAAAATATTCCTCAAGGCTTGGAATGTCTATCCTCACCCACGCGGGGGGCTGGCAGGGCCGCGCGCGGGAGCTCGCCCCTGCTGCCCCAGGCCTGACCCGCGCGGGGGGCTGACAGGGCCTCCAGACGCGCGCCTCTGCCTATCCTCGCTCGCGCGGGGGGTTGGTAGGGCCACGCGCGGGAGCTCACCATATTGATTTAAAGTGATTTGTTAGTACACATCGACACATGTTTCAGAGTTATAGTTATTGATTTAAAGTGTTTTTTACTAAAACAATATATATTAAAATAATATTTTTATTTATTTTTAAAAAATAAGTTTTGATATTAATATATATATATATATATATAAATGTTTTAAAATACAGTTTAAAACAACCTCATTCATCGAGGAAGTTGGTCCTTTATGTATCTTTCTGAGAATGTTAATGTTTAATATATATTATTCAGATATGAGAGGAGGCATATACAAGATTTGTGCGGTGTGAGAAGAAGCTGAACCAGCTTACAATATTTAACTTTTGTAACACTGTCATTAGTAGGGTAAGATGTTTGAAAGAATAATAAAAACCCTTCATTGTTGCTTCACCACCCTTAAGCTAGTTTCTCCAATGTCAGACCTCTCACCAACAATAACCTCAACCTGCTTTTCTTTCTCAATTAGGGTAGGAAAAGTAAAGAGGTTTAAATGAGAACAATTATAACAATAATATCCTTAAACCTAGTTTGTTCAGCTTCCTTAGAAACACCCTAACACAAAGGTCCCAACAATAAAAACCTATCTGAGATTATGGATGAGAGCAGTGAGATTGTCAATATAGAATAAAACCTCTGCAATTGAGGTTATAATGTCAATCTATAAAAAAAAATAGAGACACTCTCTCTTTTAAAATGAGTACTAGTACTCACAATTAATTCAAATATATCAAATTTCCATGACCCCAAACTAGGGGAGCACAACTTCCCCCAACTTTTATTCTTATGGGAGTAATGGTTCTCGTCATTGTTTTATCAGAAATAGAGTCCTCAATAATAACATGTTTGTCTATGTTGGTGGGGTTTTGCTCCATCTCTTCTCCAATCATGACTCCACACATATCAAGAGACAAATATCCCCTCTCTAAGGTAGACAATCTCTCCTCTACAAACCTAGTTAAAGTTTTTCTTTTTCTTTTTCAGCTATTAACCCTCCACAAAAACAAAGTAAAAAAATGAGCTTAGATACATAAAAAAAACAAAGGATGAAGATGTTTCTTATTTTGTAACATGAATTGGTAATATTCTACCACTATTTTATTGATGTTGTACTCGATTGAGGCCGATGTCAATGTAACATAATTGTTCTATTTATTCGAGCTCATATAAGGTCTATTGCTCACCTATAATTTTAAATTATCCTTAGACATAGTCCAAGATCATTTGGTTTATATGTTCAACGTGACAGATAATTGAGCTATATACATTTCTTGTTGTCAACCAATGACAAATTTCACCTACTCTGCGCTTAAGTGTTGAGGGCATTATCCTTAAGGATTTAAGGTAGCTTTTTCCTTGAGTTTCTCTAAATGTAGTAGGGGAGATAAATTTTTTTAATGATGAGAGATACCTTCCCCCTTTTAAAGATGAAGTTGGGGGCTCCACCTCCTTTAGTTTAAAGCTCTTATCCTAATTTTTTTAAATGTAGGTCTATCTAAATGTCAAACCCAACATCCTTAGACTTAATAATTTGTTGTGTACATGTGAGTCTGACAGCATAAGATCCAACATCATTGGATTTAATTGTGCGCTACGTTCAAATACATGTGGTTCTAACAAGCTAACAGATCCATTACCCTTTGGTTTAGAATAATTTTAGCTCCATATATATATGGAACTAAAATCATTGTGGGCCTCATATTGGGTCATGAGACTATTTATTTATGACTATTAACATAAAATATTAAAAGTTAAAAAATTATAATCTCCCTACACCCTTAGGTGTATTATAAAAGTTTTATAAATGCCTATATCATATTTTCATCAACATTAATAATGTATAAGGGATATTTATCCTACATTAATCTTGCATAAGAGATATTCATTTTTTATTAATGCTAGCAGGGAAAATGATATTTCTTCCTCTTTATTCAAGCAACATGACAAAATTAAGAGGTTATGGTTCATAATTTTTCTATTTTTCAAGTACTCATACTTCTCTTCTTAGATAAACAAAAACAAAAAAAACAAAAAAATTGTTAGAACTTAAAACTCATTATCTAAATCTCACCAAAAGAATGTTTTGTAAGTCTTAGATCTTATATCATCATTTATTAACTTCATAAACTCATGAACTCTAGAGAAAAGAATATTGATATAAATGCATGATTGCTTACAATCCAAACACCCCCGAAAAATCTCATATTAGATTGTAAATCTCTGACAAAGAATAAAATTTCAGTGAAATGGAGTATCCCATTCTGTTAAAAAAAACAAAAAAAAGAGAAGGGACATCATTGTAGTGATACTTCGTTTCATTTTTCAAGAATAAATCCAGATCTGATTATTATGTTAGAAAACAAAATAAATAAATAAATTCACTCGCCCCCCCCCCCAATGCTAACGCAAATCTAATATTGCAGATAAATAAAACATGGAAACTCAACCAAAATGTTGGCAACTGGATCCCTCTTAGAGAACAGTCTCCACTGAATTATGAGAAAAGGAACATAAATGCAATTAGCAAAAATCCCCATCAATCAAAACTAAAGTTCTCTGCGTAAAAGAGCAGACTACGCAGGTATCAAATGCCCCCAAAACTTACAAATAAAGGACGAAAGTGAAAATAAACATCAAATCAATCCATCCGTAGCTATCATATTCCTAGAAATATGTTTATGTGGAGCTAGCTACTTATTAACACTCTTTTCCAAGTGCCGTCCAGAAAAAAATATAACAAATGAGTGTTGGGTTCGACAAATGGCAGAGAGCCTTCAGGGCTTCAGAGCAATTGCCAGCCCAAACCTGGGACTTTTGTCCAAGGCCTTGGTATCAACCTCACTGGAGATTGTCAGCACTGACTTTGGTATGACCTCATGTTGCACCACTGCCCCTAGTTTCCCGTGGTTGTTTAGCTTAGCTTTCACCACTGTCAGGTGATCAACGGGAAATGACCCTCCAATAGTAAAAGTATTCTCATTTGTGGAAAACCTTCTAGTAATCTCTCCAGCAACAGAACTCTTTTTCAGCAGATCCAGATGATGCACGTATGATGCTTGTAAGGAATCTCCCTTGTCACCTCTGTAAGAAGAGAGAGCAGCTAAGTAACGGGTTAAATATCTTTCAATATTTGTATTTTTTAAATCCCAGACTTTAAATAGTTAAAATATCTAGCAAAGGTGGTATGCCAACGCGTCTAAGAGGCTTACAAAATCATCGAAGCATAAGAATCAGGTTTGGTCACACTGATGCCAGCAGTGTACTTTGTTAAACTACCCAAAGTAGTATCATAGCCTGCCTCTGCACCAAAAGCAATTGTTGGGGTACCAATGGTGGCTGTAACATCAATTGATGGAGATTGATTCAAAGCAACAGCTGTGGTGAAACTTGCACGATCATGAAAATATTGAACCTCCAACTGCAAAATCCAGGGCAGAAACAAACTATAAAAAGACATCACTGTCATTACAAAGAGGGCCAGATTTGCATGTAGATCTCAGGTTGCTTGTTGCCGAGTTTCACCCCAAACCAACAATACAGGCAATATTCTCTCTCCAATCAATTAAAGAATTTTCACTCGTATACCTGGACACACGTATACCACCCCAGTCAAGTCCCGCTGCTTCCACAAGGGATTGGAACGAGAAAAGATAACCACAAGCCCTCCTGCTAGGCACCTGAGAACAGCCAGAACAGGAAGGGGACAGCATGGGACGAGCCTGACCAGATGGATGCTCAGCCCACACAGGTTACCACCAAAAACACTTATCCCCTCATCAGTTTCTAGAACTATTGAAGGCAAAAGAATGGATCGAATTACCACCCTCGTCACCATGCAACTTGTCAAGTCTTGTGGTTATATAAAAGAACAAGAGGTTTCGGGTTTCGGGATTTCCCTTCTCTCCCATATCTTTCCTTTTCTCTTCACTTGGTTTTTACTTCTTTCTCATGCTCTAACTTAATCATTGAAGGGTTCCCACACAATTAGAGGGACTCGTTTTACAAGCACACCAGCCACCTTCCCCACCTCCAGTAAATTTTCATCTAGTCGTGTAAAGGGTCAAATCCTCCTTGGTGTTTCATGACTTCATCACCCCCTTGATCATAAATGTTGGGCAAAAACCAAAATACCCAATAAAGGAGATACTCGATCTTGGAATGACCAGATCAAGATACGCACTTGATCTTGAGGAAAGCTTAGTTTATTTTATTCAAAGATTCAACAAATGTCTACATGCTTATTTATAAGCACCAAACCAAATAACATAAGAGCAACCTAACAAGTCTTTAACATCTATTTCAGATTTCAAGTATTTACTTTTTGAGGAGTTCAAGCTTTAAAGATGCCAAACTTCTTAGTTCCTACCTTGCCAGAGTTATAGTCAGGAAATTTGATGGAAGCAATGGTCTTAGTTGATGGAAGGAAGTCGGTGAATGTCAAGGTTGTTGATATCTGCCAGAATAATATGAAAGGTAAGATGGTTATTTGAAATAGGGAATTTGTAGTTTAGTGTTTTAAGCAAATGAAGAAGCAGCATACATTGGATCCTGTGTCAAATTTAACATCAAAAGTAGTGTTCTTGTACATGTAGAGTGCAGCAACATCCCCAGTTGAGAGCCCTCCTTTCTTCACGGCTGTTGATGTGAGGGCCTGAAAAACAGAAAATAAAAACATAAGAAAGAGCAGATGATAAAGTTTAAGAGACGATGGATTTCAGCACCACTGCATTTGAAGACCAAAAATGACTGATTGCCTGACATTTAAGGACCATTCAAAAAACTAACAAGACGTCAAGAGGTTGAAAGACAAGACCAAAAACAAGTGGAGATTGAAACTGATCCGTAAAGCAGTAGAGGGCAGCCATAAATCCATCTCCATCAGGCACACGATGCTAGTAATAAATAATTAACACGAGACCACCCACAAGATAACTTACTTGCATTGGAAACGCCACATGACTCTTCAATACATGATTGGATTTCACATTCGTAAAGAAATGAAATAAAGTTCATTTTAATATCTGAAGATCATTGCTATGATACTATTGTTAAAACACTCTTTTCAAAAGCATCGACACAGAGCTTGATGATGCCCAGACCCTCAAAAGGACCACAAAATTACATGCATATAAATACAACAAAAAGAATACATACCACTCCAGCATCGCTGTTAGTAGAGACGCTAAATTTCTGATCAGAATTGTAATCCTTGGTCAACAGATCTACATAGCATCAACAAATCATCACCATCAAACAGTGATTCTGATTTTCTGTCACGGATAGAAACTGACAGATTACCTTTGGCTTTCTTGCCGATATCGGCGAAGAGTACAGGTCCTTTGCTCATTGCGAGACTGGAGCGACACAGATAGATCTCACCGCCTTTTGTTTCTGGTTTTGATTAGGGAGAGAGATTCCGGTAATCAGAGTTAGATGAAATGAACCGAATATTTTGGCTCAGCTTCTTCCTCTCTCTCTCTTTGTAACTGGTGGTTACGGCTAAAGGTAAACTCCGAGAGTTATGATTCTCTGGTGACAGCTGTTTGTTTAAATCCAAGTTCGTTAGATTTATTATAATTATAGCTATCACAATTATTATAATTACAATTATAAAATAAACCCGCAACAGTTTTATTATAACTTCTTTTTTCTTTTTTTCATTTTGGCAATCAAACATTTTCTTTGACTTTCATTCTTTTGTGAGCTATTTTTAGTGTTTTGTAAGCTGATAATCTCTTCTCTTCACGTGCTTAAAAGACTTTATCCAATCTCAAAACTTGATTTGAGGTCAATTTATTGAAAAATAATTTGAATTTGTGATAACAAAAATATAATTAAAAAGAGCTAAATTGAAAAGATTTTTAAAAATGTTTGACCCAAAATATAATTTGAATTTGTGAAAAGATTTGTCTTTTTATATTATTTTAAAATTTATTTTTGACCAAACATATAAATTTCAATTGGGTTGGAGAAATGTTTTTCCTAACTAAAATTTTAAAAGATTTCTTGTGTAGGACTTTTATTTGGTTCTTTGGGAAAACTATTAGAGTTTTTTTTTATTGTCTTTACTAGAAGATTTTTCATAAGAAAATGATATCTCTACCATTTTTTTTTATTGAAAATATGTGTAGAAAGTCTTAGGACTTTTATTTGGTTCCTTTGGAAAACTATTAGAGTTTTGTTTTTGTTTTTTTTATTGTCTTTACTAGAAGACTTTTCATAAAAAAAATGATATCTCTATCATTTTTTTATTGAAAATATGTATAGAAAGTCTTAGGTCTTGTTGTATAAAGAAGAAAATCATATACCATAGCTCATAATGAAAGAGAAGTCTTGTTTATTGAAACACGAGAATTGATGTTTATCTTTGTAGTGTATAAACTCTATAGTTGATTGGTTGGTTATACATGTCATCAACTTTATTCATATAAATATATTTAATTTTATTAAAAGTTTTATTTATCTTTTATATTTATTAAATATTTAATTAATAAATCTAATATTTGATTAATGAATCTAGAATAAAGATAAAGCTTTTGGTATAAAAATGTTTTGTAAAGGAATTATAAAAATTATTATAACTATGAAATTTATATTGTATCAAAATATTGTTCCTAAATATATTCCTAGTCAATGCTCTATCAAAACTAAATATTAATTAGAGTTGTTGAGACTAGTACATTATATATATATATATAT
Organism: Salix viminalis; assembly: GCA_029228465.1. Classification (NCBI taxonomy): domain Eukaryota; kingdom Viridiplantae; phylum Streptophyta; class Magnoliopsida; order Malpighiales; family Salicaceae; genus Salix; species Salix viminalis. The sequence goes on from CM055432.1 coordinate 8,049,008, forward strand.
ATGAAATGAAACAAATGTTCTTATAAGTTGAGGTATGAAGAATACTTAGAACTAATATACATGTGTTAGTCAAATGACATGTACACTAAATTGACCCGCATGAAAATTTCATATGAAAGATCACTTGCAACTATGGCAAGACTCATGTAATGACTGTGTAAGTGATCTTTAGAGTTGAGATCACTCATTTATCAATGGTAAATAAGGAGTGTAATGTTTTGATTATGTTATATATTGTCTTAACCAATGGTAACAAATAAGCAAATAATAGATATAGCATAAACTATATAAAAACATTTAAATAATCAAGAGAGGATTCATCACCCTTAATGAATTAAGAAAAATGTTACATATATTCTCAAATAATATTGATTGTAAATCTTTACGCAAGGTGAAATGAGATTTGAAAAGAGTTTTAAATCTTATTTAAATAATCAATGGCTATGATGTTGAGAACAAACATGATTTGATAGAGTAAACTCACTTCATACTATAATATCAAATTAGAACAATATTCATCAAGTGATAATAATTACACTGAGAAGTTGATTACTAAAAGGTTAAATCAAATCACTTGTGACTTTTTTAATATTTAGGGGATCATGACAATATGTTAAACAATATACTTGATCTTTAATATTAATCAAATAACTATTGAATTGATAATATATATTTTTTTTAATTTATTGAGTCCTATTTTATTTAGAATTATGATTTATATTTAGGCTACCTTATTAGAAAATCTAATAGGTCACATATATAAGAACCAGTAGTCAGAAATTAAAATTGAATGATTAATTTAACAGGTTTCCATTGTGTTTCACTTCTAAAATTTGGTTTTTCGGTTTTTTTGAGGAAATATCATCTTCGTCGGGGGTTACTTGATCACATAATTAAGAATGTGTAAAATAGAATTGTTATGTGGATGACTAATAAATAATAATCAGGATAATTAGGTTGCTTTAGGAAATAAAAAGGAGCAAAATCATAACTTTCAATTCTAGTCATTTAGAGGTCCAAGCATCTCAATTTGGTCACAATTGTTTTCTTTATTTCAAATTTGTCCTTTTCATTTATTGTACATGGATTCCAATCTTTCAATAAAGCTATCAATTTCACTCCTTAATCTTCATTATTTATGCTACAATCAAAATTAAAAAGGATTTCCTTCTAAACTCACTAAATTTAAGACGTGCTATTATAGAATCTGCTGCTGTATATAATTAGTTTGAACATTATTTATCATAATTTGGACTTGGTAATGCATATCATGGGGACTTAATCGTATATCTAATGAGTCTTTTCAAATAAAAAATAAATTGTATAATATAATTTATTTATTAAAAAAATGTAATTTGCTCTGGGTCAAAAAATGTTGCAGAAGAACAGGATAGCACGACCGTTAAAGGCTCTGGCGCCTTTGATTTCACTCCTATTTCGCTGCCTATAAAATAACAAATCTGTTACAAAAATCGAAAGCAAATAGCAAAAAGAAACCGAAAAGATTTCTTCTTATGTCCTGTTCTGTAGAAGCCTAACCCCAAGTTTCCCATTTTTTCCTTGCCACCATAAATTTCAAAAGGCAAATGCCATTGGAACTTCCTCGGATTCTTCCTTTCTTTCTCGGCGGCTGCTGCTGCTGCTTCGACTAACAAGCACGTTCTGCTTTTTTATTAATAAAGTAGCTTCGTAGAAATTTCTGCTGGTGTTTTGTATTTAAATCAAGGTTGTTTGCATTGAGGAAAGAAAGAAAGAAGGAGAAGGATGGAGAGGTTAATGAGTGGGGATTTTGATGTGAAAGCGAAGCATTCATCAGAGGAAGCGTTGCAGAAATGGAGGAAGTTATGTGGGGTGGTGAAGAATCCTAAGAGAAGGTTTCGTTTCACTGCCAATCTTTCCAAACGATATGAGGCTGCTGCTATGCGCAAAACCAATCAGGTTTATAACTTTTCTTCTTCAATTTCTGTTTTTTTTTTACAATATCATTCTTTCTTCCTTTCTTTCTCTTATTATAATAGTATAGGATATGATTATAGGCATTGGACATGGGCATCGAACGACCCTAGACACTTCAATCACATATTTCTTTTAATAATAACTGATTCGGACAATGATATCGATTATGGGAGTCCGAGCAACATACATGTATAATCCTTAATTGAATCGATGATTTCCATCGGTGTATACCATCATAATTTAATGAGATGGGCACCTATGTTTTTTATACAGATATTTGGTTTGATTATCTTTATCATATTACATCCTTAATCAGTAACTTTAACTTCTCATATTGGTGAATCGTTTAATAATGCATCCATTTTTTTATCCAATATAATTTATGGAGCATGAAAATGAATGCCTTTTGTTTTGTGGATGAGAGATGCGCTTACTTTTCTTTTTTTCTTGTGTTTTTTAAATATTATACTTAGGAGAAATTAAGGATTGCTGTTCTGGTTTCCAAAGCTGCGTTTCAATTTATCCAAGGTAAGCTTATTTGGATTTTTGAGATAGTTAAGCTTTTTTTTTTAAAAAAAAGAAGATTTATAGCCTCTTCTTATCTGATAATAATTGAATGTTTGCAGGTGTCTCCCCAAGCGACTATAACGTCCCTGCAGAAGTCAAGGCTGCAGGTTTTGACATATGTGCTGACGAGTTAGGATCAATTGTTGAAAGCCATGATGTCAAGAAGCTCAAATTTCATGGTGGGGTAACTGGTGTTTCTCAAAAGCTCTGCACTTCAGTCATTGATGGGCTAACCACTGCGGATAGTGATCTACTGAATCGTAGACAAGAGATTTATGGGATCAATAAGTTTGCCGAGAGCCAACCTCGGAGTTTCTGGGTATTTGTTTGGGAAGCACTTCAGGATATGACTCTTATGATACTTGGAGTGTGTGCTTTTGTGTCTTTAATTGTTGGCATAGCAACAGAAGGATGGCTAGAGGGAGCCCATGATGGCCTTGGAATTGTTGCAAGTATCTTGCTGGTCGTGTTTGTGACCGCTACAAGTGATTACCGTCAGTCGTTACAATTCAGGGATTTGGACACAGAGAAAAAGAAAATCATCATTCAGGTCACTAGAAATGGATTTAGGCAGAAATTGTCAATATATGATTTGCTTCCTGGTGATATAGTGCATCTTTCTATTGGAGACCAAGTACCTGCTGATGGGCTTTTTGTTTCAGGATTTTCTGTATTAATTGACGAATCAAGTTTAACTGGTGAAAGTGAGCCAGTAATGGTAAATTCTGAAAGTCCTTTTATGCTTTCTGGAACTAAGGTCCAAGATGGATCATGCAAGATGATGGTTGCCACTGTTGGGATGAGAACCCAATGGGGTAAATTGATGGCAACACTAAGTGAAGGAGGCGATGATGAAACTCCATTGCAGGTAAAATTGAATGGAGTGGCAACCATTATTGGAAAGATTGGCCTTTTCTTTGCTGTAGTGACTTTCGCAGTTCTGGTACAAGGGTTATTTAGCCACAAGTGGCAAGCAGGGACTTACTTTCGCTGGTCTGGAGATGATGCATTGGAGATGTTGGAATACTTTGCCATTGCGGTTACAATTGTTGTCGTTGCAGTTCCCGAAGGGCTACCACTAGCTGTGACGTTGAGCCTTGCATTTGCCATGAAGAAGATGATGAATGATAAAGCACTCGTTCGACATCTGGCAGCTTGTGAGACCATGGGGTCCGCAACAACAATCTGCAGTGACAAAACTGGGACATTAACTACTAATCACATGACTGTTGTGAAGACATGCATTTGCATGAATGTCAAGGTAGTTGACCAACCTACTAATGCTGCTAGCTTGGTCTCTGAAATGCCTGTTTCTGCTGTAAAACTTCTCTTGCAATCAATATTTAACAACACTGGAGGTGAGGTTGCTGTTAACAAAGATGGTAAACGAGAGATTTTAGGAACACCCACCGAGACTGCTTTATTGGAGTTTGGCTTATCTCTGAATGGAGATTTCCAGGAAGAGCGACAAGCTGTGAAACTTGTTAAAGTTGAGCCTTTCAACTCCACGAAGAAGCGAATGGGGGTAGTGGTGGAGCTTCATGAAGGTGGCTTGCGAGCCCACACCAAAGGTGCATCAGAAATAGTTTTGGCTGCTTGTGACAAGGTTATCAATTCAAATGGTGACATTGTTCCCCTGGATGAAGAATCCATTAACCTCCTTAATGGTACAATTGATCAGTTTGCTAGTGAGGCTCTTAGAACTCTCTGCCTTGCCTATATGGAACTGGAAGGTGGGTTCTCCCCTGAGAATCCTATGCCAGTTTCTGGTTATACTTGTATAGGGATTGTGGGTATCAAAGATCCTGTTCGTCCAGGAGTCAAGGAGTCTGTTGCAGTATGTCGTTCAGCTGGTATCACTGTACGAATGGTTACAGGAGATAATATAAATACTGCAAAGGCTATTGCAAGGGAATGTGGGATTCTTACTGATGATGGTATAGCAATTGAGGGTCCAGATTTCCGAGAGAAGAGCCTGGAAGAATTGCTCCAACTAGTTCCCAAAATTCAGGTGTCACTTCACTTTCTTGTTTATCGAACATCTAACTGCAAAAAACTTGTTTGTAATAAAAAGAGTTTGTCTCACCAAGACTAACAAATAGGAATTCATTTGCAGGTGATGGCTCGATCTTCACCTCTTGACAAACATACACTGGTGAAACATTTGCGAATGACCTTTGGTGAAGTTGTTGCGGTGACTGGTGATGGAACAAACGATGCTCCAGCACTTCATGAAGCAGATATTGGTCTAGCAATGGGCATTGCTGGAACTGAGGTATGTTTATTCTAATTCTTTCCAAGAACCCATTCCAACATCAGTCGTTCTGCCATCCATAGAATAGGCAAAATTGTGCCAAAGCGTGACTTTCAAGCAAAACATTATGATTCAGCTGGCCATTTGGATCAGATAACTGTTTACTGTTGGTCTGTACCCTGTATCTTTCAAAGATATCATGCTGCATTTTGTAGAACCTCTTCCTTGTATATGGTCTTGCTTATAGGAGTTGACATTGTATTAGTGTTTATACTACATATTTAACAGTTATATGTGGTCCACCTAAAGGTTGATGAAAAGTTCCTTGATTTCTCACAATGTCCTTTTATTTTTCACTGAAGCCATTAGCTTTATGAGTTAAAAAAGCCAAGGTAAGTATCATTGAGAATCACTAATATGAGAGAGATAACTAAATACATTATTCATAATTTCATGGAAGTCAAGCCGAGCAAAAATTGGCTGGTTTGGTTTTAGTGATGGACCTCTAGTCTTTTATGGAGTAGAAAGAGGGGCTATTCTTGTGTTTTTCTTTCAAGATGATAAGAAGTTTTCAGTTCTCATCCATTAGAATTTCCAAAATGATACTGGGTCTTAATGTGGAGTTTGACTAATTGCTATTCGAACTTCAGGTGGCTAAAGAGAGTGCTGATGTCATAATTCTGGATGACAATTTCTCAACCATCGTGACAGTAGCCAAATGGGGACGCTCAGTTTACATAAATATTCAAAAATTCGTACAGTTCCAGCTGACTGTTAATGTGGTGGCTTTAATTGTTAACTTCTCTTCAGCTTGTTTGACAGGTATGAAACCAAGCAAAATACTGAATGTAGGTTTCCATGAATCAAGTTTCTGCCTTTGTTTTGCATTATAGAAACCATTTTCCTTATTGCCGATACTTGTCCAAATGTTTTCAGGTAGTGCTCCCCTCACAGCTGTCCAGCTTTTGTGGGTAAACATGATCATGGATACCCTGGGAGCACTTGCACTTGCAACTGAGCCTCCAAATGATGAACTAATGAAGCGTTCCCCAGTTGGAAGGAAAGGGAACTTTATCAGCAACGTCATGTGGAGAAATATCTTAGGCCAATCTCTGTACCAGTTTATGGTAATATGGCAACTTCAAGCCAAGGGGAAAGCATTATTTGGTCTTGATGGCCATAATTCTGATCTAGTCGTGAACACCCTTATATTCAACACATTCGTCTTTTGTCAGGCAAGCTTTTCTAAGAATCTCAAGACTTTTAGATTATTTTTGAAGTAGCACTAGAGTCTGCGCATAACATCTTTGACATTACGATACCGGTAAAATTTATCTTTGACTATCTGAATGCTATTTGTGGATACCTTAAGATTTTTAAGGTAGATTTAACTCAAATGGAAATGTTATATCACATACTGAAGGATTAAGGGTATACCTGCTATGATCATGAACCATCAGAGTGGGAAATATAGGTGCATTTTTCACGATTAGTTAGAGCATTGTTAGAAGTATTGTTCTCTGAAATTATAACTTACGAATTCATTTCTCCTCTTCTTTTCCTTTGGCTCTCTTCTCTCCTAACCCACTTGTTGCTTCTTATGCCTCTGTATGAGCTGTGCAAAAGGAATGAGAATCATGTGCATCACTAGCTTCACCTTCTTTCCCAGATTAAGGCTTCATTATTTGTTAAGTACAATACAATCCAACAGGTTTAAAGGGCACAGAAAGGCTGTCATTTCCAATTTCTTTAGCGTTGATAAATTTCCAGAAAACCTATTAACGCTAAAGAAATATCACAGCAAGGCTGTCAGTTCCAATGAGAAGGATATTCATGGATGCCTAATATTCTCTCTCACCTGTAGCAAATATTCTGTCTGTTAATAAAAATCCTTATCAGGTGTAGATGATGCCTCTCTTACATGATGATATGGAATTGAACACTTCGTCCATTTTCCTTTGCTCATACTTCCAGAAACGTTTCTTTATCCTGGTTAAATACAATCTTAAGTTTTGGCCTAATATTTGCTGCTTGAGTGTATTAGCTCGCAAGAGAAGGCGATAATCATAGTGTGAACTACGCTTTTAGTTAGTAGTATGTCCATTTATTGCCTTGATAACTGTCACTTGCTAAAAATTACTTCATTTGATTGTGCAGATATTCAATGAAATAAGCTCCCGTGAGATGGAGGAGATTGATGTTTTCAAAGGCATATTGGACAACTATGTTTTTGTTGTTGTTATCGGTGGTACTGTCCTTTCCCAAATCATAATCGTGGAATTCCTGGGTACATTTGCAAATACAACACCTCTCACTTTCGCACAGTGGTTCCTTAGTGTGCTCATTGGATTTCTTGGCATGCCGATTGCTGCTGGTTTAAAGAAGATCCCTGTATAAATCGTGTTTCAGAGATTCCTTCTAAGACTGAAGTTTGGACGACGTTATTTGAGGAGGCCTTTACATGCAATGGAAGACTTGTGAAGTGCTCAATATGTTGTCCAAAAAAGTTTCTTAGTTGTCTATGAAACCAGGAGCAGAAATATTATTATCCTAGGAACAGTTTTCCAAAACAAATGTTCCTTGATCCTGACTTTTCTTTCACGTAGTAAACATTCCTGGCATCAAAAAAGATGGCAGCAATTTTTTCTTGAATCTTTTGATGGAATTTTGGTAGGTCTACACTCTGCAATCATGTAATTGAACTTCGTCATTCAATCAATGTACTAATTAATTCAATGTTTTTTTATTTAAAAAAAAACTTTAGTAATGTTTTTTGTTTGCTGGTATTGAAATTTGGAGATGCTGCACGCATGTGTTGATGTCTGTGTCTGTGATTGCGGTGGTTTGCACAGCACTTGGTAGGAAATTGTGTTTCAATGGCTGCTTCACAAGTAGAATTCACCATTCTGTCATCAGCAGCACAGTTATTACCAATTTGAGCTAATAATGTTTGATTGATAGTGATGCCAGTGTGACAATGAGAAAGCTTGACAACAGACTCACTGCTGACTGGAAAAGGGTACATTTGGAGTTAGAAAAGGTTGCAACTTGAAATTTACTTTTCTCATAATCTTTCAGATTCTATGTGCTTGACTTGTGTCCAGAAAACTGAAGCTTGCATAGAGGTTCCCTCTCAAATTCCAGAAAATGTCCTTGTGATGCGTATCCATTTTCGAGTACAAATATTATAGGACTACATAAAATCTTGTTTTAATGCTTTATTCTATGCTAATTATCTGCTGCTAGTATATGAGAATCATCTTGGAGACAGGAATAATGTAGCATTGCTGAGTTTTAGTTTGCCTTTGTCCGTGTTCTCAGCCGAAGATTTGATGGTCCAATGTGTTCAGTATAACTGCGACGGATGGTGGCGAATCACGGAAGTAGAATCCAATCCCCCCCTGCGGGGAAAAAATGGTTTTATTTTGTCTTCTGTTCTTATTTTTCATTGGATGGGGAAAGTAGATTTGATTGATCAAGAAAGGATTATCTGATGGGTATTGAAGCAATGCAGGCAGATGAAGAAGACCGATTTAAGGTGGCCTTCCCAAAGCCACCTTAAGCCACTATGGTATCTCCTGCTACATGTATGGCTCTTGCCAAGCCTGGAGCTCCCCAAAAGTTCATCAGACCCCAAGGTAGTTCGTATTCTATAAAATTACTGTTTGGGCTGTGGTTGAGTTTTTTTTTCTTAAAGTGACTTGTGTTTGTATATATATTAAAATATGATGGTTTATTATTTTTTAAATATTATTAAGACATGAAAATAAAATAAAAAACTAATAAAAAACCAAAAGAAAGAACAAAGAAAAAAAATTAGAAATATCAATTTTCAAATGATCACAAACACAAACTAAAATTGAAGAACAAAAGTTTTAAAAAAAAATGCAATCTCAACAAAAGATAAAATAATAAAAATTAAAAACCAAAGCTAGGAGCACATACACATATATATAAACATGGACAAAAATAAGGACTATTTAATAAATATAAAAAAATAAAAGAATTGAAATAAAAATTAAAAGTATAAGGACCGAAATGAAAACTAAATATATTATCATTTTCAATTAAAGGACAAAATTGAAAAATCCAAATCTTTTGTACCAAATATATTAAGGGATTTAAAAGCAATTCAGAAATTAAAATAATAAGGACTAAAATGAAAATGCAATATATAATCAATTTCAATCGAATGACACAATTGAAACAAATTAAAACTTACATGTCCGCTCTTCCCTGTCCATCGTGTGAGGCCATACGCAATTGAAACAAATAAAAAAAATAGAAATAAGGATCACATAGCACAGTTAAAAGAGAAGGGACCGAAATAAAAAAAAGACATAAAACCGGGGGTTGACGTGTAGTTTAGATTGCAGGAGAGAGAAAAGGGAGAGAGAAAAGATTCAACCGCCTATTCGCTCTTCCCTGTCCATCGTGTGAGGCCATACGCCACTCCATGAGAACGGAAAACTATTTTCCTCCACCTTAATCAGCCTCACGCGCTGCCTGAAGAGGGCGTGAGTTCGAATATTGTCCACCGCGTGTTCCACACATGCCGACAGTAATCCCAAAAAAATAATACACAAATATGGTCAATTACCAATTTACCCCTATGTCCAAGCCATCAATTTTGTCTTCTTAGGGGGTATATCCATATTTAGCCATTTTTTAAAAATGTGAAATTCCCATGGCATCCCTCCCACTCAAAGCTGTTTTTTGTATTTTAGGGATAAAATGATTATTTTACTGTGCAAAAAAATATAAAAAAATCAATAAATCGATGACCCGAACCAGACCAAAAATGTACAATTATCGAGGCACCCCTCCCTACAGGGCCTGTTTTGTCTTTTCATGGGATATAATAGTTATTTCACTATACAAAATCGAAAAAAACAGTAAACCGGGAAATCAAACCAACAGAACCGACTCAAAAACTAAGCAATACTATTATAATCCACAATGATTTATCTCACAAGCTACAATAAATGAACCTTAATCTCTTTTAGTATATAATATAATAATCTGTATTATATTTTTCAATATTAAAATGATTGTTATTATTTTTATTTATTTATTTATTTATTTATTTATTATATCGAGCACATTAAAATAATTAGAAAACACTGAAAAACATCAATTTAATTACGCCCCAAAATACAAATTGAAATGCAATGCCAGACAACTTATTGTCATGACACCCAAGCTGTTCTTGGAATGCAGATCCTGTGCAGGCCAACTTCCTTTACTGGGTTTTGTGCACAGAGAAAACCTTGAGCTTCAGCAATCTCCACTCATATTCCAGAAATCGTTACTTTGATGTGGCAGCTACTACCATCCAAACAGTCTTTGATGATTACAGTCTAACCTCATGTTTGTTGATAGTAGCTGCATCACCGTTCAATCTTCTCTCATCCATCTCCAGGGGGTCTCCACCAGAATTCTTATTTCTTGTATCTGCAGTTTTCTCATGGCATTCTCAGTCTGAAAATTTTACAGCTCAACTGTTGCACTATTCTTCTAGTCTAGTATTGCATTGTTGAAGGCATTATCATTTTTTGGCTTCCATATAGCTCAAGATTCCAGTTTTTTATTTTCTAATTTGCTCTCCCTCAGACAGGACTCCACTTCATTGCATCTTGGTCAGCAGAGTTGGTACGCTACTAACTGAAGTTTAAGACATCCTTGCCCAGTTTGTACTCTTCGAAGCTATTTCATGACGTTTGGACATGCTGCTAAGGCACTGCAATCATATGACTGTCTTTTTGGTTGAAGAAAATGAACATGTTAATTTACAACGGTTTAATTACCAGGAGTAATCTTGTCCCATCTCAAAAAAGAACAGGAAAGATTTTGTCATTTCATTCAACCTCTGCAGGATGAAATAAAATGACGTTAGCTAGGATGAAATTTAGAATATAAGACTTCTTACAGAAGTTCCCTTTATTCTCAGATAGCAGAAAACCTCCCGGTTTCATGGATATGATAAAACCAAACATGGTCAAGCAACATCCTGGCACTGCATAGTTTCTGCCTTGCATTTTCGTCACTCTGCTCCTCAATGCCTCTCTCAATTTGATGGTAGATGTCTGGAAGAAAATCCAACATCATATCCAGTTCATTCCATTCCCTGTCTTCTTCTCCAACTAACTTCACACAGACAAAATGTAGAAGTCCCAATACGACTCCAAAGTCCTTCCTTTCAAGGCCGACAACTGAACCAGTCAATAAAATCACTCCAATGGCATCCAGAATTTTAAATTTCCCCTTCAATAGTGAAACTATCGTTTCCATGAATTTCTTAAACACGCAGAATTCTTCTTCTTCTGGTTTGGAAAATATATCATCCACCTCTTCTACGTTAGCTTCTCTTATTTCATGAAGCTCGGTCTTCGCTAAAATTATAGGCCACGATGGATAACCAGCCTTAATGCAATCTAGTGCAGTTATATATGTGCTTGCTACTTGAGTGTCCTTTAGCATGCACAGATATCCCAATGCAAGAATCAGATCAGGCAGCCAAGACTTGGCTGAAGCGACCAGGCCTGCTGCAAAAACAGAGCCCAAGTGCAATTCAATTGACGTGATTAGATCAAGCATATCATTGACAAGGTCAAAAGCTTCTTGCAGTAGTGGTGAAGTTTCACTGGTGTCACAAAGGATCAGATTGAGTAACTTGGCAGCATAACTGAAGGAGCTCTTCAGACACAGAAATATATCTTTCAACTCGTCCTCCTTAAATTGCAGTTTTTCACTGGATTGGTGCTCTAATGCGAAGATGATGTGTTTTAAATATGCAGACGTAAAGTTCAAGCACCGTCCATGAATACAAGACAGAAGGCCCATTGCAATGGAATCAACTATGAGCTTTAGCACTGCAGTAAGCATCTTCACCTTATTTGACATGCTCCTTTCTTTGGTAGAGATAGATCCTACGTAATGTTAAAAAGTCACCATTAAATAAAAATGATTCCTCTCTCTAATGAAAAAGAAAGAAAAATGACAAGATGTTAAAAGCAAAAGATTGCATGATGAGATCTCATGAAAGACGCAGATATTCAAATTATAATGCTATTGCAGTCACTGTTATTCTAAAATAGAACATCAGCGCTAATGGGATGGTGATTCAATTATACTCTCCTTGATCACTTACCATCACCATTTGAAATAGATGTGTCTGCTTGAGTTTCCCCGATGTTAACTTCTCTGAGCAGCTTATCAATACAATTAAGAAGGTGATCCACTGTCTGGTCCATCACCGTCTGAAGAAAATGAAATTTAAAGCAAGCATAATTGAGAGCACATCATCAACAAACATTTCCTCATTCTCAAAAATTGAAGCAAATATGTGAGCAACAGTCACAACTGGCAAAGGAACAGGTACAGTTAAAATATGCACTCTATTGAAAATCCATGGAGATTACAGTCTGTTATGATTACCACAGTTGTAAGATGAGAAAGATATACATGTACATTAGTACAGAACACCTATTGTCTATGGATGCCTATTATTAAAATTCAAACAACAAAAATACTTTCAATTAGCTCATTAACCAGGTCTTAAATCAACAACTGGCAGCTACAAACTTTTAACTGTTATGATTACCAATTATAAGATGAGAAAGATATACATGAATATTAGTAAGGAACACCTATTGTCTACAGATTCCCTATTATTAAAATTTGAACAAAATGCTTTCAATGAGCTCCACAACCAGGTCTTAATCAACAACTGGCAGCTAAAATTATAGTGCTTGTATTGATAAGCAACCATTGTCTGATTATGGTCCCCTCCAAAGTAGGGTTTTGGGAGGAAAATTCAAGAAACACAGTCCTGCTTCAAAATTTTGCATAAAGTGGCAGCTCTAAAGAATTAAACCAGCATGCTTGTGCTGATGGCAATGGGAAAATAGGGAACCATTGATTTCAGGATGTTATAATGTTTCCAAGTAAAGAATGATAAATTCCTTGGCAGAACAAGAGATGGAAATTAAATTCAAGGTCTTACGTGAAGAAAAGGGACATTGAATTTCTTGCAAAATAAAAAATTCAGGTATTGCCATAGAATGTAAGGCTAAACAACGTAAAACTGACAAAATCACATAAGAATTGAATGATTTATTGGTCAAAGAAAAAAAAATACAAGGGAGAGCCATAGAGAATAGAGACTTCAATAAAACAAAAGTGAAAAAAAATACAACTTGCCTCCAAAATCGATGATTCAGTCCCCTCACTCTTCTTGCTGCCATAATCATTTGTACTGATGCTTATGTTTTGAAGACTCATATGCAAGGCAAGACCTGAATACGCCAAAACAGGTGATGTGTCCATATACTCACACGAGATGCAGTGCTCAATGCTGACCTCTGAAATGACCTTCAGAGCAACAAATGACAATTCTAGAGCTTGGGACCCTAAAATAGCTTCCCGAGAGTCCTCAGAAACAACCAGGTCTTTTATCTGGCAGGCAATTCCAACAGTAATTGAGTAGTCATCCTCAAAAGTGGTCGGATTTCTCCCACCTACATGCTTCCTCTTGGCTGAGATTTTGACCGAGGACTTGCATTTCTTCCTTTTCCCAGGGGAAATTCTCTGCTTTGGTATTTCAATTCCAAATTTAACATGGCAATGATAGGCAGCTTTTTGCAAAAGCCCTGTTAAAGAATCAAACATCTCATCAAAGGCACCACAAGACAACAATAATCTGTGAGCAGACCTTACTTTAGCTTGCATTTCCACATCTTTTGGTAATCCACGACAATTAGTAACTAGGCTCATGCATTCTTCAACAAGCCCAGCAACATCATCAGGAGAAACAGCAGAACAAATGTTGAGTACAGATGGTTGAGCATGCCCATTGGATGCAACAGCAAACAAGCATTTTACTTTTCCACCAGTGAAAAACTCCTTAAGGGCATTCTTATAGCAAGGCTCACTGGCTAGATTGTTACATAGGGAGGCAGCGGCAATAAGCAAACCCTCAATCTGATCTGCATGTAGTTTTTCATTTGACAAAACCAAACTGATCAGCACTCTGACAAGCTCCATGAGAGACTTCGGAGATGCCCCCTCTAACATAGCAAATTCACAAAACCTTGCACCAGCCATGGGAGACCTTTTAATAAGAGTGACACAACGATTGCATGCCTCTTCGATGCTAACTTTTGAGGGAAAGTATGAGGGTATAAGCAATCTAGTAATCTTCTGTGCAACCTGAGAATGATCATTTGCAAGTGTTGATAATAACACATCTAAATCAACAACCTGCAGTTTTATAATAACAGCACCAGCCAATGAGAAATATACTACTATAGTAAGAATAAGCTCAACCATGTAACATGAGAAAGATGCTAAAAACAATATAAAAATGTTAATACAAAGCAATACCTTATTAAATTGAAAGGACCGGATATCCCTTATAAGGAGGAGGAGATCCATGACAGCAGCACGACTAGAAAGAGCACTATCCAGGATCAGATGCCCCACTCTTGGTAGAAGAACTTTAAGAATTTCATGGGACTGTGGATTTCCAAGCAAATAAATAATGCCATTCACCGTGGAAAGCCTAACCTCATTGCATATATCGTGTGACATGTCATCAAAAAGTTTTGTAAGCAGCTTTGTAATGGTTGATGAGGGGATGATTTCCCAAAATAAATGAAGGACACGGAAACAACCTTCTACTGCAATAACTCTTACATCTGGACAATCGTCCATGATCAATCTCTCCATTAAAAAGAACTGCTTATCAAGCAGTGTATCCTTTACTTCTTTCATTGCATCAGGATCTTCAAGAGGGAAAAAATCTAACAGTAAATGCAGTGCATTAAGACGAACATTTGAATTGGCAACCTGTCAAAACAAGCAAAGAACAATCTCATAATTCTTTAAGCAAATTATCTAGGCCAAGCAATAATAAATTAGATATGTTGAAAAGAACAATCGCAACCTTGAGATCAATTGTGTCTGAGCAGCAGCTACCAAGTTAATATTACATTTCTTTCACATGCAAACTCAAATTCCTATATGCTAGTTAGTAATCTATTCCAGACCGATATATTATCATAAAAAAATCAAGTTTACATGGGATAGAAGAATTGGTTTACCTGGAGGGATCGAAATATCACTGGCTCAGCGAGCCGGAAAAGCAACTTTTCAACCCCATCAGTAATCCTTTGACTAACAAACCCACCCAAAACCCTCCTAACAGAAGCTGCAAGCACCCTGGAATTCGCATATATCGAACCCTCAATCAAACTCTGTAGGAACCCATCCTCAAACTCCTCCTTCAAAACCCCGTCAATCCCTTTCCATGCTCGAAACAATATCACTCCATAAGCTTCCAAGACGGACTTCCTACCAAATGCAATCTGAGACTTTATCATCGCCAATGCCTCCTTCATTAACTGCATACTCAACCCAAAAATAAACCCCAAGAATTTCCTCCCATCTTCAGTCTTCAAATAAATCGGAGCGATCACAGTCCGAATCAACAGCATCTTCAAATCCTCAATGCTCTCATCCTCAAAATCAAACAATGTAAAAGCCTCACGTAAAGCATAAACTCTGTGGACATCCACTTTCTTCTTCAAAGTCAAAGACCGCGAAACCAGAAATGGTAAGGACTGTGAAATCAACATTTCTCTCCCCTGTAAATTCTCCTTCCAGTAAAGCTCACATAGATTCGATATCTCCAACAGCAAACTCGAATCCGACTCAAAAAAGACCAAATTGTCATGAAGTAACTGAACAGACGGCAACAAGTCCAGAGGAGAAAACACCTTTTTGGGATGCGAAACGCATAGAAAAGCAACGTGGGCAAGAAGGTGGAGCTTCTCAGCACTGATCTGTTGTTTGTGGAGGTCGAAATCGTCTTCTCCATCTTTATTGCTTTTACGGCCGGATCGACGGGGTTTTTTAGAGGGAGGGGACTGGGTGGGGTTGCGGAAGGAAAAGATAGAATCGGAAATGAAAGTATGCAGAGAGGGAAGGAGAGAGGAAGAGAGAGGAGAAGAGGAGGGGATTGAGTGGATTAAGGATTTGAGTGTACGTTTTGAGGATTTGGCTTTGAGATCGAGTTTTGTGGCTGAGGAGAGGAATTCTTGCGGTGATGAGTTTTGGAGAGAAGAGGAATGATGATACTGCCTCTTCTTCATTGAGTATGGAGCGAGGGATGATGATACTCTGCCTCTTCTCAATGGCGGAGGAGGGAGGAGGGAGAGGAGGAGGGAGGGCTTCTGGAAGAGGTGAAGGGAGTCAGAAATAAATGCTGATTGGGTCAGGTTTCAAATTTTCAAACCCTTTCCCCCGCCCTGTCCCCCGCCTCCTATAGCAACAGTTTTACCCAAGTTTTGATTCATGGAATTTATTTTCAAAACAATTTATTTCTTATTATTAAAATCTCGTATTTAGCTAAGTCTTCTTTATCTTCCCTTCAAATTTGCTTTCGAAAAATTAAAATTGCTTTATATTGTTTTTTCATAAGACTGTATTATAGAAAATAAAGCAATAGTTAATTTTAAAAAATATATAAGTAATTTTCTTTCTTACTATAAAATATTCTCTTTGAAAAAACATGATGTGCTTTATATTTCATAAAATAAACAATAATGGGTAAGAAAACTTAACCTTTATCATGTGGTTTTTAAATTTTAATTTAATCATTTTATTTAAAGAGAAACTAATTTTAGAATATTCAATATCTAAATAAAAGGTTGCGTAGCTTGTCATGCCTAATTTTTAGAAATCAAAACAAAACAAAATAAAAAGAGGGACATATCTAAATTAATATCCAAATTCATCCAATAATGATTACAATGCTTACTAAAAGTCTAATTAAGCCTCTATACTTAATTATTTATTCAAATTCATCCAATAATCATTTAGTTTAACCTTGACTTCGCATTATCCTTTAGTCTTTGGTATAATAGGGTACAATTCAGCTTCTAATCATGTCCAAAATCCCAATTTAGTTCTTTCATGTATCTACAACCCTTATCAGCTTGCTCCTACCAAGTTGTCATTATTTTTTATATTTTCTTATTTGAATTTTAAAAGGAAAACCTGAAAGTTTTAAGGAAAACCTAAAAATTAGGTTATGACACTTTCTCTCTTTACAATGTCTACAAAAGAAAGTATTGGAAGTGATTTTAGATAGTAAACTTATAAATAAGATAATATGAGAGATTATGGATTCATTAGGTCAAGAAATTGGAAACCTTTCAAAAAAATGTTTGGTATAGGGGTTTGAAATCACATTTAGAAAGAGATAGGGTTAAAACGCATGATATCTAGTATACGAGGCTATGAAACATGCTTAAAAAAATAGATAGGCTCTGCTAACACACTATTTAATTATTGAGAGTTAAGAAATGCACTTAATTGATAGGCAAAAGATAGAGCTAAAAAGCATAGTCAAAAGAAAACAAGATAGGGCTAGAAAATGTGTTTATCTTAAAGGTGTGAGGATGAAAGCATATTTGAAATGAAAGAGATACAACCTAAAAACATACTATTTGGTGGGTGAGGGCCAAAAAGTGCACTTGAAATGAAGAAAATATGATCTGAAAGCACGCTATCTAATAGATAATGGCTTGAAAGCGCATTTAAAATGAAGGACATATGGCCTAAAAATGCAGTGTTTGATGGATGATGGCTTAAAAATGCATTTGATATGAAGAAGATAAGGCCTAAAAATGCAATATTAAAAGGTAAGGGCATGAAAACACATTCAAAATTAAAGTAAGGAAATAGAGTCTGAAAGCACATTATCAGATGGGTAAGGGTCTAAAAATACACTCCAAATAAAGCATATAGAGCCTGAAAGTGCATTCAAAATATGTTAAAAAGGTTGTCTTATAAAAGGAATGGAAGTTTTTCTGTGCTTAAAATTGTACAAAGTTGTTCTTTTTTAGAAGTACGGGTTTACTAAGGATTTTAGGTGTAGACTTCTTGGAAAGGTCAAAACACAATGTGTTATGATACACATATGGTTTTTACTTGATAAATATAGGTCCCCATTCCTTATGGACTCTATCATTCAAATTATGCAAGCTTACTTATCTTGCGAATTAGACATCTAGGTAGGAGTTGATCATCAATGAGCTTTGATAATATTGTCATACCCTATTATGTGAGGACCATTATTTGAAGGATTTTAACCTTTTTTCATGTTGACTTTCATCATAAGTTATTGGAGCATTTAAATATCTTTGTTTCTCATTCTCTATTTTTTCCATAAAAAAAGGGATTATGGAACCAACCCTATTATATTTCTTGAATTGCCCTTAGCCTGATAATGCCCTCAAGTATTTTATCCAATTTTATTTATTTTTGTTAAGATTTTGTTAAGTGGAAAAGGGTTTGGTTATTTACAAGGGGTTCTTTCAAGGCTATTTTTAAATATAAAAGCTATGTTGATTTAAAGCAAAATTATTCTAAAAAGAATTTAAGTGATTCTTATAGAAAAGGTTTTGTGAGTGTTGATTTTTTTTCTATTAGTGAAAATATGAAGTGACCTTTCGTTTCACATTTTATTTATCAAAAGGGTTAATTTTTTTATTTAAAGGTTTTATAGGAAGAGAAGGGTATTTATAAGTTGAAAAAGGTATGTAAAGTATATGAAGACTAAGAATCATTAGTGCTTGTTTCTAGAATTTTTTTAGTTCAGGGAATTATCTCACATAAATGTTTTGTCATACACCCACAATTGGGTTTGGTTTTCTTGTCATTCTTATGCATCATCATCATATTTGCTCTCTTTTTTAGGATGTGATTGTCAAACCTTTTAAACTCTTTTAATTTATTTATACTCCTATCTTTGTTTGGGCACCTTTAGTTATTGAAGAGCATTTTGTATATTCTTGCAATTGAATTTATTTTCTAATCCTCTCATTTGCCTCCAATATGGGATATGATCATAGTTAAACTTAATTCTAAAAACAAACTTACTAGGCTCAAATAAGGACCACAAAAGATTTATTTTAGTTTAATGAAAGGATTATAAAAAATAACATTTTTTTCTTATTTTAAACACGTGTTTAGGATCAGTAAATTTTGCTTTCATGTGAAATGATTTCCCATTATCATTATTCATGTAGCTAAACTCAACTTTAAAGTTATTTAATGGTATTTTATTTGTTTCAGATTCTTAAGTTTTTGGTTACCTCAATAAAAGATAACTTTAATTTTCATAACTCATTTGTTAAAATAAACACCAATTTGATTTATACTTTTGTACTAAACTTTTATTTCCTAAAACTTATGTGAAAGTATAAGAACAAAGTTTTTAAGCTTATAAGACCATGCAAGGAAAAGAAAATACATCAAATAATTCTTAGCCAAACTTTAATTCTTATTAATTGATAGACAAAGTACATCAGGTATAATATTTCTTTACAAAATCAAAGTTCACAAGTCTAAGCAAATCATCCCCATCCTCATTTGTTAAAATTAAATCTCCTTTATTAAAAGTCTTTTTCACCATGTATGTTCTTTCATAGTTCGATACCTATTTATTTTGATCTTCTCCTAATGCTAACAAGATCTTCTTCAACACCAAGTTTCTTTGTTTAAACACTCTTAATGTGACCTTTTTGTTGTGTACCTTAGTCATTCTACTTTGGCACAACTTGTGGTGACAAATAAATGCCAATCACTTTTTATTAATCAAGTTCAACTGCTCAAATCTTAGCTTTGCCCTTTCTAATTCATCCAGTTCCACATCTTTTAAAATCTTTAATAACATAATCTTTGCTTTTAAAGGCATAACTTCTTCCATTATTTATACCAAAAGAGGAAGAAGTTTCATTTGTAAGAGTTCTAACTATGGTGCGGAATGCATGAAGTGCGTATGGAAACATTGTTATCAAAATGACGAGTTAACTCATAAAATCGCATGATTTTATGAGTTAACATGTATTTAAGTGCAAAATTGAACTAAAAATCAAAACCAGTAAAATCAAACTCGACTCGTGCAAAATCGTTAAAATCAATCCAATTTCACAACTTTACTAGATTTTTGATATGCAAAATTAAATTTGATCTTAAAATATTTGTGGATCAATTTATGTCATATCTTTTAAACTATATATTGGATCTAGCTTAAATTTTATAGGGCAATACTAGACACATGATTATGGTAATTTTTCAAGTTAAACGGAGTTCAGAAGCATATTATTTCAGACAATCAAAATTACTAGACAAATCTTGTCAAATCAGTTACAGTAGACTCAATGTATTGTTTTGTTTTTATATATTTTTGATATAATATAAAAAACAAAAAAATATTATAATATATATTCAAATAAAAAGTTATTTTAAAAATTAGGCTTATTTGACATTGTGTTTCAAAAACACTTTTGAAAAAAAAATGATTTTATTTTTTTATTTTTTTACTATATATTAGTTTTTTTGGTGTTTTTAAATTATTTTCATATGATGATCAAAAATAATTTTTTTTTTAAATAAAAAAACATCATGTTAATATATTTTTAAATAAAAAAACAATTTGAAAAGTAATAACTACACTCTCAAACATTTACTTAGTGGGTGTTTGGCTCTGCAATGACTTTTGCGGTTAAGGCTTACCACAGAGCCAAATAGTTTGGTAAAGGAAGGAACCACAATTTTGCAACTGTAGGTCCCACCTAAAACTGTGGTCGAGCCACAGTTTACAAAAAGCATTTGTGAGATGCTTTTTTACCTTAACACACACACGCACAAAACCACACGCAGTAAACACCCTTAACTATTTTTAGAAACAGAGAGGAAGAAAACTATGATTTTGGCAAAAAAAAAAAAACATAACAGAGAGAAAAAAAGACAATGACACAATGTAAAAAATTGTATCATAACCAACGACCACCCTTGGCGTCGTCAAGACCACCGGCAGCTCCTTCCCTCTCTTGGTCGCAGGTTTCTCTCTTAAAAACAGTCATGGATGCAACCCTCTCTCTCTCCTCCAACAGTAACAGCCTCCAACGAGCACCAACTCCTCCTTCAACACCGACAACCTCTCCTCTTCACCGACAACACCTGCACCAATCTAGTTTTCTCCCACAGCTTCGATGTCAAGCAGTAGCAACAACAACAACCTTCCAACGCTTCTCTTGGCCACCACTGAACACCATTTCCGATGCCACCATCACAGGAAGAACCACCTCGGCCTCCTCTACCCAGCGACATCAACAGGTGAGCCTCTCATCACCGTCGACCGACCACCCTGCTAATATTCACATGTTACGTGAACAGTGCATGAGTGAATTAATTCACTCTACACTGTTCACGCAAGACATGAATAATGTAGCACATCATTTCACTTTTTTTTACTTCTTGGGATGGAACTGCTCTCGGCCCAGCCCAAGTCCAGCAGAATTGGGTCGGCCCATTTAGTTGGGTCAGGTCCAGTCCAATTATTTTAGAAAAAATATAAAAGTCATATTTAAAAAAAATAAAAAAATGTGTAGATGGAGATCAACCCTAATGAAAGCGTGATTTCATTTCACTCCACGAACTTATTGCTTTTCGATTGATTATGGATCAGAAACTTGCATCTAGATTTGGTCTTGGAATTATATCTCTACAAAATGTAGATAGAGATCCTGAAACTCACTATGGATCGTAGATGATGTTCCTGATGATATATTACCAAATGTTGTTCCTCGATCAGATAACAAGGGACCGTAGAGGCTTTCATGTATCGATTTAGTTCGTGATGAAATTACATGTAATTTGATGGGAAAATAAAAACAAGTGTTTTATTTACTTGAATTATTAATCATATTTTATTATTATGATTATTAAATCTATAATATTTAAAAAACAATATATATATATATATATATATATATATATATATATATATTTGTGTGTGTGTGTGTCCTTTAAAGTAATTTAACAAGTTGACAGCAATATGAAAAACATAGTAACCAAACACACGAAACTACTTTTCATTAAATCTCAAACTCAACCCATAATTTTAACTTAACACTTTAATTTTAATTTTCATGAAACTATTTTTTTTAAATTTAAACCACAATAGCAACCACTGCAACCTTGTATATATAAACAGGCCCTTGATATAGAACACAATCTTAGACATCCATCCCCTGGGAGTCGTGGCAATAACTGCAGCCTAGGATACAATGCTGCAGTACAAAGACAGACTGGATATCCATGGAGGCACGTGAAAGGGTGGAGCCTCTGACACCATTCTGCCATGAATCTCAAACCCCCTACCTCCCCCGTCCACCCTTAGAACAGAGGTCGCCACCTTCATGATGATAGTCTGGGCCCCACAAACAGCCATGAAAGGGAGCAAAAAGCAGCTTTCACATGCTTAACATATTGGTGAAAACAATGGCCGATGGTAGCACCAACTTTGAGAAAGAATCAAAACAAGATTGTTGTTTTCCTTTTCAAGAGAGCGAAAACATAAAAATAATTTAGGAACACACTGTTATTCTTGCTGTGCTCCGGAAAAACTCAACCTTGATACACTTTTCAATGGCCCAAATGCAACTCAGGCACACCAAAATCAATCAAAAACATTTCTTTGAAGCTAACACACTTTTTTAATTATCTACCTTTTTTCTGTATATACTTCTTGTGTTCACTCTTTTGTTGGGTATTGAAAAATGAAACACCAATCTTCAACTCCAAATCATGCCAAGTCAATCCTTTAAAGACCAGATCAAACACTACGGCCGGCGGGTTTTCTTAGCTGGGCAAGTTTGATCACACTCATTGAATGCGATGCTTCTTTTAATACCAGCTCCGGAGACGATGGAAGAGTTTTCAAGAACATCAAAGGAGCCGGAATGTATCGATGATGGACTAGGATAAAACACTAGCCTGGGCGTCTTAACTTTTCCCATCTCTATTTCCTGCATTGCGATGTAACAGGAAAATACATTTTCCTGTTGCCAGAAACATGAAATGCACATCAACCACCCATCTCTATACGTACTGCCGTTTGATTTAACTGCAGAATTATAAAACAAAGGTGAGAAAGCTCACATTTTCTAGAGAGCCCCATGATGAAATCGTATCCATTTTCAGCTCCAATTCTTCTCTCGTGAATTGCCGATTGGATGCAGCTAATACTGCAGCTGCCGCGATAACAGATGGTCGATGATCAAGCAAATCAATCTCTACACAGAAATATAAAAGCTAAGATCAGGCACAGCATGTAAGAATTTGTTGAGAAAAGGGAGCGATGAGAAAAATCACTATACCTTTAATCATCGCCACAATGAGCTCCACAGCTCTAGAAACAGTTTCTTTTGGTGTAGATTCGCCACATGTTTTACGGATGAAGTAGTGGAGAAAAGCAAAAGGAGTGATTGAATTCATTCTCCAGTCCAACGTATTCAATACCAACAGTTCCATTCTCTGTATAACCTTGTTTCCAAAACAGTAATCTTCCACCGGAAACTCTGATAAGGGTGGAGCTTTGCGCTCCTCCATCTTCGCTGCTAATGACAGGCACGCCACCGATAATAGCCGGACAGCCCACAATTTCCCTTCCTGTAAGAAGATAAAATAACATTCATTAACCGTGAACATCAAAATCAATTAGTAGCTTCTTGTTTTCATGTATAATATATAGTTTCTTACGTCAATAGATCTTTTTGAAACAAAACGGTCGAAGTAAGTGACAGAAAGATAAGCAGTATGAAATCGAAAACCGTAGATTGCTCTTGTCTGAAAACAGAACACAACACAAGATTTTAGAAACGGAAACAAAACAAAGAATCTGAGAGACAGAAATCGAAAAACAAGAGAGCGAATTACATTAAGAATCCATTCAATGGCATCTAAGCGAGCAAATTTTAGCCAATTATGGCTACTGATCAAGCAATCGTCAAAAGACGAGCGACATCTGTATCCAAAAGTAATGGTCTCCCGCTCCACCAACTTCTCTACATATTCAACATCAGCTTCAGTTTCTACTCCGAAACAAGACTGTTCATGTTTGATGTTGCTGTGATCACTAACACTGTCGTCGAAAAAACAAGTTTCATTCTCATGACACAAAAGACTTGACAAAGAGAGAGAATTGTCGAAGTCTCCCATATATTTTAGTTTGATTCTACTATCTTGAAAATCTTACAAGCTTGAACTGAAACATGGGATTTCACAGGATGATCTAACTGCTGAATCCACGTTGGAGAGACTGGGGGATTTTGTACACAAGGAGAAAGACTAAGGGAAGAGAGAGTAGAATCTGCCGAGTTAGGGAGTGAAGGTGCCGCCAAAATGAGAAGATGAGAGATTTAAGAGTTCATTTTTAAGCGGTTCTTACGTGCATACAAGCCTACATATACGGTACGTATAGTATACTTACCGTATATGTAGGCTTAAAAGCACTTAATAATTCGAATAATCAGCTGGGGCTGAGTTCTGACAGAGAGTTCTGCTATGATGGCTGGGCGGTATTCTCGTTGTTCATGACATGTTTTGTCGCTTCAAAAATCTCGAATTTTTAAGATAGTTTTCTAGCAAAGGATTCATGCGGGTGGTTGAAGATCTATGATATTATACTTACCTAAAATGGTACAATACTTATATGTCCTAATATATTATTTCAATAAAAATATATTAGTAGCTTATTATTTTTAAATGATTTTAACCTAAAATTATTTATTGGTGTTTATTTTTATATAGGAAAATGAGGACTTTTTAAGAAAATTGATCGTTTTTTTTTGTGGAGATAGACTTTTTGGTAAAGAGTGTTTTTGTAACTCGTTACCTAACGTGGGTTCCAATTTAATGTTGGCAGGTGATGATTGTATAATTTTCTTTTTAAAATTGTCTATTGATGTACGTAGGTCCACTCAATTTTAATTATTTTTTAAAATATATGTTAAAGAGTGGTAGAGGAAATTAATTACTTCTCATTTTATTATCTCAAGTTTGAAACAGCGAGAAGCAAGAAGATTTATTTTTCTATATATAAATGCAACGCTTTGCATATGGATGATTTATTTAATTTAAAACTAAAACAAAACAAATAAATTATTATTCTAATTAAAGCAATAAAGCAATATGGCTTGCCTACTTCATTTATCTGGTGTGTATATTAAAAAACAAATAAAAGGTCTTGATATTTTATGTGTACATAGACATAGAATATTATGGATTGTGATAAAAAATTACCATTTTACCCCTCGGTCCGAAAATTATAACTCTCGGAAATGTATGGTATTTTCAAATTGTTTGGGTTGTCTGATATTTTCCGTTTTAAATTGCACAGTGAAACTATATTTTACCCTTGGGAGTTGATAAGAAGACGCGAAACAATTAGGGATGTTTTTCGTTTTTTCCACATATTCGTGCATAGTGATACTACACAAATACCTCTAGAAAAGACAAAATTGAAACCCTGGAGCTGGGGGCATTGTAGTACTTTCATCCCCTGTTTTTTGTGGTTATCGCTGGGTCCAGGGGTGTATAGATAATTTGTCATTTTTATTATTTCTCTTTGGAACACTGCAGGCGCGATAACGGACAAGCCAATAGTGTTTCATTCGCACGCGCCATTTAGGCGGCGCGTGATACGTCGTTTAGCAGTGAAAACTGCTTGTCCGCCGTGTCACCTGGTGTATCGTCATGTCCTCTGCCTTCTGGTGTAACGTGTATCGGTTGCCGGTGATCAGTGAATCGCTAGTAGACGAGTTTTAGTTTTTTCTACCGTTTATTTCTTTGCCGCCAGAAATTACATGTAAGTCCTTCATGTTTGTGATTGTTTTATTTTAGTCCTTGTTCTTTTGATTTCAATTTTACTCTTGATTTTTCAATGAAAATTTGATTTTGTTCAATTGTGTCATTCAATTGAAACTAATTATATATGCTTGTTTTCATTCGAGTCCTTATTCTTTTGATTTTTGGTTTGTTATTGGTTCCTTTAATTTTTTCGGTATGCAGATTTTAATTTGTTTTAATTTTGTCCTCAAATTGAAATTAGTCATATATGCTATTTTTCCTTTTTGTCCTTATTCTTTTAAATTTTTAACAAAATGACACTGTTTATATATATATATATATATATATATATATATTCCTTTATTTGTTTTGATCCCTAGGTTTTTAATTATTTCAATTTTGTCCTTCGATTGAAATTAATTATATATTTTATTTTTTATTTTGGCTCCTATTATTTGAATTTTTTATTCGGTATTAATTTCTTTTGTTTTTCGGTCCTTCTTGTACAATGTTTTTTTTCTTCCCGTATTTATGCATCTATACTTTTCATTTTTGTTTTTAATTTTTATCATTTTATTTTTTATTGAGGTTTTATTTTTAATCGGTTTAGTCCTGAAATTTTAATTTATGTTGGTGATCGTTTTAAAATTAATATTTCTCTTTTTTTCCCTTTGTGTTTTTGTGTTTTCTATTATTTTTATATGTTCTTCGGATCAGATGATTTTATGATTTCATTGTTTCCACAATAATAAAGATAATTTTTTATTGTTTTTTTGTAAAAAAATGTTTTTTATTCTTTGGGGCAATCTAATGATTTTAATTGTTTGGGAAATAATATCGATAATAATTTTAACTGCTATAGCCATAATAATGACGGTAACATAGGGATGCATTTTTAATGATGTTTTTTTTCTTCTTTTTATAGAAAGAAAATTAACTATTTATTTCTATTATTTGATTATTGTAGATGTTTTCACAATTTATATTATTTTTGTTGTGTTTAATATATATATATATATATATATATATATATATATATATATATATATATATATATATATATATTAAAAAACAAACTTGAAATCCGATCCACAACAAAATATAAAACATAGGTGCACAGAAACCCTACCAAAAAGCTGTGGCGGGGGCGGAACAACACCCTCCTTCCCTCGAACGGGGCCATGAGCATGGATTGTGATAGAGTGGAGAAATCCTTTTCCCTTTGAAGCGCAACACATTCTCAGGGAAGAAGAAGAAGAAGAAGAGGAAATGGTGGTATAGCTACACATCATCGATCATACCACGTACGGTCCCTTGTATGATTCTCCATTAACCAAGGACCCACTTCTTGGATACAAGAGATTTGGAAGCTTTTTGGCTAGCTAATTGGGGACCAAAGTTATAGAAGCCAAAGAAAGTATTGATGATGGTGGTGATATGACCGCTGAGTATAATTGCAGGCAGGAGCGTCATCACGTGTGGAAGCCTGGACCACTCCAGCCTGGTTGGTTTATAATATATACGATGATGAAGAAGAAGAAGAAGACGCTCCTCGTCTATCCAAAGCTCTCCCCACACCAACATATTAGAATAAAGTAAACTATTGACATGAGCTTGTAGGTTTTGGTGCTCTAGGTCTACATCTTTTGACCCTGAAACTTGCAAAAACCAAGATGGTCAGCAGCAGCTTTGACTTGTAAATGGGGGTGTTTCGATCCATTAATTGCTCATAATACAGAGGAGTTAATCACGATTCCAGGCCTATATATCTCCCTTTTCATGGTGTCGAGTTCATCCTACCAACCAAGAGCTAATACCGAGATCGCTCTTAAGGTATTCTTAGATTGTCATAAAAGATTTATACTGAAAAGATTCTTAAGAGATATGACATGCAAGATTGTAGACCAAGAGATACCCTTATGGCTAAGATAGACAAATTTAGTCTCAATCAGTGCCCTAAGAATGATTTTGAGAAAAATAAAATACATAATATTCCCTATGCTTCAGTAGTAGGGAGTCTAATGTACGCTCAAGTTTGTACGTATCTGGATATTGCGTGCATTACTGAGATATTGGGCATATATTTAAGCAATCTATGAATAGACCATTGGAAAGTAGCTAAACGGGTCTTGCGGTGCTTGTAGAGAACAAAAGACTACATGCTCACATATCGGAGTTTAGCTAAGTTAGAGATCATTGGGTATAGTGACTCCAATTTTGCTAGATGCCAAGATAGTATGAAATCTACATCGGGCTATATTTACTTCCTAACTGGAGGTGTTGTCTCCTGGAAGAGTGCTAAACAATCACTTATGCCTCTTCCACTATAACAACATAGTTCATATCATGTTATGAGGCGAGTATGGCTGCAAAATTTTGTCACGGTGCTGCGTATAGTGGATGATATTAAAAAACCATTAAAATTATTTTGTGACAATAAGTCGACAGTTTTATATTCCAATAACAATAGGAGCTCGTCGAAGTCGAAGCACATAGACATCAAGTTCCTAGTTGTTAAAAAAAAAAGTTCAGAGTGAAAAGTTGTCTATAGAGCATACCGATACAAACTCCATGGTTGCGTATCTGTGTACTAAGGGATTGTCACCCAAAATCTTTCATGAGCATACTGCTCGTATGAGTGTTTTGGCAATTGATAATATTTAGTTTTAAAGGGGGTTTGTAATTTTATATGCTTTTATAATATAGACATATTTTCAATTTATGGACATTTATAAGGTTATTTTCTGCAGAAATAAAGTCTTTAGTTTAAGTTACACTCTGATTTTAGTATGGTTTGATCTCACTAAGGTTTAAGGGTGGATCAATTGGAAATAGGCATGTGAAGATCATATTGCATGAAATTTTCATGCAACACATCCACATCATGATCCATGTCATTTAGTTGTATTGGCATAAATGACCTTTGATAGGTTGAGTTATAGTAATTATAACGAAGACCGCTTAGATCCTATGTTGATAAGATTACTGGACCGAATTGGTTATAAATACATTAGTTAATGACAACAAAGATTGATTTCATTTTGTTTCCATAATTTCAACAACATAATTACCATAATCATGTTCACAAACATGTTTATTCACAAATTAAGTTGAAATAATCTTTCCCTATTTTTTTTTGTCTCTCGTCGAAACCTTAATTCCTAATTTCCTTTATTTTTCTTTTTCATTTCCTTTATCTCTTTCATATTTCTGATGCATTCCATCTTTATTTTATATGCTTTAACTGACAGATAACTTTGTGTGCTTGTAATGGTGAGAATTGTCTCTTCCTTGGTTCTTAAAATGAATGAAAATGACTTATTAAGATTTAACTGACTTATTGTTATTTAGTGGATGGGGTTTAAGTCCAATAATATTGGTGCCTAGATACAAGTTATTTGTCACATTTCTATCAAATCTGATTTACTTGGTTTTTCTGGAATTGATGTTTTTACGTGTGAGTTATTTGACCGCATGTTCAAGGTGTTTCTTTATTCAAAAAGATGTTCAAGGTGTTCGGATCACACTACCTAAATTGGAAAAGGGCATATATTCTTTATTCATTAAATATTGTGAGTGACTCTTAGGTACTATAAGATAGATTTACATTAACAAGTCATTTTCTATGAACCTTTTCTAGGATTTGAGTTGGGTTTAATGAGCCCAACATAAGTCCATTGGTTATTCATTGGCATAACTTGATAAACTATTTTTCATATATCATGATCATGAATTACTAATTGTAGATATGTCAATTCTTTTAAATGCTATCAAAATGGTAATAATTAGGAGTGACATAAATGAGTCAGGCCTTAAGAATAGTTAGGCTTAAACCAACCACACGGGCTTTAATATATTACAGTAGATCCATTATCATTTATGTATTTAAACCACTAGTAGATTAGGTACAATAGACCATTAAGGATAAACGACAAGTAATAATGCAGGTTACCTTATATAGAATGCTTTGAGTGACAATATCTTCTCTTTATGATGCTAACTAGGAGGGTAAGAGCTCTACAGCCCCCAATCAAATTAGAAAACAATCTAAGAAAGCTAAAATTAGATTGATAAGAAAAACATTGCTAGGAAAAAAAACTATTATAAATAAAATAGAAAAATATAACCTTAAACCTATTAGGAAAATAATACAATGCTAGCACAAAAGCTTATGTGGCTTTATCACAAGATCTTTATAAACTCTAATTGTTAATAAATTTTAACAATGTAAAATCTAATGCCTTTGTAATCTTTTGGCAAATTTTTAGTATGATATAAAAATTTGATCAAAACTTATGTTTGTGAGTGTAAAATTATGCATGAGATAAAATAAGTCTAAAACCACATGTAATGTCTTTAAATATTAAGAAAACTCGCCAGTAGAGTCTTGGCCTGACAGTCAAGAAGGGTTTCTCCCTTCCTCTCGTCTCAGGTTGAAGCCTTGTCAGGCACGGCTGTCACCCCTGCAGTGCCTTACCTGCTCATTGGACTTGCAGGATGTTCAGTGAGCCCGAGGATTAGTTGTGGTGCGCGCAAGCTGGCTCAGATACCTCAGTTATAAAAAGAAATATTAAAAAAACCTTGCCATAAAAAATTCACAAAGCAAAAGAAAACACAAGTTATTGTCGGCTCTCCATATACTGTCACTTTTACCAAATGTTTCTAGCCCAATAAAGATCTCCTTTCTTAGCATGAATTATATTAATTGAAGTTTGATCATCCCTTCTTTAATTCTAAAAGCATGACTTGGCCCAAGTATCTTAAACAAACCAATTGAGTGTATCGTTAACTTTCTTGGCCTTGAATTGGCTTAAATATCCTAATAAGCATGTTGATTGCTTTTTTGAATTTTATTGTTTTTTAACCATTGACCCAATTGGTATTTTTAGTGGATCATGTGTCCATGGTGGTGTGCACATCTGTTGTTAAACTGTGGTGTGCACCATGGTGAGGTAGTGGAAGGCTAGAACTTGGATGGACAACGTAGAGTCAAGAGATCCTTGGAGAGTTGTCATCCATCTAACACGAGGAAACAAAAGGTAAGTCTCCATTTTTTATTTGTTTTTATGTTCATGCTACCATGGATGCGAGCAACAACTGAGAACCCCGTCACTCGAGATGCACTTGAAACCTGGTATGCGAGTAGCCAAGGGTGCCAGAACAATATTTTTTTTGTGTATTATTGTATTTTCCAAAGAATTTTCTCAACCATTTTGATTTGTTTTCTTGTCATTGAAAACAAATTCGCAAAGTATATTGACGTATCCGAGCATACTTTGGCCATCGCTTCTTATAGTCAATGGATTAGCTAAATTGTCTGTCCTACGTTGCGGGTTGAACAAATAATTTTTATAATTATTGGAATTGAAATAATTAATAGATTTTACTAGTTTAAAAATAAAATATAATATTTATACATGAAGAATTTAATATAATAAAATACATCAACATACTCATATTATAACAACAACAACATTGAAGGCTTAACATCTAAAAAATTTTTATTACTATTATTTCTAAAACATGAACACGTTAATAAAAGAGGAAGCAAAAAAAAACTAAAACTATTATTATTATTATTATTATTATTATTATTGCGTGAATAATGGGAAAATAAATTCAATAAAAGAATAAAAAAGCCAAAAACTCTAACAAAAGAGCAAACAAAATAAAAATTAAAACAAATTAAAAATTAAAATTAAAAAAAAATTATGAGCTAAAATAATTATTTGACTTGAAAATAAAAAAACTAATAAAAAAACCAAAAGAAAAAAACAAAGAAAAACAAATAAGAAATATCAATTTTCAAATGATCATAAACACAAACTAAAATTTAAGAGCAAAATTTTTGAAAAAAATATCATCTCAACAAAAGAGAAAATAATAAAAATTAAAAACCAAAACTAAAGGCACATATATATAAACATAGACAAAAATAGGAACTATTTAAGAACTATAAAAAATAAAGGAATTAAAATCAAAAAATCAAAAATATAAGGGCTGAAAACAAAACCAAATATATTATCAATTTCAATCAAATGAAAATAATAATAAAATAAAATAAAATATAACATCTATACATGCAAGGTTTGATATAATGAAACACATCAACATACCCTTCTATTGGATCCTACCTATTTATCATTATATTTCAAAGGTATTTTTTTAAAAAATTAAAAAATAAAAAATAAAAATTTTATTTGTATTTTTTATTTTAAATCATTTTTTTTTTATTTTTTAAAGATTATTTTTATGTGATGATGTCAAAAATATTTTTTAAAAAATTAAAAAAATATTATTTTGATGTATATCTGAAAACAAAAAACACTTTAAAAAACAATTTCAAACATACTCACAAACAAAACATTAAACTTGTCATAAAAAAAATTCTGAAGTATATTGACCTAAAATTTTTAAATATATTGACTTCTCATGGCTAGCGCACTGCTTGCCAAGGTATGCCATGTTCATCACTTGTCGTCGCCTCCAGGAAATCACCCCTACCTTTAAGAATGTGTCTTCAACATGTAAATATGTGGCTATTTAAACTAAAATAGCTAAAACCTATTTTAGCTAACTCTTTCATGCTCTCTAAAAGTCTTTGTTATTACATATTTATTTTAGCGGTCAACTAGAAATGATCAGATTGATTTTTCTTTCTTGCACTTGGTAATTGAACCCTTAGTGTCTGTTTAAGAATGTAATTAAAGTTATTTTTTTGTTAAATTACAGCTGGGTTGTTTGTGTTTATCGGTTACTCAAAATTTCAGAAGAGATATCGGTGTTACTATCCCCTGCATTTCAAGTTACATGTGACCCTGAATACCTCGTTTTACGAGTTGGAACCATACCATTCAAGAGAAATTTCTGGGCCATCTTTTTAGGGGGCGAGACATATTGAAGAGAACAATGATCTATTTGAATTAGAGAAAAATAGAGGGATGCTTGAAAGTTTTTCTGAGAAAACAAGACAAAATAATATGGTCCCACACAATGGTAATGATTTGGAATTTTTCATAGACTAGAGATAACCCCCCTCGGTCTCCGAGTTGACTATGTCTACATTATTAGCCGAAGAATCGACCCATAATATTTTTTCTCATGTAAATCAAAACTTATTCTTGATAAAACTAATGAAATTCTTGTTTTTGTAGAAAATATAACAAATAAATACCCACAGAGGTTGAATAGAGGAGTCCCGAGAAAACAATATGAACCTGATCCCAAAAACAAAACTAAATATTTAATCAGCAATTATATTTCTCCCCATAGATTGTCAGAAATGTATGCATTGTCTGTTAATCAATAATCCATTGTATTTATTCACAGGATACATTAGCAGATCCAAAATGGACTAAAACGATGAACGAAGAAATGGAGGCACTTCAGAATAATAACACTTGGGAACTATGTACACTACCCAAAAGGAAATGGATAGTTGGGTGTAAATGGGTGTTCATAGTAAAATAATGTTTTCTTATTTTTTAAAAAAAATGATTTTTGACATCACATAAAAATGATCTAAAAAATTAATTTTTTTTAATTTTAAAAAAAATAAAATAAAAAAATAAAAATTCAATTTATTTTTTTTAAAAATAATTTTGAAATACAATGTTAAACACCTTTTAATCATGCTAGATCTAGATGGGCGACCAAACTCTTAGAAAAAGAATTATTCAGCGTGAAAAGCTAATAACTTGGCCAGGTAGACATGACGCAACTAAAGATAACCAACCTCTATAAAAGAATGATTGAAGCTCAAGACGTGGCCAGAGCATAGCCTAGCTAGAATGACATGGCATAGCCATTATAAAAAATAAAAAATAAAAAATAAAAAATGTCTGAGCATAAAAAGCTTATGGTCTTGCTCGCACGCAACTATTCTAGATGGGTCACGGTCTAGTCACGCAGACATGGCACAGCCATTAGAAAAAATAAAAATAAATAAACAAAAACATTAGATTATTTTTCAACATTAGCACAGCGGCGAAACTTATTTCTTAAATTAGCCCAGTTAGAAAAATATTTCCATTATAGCGTAGAAACAATATACTTTGAGCATACTTTATCGTCGTGCGTGATAAATACAACCATCCTCCTCTATTGCACTATCCAAACGTTGAACGTGTACGACCTCGTCAAGTGAAGAATAACACGTATTAAAAGCACCGCACGTGACATTGTCAATAGCATCATGAATTAAGACAACAACTCTTTGATCCTCGGATATCAAAGCATTCATGTAATGTATTGGAGAATATTAAATTATTGTTTTTTTATATATAAAAAAGAATTTTATTGCATGTTTAAAATGTATTCCATAAATATCAATATATTATATCTTGATGCATGAGGTTCATAATCATTATTATTATATGTCGGTTAATGCAAAATGTCATTTGGACATCTTGTAACATGATTCCATGGTGGGTTTATGAATTGTCTCATTATGTTCATTTATCAAGACATGTAGATATTTAATTCAATAGACGATACAACTTTGTAAAACTCTTTAAATATAAGATATATTCTTGCATGCCACAAATTGACATATTATGCATGAACCACCAACCAGTCATCTTTCTTTTACCTCGATGATTAAGAACATGCATGTCATTAAGTGTGTCAACTTCATCAAGCGTGTATTGATGCAACCGCACTCATACATTACCCAATCAGATGTCCACATAGCACTTAAAAGACAGAAAACCAAATTAAAATTTGAACAAAATCATTAAAAAATGGCCAAAATAGCGCCATGTTAAAGAAAAAAGAAGAAGAAGAAAAGGGATTAGATGATCCACTGCAGTATCCAGACAACACGTCTTTTAAAATAATTCCTAGAGGTAGAGAAATCTTATATATGATAATAATGATCAAATTAAGAATTTGATTTCATATAAAGACGACAAACAAATAGAAATGAGATACTCAAGTTGGCTTTTGATAATATGGTGGCTGTGAGAGGATGTGTTCTCTAACTTTTCTAATTCTAATTAAATAATACTATCCTTTTATATATAAAGAAAAACAAATCAAGCCTTATTCCAATAAATGCTTTAATGTGAATCAATTTATCTCTTGCTATTATTTATTTTGTTGTCTATTATAGGTGGTACACATTCTTCAACCTTTGAACCCACATGACCTACCATTTTTCTTCTCCTTGTTTAACCTTATCAAACTAAGCAATTTGGATTTAAGAAATGTTATCTCGACACATTTTTCAACCCGAATTTATCCTTTCTTATCTCACTTTTACTTTAATAATTTATTTTTTAAGCCATAATTACGTTTACCACCCTTACATTAGAGGCAAAAAATGAAGTTTATAGACGATCAATGATGAACTAATAAGAAGGAGAATAAAAATAGACAATAATTAATGGCTGATTGTGATAGCTGTCGAAAGAAACTCCAATGACACCTCTAAAAATATAGGTGATGCAGCAAAGGGAAAAAAAAAGAGTTAAGAGAAAATCATAATTAGAAAAAAAAAGTAAACAAAATTTTAAGCCGAAAAGATGATTTTATACTTTATTTTTGTTTTTTTCTCCAAGTTTAATACGTTTTTTTTTCCCTAAACATTGAAAGCTACAGAAAAACCCTTTATCTACAAGTTTAGTTTTCCAAGGAAGGCCTCTCATTTTTCAACAAATTGAGGGTGGTGTTGCTTTAAAAAAAAAACAATTATTTAAAAATATATTAAAATTATTTTTTTTTATTTTTTGAAAATTATTTTTGATTTATTAAAAAAAACACAATTTTTTTAATTTAAAATAATATTTTTTTATTTTTTTTAAAATACTTTTGAAACACAATATTAAATAGATCCAAAATAAATAAAAAAAATCAATATTACAGTGTGTGTCGCATGACATAAGATTAATGTATTGGCATGGAAATAATAAAAATATTTATTAATTTTAAAAATTATATACTAAAATAACATAAACTTTCTTAATGCATGTTTAATTGTTTTATTTTTTTTTATTTATAAAAGCAATAATATAAATAGCATTTATGTTTTTTTTTATGTAATTATTGACATTTTATCCGTACAACTGAAAAGTGAAAACTAGTCATGATGGGAAATACCTATTTATTAGAAAGATATTTTAAATATTATAAAGTTTTTCATGCATAAACTAGGTTGAATTATTTTTTAAAATATGATTAAAACCAAAAATAGTAAAAAAAATAAAAAATAAAGATGGTCGTGCGAACACAGACGCACCATAAAAAACCCAAAACAAACAAATTTGACAGACATATATTAGCTGGATGGATGGATTACTCCCTTCAATTGTCTGCACGGCTCCTATAATTAGTTAGTTCGACTACAAGAGAATAAAAAAAAATGCCGCGGCAAATAACCATAACATCGTCTGTGTCAGTGAGTCAGCATGGAAGGAGACAAAAAGAAAATATATCACGTGTGATATTTAGATGGCCAGCCATGAAAATCAAATCGAGAATGACTGATAAGCCCTCGCATTATAAGACATCCAACTTTATGAAATAGAACAATCTAATTCAATATTATTTATTTTTATTTGATTTGTAATTTCTTTTTTATAGTATATGATATGAAAGGCCTGTTAACCTCCACCGTGAAAACTGAGATTTAAATATTAAATAATAATATTTTACTTGAAACATAGACAAATAAATATCTACCGGGAACAGACAAATATACAAGGGTAGTTAAGGGTTTTCCAGGAACACTATGAAAAAGGTAGTGAGCTCGTTGATGGAAGATTTATTATATATAGTAATAATTATAATTCTGTTAATAAGAAAGAAGAGAGAGGAGAGAAGCGTCCCTGCAACCTCCTCACCTGAAACTTTCACGGATTTTATTTTGTGAGGGTTGGAGAGGGATTTTGTTTCTCTTCCCTTCTCTCTTCTTCTGTAGTGGAAAAGGGAAGACAAAAACCTGGGGCATTGGATTGGATACATTTCTCTATAGGCAGTTTGAAAGAGGCATGTCATTTCTCTCTCTCTCTCTCTATCCCCCCTCTCCCTTGTGGAATCTGATTGTTTGTTCTGGTTTTATATGCTTTTATTGTTAAACAATGAGATCTTGATCAGGTTTTGAACTTAAATGACAATTTGTGAAAAGGGAATGGATACAAAATCTCTACAAAGAATTAACGTGATCATTGAATTTCACAGGAAAATGGGAATTGTATTGAAAAGATGGAGCCTTGTGGATTGGCATTAAAATGGTAGAAATCGGAAAGATGGCAACGTTTTAATCGTTACCATACATGTTTTTTGCCTCCTTATGTGTTCTGAACCTTTTTATTGTAATCCAATTAAATTTTTTTCTCGTATCCCACATCGAATTTCTTTTTTTTTTTCCTTGTCACTCTGCAGTTCTTTGACTTGGTCTGATTTGTTAATACCTCTGCGAATGAAGGAGTTTTGTGTGCCAATCCGCAGAATAAATGAAATTATTTTGTGGGTTTCAAGAACTTCTGGACTCATTTTCTTCATTTCTTTATCTATAGTATTCCTTGTATGCATTTCTGCTCTTTGACTGCAAATTTGTGTTGCATGTCAAGGTTGCTTTGCTTCTTTCTTGTATTGATCTTGATGTGAAATGATAAAGAGGTGCTCAGTTTTGGTTGGTAGGAAACCGGCACCCAATGTTTGTCATAGAACCTGGCAATGGCTTGGGAAGTTTTGGGGGAGCAAGTCTAAGAAATTAATTTCGGATATATAACTTTGCCAAGAAAAGGTCGCTTTTGGATGCACTATTTTGATCTTATGTTCTCTTGAGAATAGTGAAAGATTTCAATCTAAATGTTATCTTTCACATTGAAATTAAACAAACCAATAAAGTCATTTAGAAAACACAGGATCTTCTATTTAAACCAAAATCATTGGTTCTTTTATCTTTTATGATTTATAATTATTCTTCTTTTCATAGAATATATATAAGAGAGTCAACAAATAATATCGTTAATTTTTTTCTTCCTAAAAATCTAGTAACTCTTAATTTCCCCACATGACCTTTTTTTGAATTAAAATCTCATTTTGATTCCTTCTTTCAATCTGCAGAGGGATTACCTAGAATCTGAGAGAAGAAATGGAAAACATCTCCGAAGAACTTCCCCTTGTTGCCAAGAAAGAGGCTCCGGTGCCACCTCCATTACGCTGTCCACCAACAACCAGTTACCACCAAAAGGGGCTATTCGTAAATGCCTCAACATTAAGAGGATATAGTTGTGTCCGCACAGCTACAAGGGATTTGTGGGACCAACTCTTTGAAGAAGGCTATAGAGCAGATGTTACGATTAGCACTGATAATGGTGGCTCCATATATGCCCATGCTAGTGTTCTTGTAAGGCCTTGCTTCATTTTCTGTTGAATATATGATGATAAAGAGTTGATTTAGATTACAGAGTGCTGGCTCTGTTAGAAATTTGACTAGACATGTAGTGAAAGTTTGGGGAAGTATATAAGAAATATCCAAAAGGAACTGTGATCTGTGTTATCCTAAACTGCTGTTTTGTTTCAGAAGGTCTGGCCAATGATCATAAAGAGATGGGATTCATGGTTTCCTTCATTGTGGTGAATGTAGACGACCTGTGTTTCTGTTGATATTATTTTTCTGGCTACACATACAGCACAATCATAGGAAATTAGTACATCCTATTGTCAGCAATAGATTGTGCAGATCTTGTAAATAAATTCACGTATTTTAATTGCAAATATTCATTTTCCAGGCTTTGTTAGATATGAATCTGGTATAATTAGGCATGAATCTGCTATAATAAGATGTGTTCTGTTGAATTAAAACAGAATCTTATTCATGAACTGAATGTCTCTCAACAGGGAATGGCTTCTCAAGTGATGAAAGGAATGCTAAAGCAAGCAAAAGGACGAGGTCGACGACGATCGATCTCGATTCATGGTGTTCCACACGATGCTGTTAGAGTTTTTATTCGACTCTTGTATTCTTCCTGGTAACAAATTTACCCTCATTGGTGTTTCTTCAAGATTAAAAAGAAGATGAATGTGCTGTATCTAGGACCTTTGTTTTATAGCTTGATAACACTGCCGCTCTTATACTAAAACTGTTATTCGTGGTCTTTGCACAGCTGTGAGAAAGAAGAAATGGAGGATTATGTTTTGCATTTGCTAGTGCTCTCACATGTGTTTGTGGTTCCATCATTGAAGCAAATGTGTATTCAGCAGTTGGAGCATGGTTTTCTTACCTCAGAGAATGTAGTTGACATCTTTCAGCTTGCGTTGTTGTGTGATGCTCCCCGACTTAGCCACATTTGTCATCGCATGATCCTGAAGAACTTCCAGGAAATTTCCATTACTGAAGGATGGAAAGTAATGAAAAAATGCCACCCAGCACTTGAAAAGGCACTGATGGTGTCCTTGGCTGATGAAGAAAATGTAAGTAATCTTTTTTTTTTCTTACAAAATTTGTGGCCACTCATGTTTAAAATTGGAAAATCTGAATGGTCCAAATTATTTGCAGATGCAAAGGGAGAGAACTAGAAGATCAAATGAGAGAAAGATCTATCTCCAATTATACGAAGCAATGGAGGCTCTTGTTCATATATGCAGAGATGGTTGTCAGACAATTGGGCCACATGATAAAGCTTTCCGAGATAATCAGGCACCCTGCAATTATTCAGCATGCAAAGGACTCGAAATGATTGTCCGCCATTTCGCAAGCTGCAAGTTAAGAGTACCTGGTGGTTGCATCCATTGCAAGAGAATGTGGCAACTACTGGAACTACACTCCCGTCTTTGTGTTGATTCAGAAGCGTGTAGAGTTCCTTTATGCAGGTGAGCCTTGTATACTTGTCACCCCATCATTATGACATGGATAACCTTATTTTCTTGTTAGACTGATCAACCGAAAAAACTGTCGTCTTAGGAATTTCAAGGAGAGGACCAAGAAACAGAGCAAGAAGGATGAGATTAAGTGGAGAATACTTGTGAAAAATATACTCAAGACAAAGAGCATTGGGGGATCGCCATTCTTTTCATCAGCATTTTGCATGTCTCCTTGATGGAAAAAAATAAAAAAAATAAATTTCAACTGCATATTTGGTGGAACCATCTTGTAGAGATTGGAGCAATGTCCTTCTGGAAATACGGTTGTTCCTTTCTACCTTGCCGTGAACAAAAATAATGATGAATCAGCAAATATATCACTTCCTTGTTCTTAGAACAGTGTTTCCTTGCTTTGATAAACACGACATGTCGTTTGTTTGGTACAATACGTCTCACAGTCCATGTCTTTGGAAGATCAAGCCAGGGCTTCGATCCCAGCGAACATGTTTTTGCTTTGATAAACAGAGCATGTCTTTGTTAACATTTTATATATTAACCAAAAAACTTATTTCAAAAATTAATAAAAATAACTTCCAAAAACAGTGCAGCCAATAATAATATGTAATCAGTTAAATTCAACAATATAACAAGAGAACAAGAAATAATAAATCAATCTTCCGTTCTAACTAAGTCTCTCGCGAATGGTAGAAAAACAAAACAGTGATTCTCAATCTTCCTCGTAAATTTATTTGTCTTGGCTAGATTTTTATTGGAACATGTTGTATGCCCCCTAGTTTCCTTATTAGAAAGGTTGGGGCATAGCTGACTTAACCTATGATTCCAACCAAAGACACATAGCTTCTTTGT
Source organism: Salix viminalis (assembly GCA_029228465.1). Taxonomy (NCBI): domain Eukaryota; kingdom Viridiplantae; phylum Streptophyta; class Magnoliopsida; order Malpighiales; family Salicaceae; genus Salix; species Salix viminalis. The sequence continues at coordinate 8,089,164 of CM055432.1, forward strand.
CTACAACTCATTAGGCCATCTGACCTATTGGGCTTTCCAACTGAAGTTATTACAGGGCAATTCTTGTAGCTTTCCTATCTAGCCTTGGTCACCCGATTTTCCTCATTTCTGTTTCTCCAACAACTTCAAAGGTCTTTAGTTAAACCACAAAGAATTATTGAAGATTGATTTCTTTGTCTCAATATGGCTCACCATCCATATGTATAGCAACTATGTATAACATCTTATTGCTCTTTTCCTTATTTTTGTACAACCGAGGGTCATGATGGTTTCAACCAATATAGTAGCAACAAGGTTAATTTAGGTGTTTTTGTACTCCACAAATACAACGACAACTTCTAAACTTATTATGCCCATTAGGCTTGGAAAAATATGAAGAAAATATATTAGGGCAATTAGTCTCTCTCTTTCTGTCACAGATCCATGTTTTGACCTTTTCTTTTCTAGCTCAGTTTCTAACAATTTCTATTTTAGACCGTTGTCATTCTTCTCTAACAATCTAGTCAAATGGGGGATTTTGAGTAATTTTGACGAAACATGGATCACTTGGTTCTCTTTTAAAGGGAAGTAGACTCTATACAAATGGTTAGGAAATCTCATCAACATTCCATATTCAACTATAGTAAGAAATAAATCCACATTCTCAAAAGAAATACATCTCTAATTGGGATCCAACAACTAACTATAGCTTTAATTACTAGGTTCAACGCTTCTATCCTCGTAATTTCCAGCAATCACCTATATTTCTCATAAAATATTTTCTCATTGATACTCTAATTACGGGTCAATAATCTCCTCACATCATTTACTATGCAATTCAGGTTCTTAATCGGTGATAGTTTCCTTACATTACATCCAGGGTAATCTTCCCATGATAGTTGTGATAATTTAGAATTTTGCCCATATTCTATAGTGATGAATTTTATAGTGATAATCATCTTATCATTCTTAAAACCTTTAATTCATCATGCTTTATGGTCAAACATAGATTTCATGCAAAACATGTATTATGGAGCATACTTCTAGAGATAGGTTTTAATTCTATTATATGAGTTACTACTTAGTCTAAAAAAGGTCTCTTATTGTCCTAGTAATAACCCTCGTTAAGGTAAATATAGGGGTTTTGTAGGTAATTGGTTGACACGTGTACCAATAATTACTAATTTAAGCAATCAATAAAAAGTTTAGGTTTATACAAACTTAAACCTCAACTAAATGTCATAAGATGAGTTGTTAGTCACTCACTTAACCTATAGTTTTTTCATGTAAAAACTGACAAATATATATATCAATGATAAATGAATGCCTTTGCATGACAGGATGTAGAAATAATGTGTTAGTAATAAAATAAATTAAATTAAACAATCATCAAATTTCCTTACCATAACAAAAAATGAGAAAAAAACTTAGTCGAGTCCCTAGTAGTGGACGTGCAACATTAGGGGGTTGTTGGAGTCTTCACCTATTTGTTTTGTTCAGGATCGCTAAGAAAATCAGGGTGCACTGATCTTATCAAAGTTTTAAGAGGTAAAGGACTAATTGCGAAAAGAAAAGATATTAAAATCATTTTTACACCTTCTTTAAGGTACACTCCATTGTTGTTTTTTGTTTTCTTGCTATGGTCTAATGATATATGTTTTCTTTTATTTTTCCTACCATGGTGGGTATGCTATCAGGAGCTAACCCTTGTTTTCTAAACACAATCAATTTGGAAAAGTGAAATATCCTCAATCATCATTGAAGCTTATTTCATGATAAAAACTGAGATTTTTGCTACCGTGTCATTCCTTAATAATATTATGAATAATAACCTCTTTTATGCTTATATTATAAATGAATGACTTGTATTATTTTCAATAATATTTTTTTTATATTAATCCCATATAGGTTTTTTTTTATCTTTATATTAAAATGAATAATAAAACTATTATCCCTTTATGCTTCTCATCTTTTATATTAAAATTGAATAATATTTATTTTTTTACAAAAATAAAAGTGTTTTTTAAATATAGGCCAAAATTCTTTGAAATTTTACGATGTAAAATCCTTGCACTAATTTAAATCATGTCACCATATTTTAATAGATATTTTTTTGAATGGATGCTCAAATAAATTTAAAGATTACACACACACACACACACACACACACAGAGGCTTTGTCTAGCAAAACAAATTATTTTTAAAATAAAAATAACCAAAAATAGGCCAAAATGGTGTTTGTCAAACACACAATTAGGCCAAAAAAAACTATTTGATAAAAACATGACCAAATAAACAAGGCATAAAAGAATAAAAAAAGGTTTTTTTTGACTCATTCAACCAAATTAACCTAAAAGTTTTGGTTCAGCCATAAACCTTGGTTTAATCCAAAAACAACCCAGAAATAAAATGAAAGAATAAAAATGGATTAAATTTACCAAAAACACAAAAATAAAAAAAAAATGTATTGAACAAAATGGATCAAAATGAATAAAAACAAAGAACACGAAAGAATATTAACCTAGAAACCAAATGAACCCAGCAACATGGATTTAAAAGTAGACCAGATTTGGTCAAATAAATATATAACAACTAAGACATGCAAAGAACAAGAATTGATCACCTGAATGTGTCAATTTAAATTTAAAATTCATGATTTTGTCAAAATAAATTTCAGTTTAAAACCAAAAACCCAATGATGAAAAACTTGTAAACAAGTTATTGATGCAAGTAAACACTAGATTACTTATTAATGATGTATGAGAGAGTATTTTGGGCAATGGTACGGACCAAAAATATTCCAAAACACATAATTAAAGCAATGTTCACAGGAAGAACATGAAGAACCCAAAGAACATGCCTAGAAACTAAAAGGGAAAACACAAATTAAAGCTACAAAATATGTTTTTATGCAAAAAAAACATAGAATATTGACTAGTGAACTATTAAAAAAAGTCTGGGCAAATAAATGAACTAAAACAATTTCGAAACAAAGAAGTACAACAATGTTCTTCGAAAGAACATAATGAACAAAACCAAAACCCAAAGTACTAGGCATTGTCCAATCTTTAAAGTTAGGATTTTGGCTTTTAAAACATGCCTCTTTTATCCTAAGAGGTCATACTAACATATACAAACACATTTCAATCGAAAACACTAAAAAAAACATCAAAACATTAAAATTAAGCTTGTGATAATAAAACCAAAACAACAATAACATAACACAACCTATGCATTTATGCAACATGGATTTAAAATTGATTTTTTGATTCTATTTTGTGAATGAACAAGCTAAAACATGCTAGGGATGAAGACCTTTTCATCAACATGCATAGATTAGGTCAAAGCATAAACTAAAAAAACAACATTATATATAGCAAAAAAACATAAATCAATAGTTATAAACATTAAATAAAACATAAAATAACTTCAAAATTACAACATAAAAATAAATATCACAACATCAAAGAGATGAATGCAACATCAATTGTTTAAGCATTCCAAATCTTTTTTCTAAGCTTGCAAACATAAATGTAGAATAAAAATACAATGAAAACAAAACAAAACAATCAAAGCAAGCTAAAAGGCTTAACTTTGGACAATACCTAGAGCAATTATCATTTCTTTACTATTTCTTTCCTTTTTGTAACTGGTCATCATTTACTTCCTCTTTTTTATCCAGTGGTTCCACTATCAAAACTGACCAGGTGACATAATTTTGAGGCTTTTTAGGAGCAATTCCACATCATCATCATTGAAAAACACCACAAATTGGTAGAGAAGATGCACACCTTTCATTTTGAATTGTTTTTCCTCAATTTAAGTTTGTAACTCCATATTCATAGGTTTGGAGTTGTCAACTCGATCATCCAAAACTGCAAAAAAAAAGACTAAACATTGTCATATTTTCTAATCTTATATATTTTGATCTTCCTCGACTAGTCTTTGATAATTTTATAAATGTTCTGGTATATTTTTTTCATTGATATATGTGTATGTGTGTGTTTGCGTGTGTAGCCCTAAAAATTGTTAACAATAATGATAAAATCCACTAATTGTTCTTTGGTTTGATATTTATTTCTCTTTTATGAAGGAGAGCAAGAAAGTTATTGCTTGTTAATATTATGTTATTGATAAATACAAAACCAAACAAGAATTAAGGTATCACTCATTCATCTTATTTTATGTGTGTGTGTGGCCCTAAAAATTATTAACAATATATTTGCGTGTGTGGCCCTAAAAATTCTTAACAATAATGATAAAATCCACTAATTATTCTTTGGTTTGATATTTATTTCTCTTCTATGAAGGAGAGCAAGAAAGTTATTGCTTTTTAATATTATGTTATTGATAAATACAAAACCAAACAAGAATTAAGGTATCACTCATTCATCTTATTTTATGTTACAGATTTTACTACAAAAATTGTTTTTGATTTGCTTAACTCTTTTACATCACTCATTCTTCACATTTTTTGTAATTTGATGGGTTTTTATAAATTAAATAGTTTTTTTTTTATCTTTAAGGATATAAAATGTGAAAGTAATAAATTCACTTTTATGTTTTCTTTTTATATGTTTGTATCACATATGCTAATAAAATGTAATATATTATGCTTTTTCATATAAAAAAAATTGCATTCATGACCCTTAAAAAAAGAATTGCATTTATTATGATTTTAAAAAAATAAAACTTATAATTATCATGGATCCCAAGCTAAAGTTCCTAGTTTTGCATTTAGGTTTGGATGATTTTTATGAAATATATAGAATTGAATTCTTTAGGGCTTTCACTACTCGAATATTTATTGATACCAATTAGATAGACAATTGTCATGTATTCAATGTATTCTGTTTTAAACAAAAACTACAAGATTTATTCTTGAACTAATAATGATGATTTTTTTTTAGGTTTACTCTGTCTTGAATTAAATTTTAAGAGTAAGGAAGTGAAAATAAAAGACTCTTAACTCTTTATTTTGAGAAACTAAAATCTAATCTCCCACATAGTAATGAGTTTTTTTTTGTAGCTACTACTTGAAACATGGCTACTCATTCCTAAAATCTTGATCAAATAACTAACTATTCAATTTAAGAAAATCAATTAACATCCTTTTAAAAACCAAAGAATTCAACCTAAAGAAATGAATGTTAAGAAAATAAATTCATTGGCTTATCTCTAAGTTTGTCCATTTCAACCTATGCATTTTGAGTATTCTTTTTTTGAAAGATAAGAATCTGTCAGAGAATAATATAAATTATATTCTGAGAGCTTACCTAATTGCTTAACCTTTAAGGTGAGATGATTCTTTTAATGTGACATCAGAGCTTTGTTGATCTAATGGTTATGAGTTCGAATCTTATCATCCCCATTCTATTTGATAAAAATTAAACACAAGGTATTGTGGACCTGTGTGCAAGTTTCAAGCCTAAAATGCTTTCACTTGAGAGGGTGTGTTAGAGAAAAATATAAATCATATTCTGGAACCTTACCTAATAGCTTAAACTTTTAAGTGAGATAATTCTTTAATAAAATCATCATTATTCATTTCAAGCTTCTTAGTTTAAAGTATTTATAACTGGCTAGAGTACTCAAATGTACTCAATATTATTTATCTACCTTGCTATCTTTTTGACAAGCTAACAAGATCAGATGTTTTTGTATCCACAGACTTTGCTAACTGGAGAAAGATAAATGATGGGATTCAATGTTCTTTGTTGGGTCAATTTAATAAATCAATCATAAGATATTCACTGCATCAAAGATAAATAAAGAAGTTGAGAATAATCACCTGCACCTCAAATTTACAATTGATATGGGCTAGCTTGGATTGTTTTTGTTTTTTACATGTATCTATGCACATCATAAGCTTGCTTATATTCCAAATGCTCATGCAACAAGTTTGACAAGAATACGCCTGGAAGGCTATCTGTTGGCTTAGAACAATTATTAGCTGCAAATTATAACTATTTATTTAGTTAATCATATTGTATCAAATAAATGTGGAGTGTAACACATCACTGCTCGTAATATATATATATGAAAACGGTCTACTTTCATGAAAATGTATTGGTAGAATCTCATCTAAATGAATAAATACCTATTTTATCTACGGCAACTCTACTGCAGTGGAAAAACACAAGTCTGCGTTGTCATTGTTGTTGCGAAACCTTCCGAATAATCTGAATCTTCTCTCTTAACGTAGGAGGAGAGCAGTCAGCCTGTGGGCACTGGATATCAAAAATTTCTTATGCGAAATGAATCTCCTCTCTTTTGCAAGCTAATAGTTTCTTCTCCATCTGAAACCCGATTTACTTGACAATGAAAGAATTTCTCACTTGTTGGTTTCTTTTCCATTGTTTCACTCCCTCCGTTTGTAACGGGATAAAAAAAAAAGACTACATAATATTCCGTGCTTCTTCTTCAATTGAAAAGAAATCTGTAACTGTAAGACTATCAGGTAGTTTGATCATCTTCATAAATCTTTTATCGACATGGTTTCAAGGAGAGGAGCTTTCCTCGTCTGAACTTCTATCTTGTCTAACATTATATCGGTTGAGAACCGGTAGTGAAGCTGTCGCTGATATCCGAAAGGATCTAGCTGAGCCCACCATTGTTCTGTCTTGCATTTTCCCTACTTCCTTGCAGACATGATCCAGTACATTTAGGAAATCTCTTACAATCACGAAAATTCTGAATGGGTGAGCTTCCTCCTTTGCTGTATCCCCATGGAAATATTGTGTGACCTCTTTCACCTGTGTCAAAGCATTTCTTTCATCAGACTTAATCCTGCTAATTTCCTCATCAGCGCCTCTTAGAAAAAGCTTCATTGAGTGAAAGAATTTCCCCTGGATATCTGGCTTGTCATACTGCAATACTAATCTGACTTTCTCTAGCCCCATTGCGAGTTTTGAAACATAGCTACTTAAAACATCAGAGTCCATTCCAGCTGCCTTTCTTACATTGCTGAGATCTCTACTCAGTCCTGTCACAACCTGCAATCCTTGTTTCCCGAAATCATCCTCCTTCATTTTGGAGAGTGTACTGTCTTGCAAATTCACATTTTTAGAATCAGTACTTGTGCCTTCAGATCTAATAATTTCCTGGACCACAAAGTGGAGTAATGTAGTTTTCCCATCAGTTCCTTTTATATCTACAAGTTTTAAGAGTGTATCAAGCTTAAATGCTTTAGCATCACCACGATTTGTGCCAACATTCATCCGGTTCCCTGTCCTGAGAACTGCTTCAAGGAGTTTGAGGAATAACCGGCTATTCTTCAATTCCTTGCTTGCTTCCTGGTAGATAGGAAGATATTAGGATTAAGTTCCTAGGAATTACTGTAAACAGAATTTAAAAGATTTTACATTAGAACATACAGCGAACCTCATTAGCAGCAACCTTTCAGCGAAAATTATTTAAAAGATCTTAGATTAAAAAACAGAGTGAGTGCGGCAGTAAGCTTAGCCAATATGCATACCTCTAGGGTTTGAAAAGATTTCCTCAAATATTTCACTTCTGTATCAAAATTGGCTCTGTATAGCATTGCCTCAACTCTTTTAAAAGCAAATGGTATATCAAGTACTGCCTTGAGAAATTGTTCTGCAGATCCCAGTTTGGAGATGTCACCACTGTACTCTCGAAGTTTTATTTCTTCCTCCTTGGTTGGGGCCATCTTTACTAGAGTTTCCAAAAGCTCGGCACCCAAGCTTTCAGGGTTGCCTGTTACACCGAATCTCATTATAACGTTAGCAAAATGAACTCAAGATATAACATGGAAAGTTGATACAAGTACAGAACATGCATGTCATAGTGATGAGAACTTCCTTATATCAATGAGGTTCCAACCTTTCATATTTATTGTTGAGAAATACCCTGGGTCTCAATTTATGGTTTCCACATGCAAGTTATAGAAGGAAAATATTTAAGGTCAACGTGCATAAATAGGACATTCACTATTATGTGTCCTTTGATGGCAAAATACATATTTGTCTATTGATACTTTCATTTTTATGCAATTTTTTCATGTGAAACCATTTGGCTTGTATTGGAAGACTACTCATAAGCATTACTTCTTGATATTTTGTTATCTATAATTCTAGATGGAAAATATGTTGAGTTTAAATTAGATAGTTTAGGTTAGATTGGTAATTACATGGTGCAGTGTCCTACACAAGAATGGAATGTATTGACATATTTTGTTTAGCTAACGACTTTCCTTGTTGGAGTTGGAAAATATGTTGAGTAGTGGGTTAAATAAGATATTTAGGTTAGATTAGTAATTACATGGTGCAGTGTCCTAAACAAAAATGGAATGTGTTGACGTATTTTGTTTAGGTAAAGACTTTCCTTGTTGGAGTTGAACTTTATGTGTTTTTCTTAATGAAAGTAGGAGCCTTTTTTTCCTAATGAAAAACCTTGCTACTAGTATAAATATCATGTGTAGTGGCTAGATTATGCGTGCCTCCAATAATGATGGTGTGGTGGCAACCAAAGAATTAGTGAAGTAGCCAAAACCTTTAACCAAAAGAATTAGTGTGGTATTATGTTGTGAGTGATTTATTGCGTGTAATTTAGGTTTTCAGTGGAGAGATATTTAAGTGTGTGATTGATTAGTGGATGTGATCCCTAATATTTGATGGAGAAGTTTTGTGGAGTAGGATTTGACGAACCAAGTCAAATTTTTGTTTCCCTTATTTGTGTTATTATTTGGTTTGCTTGGAATTTTCATAACAACCAGTATCAAAGCCTAGTTCGAGACTGATTGAAGATTTGTGCAAATCAATTGAAGATGACAGGTGCAAAATTTAAGGAGGTATTGTTTATGTGAAGATGTATGTGTCGAGACCACTCATAATATGTATTGATTTGAAGAAGGAATTATATAAGTTGAAGATTAACAAAGACACGAATATTCTAGATCACTTGAATAAATTTAATAAATTGATTGTATAATTGATTTGCTTATGTGAAGATTGATAGGGAGGATTTGGCAGTGATATTATTAGCACTCTTCCAAAATCTTATGATGATTTGATAACAACATTGATGGTTGGGAAAGAGACGAATAATGTGGAGGATATCACTGCTATGCTATTAAATAGTAAAATATTTACAAAGCTTAGTAGCGGTAATAGAGGTAGAGCTTGTGTGGTGAACTTTGATCATGGTGATGAAAATATACTAGTAAGAAATAATTATGATAGAATTAATTCAACATCAAGATCAAAACCAAGAGTGGCTTATAGTAATTAAGATTATTATTACTAACATATAAAAGGTCATATCCAATTTTATTGCAGGAGGTTGAAGAGTGATCTTTAAGAATTCAAGAAAAAGATGAAGAGTTGAGAGGAGTGTGGAAATGTAGTTTCTACCATGGTTGGTGAAGTTCATGATGATGATCTCCTTAGGTCCTTAAGGTAAGGATTCATTGAAGGATTCATGGATTTCAGACTCGTGCTTACTCTTTTTATGTGAAGAAATATGCAAGGTACAAACAAGTGTAGGCATACTTCACTAAAACAAGATCGAGGTAGAGGACGATTGTCACAATTAAAGCCAAGGTGGAGATTGTTGAGTTGTGGTTTAAATTGGTGATTTGGTTTGTTAGATTGGTAAATGCAAGGTGTGGTGTCCTAAACAAGAATGAAATATCTTGACATGTTCTATTTAGGAAAAGATTTTCCTTGTTGGAGTTGGACTTGAAGTATTTTCGTAATGAAAGAAGAACTCTTCTCCTACTGAAGGACCTTGTTGCTAGTGTAAATAGCATGTGTAGTGACTAGTTTATGCATGCCTCCAATATTGATGGTGTATGGTGGCAACAAAAGAATTAGTGTGGTAGCCAAATGTATTAATGTGGTATTTTGTTGTGAGTGATTTCTCGGTTGTCATTTGGGTTTTGATATCCGGTGGCTGTAATCCCCAATATTTGATAGTGAAGTTTTGTGGACGAGGCTTTGCCAAACCACATCAAACTTTTTGTGTCCCTTTTATTTTGTGTTATTATATAGTTTGCTTGGGTTTTGCACAGCAAAATATAATGGCTAAGCTGATATCTAAAGAAGCATATTGTGTTTCTTCTGGAGCTGTAATGGAGGTCTCTGGGCAGTATTACTTGGAAATATTCACCTGTTCTAGCTTCCGACTGGTGATTAACATCTAATACATTCCCTTCAGAACTATACAGTTGCTGAAGTCTAGCCTAGTTCTGATGAGGAAAGTGTTTGAGATTCCCATGTAATGTCCTTGGGTGATGACTGGAAAAAAGGTGTCAGAGGCTTAGAACCTAGCATAGAGTTTGGAGAGGAGAAAAGGGAGAGAGGAAACCAAGTTTCAGGACTTCTTTCCTTGTTTTGGTTCAGAATTGAGAGGAAAGGGAAGAAATAATGGAAGCAATTTACAACAGAGATGAGATTTGAGGGAGGGACTCTGTGAGGTAAGCTTGTAAAACGGTTTCAAACATAAGGTGTTCCCTCTTAATTAGTCTTTAAAGTATTTTCCTCAAAAAATTCTCTACTTTTTCCTGGATAAACAAAATCGAAACCAACAATAGCTTGCTACATGCCACATTCCTTCTCTTACGAAAGTCAACCCATCCACCAACTCGTTGGGACTTGCCTATAATGCATGTTTCTAGGTCTTTCACAAATTTCTTTTCTAAAGTTTCCCCTTTTCTTTCCTTCTTACTTTTTTTCAGTAGCAATTAGTTTTTAGGACAACTAACATAATGATGTATATGGTATATAGTATTGCTTAAATTATTCAGCTGCAATCATGGTATCTTCCAATTTACGCACTTCAACCATAACTACTGCATTCAACCCAGTTCTTTCTTTCAGCTTTTGGGAATACACCTAGACAAATGTAATCACCTTACGTTCATAACAATCTGCTTATGTGTCAGAATTCTGAAATGAAACTAACAAGAAGATTTTTTTTTCCCCAAGCAGTCAGGCCAGGGTACTGAGTTGGAGATGCACTACAATATGGGCTAGCTGTTCAATTTAGCACCAGGCACTGTGATACTCGCAATAAAATATAACACGACTTTTGGCATGAAAAATTAGTTTCATAGGTCTGCAAAATGCAGTAGCCCATATTGCTAAATATGGGCATCCATTGTTGGTTTAGTGGAGCTCTCCCTACCTCAGTTCTTCTGGTCTCATAATTTACTGGTTTCAAGCAAAAAACATTCACTAAATTGGTTCTTTTTTGTTTATTAGCGTTTCGTTATCTTCTTATCAAGCTGTGAAAATGATCATAGACAGAAAAGAAAAATATTGCATACCATCCAAAAGAGCTTCAGACACTTCATCTCGTGTCACATTCAGTGCTCGTAACAGTATCGCTATGTTCTGCGACTTCTTTGGATCCAACACTCTGTTTTCATGCTCAACAGGAGGCAGAACCGGTTTTCTTGTAGCTTCTTTTGGTACCGAAATGGCAGAATTACAGCCAAAAAGAGTCTCCATCATGTCCTCATTTAATCTAGCAAGAAATGCAGTGACCATATGATCGTAAATTTTATAAAACAATAATTTGGTTAAGGGAATCACTGCTAAACTTCACTTACTGAAATGAGCTGGATTTAAGCTGGTCCCACACTGTGGCTCGGTCTGAGGATGCCCGCACTTTGTCCCAATGCAGTGCCTTTAACTTGGGCTTTTCTCCATCATTGTCATCTGCATCATTCCTCTCTGAAGAACTGGCTCCTTTATTAACTTCCTCTATAGTTTTTGTTATTCCGGTCGTCAAATTGGCTATGGGACTAGAAGCTGGGAGCTTTTGCTTCGCCATTACTGTTGCAGGCATCGAAGAAACAACACCTGTTTTAGCTGTTTCCAAAGATCCTATCTTTCTTGATGTTGGCATTGGAGCCGGAGGTGGAGGAGGGGGTGGAGGTGGAGGTTGTGGAATTTTACTTGACTGTTGATTGTAAATGGATCGAAGAAGTGCCAAAGTTCGGTGGTGGTGGTGGGACTGGAAATTTTGGCCTCTTAGAAAAATATGAAGCTTTTGGCTCAAAAACCTGGACTTTATCCTGATGCGGCAATGGCGGTGGTGGCGGTGGTGGAGGCGGAGGCGGTGTTGTTTCTAATGATGGCTGTTTGATGGAAGGGATGATGACATGCTTCATTTCCGGTGAGGGAATTGTAGAAAATCTTGACTTCGGAGAGGTTCTTTTAGAGTGCGGGACAGAATTTGTTGCTTGGACACGGACATCGCTCCTTGCAGCATTAGCAGGCCTCACCGGAACAGGGGTGTAAAAGGAATCGTCATTGCTAACTGTGGAGCCCTGTGGCGTATAAAAAGCCGTGTCAAGACTCTCCTCATCCGATATCGATGATGTTGGGGATGGAGAATTCTCGTTCTCGTACTGAGGGAGGAGGAGGAGGTTTAGGTAGCGGTGGTAGTGGCTGCAAATCAGGACTAGGCCTATAATTATCCGATCTTTTGATTGAATTTAGTCGATGATAAGGTGAAGAATTGGCTCCGTTCGGTGTTGTTGTTGTTCCATTCACTTCAGTAACTGACGACCTGCTTGGTTCGACAGTTCCTATGTACAAGAAACTTGACGGGAGAGCTCGAGATTCATCTGCAAATCTTTGAGAATCGCCTCCGACAAGTTTTTGAGATTCTCTTGGATGCTTAGCCCGGTGTCGGTACAGAAAGAATGCAAGAGCTGATAGCATCCCTAGAGTGACAATCCCAACTGAGATTGCAATTGCCACTTTCTTAGCAGGTTTGGCTGGCTGTGTTGCTGTGGGGATGGGTACGGTCCCATTGACGGCTGATGCTGGTGGTGGCTGCCCTGGATCTGGGGTTTGCCCATTTGGGACTTCAGGGAAAAAGGGCTGGTCTGGGTTTGAGCTAGCTGAGCTATCTGGTGGCGGTGGCGGTGGCTGTGGGTCTGTGGCTGGTGGTGGTGCAGAAGTGGCTGGGTATAATGGCTGGTGGAGAATTCTTCGTTGGCTGATAGAGTCCTGAATTATGGTTGCAGTTTTGGGTGTGGTCAATGATGATAATACAATCAAAAAGAGGCTCAAATTATGAGCTTTCATGTTGAATTTTTCTGGGTTGATCTTACTTCTTCTGCAACTCTTTTTGTTTCACTAAATTCATCTCTCTCTTTTCTCTCTCTTTGCCCTCGGTTTTTGTCTTCGCAAAAGTTTTGTGGGGAGAGACAGAGAGAGAGAGACAGCAGTGGAAAAGCGAAAAAGAAAAAGGAAAAAGCTTGCAGTGAGAGGCTGTGCACTGTATCAACGGAAGCTTCTCTAGGCTGCAAGATCTCGATGCTCCAGATGATGACGTCACCATAGCTTCTTTTTTTTTAATATATATTTTTAAAGTATGTTTAGCTTAATAATATTTATGTCATATATGCTTTTTGGAAAATTAGTGGTTAATAATATTATTTTCTCTAAATTATTTTTAAAAAACTGATTATCATAAATATTAAGAAATTTTGGATTATGATTTGATTTCATAAATATGTAAATATTTCATAATAACTGGTATATAATTTATTTACAGGAAAACATTAATCAATGAAATTTACCAATAAAATCAACTTGTTAGAGTGAGTTTTTAATTTTATTTAATTTTATTTTCAATGAAGTAGGGTGTAATTGGTTGGGCTGTTGGATCTGTTTTTCATCAAAATTTAATTATTTTTTTGTTTAAATTAATATGTTTCTATAAAAAATTATTATTATTTTAATATATTTATAATTAAGAAGACAATAATTTTTATCTTTTAAAAATAATTTGATGTGCTATTCTACCAACAGTAGCGGAATGGCACCAGGGGAAGGCAGAATCTACTTTTACAAATAAAAATAGACGGTGATGGGCATGGAGTGGTGATTTTACAACGGCCACGTTAATCAATTAATAATATTTTCTTCTTTCGCTGAGATCGAGGGCAGAAGCAAACGACGCGAATTAGTGCCGTTAATTCCTTTCTGTCCTCTGCAATGCTTTTCTACTTTTTTCTTTCTTTCTTTTTAATTTGATATTTTATGACCACGTGGCCCTGGAATGTTGCCTCATTAGAGAGGTTTCCAATACTTCGCCCCTCTGTCATAACGGTTGCGGCTCTGTTTGTCATTCCAGTCCCGCTTTTTCTCTTATTATCATTTTAGTGTATTTTAAAAAATAATATATTATTTTAATTTTAAAAAATAACATTTATAACACTGTCCAATTGTTTGTGAAGTGTTTGGCATATCTTTTTCTTTGCATTTCTTTGTATTTAAAAAATATATTAAGTTCAGAATTTTATCTTTTGAAAAATATATAAAATCCAGCAAATATTTAAGAATATTTATTGGCTGCAACTGCAGTTATAAATATTCACCAATACTGCCTTAATACTTAAGCAGATATTAGAAAATTCTTTTTTATCTCCAAAATACCCTTGATATATTTTTTAAATCATCCCTTTTAACAATAAGTAATTCTTAGCATATGGAAGACATTTTGAGTACATTTGTAATATCTATTAGCTTTAAAATTATAATAATTATTATAATAATTTATAATACCTCATAAAATTTGTTGCTTAATCTAAAGATTTGAATCATAGATCAACATCACAAGCATGTCCCCAAGATAATATTAAATAAATAAAATTATTGGATAATATAATCAAGACTCTTTGAACCGCTTTTTCTAATTATAAATTATTTAACCAGTTAAAATCCTTGGGGGAGGCGTGTCGTTATCATTTTCATTATGATTCTTTTCTTCTTCATAAATTTTGTGTCTATATATATATATATATATATATGTAATTGCTTTTGATTCTTCTACTTTGCTTCTTTCAATAGTGCTTTGATGGAGCTGAGGATTCTAATTGTTGGGATCTGCGTTGCATGCATTGTCTTGTGTGTTGGAATAAAATCTTGAGATTTTTTTATTTTATTTTTTTGATAAAGTTTTGACAAGAAATTAAACATTCACCGTTAGAGTATTTTTTATATTAGTCCCCTGAAACTCGATATATTGTGTTTTTAAAGTTATTTTAAAACCCATTCCCATATCAATTAAGTGGATTCAAAGAAATTTATTATTTGTTTGGAAGTGTAGTTGAAGTTGATTTAAAAAGTAATTTTTATTTAAAAAATATATCAAAAATAATCTTAAAAATACTAAAAAAAATTAATTTAAAATTTTTTAACTTTTTTCAGAATTTTTTTTTTAAAAAAAAATAGTGTCAAAAGGGGCCTTATAACTCTATTAACCTCAAAAAAAATAGCTTCGAGATTTAAACCCAGAAAAATAAAAATGAACAGAACCTCCATCTTCTTGAAATTATTTTTCCCCTGACTGGGTTTTTCCCAGGCCAATTTGTTAACAGGGAGGGAATTTAGATTTTAGAATGACAGCAAGGCAAGGCATAGTGGTAATTTCAGAAGAAAGTGACGTGTGGCAAGTTAACGTTTCTGTTTTCTTTTCTCGGCTTAAATGGATCCACCGACCCTTTCTTTCTGCAAGGAAGACAAGCACACGCACTACAGCAGATGCTTTTTTGCTTTTCTCTCTCTTGCTTTACTCTTTTGATTGGACATACACTGTACCACCACCCGTCGCAATGCAAAGACAAATATAGCCTTTTTATCATTAAAATTATTGTGAAAACAATTTTAAAATATTAAACAGAAAAACAACTACAATTAATTATATAAGAGTACTTGTAAATTTACATGGTTGAACAATTTAGGTGTTTTCACGAAGAAAAAAAATATTATGCAAAAAATACAAGGATTAGAACTTACATAAAATTATTTTCTCTTCTAATTATTTTTTTCTCCTCTCATTATCTTATAAGCTAAAAGAGGGCATGCTTTTAAACAGTATTGAGCAGTGTTTTTACACTATTCATCTAGACTCAAAGACATTAAGGATTGAAATAATAAAATTATTATTTTGCCGCTCTATTTACTATATATTTTGCCCTCCTGTGCATAATAAAATAGTCATAATACCGCTAGAAGCATAAAATTTATTGCACATATTTTTTTAAATGTCTAAATACAAATTTACCTCATATAAGACAAAATAGAACAGTAAATCACAAGGTCATAAGGTCATTGCATATTTTTTTTTAAATTGTCAAATACATAAATATCCTCATATAAGACAAAATACAAGAGTTGAGTGTAGGGGGGTGTCCCCGGTAATTTACTATTTTTTTATACTTTTTTCTGCCAAATTATTGTTGGCGCGTCACCACACACGCGATCCGTTTCCGTGCTCACGCGGGTTTTGGATGGCGCATGCGGCTTATTCCAGCGTCCAAAAAATACCCAACCCGGCGTCTAGAATGATTTTTTTCCATGTTCTCTGCCTCTTGGTGTTGCGCGTGTGCTTACAAGGTGGCCGACGACGTGTCAATGGTCGGTTGAATTTTCCTCTCTTTTCTCTCTCCTACCTACACAAGCACACGTCAACGTCGTTGTTTATTGTGCCTTTTCATTGTAGTCCATGATCTTTCGATTGTATTGTATGGTCCTTATTTTTATTATACAAGTTTTGATGTGTTTCAATTTGATCCTTCAATTGAAATTGATTATATATTGTAGTTTCATTTCGGTCCTCGATCTTTTAATTTCCAAATTAGTTTGAAATCTTTAATATTTTCGGTATCAAAGTTTTGATTTATTTCAATTTTATCTTTCAATTCAAATTGATTATATATTTTAGTTTCAGTTTAGCCCTCAGTCTTTTAATTTCCGGTTTTGTCTTAAATTCTTTAATTTTTTCGGTATAAAAGTTTTGATTTGTCTCAATTTTGTCTTTTAAATTAAATTTATTATATATGTGTTTTTCATTTCGGCCCTTATACTTTTAATCTTGGATTTATTTTAATTCCTTTATTCTTTATATATATTTCTTAAATGGTTCTTATTTTTTTCCATGTTTATATGTACATGCTCTTAGTTTTTGTTTCCAGTTTTTATTATTTCCACTATTATTAAGGGTTTTTTTTATGTTTAAATTTTAATTTGTGTTGGTGATCATTTGAAAATTGATATTTATTTCTCTCTGTTTTTTTTAATCTTCAAGTCAAATAATTTTTTAAAATCTAATAATATTTATTTTGTTTTTTAATTGCTTTTTTAAATATTTTTAGGTGTTGAAATTTTTAATTATTATAGATAAGACATTCAAAATAATGATAATTATTATCTGTAAGTTTTTTTTCTTATAAATATGTGAGACTAATTATATATTTTGATATTTATTTAATATTAACGCTTTAATATATATATATATATATATATATATATATATATATATATATATATATATATATATATATATATATATATATATGACCTAGGTTTTTTTGAAAAAAATTAATATCAGTGTTCTGAAATACTTTTAATATAATAATAATAGGAATAAATGTTATAAAAAAAAATATCTTCTTCTAACAATTATTATAGTGTCATCGATATTATGAACAATGATAATTAGAATATAAATTATTTATAATAATATTTATAATGACAACTATAATAATTATAATAATTTAACAATCATGATAATAACAATGACAGTTATTCATCAATTGATGTTATTTTTCTTAGAGGTTGACTTTGAGCCTTTTTTATGTATGATATTTCATATCTAATATCACATCAACAAAAAATATACGAAGTCACACGTAGAAGAAACAGATCGAAAAATTTGGGCAAATTATCTACAATGAAAAAATATACGAGTCAATTGCCTCCACTTCACCGTAGCTATAAACAATTTTTTTTTAAATACAAAAATATGTTAATGTCTTAGATTTTTTTTATAGTGCCATATATTTGAGCAAAATAATCAGCCTACAAAATTTCCGGTTCTTACTATAGCAAAAATATTTACAATAATAATAATAACAATTGTATATTATATTTTTATATACTCTTTTTATTATGGAAAATGCATTTAAAATAATGTAACAATTATTTTTAAGGATTTTTCTCTTAAAAATAATTATATATTTTGATATTTTTTTAACATTAACACCTTAATATATATATATATATATATATATATATATATATATATATATATATATATATATATATATATATATATATATATGAAGTAAGTTTTTTTTTTTAAAAAAATGAAATTAATTTAATCTTAGTATTCTGAAATACTTCAAATATAGTAATGTGAAGAATAAATCTTAGAAAAAAATGAAATTCTTTTTATTAAGATAATGATAGTGGCAACGATAATATTGAAAATAATGATTATAATATTAATTATTTACAATAACTGTTCCAATAATAACTATAATAATTATGATAATTTAACAATCATGATAAAAACAATAAGAATAATAATCAAGATAATTCATTAATCGATGTTGTTTTTGTAAAAAATTGACTTCCACAACTGTTTTATGTATGATATTTCATATCTAATATTATATGAATAAAAATATATGAAATTACACATAGACAAAAACAAGTGAAAAAATTTGGTCAAATTATCTACAAATAAAAAATATATGAGTTAGTGGCCCTGCAATTCGCTACAGACAAAACCAAATTTTATAACATGTTAAAAAATATTAATGGTTCCTGATTTATTTAATAACGCTATACATTAGAGCAAAATAATCGATCTACAAGACTTTCAATTATTTAGTTTTTTAATATATTCATTTTATTATGTATAATGCATTTAAAATAATTAGAAAGATAGTTTAAAGAGTTTTTTTCCTCTTAAAAATAAATTATATATTCTGATATTTATTCAATATTAACGCCTTAAAAAATATAACAAATAACTATCAAATGAAGATTAACTATACATGCATAAGAGAAGCTTTTACTTTCATTTTACACCACCAAAGATAAACTTACTCTGTTTTTTAAACTAAAGCTACATTTAATACAAAGATAAATTCTACTAAAAAATAAAAGTCAAAACTAAGAGTATAGATACATAAATGCGAACAAATTATTTAGAGTTATACCAAAATTACTGAAAAAATAAATGGATCAAAACTAAATTAAGAAATAAGAGAATTCGTTATTTTTTGCTTGCAACACTTTTAATTGTTTTAATTTAATCCTTCAGTTAAAATTATTTACATATTTTGTTTTTATTTCAGCCCATAGACTTTTAATTTTTTTATTTTAATTTTCTTTTTATTTTTTAGATATATTTCTAAATAATCCCTATTTTTGTCCATGTTTATATATATACGCTCTTAATTTTGGTATTTAACTCTAATTATTTCCTTTTTTGTTTAGGTTTTATTTCTTAGAAAAATTTAATTCTTGGATTTTAGGTTGTTTTTGTTAAAAAATTACCTTTACAACATTTTTATGTATAAGATTTTAGATCTAAAATTACATTAAAAAAAAATAGACAACACATAAACAAAATGGGTAGACCAATTTTCCCATGTTATATATAATTAAAAAATATATGAAACACCTCCCCTTCGTTTCGATTACAATTTTAAGGGGGGGAAAACTCATTTCTAACAAATTTTATCTATTACAATTTTACTAATTAAATATTAAAGTAACCAATTACAACACATAAAAAATCAATGAGTTTCCTACATAGAAAAAAGTCTAATGCAGCGTGCAGACAGGTTACCTCGTTACCCACTAAAGTGCAAAGAATTAAAGCAATTTTAACAGACAATAAGATAACTTTAGATTTTTATATGAAATATGTTTATAATTTTTTTTTACTTGGATCTATAATTTAAAACAAGCTCAACAAATCTCTGAGCTAGCTTAAATTAAACCACCTTATGAAATTTGAATTTTCTCTTGTTGTCACCATCACACCTCTCAAATACTATACAAACCAATCAAATTCAAGTAATACTTGAACTTAACTATAGAGATAACTTTAAACATAACAATAGATTCTTGATTGTAGCAATCTTCTTCACTAATACAATACCTTGTAACATCATATTTAGATTGACATGATACTTGATACCAATATGTTTGACCCCTTCATTATATATCCTACTATCAGCTAGATAAATATCACTATGATTATCACAATACACAATATTCAACTCAAGTGACAAATCAAGATTATCAACCAAATCTCTCGGCTATAAATATTGGCTCTCGAATGCAATATACTTAAACTTTGTTGTAGAAAAGACAATAGTTAATTGCAAAAATGCTTCCCCAACTAATGGCATACCCTGACAAGGTGAAGACATAACCTGTTAACAACCTCTTTATATCCAAATCACCAATATAATTTGAATCCACAAAGCCCTCAACATTACTTTAAATGCTACTACCTTTTTCATATAATTAACCAATATATGTTGTACCTCTAAGATAATATAGTATCTATTTCACAACCTGTTAATCAATTTTACCAAAAAAAATCTATAAACCTGCTAGCTATAATAACAAAATGTGAAATATATAGACAAGTGCAAATAATAACATACATAATGTTTTCAACTGTATTAGCATATAAAACATTTAATATGTTCTCATTATCCTTTTTAGTTTCTAATAACAAAGCTGAAGATAACCTAAATTAGGTTGTAAGTAGAGTACTCATTATCTTGTAGTCTTTCATACTGAAATCTTGAAAAGAGATCAAAATATAACTAAAATCTTATTAGTGACACCCAAATTTACTATATCAAACCCATCAATCAACTAACCTTTTGTTGATCTTAGATATGTTTTTAAAAGGTAATCAACATGTCATCAATATATAATAACAGATACACAAATAAAACATATAAGAGTTTCTTGAAATGCACACAACTATCATTGTCACTTCTAAGTAATCATGTTCAAGCATAAAATATCAAGCCTTTTATACCACTTTTTTGGTTATTACTTCATATACTAAACACATATGGTCCTCATTACCTTAAGCAATGAAACTATTTGGTTGATGTATATCAATCATCTTCTCTAACTCACCAGGTAAAAAAGTTATTTTGACATCTAACTACTCAAGCTCCAAGTCAAACAAAGTAACCATGGCAAGCAATAATTGGATGAGACTATGCTTCAAATTATAGAGAAAACTATACTCAAGTCAATATATTTTTTTATGTACAAAGCTTTTAATGACTAGGTTTGATTTAAACCTTTCATCATCAACCCTGAGATTCTATTTTTCCTTTTGTAAACCTATTTACACCCAACATGTTTTTGGCCTTATAGTGGTTTAACAAGCTCTTATACCCAATTCTTGTAAAAAAAGACTCAATCTTTTTATTCATAAAAAACATTCACTCAGAAATTATTTACAAAGAAAATACTTTTTTCCTAAAACAAGGCTTATGACCATCAAGATTCTCTACAACATTCAAGGCAAAATCAACTAAATCATCATATTTATATTTAACTAGTGTTGTTATCTATCTTCTTTATCTTTTATTAGAAATATTATAAAGTTATTATTCATGTGAATTTTTAACAGCAATATCCTACATCATTTTCTTAATAGACTCAATTGAAACATTTTTATACATTGTCTCTAAAGCTCTATCTTTAGCTCCACTTATATACTAGCACCCTGGTCCATCTCAACATCAACATTAGTCAACTCCTCTTCCTTGAAAAGCACAACAAACTCATTAAATGACATATCCTTGCTGATAATAAACTTAGGTTACTTGAGATCAATGTACTATAATTGTCATCCCTTCACCCTATATACATAGCTTAAGAATTATGTTGCTTTGCTTTCAACCTAAATTAATCTATTTTAAAATGAGCATAAACATGACAACCAAATACTTTCAATCTAGAGTAATTAGCAAAAGAACTAGATCATACCTAAAATGAAGTCTTCAAGTCTAAAAATGCTGATGAAGATCTATTCATTAGATAACAAGTCATGTAATTTCTTCAACTTAAAAGTCAGTTAACAATTTAATTATGAAAGCATACAATGTGCTTTTTATAAGAGTGTTTAGTTCATATATTCTACAGTCCTATTTTACTATAGTGTATTCCTAAAAGTGTGATGTCAAATGACTACTTTATTCCTCCAAAACTCACCTCGGCAAAAGTATATACCATTATCAATTAAATGTTTGATCTTTTTACTAATATACTTCGTAATAAAGTCTTTTAACTGCTTGAAGATGATGTATCATTGTTTCACTTTAAAAAACTCACCCAAACCTTTCAAGAGTAATCATAAATAAATGTCAATTGTTATTATGCTCTACCTTTTGACATAAAATGAGAAGAACCCCAAAGGTAAGAATGAATGTAACCCACAATATTGTTGGTATGATGAATAATAATATTGAGTCTAACCCTGCACAGTTTACCATAAACACAACACTCATAGAAATCCAATGATATAATTGAGTAGGAGAACTATCTAAATCAATCATAAATATACATTATATCGCACGTGGATGCATGACATTGGAGGATCAATAGAGTCTCTCCCTAGTTGTTTGATAAGGGATTGCTGGGAAAGCTCGAATGCCCTAATTTTATAAGAAATTCAAAGGTAAGAGATTGATTGCATAAAGAGAAGGTATTAAAACCTCTAAAATGTCTTACATGAGATAAGCTACATTATGTGATTTTGAATGTGATTTAATGGTTTTGATGGATACAATTTATTCGTGTGAAGAAATCTAGCTTTTTTGAGTAATATTATTGGTTTGTGTGATCAAAATAAATTTTAGAAAAATGATTCATGTAGATGCCCTAATATGGTTCATCTATCATGAAAGGTAGATGAGTTATCCACAACTCACGTGTTATGGTGAAATATTACAATTAGAAATTGGTAAAAACTCAAAATAATTATAGAAGTATTTTTGTTAGTTCTAAATATTTAAATATCAATTTACTAGTAGGTCCAATATTTATATCAAAAGTCTTACCATTATCCCTTCTGAATTAAAATTATGAATGGTTGAAATATTGGCTAGATATGTATTTTTAAATTTTTGTATGGAAACACTAAATGATATAAGTTTTTGTATTTTTTGAGAGGTTTAATTGTGTACAAAAAATATATTTTTTTTGTGTTAATTAGTTTTTTTTATATTTTTTATTTGACATAAAAAAAAAAAATAAAGGGAAAAACAACACACATTGTCTATTTTTTATTATTATACTCTTACTTACATATCTATAAATTACATGTTTACATATAAAAAAAATAACAATTTAAAAACACACATAAACATAGGAAATTACAAAATAAACTCATAAAATTCATAAAATAATTTTTAGAAGTTGGAACTTTAAAACGATACAAAAAGCTGCAGCGCATTAAACTCACGCACCACAATTGCTTACGCTATGTGAACCCACGCGCCACCACTAATTGATCATGAAAAAAATAGGGATTGAGAGCAGCATTTATTCCTCTTCCTTCTCATTTTGATAATGGGCCTGTTTGGTATTGCGGTTGCTGTTGTGGTTGAGGTTGAAAAAAAACAGTTTAAAAAAAAGCGCTTTTTCTGCGGTTCAAAATAAGCAGTGAGTGTTTGGTTAAAAACAGTGGTTGAGTCTACTATTGAAAAAAATCAGTTTTGTGTGTTTGGTTACCAACCTTTTCATATTGCTTTTAACTTGTTAAATTATTTTAAAGGGCATATATATATATATATATATATAATTTTTTACATATTGTAGATTTAATAATTATAATAATATAATGTAATTAATAATTCAAGTAAATTAGATATATTTTTTTATTCTCTTACTAAATTACTTGCAATGTCATCATGAATAATATCTATACGTGAATATTTTTAATATGATTATATTAAGATTATTAAAAAACATACGTGTATATATGTAATCAATTTAATTAAGTTTATTAATATTTTAATTAAGTTTTTAGATTTTTATATTATTTTAATATAAAAAATATAATATAATATAATATAATATAATATAATATAATATAATATAATATAATATATTCTGCTTCTTTCTCTCCCACGCCCCTCCCTTCTCCTCTCAGCATATTTTTGGGACAATGAAACGCATGAAAAGCAGGAATTTCCTGCTTTTCATAAAACGGAGTTTTGACCGGTTTTCATGATGGGGTCCACAATTTATCATCAACTTTTTACCTATAGCCAAACACTCCATTCATAGCTTTTTTTCAACCATTCTTAACCGGAGGTCTAGCCACAATACCAAACGGGCACAATGAATCTCAACGTCCCGTGTAAACAAAACAAAATACATAACAATAGGTTTTAATTTTTTCTTTTAAGATCAAATGTTCTTTTCTTGGTCGAAATAAAAGGGGATAATGGGTCTAAAGTTCAACAGAAAAAAAGAAAGAAAAAAAAGGATGGAATAAGAGAGAAGAAGGACAAATCCAGAGCTTTATGGTTGTTGGAATGAGAGTGGGGAAAGGAATGTGGTGTGGTAAAGGACAAATGAAACGATTTAAAGTGAGAGAGAGGTGGTTTGCATAGGAAATGTTAGCTTTGGGTTACTGAGTTGAGGATGATAGAGGACTGAGGCTAGGTTAGTTTGGCTACAATGAGGGGAGAGGCTGAGAGCTAGGTTGTTTTTAATGATAATTTTTTGTATTTTTAGGGGTTTGTTTGTATACAAATAAAATATGTTGTGTTTGTTATTTGTTTTTCTTTTTTATCCACTATTTGAAACAAAATAAAAATAAATAAAAGGTAAAAACTACGGACACACACACTTTTTTTTTAATTATTATTATATACTTACTTACACATCTACAAGCTATATGTTTACAAATAAAAAAAACAAATAAAAATTTTAAAAAACATATAAAAATTTAAACATATAAAATAGACCTCCTAAAATTTATAAAATAATTGTAATAGCAATCATATTGTGCCCTAATCATTCCTTATAAACCCTTACACTATTTAATGAAAAGTGGCTATTAAATAGATCATAGATGTTTTTTAAATCTATTAATTTGCTTACTCTTCATGTAATAGCTCAGAACTTTCCCTTAAGACATGGACTCCTTGATAATTCATCTTGCATTAAAACACAATTTAATAATTCTAAACTCCGTTAGATCTTCCAAGCTAAGACCATGACTTTTTCTATGTACAAGTAATGATTTGAGATGATGTAATTACCTGGGGAAATTGTCCAAAGACCAAGGCAAAAAAATTATCGCACATAAAAACCATTTTGCTTTTTTTTTTTTTTAATAAAAAAGGCTTAGACCCATCTTCTATTTTATACTCTTCAATGTGCATGAGATTTAACCAAGATAAAGACTTAGGTAAGATGTTTTTAAATTAATTAGATGATGGATTCCATTTGCACTCCATAATGAAGTAATGGATTAACTTTTTGAATAGGTTAATCCAAATTTGATGTACATGTACAAACACTCACATTCATAACCATACATGCGTGGTAAATTTATCAAATGAAGAGTGTGGTATGTGCTAAACTTTTGTTTTCTGCATTTTTGTTTTGAGTTTGCATCATATATTTTAATGAAACATCCTTTATAATGAAAACAAAAAGGACAAATCAACTACATATGAAAGAAATAAAGATTGAATGACACAATGGTAGTGATCTTAAGTCTTTAGAGCCTCAAAATACCCTTTGAGCCTATAAATCCCTTTCTTCCATAGCCAATAGTCATAACCTGCATTATTTACCTTTAAAAGATCATTTTAATCAAACAATTCTTAAAATTCTATTTTTTTAGAACCATGAATTGCTAACAAAGCCACTTGTTATTATTTATACTAATAAAATAAATATAAGAAAAAGAGAGACAAATGTTTCTTAACAAAAAGCTTATATTTTACTCAAGCCTCTTGCCTTGAAACCCTTTAAAAGTAACCAATTATGTACCTTAACTAAACCAAATCATCTTTTTTTCTAAGAGATATTAAACCCTTATGGATAGTAAGAAATTCAAAATAAAATTATTTTAAGCTTACATCGGGTAAATTTTTGTTTTCAAAATGCAAAAATTCATTTGCGCATTTGATAGCTCAACTTTGAACTAACACTTATTTCTCAACCGATTTGATTTCAATAATTAAACTTGAATGAACATGATTCTAGAAATTTGCGAGTTGATTAAGAAAAAAAGATGTTCTTTGAAAAGTGAAGTAGTTAAGGGGTAATATAGTGGATCTTAAAGGGGATAACAAATAATATCTAGATTAGTTAGGGGGTAAAGAAGCACATAATCAAATGATGATTCGATAAATCTATCAAAACTATGAATAACATCAAACGATGACAAATGCCTTTTGATCATAAGCATAAAAATGAGTGCAACTAGATGAGATGAGGATAATATTGAGCAAGGATAGATTATTATTAGATGGACTTTATAGTCGGTCGAGAGAAGTGCTATACTTAGGGGAATCTTTATGTTTTAAAATATGGTTTACCCTTTGAAGAATCAATATATACCCAAAAAATGTTATCATAAATTTGTAATAATCATTGATAACATATGATTTGTTTAAACTCCTTTAGAAAGTGAGAATAGAGTATTGCTTCCCCATCAAAATAATAAGAAAATAGTGCAAGAGCATCACAAATTAAGGGCATCATTACATTTTATCCATTATATTATGGTGACCACCTTTTTTAGCCGAAGAATTGTATTGGATGCTTCTAGTGTCATCCTTGTTGCCACATACCTAGCTATATGCTCCATAAAAAACACATGATCTCTAAAGGGTATCAATGCCATTAGGGGAGGCTTATCATAATGTCCCTGTTTATCTAATGCTTTAAGTAATGACATTTTTGTCCAACATGTTGCCAAATCATCGTGTTTGTTCATTTCCTCTTAGAGAGAGGTTGACCATCTGTAGATGAAGACTCTTATCCTCTATCAAGAGTTGCAAATTGTCCCTATCATTATAAAGAGCATTTTGGAGTTGATCATGGTCCTTCTTTGCACGAGTCACTCTTTCTAAGATGTGACTAAAATGCAACTTGTTAAGCTCCCTTAGAGGCCTCATAAGTTGCTTAAGCCGCATACATAGGATATACATGGGGGAACCATGAAACGTCTTGGTGCCAGTTGTCTGCAACCAAATCCAAAAAGCTAACATGGCTAGTCCACATGTTACAGAATTTGAAGCACTTCTTGCCCACTAGGTGCTGAGAGAGGAAGGATATAGTGGCAGGAGAATGATCCGAAAATGCTCCAGGATTTTCAAAATGAACATGAGCCGAAGCACGATGAAGAGACCAGAGGGGGTTGGCAAGGACATGGTCAAGCTTGCACCAGCCCTTCCATTGGACCAGGTATAATGACTATGAGTGTAGTTTAGATATGCTAAGCCAAGATCAGAGCAACATTGTCAATTTGGTCACCTTCAGAGGAGTCAATTTGGTCTCCAAAAGGCAACAAACATCCAATTTATTCTTCTTCATGAGGTTGCAACGGATTAAAATGAAGAGGGTAAGTAACCCCTCTCACCCTGTCAGTTACACCCTAAGTTGTTGCTAATCCCTTCTCCATGTGAGCACACCAGCAGGGCAAGTAGTGGGGTGCCCTGGGACATCTAATACAGCTACAAATTTACCTTTGTCAATACTTACACCATTTTTAACAGGAACTTACTTTGTGTTGTTTTGTCTGTCCTAATTAACCATACAAGTATTGTTATGAGCCACGCTTGAAGCAACTTTGGAGAGACAAGAGGATGCCTTCGTCGAGATTTTTTCCATCGGACAATTTCCTAGTCATTTGAGCCAGGAGCAGGAACTCCATCTGAAACTAACTCCGACTCCATTTGAGGAGGGGAAGGACCAGTAGCAGCAGTCAGATTAGTTTCTAGGGGATCAACAGTAACAGGGTCCCTTTGATGCCCTAATCTAGTAAAAACATTAGCCTGGCTGCTTGTGTAAGGCAATAAAGGGTGCATATTTGAAGCAAGTTGAAGCATTGTGACCAAGAGTTTAGTAGGGTATACAAAAATGTGGAAGGGTTTCTGATGCGAACTAGCCCAGAAATACCAACAAGGACTTATTACATATTCAGGGGTTTGATTCGTGGTTTTGAAGATGTCAACCAAGTCAGAATTGCAAGGACCATTGAAGTATCAAAAGGAGATCCTAGTACATCTTATCTATGTGCAGGAGTGGTCCAGCCCAACTTTATTTGGGCCATGAAGTGAGCACAATAAAGGAGCTTGATGCGAACCGTCCCAGAAACACCAGCAAGGACCCATTACATCTTTAGGGTCTTGATTCGTGGTTTTGAAGGTTTTCACCCAAGTCATAATTGCAAGGACCATTGGAGTATCTATGTGTAGGAGGGGTTTTATGTGTAGTATCTATGTGTAGGAGGGGTCGAGCCCGACTTTATTTGGGCCATGAAGTGAGGACAACAAAGGAGCCAAAAGAATCCTACTACAACTTGGAAACATGGGATTGATGGGCTGGATGGAAGAGAACAAATAAACCTTATGAGTTTTATTTAAGTTAGTTAGGTACAGCCCAAGGCTTGTTTGGGCTTAATTAAGACTTTGTTTTCAGCTAGGATCCAAGGCTTGCTTGGATGAAGTCATGGGCTTTTCAATTTAGGATTTTGGGTCAGTTTTTAGTGGACCTCTTTTAAGTCCACATAAGAGGTCCATTAAGGGTTAGTTTTTAAAAGACTATTTAAACTCATGTTAGCTAAATTTCGGCAGCCATTGATTAATTTTAATTCTGAGCTTTTCAGTTTATGTGTGAGAGTGATTCTTGCATTCTTTAGTTCTTGAATGAACTGAATCTGACTTATCAAAGATTAACTGGCTTCGTGGCGTCATTCTACTCATTCCAATAGTGTTGGTGCCTTGGGGTAGATTTCCATTGTGTCACACTCCTAT
Organism: Salix viminalis; assembly: GCA_029228465.1. Lineage (NCBI taxonomy): Eukaryota > Viridiplantae > Streptophyta > Magnoliopsida > Malpighiales > Salicaceae > Salix > Salix viminalis. Next base: position 8,117,974 of record CM055432.1, read on the forward strand.
CAGACCTATTTCGGCTTTTCGGGATCATATCTCATTCTTGGTTGTGGGTTATGTGACCACGTGATCACGAGGTTCGCATCAAGTGGTGTCAGAGCTAGGCTTCGAAACAAGGTCATATCATTCTGTTATTTTTGTGCTTTTTTTAGTGTTCCTTGAAGTTTTCCAGTGTTTGTGTCTATCTCCTTGCTCTTCGTGTCAACATCATCCAATAAAAAAAAAGAGGTTATATTTTATCATTTTCTGTCTTTTCATTTCAGTATATTAAGAAAAAAAAAGAAAACAGAAAAATAAAACAGAAAAGAAAAGAAAGAGAGATAGAGGCATTAATTGAAATTTGAAGAATCATTGAAATCTTGCTACAGAAAGACATTACTCTAGGGAAACATAAGCAAACCACATTGGAATCAATTGAAATTTCATATTTTGTTTATTGGGGATAAGATAGGATCATATGTCAAATTTGGGCTTAATCTAATATTGATTTCTTGACGGGGGTTTTCGATATTCATTTCTTCCATAGAAACACTACCTTAGTGAACCCATATAAAAACACCTTAGAACCAATTGACACTTTATATTCTGTGTCTTGGGGTTGATATCGCATGACTAGAGTTTGCAATTGGAGGTTCATTTCTGCCGCAAATTGATCACACAAGGGTTTGAGTACCTAGAAGTACGAGAACGACCTATAATTTGAGTGTTGTTTTTAGTTTAGTATTAAAATACTAAATATTGATTTTGAGGTCATTTTGAAGTCATTTGGTATGAGTTTCAATTTTGTTACGTAAAAATTGCGTAAGAGGTTAGATTCTGCTCAAGTCTCAAAACATGATCCTTACTATTTAGTTTTGTCCAATTCACTATTTTTGTTCTATTTTCAGTTATCTAGTAGTCAAGTAATTGTTTTCGCTAGTATTTGCTTCTGTTTTATTTCGTGTATTCGTATCGTCCACAATTCGTACGAATTTGCATTGCTACTCGTGAAATCGTAATCATAGTTTTGTTTTGCTTTGTTTTCAGTATTTTTATTGCTCCTTGAGTCTGAAAATCATAATTAGTGTGCACTGCGAAGGCTACTAACTTTGATTTGTTGATTTTTGTTCCTAAAGAACCCCAAGAAAGTAAGTTGTGAGGTAAAAGGCATAGTGAGCATATTATAGTGAAAAACCTTGATTTTTTTTCGTGATACACGAAAAGTGTGAGGATATATGTTTTGCAACTAAACGAATTTTGCAGATTCAAAGGATGTCTGAAAACAACAAATTAGTGACACAAAACGCTGACGTTGCTTTCCAATTGCGAGCCTTATGCTCAGCAACTCAAGTTGTTGTCTAGGATGAATATGGATCTGAAAGATGATGTGAAATGGATAAAGAAACAGAATATTGGGGCTGATCGCAGAGGAAATATGATCCGCAAGCCTGTACCGCATACCAGATCTTATTTTGACGTGTTTGTTGATGAAAACGTGGATGTGGGTGAAGAGGACTATGATGGTGATATAGAATCTGAAAGTGACAAATCTTATTGTGAAGGCATGTCACCATTGAAGGATAGTGAGGGGGATGAGTTAGCATTACCGATTACGGCGTCCTTGGTTATGAGGTTTACACTTCAGGTTCAGGTCAAGGAAGATGAATCTAATCAACAAAAATAGAATATCTTCTAGACACGCTGTTATGTATAAAGCAAGGTGTGTGGTTTAATTATTGATAGCAGAAGTTGTGTTAATGTTTGCAGTACAACCCTTGTTAGTAAACTGAAATTGAGTACTGTTAAGCATGCGAAACCATATAGATTGCAATGGCTGAATGATGGTGGTGAAGTGAAAGTGACTAAGCAGGTTGTGGTCCCATTTTCAATTGGGAAATATGTTGATGAAGTTTCTGTGCGATGTGGTACTGATGCAAGCAAGTCACATCTTGTTGGGGAGGCCATTACTATATGATAGGAAGACAGTTCATGATGGGGTTAGAAATCGGTATACCATTGTAAGAGATGGTAAAACCATCACCCTTGTACCTCTTACACCCAAACAGGTGCATGATGATCAAATAAAGCTAAAATGTGAGTATGATGAGGCAATGGGGAGGGAAAATCAATGTGAGGATCAAGGGGAAAGAAGACCATCAGATTCGGCCAGAACCCAAACCACTACAACCCATTCAGATAGTCATCCAAATGCAAACAAATCAGACCATTCAACCACAACTCAAAAATACCCAAACCTGGTTGAGAGTGGAGGAAAGACAAGAGGAGTGAAGAAAAGTCAGGAATAGTGATGAAAATTGTGTGGAAAAACTAAAGAAACAACAAAGTTTATATACTAGAGAGGGTGAGGTCAGATCTGCATATCTCACTAACAAGACAATGATTTTACTTATGTACAAAGAGACTTACTTTAATACTAATGATCTTAATCATATGGTGCCTAGTGCTGCTATTTCTTTGTTGCAGGAGTTTGATGATTTGTTCCATGACGATACTCCAAGCGGATTACCACCATGGGGAAAGAGCATCAGATTGATTTTGTACATGTAGCTTCAATTCCTAACCGACCATCCTATAGAACGAATCCAGAGGAGATGATTGGGATTCAAAGGCAAGTTTATGTGCTAATAAATAAGGGATATATTTGTGAGAGTATAAGCCCGTGTACTGTACCCGTGCTAGCCATAGCTACGAAGGATGGAACATGGAGGATATGTGTTGATTGTTGAGCCATCAACAGTATAATGACTTTGATTTGAGGTCGAATCCTTTCGAGGAGAGAGGGGATGATGCGAACCGGTCTAGAAACACCAAGAAGGACTTATTACATGTTCAGGGGCTTAATTTGTGGTTTTGAAGGTGTCAACCAAGTCAGAATTGCAAGGACCATTGAAGTATCAAAAGATCCTAGTACATCTTATCTATGTACAGGAGTGGTCCCATCCCAACTTTATTTGGGCCATAAAGTGAGGACACCAAAGGAACCTCCCAGAAACACCAGCAAGGACCCATTACATCTTTAGGGGCTTGATTTGTGGTTTTGAAGGTTTCACCCAAGTCATAATTGCAAGGACCATTGAAGTATCTATGTGTAGGAGGGGTCGAGCCCGACTTTATTTGGGCCATGAAGTGAGGACAACAAAGGAGTCAAAAGAATCCTACTACAACTTGGAAACATGGGATTGATGAGCTGGATGGAAGAGAACAAATAAACCTTATGAGTTTTATTTAAGTTAGTTAGGTACAACCCAAGGCTTGTTTGAGCTTAATTAAGACTTTGTTTTCAGCTAGAATCCAAGGCTTACTTGGATGAAGTCATGGGCTTTTCAATTTAGGATTTTGGGTCAGTTTTTAGTGGACCTCTTTTAAGTCCACATAAGAGGTCCATTAGGGTTAGTTTTTAAAAGACTATTTAAACTCATGTTAGCTAAATTTCGGCAGCCATTGATTAATTTTAATTCTGAGCTTTTTAGTTTATGTGTGAGAGTGATTCTTGCATTCTTTAGTTCTTGAACGAACTAAATCTGACTTATCGAAGATTAACTGGCTTCGTGGCATCATTCTACTCATTCCAATAGTGTTGGTGCCTTGGGGTAGATTTCCATTGTGTCACACTCCTATCAGACCTATTTCGGCTTTTCGGGATCATATCTCATTCTTGGTTGTGGGTTGTGTGACCATATGACCATGAGGTTCGCATCAGCTTCATAGACGATCGACTTATTGGTGGAGAGTATTGTCAGTAGGAGGTAACCTCAATGGAGTAGGGTAAGTCAAAGAGCAAGTTCACTTCCACCAACACCCTCCCATATCATAGCCATATTAAACACTTTACATAATTGTATGCTAAATAATTGTATGCTAAATTCATATAGTAGCGAAAATTTAAATTATAAATAACTCCATTCATTTTTTCTTAAGAACCAAATGAATTCCAATGCAGCAGTAGCAACACAGCTTCATAATAATAGAATTTTTTTTCAAGAAAAACCTTTTGATCTATACCTACCAGTAGTCGTAGATGGAGTATACAAGCTATTATTTATAGGTAGATCAGGAACCCCTCTCATTAATTCATTAACTAATTTTCTCCTCTCATCAAGGAGAAAATTAGGCAATTGATCCTCATGATCAATCAATTGATCTCCATGATCAATCTCCATGATCTATTTCCATAATCATGAGTTTAAATAAACAAGAACATGAGTGTGTCATAAGGGGCATAAATAGTAGTTTCCAACAAGCCATGCCATGAAAGATGTGAGCATGTCACTTTGGATAGGTTTGCGGAGGACATTGACTATCTTGATATACCAGCACTTTAAGGGAAGGTTAGGAAACTTGACTCATATTGGAACCATATGCATTTCAGAAGGGGAGAAATTGAAGTATTATGGCATATCCCTAAGGATGAGAGGCTTGTCGTAAACAAGGTAATGGCCATTCGCTAAGATTTTCAATTTGTCAGCCTCATCAGTAAATTTGAAAATCAGCCACCCCAAGTCATGAATCGTCAGGGTTGCTTCACATTGCCATATGTTGGCAATGAGACTTTAAACCCAGGAGACTGCCGCACAATGTTGTTAGAGAAAAATATAAATCATAGTCTTGGATCTTATCTAACAACTTGAGCTTTTAGGTGAGATTGTTCCTTGACACGGTATCAGAACCTTGTTGACCTAGTGGTCACGAGTTCAAATCTCACCACCTCCATTCTATTTGATAAAAATCAAGCAAAAGGTAATGTGAGTCTGTGCAAGTTTTAAGCCCAAAGGGCTTTTATTTGAGGAGGTGTGTTAGAGAACAATATAAATCATATTCTTGGACCTTATCTAACAACTTGAGCTTTTAGGTAAGATGGTTCCTTGACAAATGTACCCTAACAAGGCTTAGTTTCCATAAATCATATTTGTTGTCTACATCATTTTCAGACACTACAATCATTTGTTTCAGTGAAGTCGGAATATGAGTGAGCCTGGCAATGTTGCTATTGTTGGCATAAAAGTTATGCAAGGTGCTAGGTAAGGGCTCAAAACCCCTTACTATAACATCTATAGTAGCATGCTTATCACCAGGAGGGGGTGGTATGGTACATGCAGGTGGGGGAATTGATCGACCACCGACAAAATTAAAAGAAGGGGTGGAAGGAGCAATAGGTACTAGAGAGGTGAAATTTTTTGACCTCCCCGTACAATCCTCTTCAGAGGAGTCAAAATCATCCTCATCCGTACAATCTTCCACAAACACATGGTTGATGTTAGGAGAGGGATCACCATGACTTCGAACTTGATAGCCCTATGAACTTGAGTTAACATGTTGGTTAGGGCTAGGACTCTTTAGGGCTGGTGAATTAGGAGGACTTTGAGCAGAATTTGAAAATGAGTGTGTCATGACGATGATATTTTTCCGCGCTTCTCCATTCTCAGAGAGGAGATGGCGTGTAGTAAAAGAGTGTTTTATAGTCGTAAAATTACGACTATAATTCTCAGGAGTCGTCACCTAGTATTAAGGTCACTAGGAAACCTAATGGTCTGCGAGAGTCTGAGTAAAAAAACTGTTATGCAAGAGTATGACACATCACTCTTAGTGCACCCTACCTAATGCAAGCTATGTTGTTGTTTGATTGTTTTTTCTAAGTTTATTCGAGGTCACGGAGGAGCTGCTGACATGGAGAAGTTGTCGGTGTTGAGGGGGATCGTGCAAGGTGGTCAGCGGGCTTGCTGAAGAAGAGAGAGAGGATGTCGCTGACTGTAAAGAGAGAGAGACTGTTGGCTGACCGTAGGAGAGAGAGAGAGACCGTTGAAGGGAAAACCAGGAAGAACGATGTTTTTTCTTTAATTTTGGCTTCTGATTTCACCCAAAAAAGTTTCGTCTCCAAAAAAATTGATCTTCTCAATTTAACCCCAATTACGCTTCCAAACTTGTAATTTCACCAATTAAGCCCTTAATAAAATTAATTTGACCAATTTAAAGTATAATTAAGTCATTGCGCTTAAATAAATCCTTCATTTAAGCCCTAAATTAATTCCTAAATATAATTACACTTTAAATTGGTTGGTGATTAAATCAAATTGACCCATAAAAATATAATTATGCATTTTGACTGAATTTTTACGCAGATTTATCGAATAATAAATTATTTTAACATTGAATTTGTATTTTCCTTCATTTTTTATCACAAGAGGTACGGTCGGGTTCTTGAAAACATCCAAAAATTTTACCTTGATTTTTTTGCCGATGCCATCGCTTTTATTTTATTTTTGGTTTATTTTGGATAGATTTAGGGGAATAACTCAATTCGTTATCACAGAGTGAACAATAACCGGTGTTTGAACAATGCAAACCAAGGATAGGGCTTCTAGGGACAACACTGTGGAATCATGAACGAGTTTAGCATTTGCTAATAACCTTTGATGTTCCGAGTGAGATTTTTTAGACAACCTTTTTCTTCTTGTTGGCAATTATCAGAGAGTGGCAAGGGTGCCAGATCAAAGAAGGGGATGGTGAAAGTGGAACGATTGGTGAACGACTCAAGGAGAGGGTTTCAAATAGAAGAAGGAAGGGGAAGTGGAGTAGTATCGTTACATGATTCTAGAAGATGACAACACTTAGGAGCAGTGATCGACCATGTTACGGGAGGAAGCTTCTTGGACAAGGAGAGTGTCTCTCTTAATTCTCTCTCTAACTGGTTTTTTACTAAGAGCTCTCCCAAGACCTTTATTTGATGCATCACTATATACCAAAAATTTCTTTTGGCTTCTAAAGAAAGTATTAATACTAAAATAGTAGTAAGTCTATTTTTAATTCTTGAAAGCTCTTTTCATATTTCTTCGACTACTCCCACTTTAACTTTGTTTCAAGTCAAGTAGGTTATTAGAATAACTATTATGGTGAATCCTTCAATAAATATTTTGTAATATCCTATTAATCTTAGAAAACTATGAATATCAATCATATTCATAGGCCTTTTCCCATTTCAACATTGCTTTAACTTCTCTATGATAAAAAAAAAATAGCCCTTTGTTAGTTATGCCATGCCCTAGAAAAACCACTTATTACAACCAAAACTCATACATACCTAGTTTAACATATATGTAATGCTCCCTTCAGGTTTGCAATACGTGTTCCAAATGTTGTTCATGTTCTAAATATGAGCTAGAGTAAACTAGGATATCATCAATGAACACCACTACAGGCTTATCCAAATATGACCAAAGGATTCAATTCATCAAGTCCATACACATTATAGGTGCATTTATGAATCCAAATGACATCACTAAAACTCATAATGTTCATAACAAGTCTTAAATATGGTTTTTGGCATATCTTGCTATTTAATAATTAATTAATAGTACCTAGACCCCTGTTACATCTTTGAAAACAACTTATTCCCTTTTCAGCTGATCAAATAGGTCATCTGTCCATGAAAATGGATACTTATTATTCACCACTATTTTTTTCAACTATCTCATATCATTACAGATTTAGAGAGTTCCATCATTTTCCTTCATAAATAAAACAAGAGCTATCTAAGGTGAATTACATAAGTTTATATACCCTTTATCTAGTAATTTTTGTTGTTGTATCTTCTACTTGGCTAATTCTGTAAGTGTCATCTAATACAATGATTGTGTTATAAGAGATGTATTGGGTAGTACATCAATAAATACTTTTCCTTCCCTTTCTAATGGTAAACCTATTACCTTATTTATAAACACATCTAAAAATTCTATTACCATAGGGATGTTTTTCAACTCTTATATTTCATTTTTTTTCATCCATCATAAAGGCAAAAAAAAAGACCACGCTATTTTTTCATTATTTCCCAGAAGTTTTTGCCAAAAAAATATAATTTTATAAGACATTCCTTTAGCCTTATACATACCCAACCAACCTACCTAATACTCGTCTTTCTTTTGGTCTTTAAAGAGTCACTATTTTTGCAAAACAATCCATTTTAGCCTTATACATACTTAACCAACCATACCTAATATCACCTTAAAATCCTTTAATTTTAAAGGTATCAAGTTTATTTTCATATCAATCCCATTTACACCAAATTAATGTTTATAGTATTGCCTATAGGCATACTTATTGTATATCCATTTTTTTACCATAATAAGACTTTTTTGCAGTATTTTATTTTTTATAAATGAATGCATAGCCCCAGGATTAATAAATGAATAAATAGACTATAAATTTAATTGTAATATACTTGCTACCATATTTGGGGTAACTTTGACCTCCTTCAGCTTCATATAAATTATTCAACCCTAAGTCATGTCGCTTTACACTCTAGACCGGCATTTATTACCATTAACCCCTGACTATTTTGGCCTAACATGTTTGTCCATAATGATTGATTGTTGTTCACTATGCTTTTATCCTTATGTAAACTCAACCCTTTAAGGGAAATCCCTCTAAAAATTATTGTCCATAATAGTAGCATCTTTGGCCTTATTGGGGCTAATCTCGCCATTTATACACCTCTCCTCAAAAAATATAACATTGCCTTGGTGATGCAAAGTATTCTCCTGGATATTTCTTCTCATATTAGACATAATAGGGATATGTGCTAGTATTTATACTAAAATCCCTCTAATAGAACCTCATTTTTGTTTTAATCCTCTTGTTGACTATAGACAAACACTATGGAAAAATATAATTGTTGCCCTTTTTTTCTCTTGAATCGACTAAATTATCAATTACTCTTATTTGTGAATAAGAGGTATACTCAAGGAGAAATCAATATTGTTCATTTTTGCCCAACCCAAACAAGCTTCATTGACCCTCTTCTATACATGCCTTTAAAGCCTCTACCTATACAAGCATTTTGGTTATCCAATACTAAAGTGCTATCAATCCTTGCTTCAATTCTTATTGTAATCCATCTAGTAGTTTATCAATCATATGTTATTTAGTATAGGGAAAGTACAAGCAAACATAGAAAGTTCATGAAACCTTCTCTCATAGTCAAGTATAAACATATCTTCCTATATCTAAGCTATGAACTTTTGTTCTTTCAACATGCATTGATATTTAAAGTAAAACTAATTCTCAAACTACACTAAAAAATCACCTAAAGTTCATGTCCTAATGGTTTTCTTGACTACATTGTCTCTTACCAAGATTATGTTCTATCTAATAATAATTAGGGGGACCCACCTATAAATCCTATGTCACTTTTATTTGTTTTATAGTATTCTCTACCTAAAGGATCTATCTACCATTAATCTCACCATCTTGCTCTCCTAGAAAGGTCTCAAAATCGACTTACTGCATGTTATTCACCAACCTTACTAAAGTAACCACATTATCTATAGGTGTTGTATTTATTGACACTACAGAGGCTACTGCACTAGATATGCCCTCAAACACTGTCTTCTCAACTTATCCAAGAAATGTAAATCATCATAGGGTGGAGGGATTGTTATATGTGTTATTCATTCAAAAAAAAACTTTATATCAATACTAACTTGAAATCTCTGGTTGTGATACCCCACCTTGTCTAGAATAAGAATCAACACAAAGTTCTGATGACTCCCATAAACTCGATTGATGAGGTACTGGTGGCATATGGAAGGTAGGACCCTTTAAATGATCTTCCTCTCCTCTATCATCAAATTTTTAGTCTTATACCTTTATCTTACAAAAGAAGGGGTTTTTTTTGCACCTTTCCTTATACAAACCATCCTATAACAAATAAGAAATTTTAAATTCTCCATTATCCTGAAAACAAACCAAGGTTTTAGAGTCAACTAATCATATGATAAGGAATGCCATCAAGATAAGAAAACAAAAACGTTTTCTATCGAGAATTCAAAAGCATTTCCCATAAATATTGGTACCAAGCTATCAAAAACACCAATCTTTTCTCAATAATTTATTTTAACTTTATGTTATTATAGAGCCAATCATCCCAGACTCACCCAACACAACATCTCACTATACTGGAATATCTTTAATCCAAATTTCAATCACACTGTATATAGAAATATTTCATTAACAATAAAATGAAAATTAAATAAACGAATTCATAAGGTAGGAATATGAAATAAATAACTCAAAATCATATCAGATATTTTCTTAAGAAAAATATGTAACAAATGCATGGAGTAACTATGTATAATGTACTAATAACTTAATTATATCATTGAACAAAAAAAGAAAATCATCCAAAATAATTATAATTTACATAAAATCAATATCAAATATTAACAATGCAAAGGATTATTTCATAACAAAATACATTATCCTTTTCTTTTCCTTTAACACAAAATACCTAAATTATATACTAATTTGTGCAAGGTCGAGAAGTTCCTAAAATCAATTTAGCACATAAAAAAAACAACTCGTACAATAAATCAGAATCATAAAGATTCATGTACGAATTTTAACAATAAATCTTATTCTAATATATATTATTCCCTTCGTAATCTTTGTTGTAACAATGATTTGATCAACTGTTATAATTACCCTTTTTTCAGCATTAGCCCTAGCATTAGCCTCATTATTGGGTAACTAGTTCCTCCATCCAAAATATAAAAAAAAAGCACTAACAAAATTTTCTGGTAACTAGTTTCCTCAGCTCAAAAGTAGGCAATAGCCATAGTCCTAAAAAAGTGGCATGGTTATACGATGTAATCATATTTCCTAAATTAAAAGTTACAATGTGCCAAACACCTATCTAGTACATGGGTGTGTCCAATGGTCACATGTTGTATAAAACCCATGACCTCTCTTATAACAATGTGAATATCATGTCATACGTAGCTCAATTATAATAGGAACCCATTACAATTCCATTCTTAAAATTACAAAGGTTGGCTAATTCTGACCGATTTAAGTTAGTCACTAAGGAACATTGTTTATGAGTCTATCATTTATAATGAAGGAAAAAACACCTAGTTCTATCATTTGCATAACCAAAACCACCTATTATAGTAGCATAGATGATTTCTCCATTAAGAAACAATTTGTCCACCTATTATAGTAGCATATCATGAGTCTTTTTTTTTATATAGAAAAACATAGTCCAAATTCCATCATTTACTAATTTGAAATTAGTTAAAAGTTAGGTGGTAAAATTGTCAAGATTCCAATTTATAAAATTGACGAATAACCAAATAGTTTCAATTAATTTCTTCAACATTTAAGGTAACCATTATCATTTAATACATCATTTAACATTATTAAATACAACTCCACAACCATTAACTTAATAAATGTAATTGCCTCGTAGTATGGAGGCGATGTTAGTCAATAAACCTTTCTTGGATTCCCATTCTAGTATTGTGTTTGGACTCTTCTCTAAATGGAAATGGATCAGTCCTCGTACATATCTTGTTCTAACCATTTTGCAATTATACAATAATTCATCATTTAATTAAATCTCAATTCATTCCCGTGGAATCAAAGCCAAAGATTCAATACCAACGGTAACATCCTAAAAAAACTCATCTTACACAATCAACATTCATCATAAACTTATGAATAATCTAGGATTTGTTTCACAAACATTTTCGCAAAGTCTCCCCCTATATATCGGGAGATCCAAGTTATTGAAATCAATTCACACAACAACAAATGGTGTTTCAAATAATGAATAAAATTATCAATCATCATTTATTCTCGATCTAACTTTTATGGATCTCATATGTCATATTCCTTATTCCATTCATATTATCAAAGAGTTACCACATATTCAAATCTCAAGTCATAAACAACAACAACATTGTGAATCCATGTAAATAAACAAATCCTACACAAATGTAATGACATGCATAACATAAATTCAATTGTTAAGTACAAGTGTTGCTTTAACATACCACACATAGTTATTCAATTGATTTATATTAACAACTACAACTAAATAAAATAATTGCTACCTAATTACATACCTAGTTTAAGCGGTCTAAGGTTTAAAATACAAAAGATCATTCATAACTATTAGAAACTCTTAAACATCTAAATTGACAAAATTAGATAACTAAGAAGTTAATCCTAATGAGACTTGGATGTACCTGTACCAAATCAACAATGTAAATAATTTAGCTCTTAGCTTTAATGATCATACTATTATTGAATTCATACTTAGAACATATCATCATCATCATCATGATTTAATATAATGTAAGAATTTATTTAAATTCTTTTTCTTTAATAACAGAATAATTGATTAACAATTGCAATATAAAAATTATCTTATCCTTTTAACAAGAAAGCTCTTAATTCCAACATTCTCCCATGAATGTGTATTTCATTCTCCCATGAATGTGTATTTCATTCTCATCTTTCATTACCTTCTATCAAACAAATAATTTATGATGAACACCATTGTCATCGAACACTAGTGCCAACTCATCTGATACTCTTCAACGAGTATCTTTTTTCAAATATAATATCCTTCAATGGATACTAGTTCGACTTAAGAATCTAGTATTCCTTAGCAAATACTAGCTTCAATAGAAATCTAAATTCCTTCAACGGTTACCAATGAAGTCAAAACTTGGTATCCCTCAGCGAATACTAACTAAAGTCAAAATTTTGGTTTCCTCCAACGAAAATCAGTACAATTCAAATCCAATATCCCTTAGTTGATACTAACTCAACCTTCAATGTATAACTCATCTTTAGTACAAACATTATAATATCTACATGTCTATACAATCTCATTTTCATAAAACAAATAATCTCAATTTAGGAAAACAGTTGCACCTCAGTAATTTTAAAAAAAAATCATATACCTATATGCAGCCTCAATGTGCATGGATTCGCTTATACGTTGTATTTCTCCCACCGTGTTTCCTATTAATAACAAGCTTTTTGATTAGTTAATTAGAATACTTAAATTTAATTTCTTCTCATAATTAGTATACATTTTCTTCTTGTTATTTTCAATTCCAAAAATCTACTTGGATATAATGATTTATAATTCTTTTTTTGCTCTATGTCATGGTTGGCATCTTAAATCAAATTGTAATTTGAATCTTAAAACACCAAGCTTTGATGTACCTATATTCATGAAAGTTATAGGTATGGATATTTAAGTTCAATAGCAACCTATTTGGTGTCCTTTGAAACTCCAAATATGGGAAAATAATTATGAAAGATCTAACATAGAACTGATTGGACAATCCAACATAATTTTTATTATTATGAGTACTTTTCAATATCTAAATAGGAGAAATGTGCTCATAACCTTAATAAAAATTGTAGCCTTATATCTTATCTCTCTAGCTAAATAAATCATGTTTAAAAATGAGTTATACAAGTTATGATTGAAACACTAAGTAGTTTATGGAAAATAAATGTTTGATTATATAGCTTTCACATTGAATAAAAGTCATTATGTGTTGTTTTCTTGAAACGAAAAAAAATAGCCAAAGTTATTTTGCTTTCATTATTAAATGAAAATCATTGTTTGTTGCTCCCATTGATATATAAGAGTTATTTTTATATTGTTTTCCTACCTAGATGAAAGTAAATGTTTATAGCTTTTATCATTAAATAGAAGTCAATGGTATTTTTGTTTATATTGTTTTCATGCCTAAATGAAAGCTAATGTTTGTAGCTTTTATTATTGAATAGAAGCCAATGATATATTTCTTGCTTCCATTGATGAATGGGAGCTCTTGTTATGTTGCTTTTATATTTAGGTGAAAGTCATTATTTATAGTTTCCATTGTTAAATGGAAGTCATTATTTTTTGCTTTCATGGTTGAATAAAAGTCAATAATATGTTGTTTCCACTATTAGAAGGAAACCAATGAGAAAACTATTTGTGAATATTGAATATGACTTTTAGAGTGGAAATAAGGTTATGCTTATAAAAAATAGAAATTTTAGATTGAAGGGACAAGATGTTATATTTTGGAAATGATAAATAGTGTGTCGAGACTTATTAAAATTTATTAAAATACTAGTGTGCACTTGTGAATTTTATTATTATTTATTATTTTCATTTGTGTGATGATCGCACACTAGAGGGCAGAGTTGATATATTAAGGGTAGATTTCTTTGTATTAGGTATATTTTGTACTCACATATTTATGTATAATTAGTAGAATCCTTAAATTTATGATATAAATTAGTCATTCTATAAACTCTTTAAATATAATACCATGCATCTACTTTTCTTGTTACATGTTTTGTATTATTGTCATTTTGATTATTTTTTTAAGTTTTATTATTCATATTTCATGGGGAAAAAATTATTGTATGATGAAATGTGTTAATGTGGAATAAGGTCCATGAGGATTGGACATTGTTTGTGGTGTTGTTTGAATTGTGATTGAAGATGTCGATAACTTAGTACCTTCCAAGTATAAAGGAAATTGTTCTGAAATTTTGGTAGATTCTATAACAAAAAACAAATTAACCCTTATGTTGCATATAAGCATATTATTTGGATACAACATAGTTAAAAATTTGGATGTTACAATTATAGTCATTGATTCTTTGAAACTCATTTTAAAATGAATCTCACCTTGGCCAATGATTTCACAATCAATATTTCTTCATTACATATGACATATTTTATTTCTAATTTATCTAGGGTGATAATCATCTATTGATGACTTAAATATCTTCATATAGTTTATGTTATACTTAATATTTACTTGTTTTTTTACTCTTAATTAGGACAACATATGGTTAGAATTAAAGCATGATACTTTTTATATAAGATAATTTACTGATTTTAATTTAAAAATCACTTACATAACTATTATACAAAATTTGCTTAGCTTACAATGAAGAGTAGACTAGCATCACTAAGTAAGAGAGGTTAAGTACAACCTGAAATAAGGATAGTGTAAAAAAAAACTCATAACTTTATGGAAATTAAATACGTTAATCCTAATTGGGATAACAGTTTGTGTTTCGCAGGTTCAATTGCATAAGATAGCGAATCAAATAAGTGAGAGTTGAAGGAGTGTGGTAGATGCATGTGTCACCTAGTTGTTAGACTAGGGGTGATCCAGAATGTGATACAAAAAAATTAAAGTATTTTTTTAATACATTAAAATAATATATATATTTTTTTATTTCTTAAGAATATTTTGATGTTAAAAAAAAATATTTTAAAAAAAAATAAAAAGAAATGGATGTCCGTATAAATTTAGATAAAATAAATACCAACACTTGGTAAGCCGAAACTATGAGATCTGGTCACTACGCTAGGATTCGAAAGGCTGCCTTATATCTTTCCGAGACAAATAGAGAGTAATAGACTGCTCATGCTGTACCTTTTTTCTTTCGATTTAATTCTTAGCCCAAATTGCTGAGAGATAGAACCATTAGAGCTCCTCAAGCCTCTTAGGGTCGAGGAAAACGGCTGTTAGGTGGATCAATGCTGAGTCGACAAACATGAGTGAACTGTCTCTCTAAACCGAGTCGACATTAAGTAATCTTCTCGAGCCGAAGCTAGGTGGTAGTCTTTTCGAGGTATGACAGAAAAGGAAGAGTAGAAGCGCCGAGCTATCAGGCATATGGGATTCACTCTTTGAACTTTGCTTCAATTCAGCTTGAAAAGATGAAAGAAATACTTAATGTATTGATGTATTTTATCGATCATCAATTGGGTATTTGTACAAGGAGAGTCTCCTGACTATCCCTACAAATCAGGACTCTATGAGCTATTTTAGCTAAACTTTAGGCAATACAATAGGAAAGAATATATACAGCAAGCAAATAGGAAAGATAATATATACATTCTTCACATTCTTATCTTCTAACAACATACTGGTTCATCAGAACTTGCTTTCCACGCTATCTAAGCTAGCAAGTAGTCATTTCTTTCGTGCTAGTGGCTACCATCTCCACGTTGATCGCCCGCAGGAGATGGCTGGGCAACCGCAACTGAAAAGAACTTCTTTGCATGCCATCTCCAATCATAACTGCACAGAAACGTCAGGAACTAGCCCGGCCGCAAGAAAGAAAGCTACTATCACACCTATACCTGCAGCCCGGCACATTTCCGCTAGCAGGGATTATTATCTCCGCAAAAGGAAGACCACTCCACAGATTCAGAAACGTCGTTTCTTCAAACAAAAGAAACCCTACGAAAGCCAGAAGCATGAAATTCCATATTAAAAAGAACATACAAAGGAGCGAACAAGCTGCCCTCGGGGACATGATTGGCAGAGCCTGAAGCAGACGCGTACCAAACAGTACATCCAAAATCACTCCTGTTTCAAAACTAAAGATACAACATATTTTGATCAAAGAGAGGAAGCGGATTTGATATGTTATTCACAACAATCAGACTTTCATTGAGATATAATAAAGGGATTGTAGTCTTGGTGTACTGACTTTCATTGAGATGAAAAAAGTGTATTGATTGCGAGTTGATTATTTCAAGAGTATCCTAGATTGAACCAGCTGCATTTTTTTTTCTTAAACTAGGAAATTTAACTAGAAAAAAAAGAGTTAAATGATCTTATGAATTACTCCTGAATAAATTAAGAAATTATATTTAAGAACCATAACATTTCACGATTCATTGTAAATAGATTTTGATTCGGCAGGTTACTCTTTCTACTGGTATTTTAATACATATAGAAAGGATTCAAGATGAATAGTTGGAAAGTGTATTTGATATAGAGAACTCATGTCAAAAAATTATGTAGGTTTCAACCATTCCTGTCCAATGATTAATCAATAACCTGCATGTAAGGTAAAGTCCAAGTTACTTTCTTTCTTTTTGTCCAACTTTCTTCTCATTCAGCAGGTTACTCTTTCTACTGGTATTTATAGGTGTGAGATGCATATCAATGAGTTAAAAAGTTTGAATGATCAACTCTACAAACAGTTGTTAGAACCAATAGATCTTCAAATCAGTAATATGAGAAAATTGAAACCCTTTTTATTGGATGATTATGATACTTCCTTAAATTCTTAAATTCAAAAGTATTGGTTGGAAAAGAAAATTTTCACCTTTTTTATTCATAATTTACTAAAGTGGATGAGTAACTCATTCAATACTATAAATAATTGCATGAAAATCTTTTGATATATGGTTGAATCCTCTAAAAACCATTTCATAGAAGTTCATTGATATCTTCTTTTTATAAAGCAAATCGACTTCGATTCTTGAATAATCTACATCATTTCTGCTTCTATTGTAACAAAGGATTCCCTTTTTATGTGGAAAAGGCCCGTATCAAGAATTATGATTTTACGTATGGACAATTCCTCAATATCCTGTTCATTCGCAACAAAATATTTTTCTTTGTGCGGCGGTAAAAAAAAACATGCTTTTTTGGAGAGAGATACTATTTCACCAATCGAGTCACAGGTATCTAACATATTCATACTTAAGTGCATCTCAACTTCGCATGGAGTAGTAGATGTTTGTTGCTCTTATTATGCAAATGATACGATCTATAAATAGTCAATTTTGGATTTTAATGTGAAATTTCATATTGTTCAGTTATTCTCTATTGAGCATATATCTATATCTAATCGTTGGATTATGTTGAAACTTTACCAAAAAAATCTAGAATTATGGTTCTATGTGGGGATGAAATTTTAGATCAATCGGAGTTCAAAACAGCTTTGCGATATAGATCATAACAGTCTCTATGACTTTTGTTATTCAATTTCTTTTGGGCAACAAAGAAAGCTTATTTGAAGTGTATGTTGAGTCTTATTTGGTTCATATTAATGAATTTGAGTTTGGACCAATTGCGGTCCAAAATTAGCTTGGATTAATTAAGATGCTGGGATCAAATCAAGTTTTCTAGTCTATTTGAGACTTCTAGGGATGAAAAATTTAATACTAGAATATCTAGAATATTAATTTCATTTTTTATTCTTTTTATTATTTTCTTATTAGTTTTTGGATTATTATTATTTATTTTGGTCAATTTTATAAGTGAGCTCAAATCAGCCCACACATGGGGATCCATTAGGATTATTTCAAATATTATATAAGTTAGTTGTATGCTACAAGCCTAGTAGCCATGGATTAGTAAAACAAACTTGTGTTTTGCGTGATGCAACACATTTGCTTTGTTGGGAAAAATATCAAAGTTGACTTATCAAGGTATAATTAACCTTGGGGTGTCTTTCGATCAATTCCAATAGTGTTGGTGCCTTGAGATAGGTTTTCGTTGTCACACTTGTCAAACCTGATTTTTGGATTTCTTGGGGAAGTATCATCTTCGTTAAGGGTTGCTTGACCACGTGATCAAGAGGTTCGCTTCAGCAAAGCTTCCCAGAATGATATCTCTTATGCATTAAGATTTTATGTTATATTTAGAAAATCTTTTTTAATTATCTAATTATATGTCATTATATAAATTTGATATTTTGTCTACATTATTAAAACTTTATCCTTTGACATTATATCTACTTTTAAACTCTAGATGTTTGGAAAAACTTTATTGCATATCTTCATAAGATTCAATTAGCCTAATCATCTTGATTACTCTTTATTATGGATATTTAGTGATGGATGAAAGTCAATGGGACTTGTGACAATAGAATGACACTGATGTGTAATTTAATCGTTGGAAATGATGGGACATTGAGTGTATAGAATAACGATTAAGTCGAATTGAGTAATGTAAAGAGAGAGTTGGGTATCACTAATATATAATACAAGCATAGACCTATAGATCAGACTACTAATTGTTGGAAGAAGAACAAACTTAAAAAAGGATGATTGTCCCCTTTATGGATGAAGTATTCTTTACAACAGAAAGTGGAAGAAGGTAATATGTTTTTGAAGAATAATGTGTTTAAGTCGAAGCTGAAGTGTCAGACAAGGGGTATGAATGTATGAGGTTTAAAGATTAGAAGAAAATTTGAAAGAAACGTATCTTTAGCCAAATATTATGAAAGAAAAGAGTTAAATTATTGATAAATTTGATAAGGTTGTGTTTATAAATACGAGTCTGAATAAATTATCGTCCATGTCATGGTTTGTGATATGTATGGTGTACAAAAAAGCGTATTAACATTACCCAAGTTAATGCATTGGAAGAGTATAAAATAATTGTTGTGTAAACTAAATATACAAGTCCCAAGTGGGAAGTTAACAGTAATTGCATGAAATTAGATTAAGGGTTGTGATATACACTACCATAAAATCAGTTAATTCACACGAAATACATGCAAAAAAAATTCATTGATATTTTTCTTTGAACATTACAAATGGAAATGTTTTGTCACTATTTTGGTCAGTCTTAAACTACGAGAAATTTTTGTCGATAAATACTGATGGAAATACAGTGAAAATTATTTTGTTGGTAAATTTTGGTAGTAAACACTGACAATTTTCAAGCAGAATTGCAGTGGAATTCAAAAACATTCTAGTATGATGACGTGATATATTTTATCGACAGAATTACCAATGGAAGTTCCATTAGTAATTTTTTAATTTATGACTCGTTCATCGACCCTCTTTCCCCTCTCTTCTTTCTCTTTCTTCTTGCTCTTTCTTCTTTCTGTATTTTTTTCTCTTTAACCCTCCAACACCCTCTCCCCCTGATTATAACATTGTTCAACCTCTCACAACAAATCTAGCAACTTCAACATCATGTTTAGAAGCATTTGTGTTATGATTCAATTTTTTTTGAGGATTCTCCACTTTAAGTAAGAAAATCTACCATATATTTTTGATTTCTTTTGCATATTTTAGAAGTGTATTGATTTTGATTTGGTGTTTGTTGTTTGTTTGATAGGTTTTTATCATATAAATATATTGTATGAATTTATGATGTGTACATGTTAGGGTTTGTTTTAGATTATGTAAAATTGTATTTGTTTAGTTAATATATCTAATTAATACATTATTATTATTGTCATGATGATATTTATTCCGCGCTTCATGCCCTACCATCCCTGGAGGGGGAGAACGGTGCGCGGTGGAAGGGGAGTTTGTTTTATAGTTGTAAAATCACGACTATAAAATTTTGGAGTCGCCACCTATCATTAAGGTCACTAGGAAACCTATTGGTCTGCGAGAGTCTGCGTAAGGAGACTTGTTGAGCAAGAAGAAGACGCATCACCCCTAATGCACCCTACCTAAGGTAAGCTGCATTGTTGTTTGATTGTTTTTTCTAAGTTTGAATTTTTTATTTGTTGGTCTTTCCTAAAGCTCTCTTCATAAGAGAGTCTCTACCTCATTAGGATTTGAAGACCTAACAAAAAAAATTAATTTTTATACTGCATTTTGAAAAACCCCGTTATTAACTATCTACAAGTGTACTTTACAATATAATTTTACCCGCGATAGCTAAAACAAAATATTTGTTAAATTATTCTGATATTTTGGTCAAATTCCAACGGATAATCATAAATTGATTACAATATCCAATTTTCGTTTTAAAACATGAGAAAGATGCAACATATATTTTTAACGAAAAATATACTTGAAGATACCTTGGAATTCGATAATATGCATGAAAACAACATATTTTTTTGTTTATAAATTTTTAAAGAAAAAGATTATTTTAAATGCAGATTTTGTATTTTGTATTATTTAATCTTTTTCTATTTTTTTAATTTTTTAATTTTTCTAGGGGGGGCTAATTGTCCAGCCCTAATGCGTCGAGAGCCCATCATTTAGGGTTGGACTATCGAGCCTAGATGGGCTGACTGACCCATCCTTTTGGTGGGATGGGAGGCCTATCACTTCAGTGTCCGGGCCGGACACAAAGTCTGGCTTGACCACCCCCATTCGTCACCATGTGAACAATGGGATGTAAATTACATCCCATTGTTCACATACAGTGAATAATGGGCGGGAAATGAATTAATTCACTCACCATATTGTTCACCAAATGGTGAACAGTAACTAGGTGATCGAGGGAGTAAGATGACCGGTGTACCTGTCACTAACACCGAGTAGAGGAGACCGGGATGGTTCTTCCTATGGTGGCCGGAGGAGCTACTGGAAGGGAGGTTGGTCTGTGTAGGAGAGGATGTTGTTGCGTTGCCAGAGCTGGCTACTGCTACAGGAGGTGACTGTGGACCTTCTAGTGTGGAGGAGAAGACTTTAGTGCTAACAGGGGTGGTGCTAGGTGGTCGACCGGCTGCTACTAGAGGTGTGAGAGGGTTGTCAACGTTACTAGTTTTAGAGAGAGAGAAAGAACTACAGTCGGACTGTGGGAGCTCTTGTCGGTGCCAAGGAAGATGAAGGATGGTGGTGTAGTTTTTTTCCCGCATGGTGTCTTCTTCTTCCTCATGAGTCCAATGGTGGCTTTTCTGTTAAAACTACTTATAGCTCCTTGATGGAGGATAACAACCTCAAATGGAAATGACACTTCCTGTGGAAGTTGAAGATTCCCCCTAAGTGAAAACCTTTCTTTTGGCTTTATGCCATAAGAAGACTCTTACAAATGCCCAACGATATAAGAGGTTTCACCAATGTCGAAACTTGCCCGAGATGTCCCCACTTTGTGGAGTCCATTGAGCATTTGTTTAAGGATTGTCAAGTTATCCACTCTATTTGGTGTTGGTTTGGCAGTAACGGGCCCAATATCTCTCACTCTCCTATGGAGTTTGATGATTGGTTATTTCTGCATCTTCAATCTACTAAGATTATTACCCATGGCTTGCCTTGGTACCTAGTTTTTTCTATGGCTTTATGTAAGGTGATATTTGAGCAAGGTTTTCTTATGCCCTTTGAGCCTTTGCATCTGATCCTCGATTATACCTTGAATTGGTATAGGGTGCAAACTGAAAAACAGGTTCTATAGAACACACTGTGGTCTATCTCCATAGGGAAACCTCTCAAACCTGGTGCTTGCAAAGTTAATACGGATGGAAGTAGAATTAATGTCACTGGTCTTAGTGGTGCCAAAGGTGTTTTACGTGATTCAACTGGAGCTTGGATCCAGGGCTTTGCTATGAATTGGGTGCGTGCCCCATCCTTGAGGCTAAAATATGGGGTATTTATTGGGGGCTTAGTTTGGCTTGGGACTATGGATACCGGGATGTGGAGATTGAGTGTGATTCTGATATTGTTGTCATTCTCTTAACTTCTGTTATGGTCTCAACTCACCCTTTATACAACATCATTTTCTACTGTAAAATGAAGATTCATGAC
Source organism: Salix viminalis (assembly GCA_029228465.1). Classification (NCBI taxonomy): domain Eukaryota; kingdom Viridiplantae; phylum Streptophyta; class Magnoliopsida; order Malpighiales; family Salicaceae; genus Salix; species Salix viminalis. The sequence goes on from CM055432.1 coordinate 8,140,025, forward strand.
CATTGGTGTTGCACAATTAAGAACATTTACCATGAACAAAATGCAGTTGATGCTCTAGCTACCATAAGTTATAATCTTGGTTTTGGCCTCCACGTCTATAAAAAGTCTCCTGACTTCCTTAAAGATATTCTTGTTGCGGATGCTAGGGGTGATGTGTTCTACTATTTTGTAAGCTTTTTGTTTTTCTTGGGCTTTTAGCCCCCTTCTTACCAAAGAAAACTTATTTCTTGCATGTGCAACAAAACAATTAGTTATTTATAATTTAAAAAAATATATTTTTTTAAGATCAAATGATTTTTTTGCCTTGAAAAAAATATGGTTCCGGTCGCGATAAAACACAAGTGGCTATAATTATTTATAATTTCAAAAGAAATATTTCTTGGATGCACAACAAAACAATTAGTTATTTATAATTTTAAAAAATTATCTTTTTTTAATCATTTTCTTTTTGCGTTGAAAAAAAATATAGATCTAGCTGCGATAAACTGCAAGTGGCTAGTATGATTTATAATTTTAAAAAAATATTTCTTGCATGCGCAATAAAACAATTAGTTAATTCTAATAATAGTGTATAATATTCAGACAATTTATTTTAAGGAAATTAAATCCTTGTATAGTCAACAAATTACACTGCAATAAAGCATTAATTAACAATTGCAAGAAAGCATTAACTGTGGAAAAAACATGAGCTGAAGAGAGAACTACTGAGGTTAATGGCTGCACTGTTCCAGTCCACAGTGCACTAAGTGTGGGTGAATGGTGCAGCCTTTATCTCTTTTAGCTTTTAGGATAATTATTGTTTTACTAATTATGAATGCTTCAAAATTTATTATAATTCCTCATCATATTTGAAAAAGTGGTTCCTTATTCTTTTGAAGTAGCATAGAAGTATCGAGTAATATATTGTTTGGTCTTATCATTTTTTTAATAAATTTTTAATTAGATTTTAAACAAGAAAAATTAATCTTCGAAATATATCAGAGCCAAATTAAAAACTAAGTTAAGATTGATGCAGTTTTCTAATCAATAATTATAGACTCGATAACTAAAATTATGCACTCTCCATTGAGAACCCTTTCTAGGTAAATTCTTTTAATCCTTAAATCTTCTTTATGTGGTCAATTCTAAATTAGTTGAGTCTCTTTCTTTTTTCAATATGACATCATTGCTCATATCCATTAAAACTTTACTATTTTTTTTTAACTTCTTAGTAATATTAAAATTAATTCCAATAAATTTTATTGTATTTAAAATTAACTTGATTGATTAAATATTTAAAATATATTTTTTAAGCATTTTCATACAACACAATAAAATTTATGTTAATAAAAATAATTTTAATTTCTCCTGAAGTGAATTTGAAAAATTGCAAATAAAATTGAAAATAAAAGTTAATAATAATTGATGTAAACGAACGATTTATGCCTCTGTCCACTTTCTACCCAAACATTTCCATATAGTAATGTTGAAACATAGTTTTAAAAACTGATATCAAGATTAATACGAGCTAAGTGGATTGATCTTAAACAATCTAATTTTCTTAACAACAAAATAAAAATAATATGATTTAAAAATGAATTTTAACCCAGTTTTGATTTGATTTTTCAGGAGCTGAAGATGTTCTTCTTCAATTTGTTTTTATAAAAACCAAACATGTTCCTATGATTCATGCTAAAGGATATTGATGAGGGTCATATTAAAATGGGTAATCTCTAGTGGTAAATTATTGTGCATCTTAATTCACATGCACGCGTGCGATTATTGGCATTATCTTTCGTTAGTGGGCTGTCCGTGATTTAGTTATTTAGAGTGACTACCTACTTATTTAGTTATCTAGTCAATGCGGGATTAATGTTGTTTTTGTTACCTCCCAGGTCACCTGTCTGTCTTTATTCAAATTCTATGGATGAACAAGTCCAAGTGGGTTGGATGAAAAGATGCTTCTTCTGGTAGCATTTTCTTTTACCTGTTGATATATTTATGTAAACCCGCGCAGCATAAACGGCCTAATTGTAGATCAGTAATCTCCAATTGATGAACTATTTTAGTCGTGAAAGTAAATTAGTCATTGACTTGCTAAGAAGACTAGCTAGCAAACAAAGGTAAAGAAGCCGAAGGCCGACCGAATCTTATTGACTACTAATGATATCTCTCCCACCATTGCTTTTACCTAATCCTCTCTTGTATTTTCAGGCTAATATCCCACAAAAAATGACCAGAACAAGAAGGGCTATTTCCTTTTTCAAAATTAAAATAAATCCTTATCTTCCTTGGAAGCACAGGAATGCGAGTTCCATGAACTGATTGGATTAGGTTTTGCATGAAATACATATATCTAGTGGAGACAACCTTGGTCAAAACTTGCCTAACATGCACTTTCACACCTATCAGCCTAGTCTAATTCACTGTTTATGTCCTGGCTGGTTAATTTATGCTAGATATTATTCGTTTCATACCATTTCCAAGGATAACAGGAAAAGAAAACACGCTATTTATGGAGCAGTGTGGCCTGCAGTACATGGATTTCCATGCTGCCGTGTAATACAGAGCGGGTAATTAAGGTTATCAATATAAAGATGGATCACAACCAAATCCAGCTTTTCTGAAAGATGACAAGACCTCTTTGTTTTATCTTTGACCGTTAAAGATGGCAATTCATGATGAGTTAGTGAAGAAGAATGGAACCAGACAGTTACCAACTTAATTACCCACATGGTCGGTTAAAGCTTAATCAAGGATCATGAACCCTTATTGGATTTTCTATCCATGGGGTTTTCTTTCACCTTTCTCATCACCTGAACAGCTGGAAATCACTAGGAACGTTTTCTTGACTTTAAGAAAACAAATTTAATAAAAAGGCAGTTAATTACACCCTTTATTGCATGCTAAATACATACTTAGCGGCAGCTCGCCTCACCCATTTTCATTAAAAACAAATGCTTTCTCGCCCGTATCCCTCGTCTCATGATTCGTATGATCCTGTTAGTGCAGAATCCCGTGAAGCTGGTGAGTCATGCATTGACTCGGCACCTTTTATAACAGAGGCGTTCAGTGCATGCTCAACCTATTCCTTCTGATTTTGATTCTGATATGCACCTTTCTTTTAATTACTCCCGATAAAAAAAGAAAAAGAAAAAGAAAAAGAAAAAATATATATATACACTGCGAAATCATTACACAAATGCTCATTTATGTAAGCGATGATTTCCCATCATATCTAGGAAAGCAGTGTCTTGTATATATTTTCCAAATGATCCCGATCAATTGACTAGAAAAAACAACGAGCACGGGAACATGAAAAGATAGAAAATGACGTGCTTGCTTGCTGTCATGTGTAAGCCTGAGGACCGTGCTTTTAGTAGAATTTTCCACTGTTGGATTAATATTGAGAAATATTGACGGTCGATGAGGATGACCAAGGTACCCACATATTTCCTTATAGATAATATATATATATATTGTTTTTGTTTGGATTAAAAAACGTCAATCTCTCAGAACTGAACTTCACGTATGGTCCCACCCTCCATTGTTCCAAACTAAAGCCACCAAAACGAGGAAAAAAGAGAAGGGGGTCCCAGTGGAGCTAAAAAGACGGGGAAGAAAATACCTCACCCCCCCACTCGTACTCTCTTTCACTGCGAAACAAGGCAAGGCAAACCCACAGCAGCTACAAGCCAAATCTTTCCATCGTACAATCAAAACAAATAAATAAGAGAAAAATACCGCACCACCAAATCAAGCTCGCCCATAATTATAGCTGCCTGCCCGTTATGACTATATATCTTGTCGTGTGAATATATACAATCCGGGCACACGGCAAAGACCGCCGTGCCCTTCATGAGGGCACGGGTGGTCCTGTGTGCGGAAGGACAGGCTTCGTCATTTGCCGCCTACTGACCCTAATTAGAAAGATACTACGAACCCTATTAACGAAGGGAAAGATCATCGAGATAACTAGATAAGGTAGGTATATAATCGAGAAAAAGGCAGCGGGAAATGATACGGCCAAAAAGTTATTGCATGCACTCACCTACGAATGGTTTATTCCGATTCACGCATGATTTTTTCTCTTCCCGATCTCATCCACGGACGAACCATCTGGCGGACTTTCGAATATATAGAGAAAAGTCGACTGACGAATATTAGATTTTACCATATTATCCCCACAGGAAACTAGCGCTGTGTTTGGCTGAAAGAGGATCTAAAAAGCCACATCCATTTACAAAAGTTGAGAAGATTATTAAAAGCGAGGATATTCCCCCTTTTACAAAAAACCCCATATCTTCCCATTCCCTTTCCATTCTTTTTTTTTCCATGCCCTAAAATTCTCCACGATCTAAGACCCTACTAAAATATTACAAAAAAAAAAGAAAAAAAAAACATTTCATTTCCCGTGTTAAGAGTTTTCTTTCCTTTTCTACCGCGAAAGTGTTTAGAACTCTCTAGGGTCAACAAAAATGGACAGGCCGGGTGGTGATTTAGTCCAGTCACCAACAGACCCGTCGCTGTAGTCCTCCCCGAGCCTCTTGATGCACCACAAATCCTCTGCGCACGATAGCATTTTCCAGTGAGGTATTCCTAACTTGAGCGGCTCGCGTTTCGCCACCTCTGTAACCACCACTCCACATCTACTCTCTTTACCCAAATTATGCACGTGGCCACACAACGCTTTCATCATCTTAGCTGCGCGTGGCCCTTCACCTCCCAGACCATACATAAAATACAACCCAAAAGGCCTAAACACCGCAGGTACCGAAGGTAACCTCAAAAATGGCAACGCCCTGTCGACAGCTCGCGTTGTCTTAGCGAATGTCCGTTTCAAACGCGACGCGCCACGCACTTCAAGTCTAAAAACATCCTTGCAGTTCCACACGCTAAGCACGGCCCACGATTCAGGCGGGTCGGATAGGAAGCTGTCCGACCCGGCCCACGACCCGGATTTCAAACCGCCGCGCGGCACGGCCAAGAAACTCCCCACGTTCAGCTTGTTGTTGAGGACGGAGTCAATGTCCCGGGGGAAGAACTCGGTGGTGGAGAACCGTCGTCGGTACAGAATCTCGGCGTCGGACGGGGTGAGCTTAATGATTGCCACCCGGTTTGATACCGGGACTCGGTGGGCGAAGACCGGGTTGACCAGGATTGAAGGGGTACGGAACTTGGAGTAGCCGCATTTGTCGGTGAATAGGTTAACGGAAGCGTTGTTGTCGTTTTCAGTTGCTATGTAGGAATATTCAGCGCCGTTTTGACGAAACCAGTCCTCCATCTGATGCACCAATTTTAGGCCTATGCCCATCCTCCTGAGAAAAAGATTGGGTTAAATGAAAAGAATAGGATGCAATTATTAATACGGATTAACACCATCATTGCCATTGAACATTAAAGACAAGAGAAAGAAAGATGTTTCCATGTCTTAATAATATTAAAATGGTTCGACCCAATAATTATAATAATCAATTACACTAGTCTTGCACTGTACTGTACTATATGGGAACGAAAAACAGCATTTCTTTTCATAACGTAAAGCAAATCCATCTCTTCAATCCGATCAAGTCGACGACAAAGCGCAAAAGAACAAAACATAGCATTAGCATCCAAGTTGATTTGTTTGGAATGGCAAGTAGAATGTGGGGTCATTTCTAATTGGGAGATTTCGGAGGCAGAGACGAAGGCCAGGAGTACTTACCGGTGCGAAGGAGAGACACGAAGGCCTAAAATGTACGCAGCTTTGGTGTACACAGGGACGGGTTTGGCGAGGTCATTGTAGGAGGAGTAGTTCTTCACATTTCTTGAAAGCTTTTTGCCACATGTAACGGTTTTGATGCAGCCTCTTATCATCCCCACTATCTCCTCACCCATCTCTGCCACCTATTAATTATATTCACAGCACACGGTTATTGTATGACTCCTCAATTTCGTTTTTTCTAACGACAGTAATTTCCTGGCAAAGAAAATCAAGGATAAATTTCACAGAGAACGCTCGTATGTACCAGCATGAGGAAAGCAGGGGAATTGCGGACCCTGCAAATCGGGTCGCCCAGGAGGTCGGTGAAGAGAGAGAGCTTGCCGCTGGGACCGACCTCACATCTTCTCTCTACTTCTTCCACACCAACTCCATCTTTTCTTGGATCAAATTTTCTAACCTCTATCATGCTCGCTCTCTCTTCTACCATAATATCTATCTATCTATCTATCTATATATATGCAGGTCTGTATAGATATATAACTGGTGTTTGTGATTAGTCCGATCACAACAAGAGCAGATAAAATGAGGTGAGAGGACCTTCAAGGGCAGCACCTTCAGTTAGGATTGGAAGAGGGACTGCACGTTTATATAGAGAGGGGGGGAGGGAGGAGAGTGAGTAACTTGTGAAATAAGCAAGGAAAGACTACTCAAGAGCAAAGGCTAGAAGAAGCTACAAGCCCTTCGAAATTAGAGAAACCAAGAAAGAGAACATATTTGAAACAGCTAGGATATAGCATAAATAAATAAATAATAGTAAATAATTAACAAGAGAGAGGGAGGAAATGCAAAAGGGTTCGGCAAGCCCTTTGAGTTTCAATTTGTGGTTTTGTTTTGCTGTCTTTTGGTTATAGGTGGTGAGTAGTTCTTCATTGCAGAGGCTCATGTGCCGCTTATGTACCTATAAATACCTGAATTTCGTGTTTTTTATATATATAAATTAAAAAACAAACCTCTTTTTCTAATTTTATTTAATTCAGTGCTTTTCAAGTCCCTATCTCTCCATCTCCCATCTGTCTGTCTATATGTCCTTTATTTCTCTCTCTCCCCTGCTGGTAACAATATTATTAATAAATGATTATCCTTTCAATATATAGTAATCGGGTAATAAATAAGAAATCCTCATCATCATCCAAAAAGAGTGGAAGAGGAAATGGCGGCTATGGCTGCGCAGTTCTCCCTCACTTACTTGTATTTGATTTTAATCATAGACGATGCGTTGCCATCATGACACCGTTTGTAATCATTACCTTTCTTTTACCTCTCTTGCTCTCCCTCTTCTTCCATCCACCCATCCATCATACCCATTTGAATACCATGTCACTACGAGGGGTTACATTATCTACCCTACCTGAAATATTATCTGAGTCCGACCCGAGTTACATTGAGTGCCCGTTTTAAATTGCTATTGAAATTATTTATTAAAAAATATATCAAAATAATTTAAAATATTAAAAACATTAAATATTTAATATAAAATATTTTTTTAAAGTTCTTTTTTTTTAATTACAACCATAAAAAGATTACTATTAAACACAAAATCAAATATACATATATATGCAAAATAAATACCCTTGTTCATATAAAAGATTGACTTAACGGTATCATCACATCACATCACATTATTATTTATATATTTATTGATGAAAACAAACATAATATTTGGTTTTTTATTTTCAAAATACCCTTAAAAAAATATATATTTTCAAATTAATTAATATTTATGTTTTCAGATTATTTAATCAAAAAAATATTTTTGATATATTTATAAATAATTACCGTAACATTTACAAACATTTTAAATTTTATTATATTTTTATAAAGTAGCGTTGATCGGTAAAAGTGCAACTATTCAAAATGTCATTTTGTTAAAAAAAATCTCTATTGTACTAGTTTACAAATTTTGGTGTTGTTGACTATGTTGATTGAAATAAATAAATAAATAAAAACTCTTTTTTTTATTCTCTTGCATCTTATGTACACCCATCATCATCATCTTCTGTTTGTTGAGTGTCCCTAATCTAATCTAGATGATAATTATTAGATTTGACCTTAATAAATCTCATATTATATTATATATTTTTAAGTGTACACAATTTCTTTTTTAACAAAGTTTTTGAAGTGTTAGAGCTTACGGTTAAATGCATGTTTGTGAGGTTGCATTTGTTTATAAAATTGTTTTTTTTGTTAATAAATGTATTAAAAATAATATATTTTTTTTATATATAAAAATGATTTAAAAACACTAAAATATTTTAATTTAAAATCAACAATAAAAATTTACCATGAACATGATGGTGTGTGTATTTCACATAATTAATATGTTGGGTGCATAGCAGCATGTGTTCAATTTTACAAGAGGGTATTACTATTAATTATTTTTGACATACGGTTTCGGAATTTAAAAACTCCAACGGCGGAGAGGTGGGAAGTGGCAACGTGGGCAAGTACCAGGAATTTCGGCCGTTGATTATTAAGTGGGCTACAAAAAGAGGGTTTCCTTTTACAATCAACAGTAAATACGTTGCGTTTTGGTAAAGAGTGAATAGTGGAGGTGAAGACGACAAGTAGCATTAATAGAGTGGATTTTCCATGATTATCCACGAATTTAAAGATGAACGGCCACGATGACCTGAACCAGATTTTTTGGCTGTGCCGCCACAATCCACTTTTTTGAAAAAGGAAACACATTTCACTGTACCTATCATTACTTGTACATGTAGCTGAATCTACACCCTGCATTATCTAGATCATCTTTTCTGTAAATCGTGACAGCCTCAACAGTGGCCCCGTCACTTTTCTCTTCTTTTCTCACTACCCAGTAGTCAAAGTTAAAATACAAATGATAAGGTTTAAAGACGGTGAGGTTAAAACACAAAATTTATTAAATAAATTATTTCAAATAACAATCAAAATAATAGATATTAGATTTGACAAATAAAAAGGTTTGGAAGAGAATGAAATTAAAAAAAAAAAATCTCAATTTCTTCCGTAAATTATATCAAATAAAAATATATAAATAAAAAACTAAAAACATAAGAAATGTTGAAAGATAAATTAAAAAATAGATACAAGCCAAACTAATGAAAAAAAAACTTATGAAACTAATAGATAAAAAAAATTGAAAGATGATGAAATTAAAAAAAATCATAAATTATTTCTAATAAAACAAATAGGAATAAAAAAAACAAGAGCCAAATCTAATAGATAAAAAAAAATATAATTAAAAAACAATCAAAATAATGAGGGCTAAAGTGGATATAAAAAATAATTTAAATCAAATTCTAAGAGAAAAATTGAAAAAGAGTAATAAGAAAAGGATTTTAAAAACAAAAACATATAGCAATAAAAAAAATTAAAACAAAGTTGATTTTTTTAATTTTTTTCAAATTCTTTTAAAAAAGTGAATTATATCCAAAAGTAAAAGAACATATTTTTCGTAAAACAAGCTAAATTTTAATTTGACTATAAAATATTTATCATATATCAATTTTCAAATAATAAAAAAACAACAAGAAAAAATCTGAAAAAGTGATTTATAAAAAACTACTTATCATGAAATAAATAGGGTCCTAATCACCTCCATAAAAGGAATGGATCCCACCTCTATTAGAAAATTACGCGGGTGTTTTGTGTAGAATTATTTTTTAAAATATTGTCTTTGTATGAACAATAGTTTATTACTCTTGATTTGCATATAATTAAATATATCTATCAAACTGTTAGTGGGGCATGCATTAGGATTGGTATATTAAAAATAAATAAATAAATATCTTTTATTATAATTTTCTTTCGTGCCCTCGCGCGCGCGTGTGAGAACGCACTCGCTAGAGAACAAGACAGGTTTCATGCATTGAAGCTGGCAAGCGTCCATGGCATGTATATTATAATAATTATGGCAGATTGAATTGAATATGAGGTTAATTAGTTTGTTGGTCTGTTAATATTTGGACTCCTCCTAATATTTGTCCTCAGCAATCTCTTAATGGTGATGTGGAAAATGCCTAAAAAGCCACTGGCGTCTGAATGCTTCCAGCCTTTTCCAAGGACAGGTAGGCGTAATAAAGTATTGTTAATGGTTGATTATAGAAACTAGGAGGAGGGGGATATTTTCGAAGCCTGTTGACTTGTTGAAATTAAAAGAAAACGAAAACGTATGTCGGCCATGTTCTTTTCTTATCAGAAAAAGAAGAGGAACGTCATCCTTTTTTCAAATAAATATATACTTTAATTAATCGGAAATAATTCTATAAATCCAAAACCTATTTCAGTTCTTGTTTTTCTTTTTTTTCATTTTTAGTTATTATTTTAATGAACTCCGAATTCAAATCTAGAGGCTAGCTTCTTGGAACTCAAGGCCCATGTATAAAAGATCGCCCCCCAACTTTTTTTTTAATGTGGATATATAAATCATTTCGCATGTCCCTCAATTAATTTTATAATTCTTGAAATTAATAATTATATAATTTTTTAATGATTATCATATTAAAAACCACAAAGCTTTGAATCTAACACCACAGAAAAAATAAATCTTTTTAATCCCATAATCTTATCACTGGACCAACTACTAAATAGTTTTTTCCCCTAAATTTTGAGGTTAGTGAAGAAGCTTAATACACTTTCAAAATATACTGTCATTATTGTTGTAACTTTCTCATGTTTTTTACCCTTAACTTTTTTTATTAACATGATATGCAGGTTGGATAACTCAATTAATTTTATGGACTACTAAATAGTTTTTTTATCCAAAGATGGGGATAATTGTTTCCTCCGATCCAAGCTGGAAGAAATTAACTCCCTCCTGCTTATACGTAGTGTTAATATGATTTTAAGTTAATTTCTAATAATAAAAAACCTTCAGCGTTATATATACATTTTTGGGTATCATCTTTATTTTTAATCAAGAAATGAAAAAGCTATTGTCTACACTAAATAAAATAAATAAATAAAAATACATAAACCAACAAAACAACAAAAAGTTGTTATAACAAAAAAAGTAGAAAGTTAATCATTATAACAAAAGCAAAAAACAGATGAACATATAAATATTTAACCTGACTATTATTTTTATTTCATCTATATGTTTTTATTTATTTTATGTTAAATGTTAATTTTGGTTCCTAAGAAGAAACAAATTCATTTTTTATAAATTTTAATAGGATAAATCCACAGCAATCTTTTTGAAACATTATAAAATTAAAAAAAATAAAAAATAACTATTTAAAAATAAACATCGAACTAGAGAAAATAAAAATAAGAGAGGGTATTAATAAAAAAATAAATTAAAAAAATTAAGACAAGGTAAATAAAATAAAATAAATAAATAGGGAAGAAGATATTTATTAAAATTTAAATAAAAAATCAATCAAAGTTCTTAAAAAGAAAAGAATTAGGCATTGCTGCACCTAGAAGAACAAGCCCACGTGTGTGGCGAGGGACCCAAAAATCTAGGCTTACCTGATTATATTTTTTTCCTTGAATGTGTTGTCTGTTTCAGTTTTTTTCCTAAGCAGATATCAGGCTATTTGTCGTGACAGAAAATGTCATTTTTTATTTTATTTTTTCATGATTAAAAATTTAAAATTCAATTTGTTAAGCCATGTATATTTTTTAATTTATTTTTACTTGAAAACATCTTAAAAATTTGTAGAAATTTAATAAACCCATTTTCTATCTCAAAATAGTCTTTGATCTCTTAAAAAAATAAAAAATAAACAAAACTAAAAAATAAATTTAAGATCCACTCTCAAAGACAAATCTATACACATCAAAACTAAAGTTATTTACGGTTGAAATCTAGTCACTTAAGAGCTTTCTAAGTCCCCTAAAATATTTATTTAAACTCCACTCTCAAAGACAAAGTCATATACACTAGAATCAAAGTTATTTGTGGTTGAAATCTAGTCATCCACAAGCTTTCTCTCCTCTAAAATCTCTCGATGACTTTTCTCTTTCTTTTTTCCCCTCAAGATTTAGAAATTCAAATGTACATAAAATAATAAAATAAAGTGTAGAATGCGAAAATCATGAAAAAAAATGGTAGAGATCAAATTATAGTTTCGCATGCCTTTTAGGACAAAGATCATTTCATCTTTCATGTCAATTTTGGTTTTTTTTTTTTATCTATTTTGGTTTTTTAATAAGATAATAGTTAGTTATGTAAAATTGGTCGTTAGCATGCAAGAATATCCCACTCAATTATTATTATTATTATTATTATTATTATTATTATTATTATTATTATTATTATTATATAAAGCATGCAAGAATATCCCATGATATGCAAGGCAAGCGAGGTAAAATAAATAAATAAAATCAGAATGCACAAAACCATAGAAAACAGAATTTAAGAGGACTGAATTAAAATAAAAAAAATTCAATGACAGAAGGGCACATAGATAGAAATTGAAGGGAGCAAAAGAAAAAAAGAAAGATAATAAATAGGGAAGTGAACAAGTTATTGTGAGAGCGTCAACAGCAAGAAAAAACAACAGCGTTATTGATTATTGAATGTGATGATAGGAGAGGTATTATGATTACAAGGATAATGTATAAAAGAATATTGTAAACTCAAATAAAAATTAATATTAAGATATATACTCATCTTGTATTCATGATATCTAAAAATTATAGAAAGATTCATTCGAGCTAATAAGATATATACTCATCTTGTATTCAATGATGCAACATAGAGTCTCTAGAAATTAATATTAAGTTGAAAATGTCATTTTTACTATATAGATGTGATTATATATATATATATATTCAAGAATCTATAATTATATAAATATACATGCCAAGATTATTGTAATCTAAATCTAATTTATAATACTTTATATGTAGGTGATACGAGTAAGAGCTCCATCATGGTGATCATGCATGGCAGATTGACATTGGACGGGCAATGATGTATATGATGTGGATGATGCATGATACTAACATCGAGAACAGCGAAGGTAATTAGAATTAGGGCGAGGGCGATCGACGATGACAATTATAAATAAACGATGGAGTTTATCATGAAGTACATAAATTAAGACAGAACTACTTTGAGAAATCGATGAAACAAATAATATTTGCAGCTGTTATTGTCATGTAAGAATAACACTAGTAATTTCATAAGATATCAAAGACAAGAAAACCACTCGTGAGGTGTCTTTTTTTAAAGAGAATAAAAAAGAAAATCACATGTTTCGTATCCAGAAAATTGACGGTCAAAATTGAAGAAGCATATTTCATAATATATACTTGGTTCATGGAAAGTATAAGGATTAGAATAAAGCGACTCTGGAAATAACAACTGGTGATGTGTGTATATATGGATATATATATATATTCTCGCCCATCATTAAACAATCCTTCTCGCTTTAGAGGATACTAAAAATCCACCAACATTTTAGTCATCATATTATTCCTTGTCTAGATTATTAGCGAGGGTCCACTAGATTTGGAATCAAAGAGAGTTATTTGATGTCGATTTGAATAGGAGTAACAAAAGCCAAAGGACCTTGATTTGTTGACTCGCTTCAACTGAGAGTTGTACGTGGAGATGAAGTAGTCTCTCCTGTACAGGCTATATGGTTCGGAATCTTACTTATTTAAGAATTAATAAACTTGATCATTGAACTGGTGATCAGATCAAAATAAGAAGATTATGGTGACGAAAGAGCTGACAGACTCGTTAATCATAATAAAACACATGATTCTTGCGAGAATTCTGGCTTTTGTTCCATTTTCAACCTTCGTTTTGTTCCTTTGGTAAAGCGTTAGAGCTACACGCAAACATTTTTTATGCCGATAATGGATGGATCAAGAAACGAATGCATATTTCCATATGATTTTGTTCTAAACTGGCCAATCAGTCGGAGATAAAACTATTAGGGTTTCAACTAGCTAGGACCACAACTCCACAACTCACTTGAACAGAAACCCTAATATCAAGACCACGATTGTAAAATACACACATACGTGCATGTGTGTGCGTGTGTCAAGCTCAGTCAAGAAGGAGAACATGGGTCCTCGACACGTATCATGTTAACATGTTTCACCCGGATGATAAATTACACAAATAGTGAAACACGGTGAAGAGACAAATGCCAGGACAATTGCCTCGAAATGATAATGGTAAGGATTCTGTTCCCTTATTTTTGTAATCTAGCTCATGACTCGTACAATCCTTTTTATCCCCATCATATTCTAATCAATAGTGCTCGCAACGCACAACCACCATTGTAGGGCCAAAACGGAACAACAAGTCCTTATATCAGGTTGTGTCTCTTCTCGGATATCGCATGCAGAGAAATTAGAAAACATGATGACCAAAGTTAATCCATGTTGAATAATCTGGAAACCTAGCTATTCCATGCCTGTATGGCAAACCAACATGAAACACTAGAAAAATCATCAACTAGGTAACATGTTGACAATCATTTTGCAAAATGTCTTGCCGAGGAAATAACAAGGTTGTTAATGGGGCGATTAAATATAGCTCAATACAGCTGGAAAGTAGGGATTTGAGCCTAAGATTTGAGATTATATGGGCAGTGGATAGTGTATGGCTCGAGAAATGATTTTGTAGTATTAGTTTAGTGCTCATCTTTTCTCCCTTCTTTCCCTCTTTGTTTTGTTCTGAAAATTAAAAACAAAGGTTGCCATTGACTTGTAGCATCGAGACCTTCAAAATTTGACCCGGCAAAAGTGATGATTTTATGGTCCAAAAAAGCATTTAAAAACTGGAAATATCTTAAATCCAAGATCAAAACAAAAAAACAAAAAAAAAGAGACCTTGTGCTGATGAAAATTGACCCTAGTTTGTTCCCTTCTCGTAACGTGGTTTTATGGTCGGTGACATAAGAAAGCATCGTCTGAGTCTTGACCTTGTTGGCTGACCACCACCACCCATAATTCCCATCTTCTCATTTCACATATGTATTTTCCGATGATAGACCAGGGCACAAGGGATCTTTTGGTGACCAAATCGCCCCTTTTATATTTATCCATTTGCTTAAAAACTTGTTCCAATGGAGTACAGCTTTGCATGTTGGGGTTATGACAGAGGGAGGGAGACAGAGCAGAGATAGGGATGATTTGGTGTACTTGGGAGCTTGGCGAGCCAAGGGGGACTGCATTTAAGGAGCTGTCATTTCTCAAATTGTTAATTTCGTTTGGTTCTTAGCATTTTTGTATGCTAGGAGACCGACACTAGGGTGCGGCCCTGGCTCAGCCGAACCCCAGGATTATGCACCCATGTCTCATCACCCATCCCTTCTTCTCTGCCCCATATAATCTTAGTTACTGTTTATATATCTTTTAAAATGACCTTTCCTCTGAATCACGTTTATCTTGACGCGTGTCCGCCTTGCGTTTGGCTCTTCTCTTCGTCCTCGTCGCGACCTCAAGATGAGTTCATCCTTTCTGAACTTGTATATTAGTTCAGAACTTGCTATGCTCATATGGAGAAACAGAGAAAAGTAGATGCGCGAAATGAAACAGTAAACCTAGGACATCCTTACATCGTCGTGTCTGAAGTTATCTAGTATTTGAACTAGATGAACTCTCTGTTATTGTCCTCCTCCATGAAATACTTCCATCATAAATTTACGCTGTAATTGATTTTATTAAACATGAAATAAGTATTTCAAAGTTAAATCAAATACGAGGTACACTCATATTTAAGAATAAAACCATGTTAAAGATGAAGGGTTGTCGACAAAGTCCATAAGTCCCTGGTCCTTAGAAAGTTGTTCACAGTTAACACATAGTTTAAGGGATTTCTGTTATTTATTTTTCTTGTTGCATTTGTCATGTTATTGTGAACGTGAGCTACTTTCTAGCTAATCTTGTTATTCATGAAAGATTATATATTAACCATTGTTATTCATAAAGACAAATCATTCAATCTAGTATAACAGAGGGAGGCCACAGTCTTCAGGGAGGCCATGGTCTTTTTGAGAGATTTCCAAAACCACAAAGTGAGAGAGTAAACAAACAAAAACTGACAGTAGAGTCAAATAATTTTGCGCAACCTTGCATCCTAAAATTTGAGGGGATTATGAGCATTGAAACATGCTAATGGAGAATCCTTTACGTTCAAAAGAGTATTGGAGTGTTATTGAGACGGGGTTTGTAGAGTCTACACCTGGAGAAGTTTTAACTAGTGCACAGAGAAAAACTTTGGAGGAGACAAAGTTGAAAGATTTGAAGGTAAGAAATTATCTCTTCCAATCCATTGACAAATCCATTCCAAAGACAATTACTCAAAAAGACACAGCAAAGCAGTTATGGGATTCCATGAAGATCAAATACCAAGGAAATGCAAGGGTGCAACATGCTCAACTTCAAATCTTTCCCGAAAATTTTGAGGTGCTGGAGATGAAACCTGGAGAATCTGTCACAAACTACTTTGAAAGAGTGATGCTGGTAGCAAATGACATGAGAAATCTAGGAGAAAACATATCTGATGTGAAGATTGTAGAGAAGATTTTTCACACACTTACTGAAAAGTACAACTACATAGTTTGTTCAATTAAGGAGTCAAAAGATATCAATCATCTTTTAGTGGATGAACTGCAGAGTTCATTACTTGATCATGAACAAAAATTTAAAAGGAATGACACAGATGATCAAGCACTGATAATTTATGATGAGAGAATCAGTGGCAAAGGTTGCGAAAGAAGCAATTACAGAGGAACAACTTGTGGAAGAGGACTAGTATTCAATAAATCCATGGTGGCATGTTTCAGATGTCACAAACTTGGACAATTTCAGTATGAATATCCAACTATGAAAAAAGAAGCTCATTATGTAGAGCTAACAGAAAAGGATGAGTTTTTACTGATGTCATATGTTTGAACTACATGAGGTAACATGGAATGATGCATGGTTTCTTGACTTAGGATGCTATAATCATATGTGTGGATACAGAGGTATGTTTACCTATTTGGATGAAAGCTTTCAACATCCAGTTAAGCTTGGAAACAATAGTAGGATGACTATAGTTGGCCAAGGAAATGTGAAGCTACTATTGAATGGTGTTAATCATGTTGTCAATGAAGTATACTATGTTCCAGAACTCAAAAATAATATCTTGAGCATAAGCCAACTTCAAGAGAAAGGTTTAGCAATTTTAATTCAGGGAGGAGTTTATAAGCTTTACCATCCAGAGAAGGGTTTAACCATTCAAACCTAAATGCGTGCCAACAGGATGTTCATTCTACTAGCTCAGCACGAAAGATGTCTCCACACAAGCTCTCAAGATCCCTCCTACCTTTGGCATCGATGTTACGACCACTTGAGCTATAAAGGTTTAAGAACCTTGTAATGGAAGCAAATGGTACATGGCCTTCCTAGATTTTCTTCCTCAAGCGTGACCTGCACAAACTGTCTCAATGGGAAGCAACATAGAGAGGCCATGCCAAAGAGCAACACATGGAGAGCAAGTCATAAATTCAAACTAATTCATGTTGATATCTCACTTGATTCCAACAGTGACAAAAGGTACACATTATGTTTCATTGATGATTTCAGTCGAAAATCATAAGTATTTTTATTAGTTGTGAAGTTGGAGGCATTGAATTGTTTTAAAAGATTCAAAAGTTATGGTGTAAAACGACATATTAATACATGTAAAGTGTTTAGAGACTGATAGGGAAGGAGAATTTACCTCTCATGATTTCAATGAGTTCTGTAGACAACAAGGAATCAAAAGGTAGTTAACCACAACATACACACCACAACATAATGGGGTAGTAAGAGGAAAAACAGAACCGTGATGAACATGGTGCGATCGATGCTCTCTAGTAAAAGGATTCCAAGACATTTTAGACAGAGACAGTTAATTGGAACTTCTATATTCTCAATAGGTGTACGACATTCACAGTGACAAACATCACACCTCAAGAGGTATGGAGTGGGATAAAACCCTCAGTAGACCACTTACGGGTCTTGGGTTGTTTAGCCCATGTACACATTTCAGATGTGAAAAGGGGAAAGCTTGATAACAAGAGTTTTCCTTGTGTTTTATTGAACGAGTGAGGAGTCCATGGGGATATAGGTTGTTTGATCCTATTAGCAAGAATATTGTTGTGAGCATGGATGTGATTTTTGAAGAAGAAAAACAGTGGGACTGGGATGTGTCATATGAGGAACAAATTTGGTTAGATTTAGATTGACGTGAGGATGAAGAAAATAATAAGGGAAACATGGAGAATGGAGGAGAGACTGATGAGGGTGAAGAGGGATAGAAATGAGAGACTGGTGAGGGTCAAGAGAGATACAGTGGTGTAGAGACCTATGAGGAAGATAGAATTAAAGATGCAGAGAGAGAGGGAGGTTCAGATGAAATAGGTAAGAATGCAGATCCTACGATAAGTATGATGCCAGATGGAGGAGTAGGTGGGAATGCAGATCCTACAGTAAGGATGATGCTAGATGGTGGAGTACGTGGAAATACAGAGAATGCAGATCTTTGGTGAGGATGATGCAAGATGGAGGAAGAGAAAGGGGTCTTTCGGTGATGATAATGCCAGATGGAGGAAGAGAAAGGAGTCCTCTGGTATGGCTATAAGATTAAGTTACTAGGGAAGACTTATCTGAATATGAGTCAAACATGACATTAGTTATGTCAGCTGATCCTTTTCATTTTGAAGAGGCAGTAAAAAAAAACACTAGAGACTTGCTATGGACAGTTAAATTAACGTCATAAAGAAGAACAAGACTTGGACATTCAATATGTTGCTAGTTGGAGCACAAAAAATGGAGTGAAGTGGGTCTACAAAACAAAATACAATGAGCATGGGGACATTGATAAACACATGGCAAGGCTAGTTGCAAAAGGGCACTCACAACAACATGGGATAAATTATACAGAGGTTTTCACACCAATGACAAGAATGAATACAGTAAGGATGATTATTGCTTTAACAACTTAAAAAAACTAGAAATTTTTTCTGTTGGATGTCAAATCAGCCTTACTTCATGGTGAGCTGAACGAAGATGTCTATGTTGAACAACCAAAAGGGTATGAGAAAAAGGGCAACAAACATTTAGTTTACAAGTTGCATAAAGCTTTGTATGGA
This sequence comes from Salix viminalis, assembly GCA_029228465.1. Classification (NCBI taxonomy): domain Eukaryota; kingdom Viridiplantae; phylum Streptophyta; class Magnoliopsida; order Malpighiales; family Salicaceae; genus Salix; species Salix viminalis. Next base: position 8,158,841 of record CM055432.1, read on the forward strand.
TTAAAACAAGCTTCATGAGCTTGGTTTAGTAAATTGAGACAAACTTCATCAATGAAGGTTTCCTATAGTGTGAAAGTTAACAAACATTATTCACTAAAAGAAGTAGGGAAGGAAAGATCATTATTGTAAGTGTTTATGTTGATGATTTAAAATTTACTGGTGATGATGAAAATATGTTATCTAAATTCAAAAGTTTCATGATGAGAGAGTTTGACATGTCAGATCAGGGGAAGATGCGGTTTTTTTAGGGATTGAAGTACTGCAGAAATTAGATGATATCTATATATGTCAAAAGAAATATGCACTATAGGTTTTGAAGAGGTTTGGTGTAATGGAGTGCAATTCAATTAATAATCTAGTAGTTCTTGGATGCAAAGTCAACAAAGATGAAAATGGAATTTAAGGAGATGAAACATATTATAAGCAGTTGGTGGGCAACTTAATGTATCTCACAGCCATAAGACCATACACAATGTTGTCAGTTCTCTCATAAGTAGATACATGTTGTCGCACCCTCCGCTAGAGCACGGCGTCGTGACGACTCTCACCATAAGCGGGGGAATTCAATGTCGAGGTTTTATCTTTATTTTCATGAAAAAAGGAGTCGCCACCTAGTATTATGGTTACTAGGAAACCTAAACTAGTCTTTTAGAGATTCTAGGGTAAGAGACTGGTTCCGTAAAGGGAAGGTTTTAGCACCCCTAGTACGCCCTACCTGAGGTAAGCTGCTTGGTGTCTTGGTTTGCCTATAATTTGCTATGGTGTTGGTTTTTCAAAAATATGTTGGTTAAACAATGATGATATATTATTCCCGTAAAATATTTTGGATATTAACCCTTTTATGATATCTACGTTAAACATATGTTTAAAAGTTAATCCTTCCAAGTTGATATAATTATTGTAAATTATCGCTACTTAGAAATACAAAAAAACTACTGTAATCATAAGAGCAAATAAAATAACTAGTTAAAGACCCTATCTTAAATCTAAGGGTATAAGATCACAATAACTTATCCATAAATAGATCTATCTTCTCTAAGTATAGACCTTAATAAAACATTTATGGACAAGTGGAGAATTTCCATAATAAAAACAAAAGTCAAACTTGTTGAAAAATGGTAAAGTATTTAACAGACATTTAATGAAAAGTGTTTTATCTATGACAAGACAAGGCACCTAATAAAGAGCTGCAAAAATAAAGATTAACAAAGTAATCAAAAATCTACAAAAAAAAATATGAGGGATGGATTAAGTGCTTAATTGAAAATTTAGTAACTTAAAATTTTGATTCTTTGACACTTTAAATATTTGAAATAAAGATTCAATATGAAAGTGCAGAAAGTAAATGAGATAGAGATTGAGTTATACACGAAATTTTTAATAGTTTGAACAAAAGACTACTTCACTCATTGAACCATTGTTGAAGTATGCACTAACAACACCTGGTCTTCTTCATGTGTAAAACCTTGCCAATAAACTATAATTTTATTGGTTTAAGATTAGAAAACATTTCAATCTAAATATTTTTTCAAGAATCAAAAGTTTTTAACCTTTTAAAAGCTCATAACCAAATATTTTTTGAAATTGTTCAAGCTTTGCTTACACTTTCATAATACATTATCTCTCACAAACATTTATTACACCTAATAATAAATATAAGATTATAATTAATTGAACTCAAGTTTATTAAAATGTAATCTAGATCAAGAATGTGAGAGAGGATTGCTACAAATAAAATTTACAGCTTTAACAGAGTTATAAAAGAAATGAATGTTTTTAGATTCAAGAGTTTGCAAGCATCAAATGAATTGTTACATGAAAACAAATGGTATTTATTAGTGAAACGAAGCACTTAATCATTATTCCAAAAAATAATTTAGGAATTCACCTTTTTGATTTTTAAGATGGTTCATCCTATTAGAAACAAACACAAGCCTTCTTTTGAATGAAAAAAAGAGTTGTGATAAGAGTTTTGGTTGTAAACCAAGTTAAATATTGAGCTTAAGACAAATTAACTCTTGAGTGTAAAATGAGTTAAATACAATTATTCCAAATTAGTGGTTCACCAATTACTTAAAAATTGACAAGAAAAATTTTTTGTTATAAAAATACAAGAAATCATTTGATCAAGTTTATGCTTCCATTTAAAAAGAATTTAAGTAATAATTCTGAAATATTTGATGAAAGGTGTTGTTACTCATTTTAGGCCCTATGTGCCGAGGATGGAGTATATCCTTTGAACCAAATGCAGGAGTTTAGCTCATGGTTACTGGACGATTGACAAAAGTAGAGAATAAATATGTTTTTTTCAATCCCTGTTTTTGTTGCCTTTTGCTTTCTTATTCTCCTCATTTGTTGTTGAAATTGTTAGGATTCTTAGGTTAATTAGGAATCTTCGTAATGTTAAAGTCATTCTTTCTTTATATAGTCTCTTAAGGTTGGATAAATTCCTCAGAATTTGCACTGATTTTGCTATTGTCGCAATTCTGTTCTAATAACATTTTTTTCTTCCAACTTAGACTTTGAATCTGACTTGATTGCATGCAATATCTAACCATCCTAGCTATATTCTATCATTAATGACATGTTCAAGAAATGATCTGAATCTTTTTTTTTATCCTAAATCCCACTGTTCTCATGTCTCAGTTGGATGGGGATGCTCAACATTGTCAGTTTCTGAATTATGCGATTGAAAGCAGATTGCAAGCAAATTCTGGTTCTTCGAAACAATTTTTTCTCGTTTTGGATCCTTCCTGAAAGTTCTAGTCTTGTACTTATAGATGACTTTGGATTTTTCAATCGTCTGATTACAATATCGGAAGCTTAAGATATTCCCATGTGAATGTGTTCTCTTGCTTGGTTATTGACCAAACAGAATGCGGACAGATTATGTTTTTCAAAAAGATTTTTTTCTCATGTTGGATCCTTTCATAAAAATTGTACTCTTGTATGTATAGACAACTTTTGATTTTTGAATCGATTGATTTTGATATCGTAAGCTCAAGATATTCTCGTTTGAATATTTAGCATAAAAAAAGAAAATCCTACCATAAGAATGATTCTGACCCGAGATTTGCAAGACCTATACGAGAGACCTAATTTAATGTTTCAAGGATTTTATCGAGATGATTAGAGAACAATTTTAAATTTGAGAAAGTTAATTAGTTTCATTGGAAAACACAAGGTGCGATTAATAAAATGTCATAATAATTTATGTTGCTTCACTGCCGTGCAAGATTATATTTTGTTTATTTTCTCAAAATACTGGTGCTGTTTTGTTTACCATAGGTTTAAGATTGGATAAATCATTCAGAATTTGCACTCACACAATGATTTTGCCGCTGCCACGAATTTGGTTCTTCAAAACATTTTTTGACTAAGCATATTGCGGCTAGATTCTGTTCATCAAAACATTTTTTTCTCATTTCGGGTCCTGCATGAAAGTTGTATTCCGATATGTATATATGATGTTGGGTTTTGAATTGCTTGATTTTGATATCATAAGCTCAAGATATTCCTCCTTGAATGTCTAGGTATTGTTTATTATCACTTTCAAAAACAACCCCCGTCTACAAATTCTTTCCGGTTGGTTTCCATGATTCTCTCACTTGATTTTTGAGCTAAAAATCATGTTTTTTTTTGCCTCAAAATCATTAGAATGTCAACCAAAAATTTGTTTTCCTATGTCGCTTTATATAATTATAGAAAAAAACGTGATTTTGTATCCTAGATTAAATACATTAAATCTTCCCTAAATAGAGTTATGTATAGGCTTAAAAGGGGGAGAGAAAGAGAAGAGGAGAGAAAAGAAAGAATGAAAACAGGGTAAAGGATGAGAGAGAGGTAGACAACGAAAAACTAAAAAACATAGAGAAAGGACCTCCTTCCAACCAACTGTTCTCCTTTTCCACATCCTCTCCCTCTTAGCCAATGATTTCTAGTAACACCCCTCCCAATCAAACTCTTCCTATCGGCCATCAATAGCAGCTGTCAATCCCTAGAAGCAACGATCGTCAGTTTGTGTAGGAGCTTAGCATCATCATCTCCACCCGTCAGTAGTTAGGGAGAGCAACAACAAGTGGAGAAAGATAGACAAACATCATCCCTACTAGTGTCTTCTCCAGAACCAATGATTGCCTGTCATGCACAAGAGCTCCAGCACGGTAAAATCTGCCAATTACCTCCAATTTACTCTTTTTGCATATTTCATCCAAAAGTGCCTTCAAAACATGAAACAAAGAATATCAAGATATTTTATATATAAAATATAGATAAAATACTAGTTAAATATGAGTGAAAATATCGAATAATATGGTTGCATTAGCAAGAGATCACCCTTCTCATGATGTAGCTTCAAATTGACCTTCATAGGTGTAAGAACTAAGTTAGCATCGAAAAGACCAACTAATGAAAGAAGCTCCTTAGTATACTTATGTTGATGTAGTAGTATGTCAATCAAACAATGTTGGGCCTTAAGACCAAGAAAATACAATAGCAGACCAAGATCTTTCACATGAAAGGATGATTTGAGCCACTGTTGAAACTGCTCAATCAATTGAGAATTGGTCTTGTAATCATAATATCATCGACATACACAGGAGGTAGAATGATCCTAATATGATTCTTTAAAAAAAGAGTAGTCATATTGGTTTTGCCTGAAGGTGAAATCCCAAAGAGAAGTATGAAATTTCTCAAACTATGCCCATGGTGCTTACTTCAAGTCATATAAAGATCTCTTTAAGTGAAAAAACTCAATAAAAAGGAAGAAAACAAGCCAACACAAGAGCTCATGTAAATATTTTCCTTCATATCACCGTGTAGAAAAAATATTCTTCACATCCATCTAACAAAGTAACCATCCTTTCAAGACAACAATGACCATAAAAATGAATAGTAGTCATCATGGCTAAAGAAGCAAATGTTTCCTCATAATATAGGCCATATTGTTGTCGATTTTCAAGTGCCATCAGACGAGCTTTATATCAATCAAGAGATCTATCGACACCTATCTTAATAGTGTATACCCATTTGCATAAAATAGGTTTTACCCTAAAGGGACAAATATGTTTATATTCATCATATAAATTGAAAAGAAAAGGTAAAATACATCTCACAATTCTTGTAATTCGAAGGTTTCCATGTCCTTGCGACCAAGAAAAAGATTTTAGACTTGCATGTTTATTGAACAATTAATCAATAAGAAAGAAGAAAACATGGTTTTGAGTTTGTGAATGAGAGGGGGTGTTTTTTTTTATCTTTTGTTGGTCAACCACCCTCTCTTCTTTTCTTTATCTCTTTCTTTTTATATCCTAGAAAACCCTAGTTTCTATTTTTGAAAAATAATCAATTTCTTAAGTTGATATTTTTCATTTAAACACTTCAGTAACTACTTTCCTAAACAAAGAAATAGCCTTGCATGAAGTCTTTAATATTTGACCTAGAGGAGGTAAATTGCCAAAATAAAGAGTTGGATGTCGGTTTGGATGCTTCAGAATACAATTTGGACACGTTCCTTCAAGAAACCTGTTTGCTTACTGAATTCAGTTTTCATCTTTGAAAAATCATATCTCCATCATATGAAATCGTTTTGGAATGAAAGTTTGTGAATTGATAGTAATTGGAGTCAGGAATTCAAAACAATTGTATTTCATCGAATGAAATTTTTTAGCTCAAGATATTCCAGTTGGAATGATCGAAGATCAATATTGGCAAAATGCAAGATTTGACTTTGAAGGTTGCGATTTCAATGCTCTTCCTTATTTTATTTTCTTGAATTAGATTTCCAGAAATTTATGGATGTTAGTTTTTAATTTCATTGGAATAACTTCATTTCGACCTCTAGAGATCATGCTCTGCACAAAACATTGACCGATAGTCAAACATGTCAATTAGCTCCAATTTACTCCTTTTTACATCTTTCATCCAAAATGCATTCAAAACACAAAACAAAGAATATGAAGGCATTTAATATATAGAAAATAGGCAAAATACTAGTTAAATATGGATGAAAATATCTAATAATATGCTTGGATCACTAAACTAAATTGGATTGTGAATACCCCTAATCTAATCAACTAGTGATAATAAGACATTGGACTAATAGATGGCATAATATGTCAATAAGTTGGGTTGTCCATTCCAATCTGGTCCAAGTGTTGGATTATATACCAAATGTCTAATAATCAAAGTGATTTTAGGATTTGTCCTAAATTTCTTACCAACTATTGTCTTCCATCTCTACCCCGAAACTAAATTGATTTAACGCTTAAATTTTGGTTTTGGAACTGCAATGTTGTTACTCATTATGGAACCTCATATAAATATACAAAAATCTTTGAAAAGAAATCAATATTGGAAAAAAGAAATTCAATTTTTTTAACAAATTTCAAAATATATCAGTTGAGAGAACATGAAGAATCCCTATAAAATTATCAATGACTTATTGGGGAACATCAAATATATAAAGTTAGAAAAATTGATAGCCAAATATGATTGATGAGAGCCTCATGATAAAAGAAAATTGAATTTGGGAAGAAAAATTCAAAATTGGACGTTAAGAAGTTGATTCAAATTATATGTTTAAAACCTTAATTGGAATCTTTTAAGCCTTAATTGAATTTATTGAGGGATTAATTTCAAAGAAAAAAATAATTTATAAGTTAAACTTGGACATTAATTGGAATAAATAAAGTCTAGGGGTTAAATTGCAATTTTGAAAAGCTAATTGGTCAAATTATTGTTTAATTTCATAAATATTAAGGTTTTATGGTCAATTAACGGCTTGATTAAAAAAATTAGGACCAAGGATTACTTTGAAAAAAAGTGAGAGACTTTAGAGAGTGAAATTAAAAAAATCTAGGGTCAAACTAAAGCAAAATTGAAAGGTATATAGTCATTTGAGTATAAACTTGTATAAATTAGAAACCAAAGACTAAAAGAAAAAAAAGGCATTGAATTTTGGGGCTGGCAATTGAGTTTAGCAGGGGTAAAATTACATGAAACTTAAAGTTGGAAGGTAGTTATGATTATAATTAAATGAAATTAAAAGAGTAGGGACTACATTGGATTTTGACCAAATCCAAAATTAGAAACCCTAATTTCTTAGTGTTGAACCTAGATGACACATCATTTAGTTCATATTCAAAATGCACTAACTAGAATAGAGGGAGGACAATATGTTGTCCACCCACTATTCATCTTATCTTGGGGTAGTTCTAAGTTGATCGAGTTAGCATCTTGAAATGAATATGAAGTTACATACTTTAAAATTAAGCAAGGTTGGATCCAAAAGAAAAATGTGCATCCTCAATTAAGCAAGGTTGGATCCAAATGAAAACTGTGCATCCTCTTTACCAACTTAAGGTAGTCTTTGATGATGATGATGTTAGAGTTACTCGGTGAGGCTTCAAAAGTGGTAAAGTTAGTCAACAATGATCCGGATACCTGTTATGCAAAACCACTTATTTTGTTTTTGTGTTCATGCTTCTGACCTTCTTAGTGAGTTCTCATCATTGATTTGAAATATTTTTTATAAGATAAATGACTAAAAACAACTCCATGGCCTTAAAGCTTAGTAAAACCACCAAGTATCCCTAAAACCAAGTATGAAGGTTCAAGAGTACCATAAAGACTTATTAAGCTTTTAGTGTACTAAAGCTAAACTTTGAAAAAGAAATGCATAAAGGACTATCAACCATTAGTGAGCTTTAAATGTATAAACTTTTTAATGTTGGGTTGAACAAATTAATTATTCTAACTTAAAACATGCAAAACAGTATAGAGTAAGCAAGAGGTCGATCCCACGAGGATGATTTAGTTCAGATTTTCATGTTATATGTTATGCACTTAGGGGAGTTTGGTTGGTAGACAAAGGCTAAAATTAAATAATCAAACAATCAAGAAAAATTAAATAAAACTAAAATTTATCAAGAAAACAAACCGTGGTCACATCATCCACCTACAAAAATTAGAAACGATCCTTAAAATGAAACTTCAATTTATATTCTGAGTTTTTATCTTTTCTTAAAGTTGGTTAGTAGACATGATGCGAACCTTGTGATCACATGGTCACGCAACCCACAATCAAGATTGAGATTTGATCCTGGAAAGTCGAAATAGGTCTGATAGGAGTGTGACATAATGGAAACCTACCTCAAGACACCAACACTATTGGAATGAGTAGAATAAAGTCACGAAGCCCAACTAATCCTCGATAAGTTGGATTCAGTTCAATCAAGAACTAAAGAATGTAAGAATCACTCTCACACTTTAAAATTGAAAAAAAAATTTCAGAAGTAATATTCATCAGTGGCTGCCGAAATTTAGCTTACATGTCTTTATAGAGTTCTTGAAAAAGTAACCCTAATGGACCCCTTATGTGAACTGAGGTCCACTCAAAACTGACCCAAAACTCTAAATTGGAAAGCCCATGACTTAATCCAAATAAGCCTTGGATCCTAGCTGAAAACAAAGTATTAATTAAGCCCATAGAAGCCTCGAGTTATAGTTAACAAAATTAAATAAAGTCCATAGTATTAAATCCATTAACTGCCATAAGAAGAAGAGAAGTAAAATATTATAAAGTTGATTCAAGGCTTATTTATAGCTTTTCCATCCAGACACTTAATCCTAGACACAAAAGGAAAAGATAGTCACCCATGTTGTTTACAAGTTGTAGTAGGAGTCTTTTGTTTCCCTCACTTCATGGCCCAAATAAGGTTGTATTAGACCCTCTCCTACACATGGATAAGATTCACTAAGGTCTCCTCTTGATACTCCAATGTTCCTTGCAATACTGACTTGATTGAAATCTTCAAAACCAATGCATTCAATGTTTGTCTTTGACCGGGTCATTGGACCATTTGGAACATGTAATGGGTCCTTGCTGGTATTTCTAGGGTGGTCCATATCATCCCCTCTCTCCTCAAATGATTCGACCTCGAATCAAAATTTTTGTCAAAGAACATAAGATCAACAACATTAAAGGTAGCAGTAACACCATACGCACTTAGAAAGGTCAATTTTGTATGCATTGTTATTGATTCTCTCTAAAACCTGAAATGGACCATCACCAAGAGGCTGTAATTTTTATTTACTTTGGTTAGGAAATTGTTCCTTACACATGTGCACCCAAACTCAATCACCAGGTTCGAAAACAACAAGTTTACCTCCCTTATTTGCTTTAGAAGTGTAAAGTTTGTTGTTTTTCTCTATTTCCAATCGAACTCTCTCATGGAGTTGTCTTAACTTCTTTGCCCTTTTTACACCATCTAAACTTACCTTTTCTTCAAAACATAAAGGAATTAAGTCCATAAGAGCTAGTACATTAAAACCATAAATAATTTCAAAAGGAGGAAAACTAGTGGTCGAATGCACATTTCTATTTTAAGCAAACTCAATAAAAAGCAAACATTCTTCCCAACTTTTCAAATTCTTTTGAATTACAACACGCAAAAGTTGAGATAATGTTCTATTCACTACCTTAGTTTATCCATCTGTTTGAGGATGACATGTTGTCAAAAATAAGAGTTTGGTTCCTAACTTTCCCCATAAGGACTTCCAAAAGTAGCTAAAGAGCTTAACATCACGATCTGACACTATACTCTTAGAAATGCCATGCAAATGTACAATCTCCCTAAAGAAAAAGTCTACAATACGAGATGCATCATATGTTTTATGGCATACAATTAAATGCACTATTTTAGAAAACCTATCAACCACAACATAAATAGAGTATCTACCTTTCTTTGACCTAGGTGAACCTAAAACAAAGTCCATAGAGAGATCTACCCAAGGTTCAATAGGTACGAGTAATGGTGTATATAATCCATGTGGTTGTACTCTAGATTTTGCCTTTCGACAAGCAATGCACTATTCACAAATTCGTTGCACATCTCTTTTCATCTTGGGCCAATAAAAATGCTCATGCATACATCCAAGGTTTTTGCAACCCTAAAGTGACCCATTAAACCACCCCCCATGTGCTTTACAAACAAGCAATTCATGCAAAGAACTAGCAAGAACACACAATCTATTCTCTTTGAACAAATAACCATTCATAAAATAAAACTTACCAAAAGCCAAATGTCCACATGCATTTTAAATCTCAGTAAAGTTAGAATCATTACCATAAAATTCCTTCATATATTCAAAAGCCTAGCTATCTAGTATTCATGGTGTGTAAAAGAATATACCTGTGCAAAAGTGCATCAACTACGATGTTCTCTTTGCCTTGCTTATACTTGATTACGTAAGGAAAAGTTTCTATGAATTCAACCCATTTTACATGTCACCTATTCAACTAACCTTGTCCTTTCAGATGCTTTAAGGACTCATGATCCGAATGAATTACAAACTCTTTTTGTCACAAGTAATGTTGTCATGTCTCAGGTGTTTTTACCAAGGCATAAAGTTCTTTATTGTAAGTGGGATAGTTCAAGGTCGCTCCACTTAACTTCTCATTGAAATATGTTATAGGTCTCTAATCCTACATCAAAACAACACCTATTCTCATTCAAGACGCATCACATTCTATTTCAAATGCTTTTGTAAAGTTAGGTAAAGACAAAATAGGTGTAGAAAATAATTTCTCTTTAAAAAGAACTAAAAGTCAGTTCTTGTTCCTTCCCCCATTTAAACCCAACTAACTCCTTAATAACTTCATTCAAGGGTGCAACTATTATAGTTAAATCTTTCACAAAATGCCTGTAAAAACTAGATAACCCATGAAAACTCCTTACCTCACTTACTCATTTGGGTGTAGGTCAATCCCGGATGACCTTAACTTTCACCTCATCCATACCTTGTACAATTATAACATAGCCAAAACATATAATTTTCTCCATGCAAAAGGCACACTTTTTAAGATTAGCATACAATTTCTCACTTCACAATACACTAAAGTTCATTATGCAAATGATCAAGATGCTCATTTAAGTTCTTGATATAGATCAGAATGTCATCAAAATGCACAACCACAAACTTACCTATGAATCCACGCAACACATGATTCATTAAACGCATAAACATACTATGTGAATTTATAAGTCGAAATGACATTACTAATCATTCAAACAAACCATGCTTCGTCTTAAATGCACTTTTCCACTTATTAGTTCTTTCATCCTAATATAATGGTACCCATTTTTACAAGTTAATTTTAGAGAAATTACAAGATCCATGTAACACATCTAACATGTCATCAAACCTAGGAATGGGGTGTCTATACTTTATCGCTATGTTGTTAATGGCTCAACAATCAACACACATCCTCTATGTTCCATCCTTCTTAGGCACAAGTATCACAAGTACAACACACGGACTCATACTCTCATGAATGTAGCCCTTTTCCATCAGCTCATAAACTTGCCTTTGAAGCTCCTTCATCTCCTCGGGATTGCTTCTATACGTTGGTCAGTTAGGAACTGAGGCTCTAGGTAAGAAATCAATCTGATGTTGTACCCCCTTAATGGTGGTAATCTGCTAGGAGTATCATCGAGAAACACATCATCAAACTCCTACAACAAATAAATAGCAACAATAAGCACAATATGATCAAGATCATTAGTATTAAGTAAGCCTCTTTGTACATGTCGTAACCCAATTTTTGGGTTACTTCCCAAAATAAAATAAAAATGACAAAAATAAAATAAAAGGGGTTTGGTGTTGTTAGAAAAATCACGATGAAAATTTTGAATATTTTCTGAGCTGAATCGTATCTCTTTTGTGCCCAAAAAATTAGAGAAAATACAAATTCAAGGAAAAAATTAAGTCAAAAATCATAATTATATTTTGAATAGGCCAATTTGATTTAATCATGGGCCAATTTAAAGTATAATTATATTTTGGAATTAATTTAGGATCCAATTGAAGGATTTAATTAAGTGCAAGGACTTAGTTATACTTTAAATTGGTCAAATCAATTTTATTTAAGGCTTAATTGATAAAAATCAAATTCTTTAATTTAATTCGGGCTCAATTGAGAAGATTAGAATTTTCGGAGACAGAATTGAATGTTTCCAAGCCAATTATGCGAGGTTAGGGGCAAAATTAAAGAAATTAAAAATTTTAAAGTCAATTGAGGGTGCAATTAAAACAACTAGAAATTAAAGGACCAAAATGTATTTGCACTTTTAACAATTTTCAACAGCACGCCACCGACAAGCCATCACTGCAGGTATGCCGTTGCCGACAGGCCTCCATTGCAGGTACGCGGTCGCCAACAGCCTCAACCACGTTCACGCTGCTGCAGGATTTAATCCAACACAGCACACAATGGTTGCTTTTATCGCATATAAATAGCAGTCATGCACGACGAGGAAAACAGGGAAAAAAAAAGAGATTCTAAAAAATTTGCAGAGAGTTTTGGCAAAGAAAAACGCAGAGAACAGGTAGCAAAAATTTTACGTAACAGGGTTTTTTTACATAGAAAGACAGAGGAAAAGGCAGAGAAGAACAAAAAAAACAGAATTAAAAGAGAACAAAGAGAGGAGATGAAATAATACGTGAGAAACACTTGAAAAAAAAACACAGACCCGTAATAGCCCCTTATCCTCTTCCTCACCGACGACAACAACACACACCAACTCCTTTCTCTCTCCCCTTTTGCAGCTCTCTCACTCCCCGACGGTGCAGCTCTCTCTCCTTGACGGTGCAGCAGCTCCTTCTCTCTCATCAGCCAACAATCCCAGCTCTTCTTCTCCGTCACCGGCGACGCCACAGCAACGAGACAGCAGCAGCAGCTCAGCCGACGACTTCCAATGCCCCTTCCGGCCACCAAGGGCCACCATTTTCGACGCCACCATGACAGGGAGAACCTCCTCGATCTCCTCTACGCGGTGGCAGTGGCAGGTGACCCTCTCATCGTGTTCGGTCGACCACCCAAATCATTGTTCACGTGATAGTGCAGTGAATTAATTCACTGCATTGTGCACGTGTTCTGTATTCTTTTATTTATTTATTTTTTTCCTTTTTTTGCCTTTGGGATGGCCTCTCTCGGCCCAGCCTAGTCCAACAGGCTTGGGCCCTTAGCCAGCCTCAGCTGGGCCGACCCATTTAGTTGGGTCAGGCCCAACCGAATTTTTATTTTTTTTTCTTTTCTAAAAAATACATTTAAAAAAAACAAAAAAAATATTTTGTTTTCGTGCATACGGCCGGATTCCAAGATTTTTCCACCATATTTTTCATAAAAAAAATATGTTGCATCTTTCTCATATTTCAAACGAAAATTGGATATCGTAACCAATTTATGATTATCCGTTGGAATTTGGCCAAAATATCAAAAATAATTTAACAATTATTTTGTTTTATGTATCGTTGTGTAAAATTACATTGTAAAGTACATCCGCAGATACAAAAGATTTTTACTACGATGTAAAATTACTTTGTATAATACATTTGTAGATAAAAAAAGGGATTTTAACTACGGTGTAAAATTACATTGTAAAGTACATTCATAGATAAGAAAAAAAGATTTTCAACTGCAGTGTAAAATTACATTGTAAAGTACACCCGCAGACAAAAAAATAGTTTTTGAAAATACAGTGCAAAATTTTTACCTTAGAAAAACAATCAAACAACAATGCAGCTTACCTTAGGTAGGGTGAAATGGGGGTGATGCGTCTTCCTCTTGCACAACAAGTCTCCTTACCTAGACTCTCGCAGACCAATAGGTTCCTAGTGGCCTTAATACTAGTTGGCGACTCCTTATAATTATAGTCGTAATTTTTACGACTATAAAACAAACCCCTCATTTTTACCGAGCGTTGTTGTCTCCCTAAATCACAGGGGATGGCGGGGCGTGAAGCGTGAGAAAATCATTGTCGCAACAATACATAAGAAAAATCATTGGCTTGTTTGTGAAATATGCAGATCTGACCAGTCCCTCTATAGCATAAAAATTGGGATGTATGTGTAGTTTTTCCACATAATTCTTATAACTCTTCCTGACTTTCTTCAATCCTCTTGTCTAACCTCCATTCTTGGCTAAATTTAGGTGTTTTTGAGTTGTGATCGAATGGTATGATTTGTTTGGAGTATTGGCTGAATATTTGTTTGTGTTTGGATGGGTAGGTGAATGGATTATAGTGGTTTGGGTTCTAGCAGAATTTGATTCTCTTCTCTCCCCTTTATCTTCACCTTGATTTTCTCTCCCCATCACCTCATGCTCACTTTTTAGCTTTATTTGATCATCAATGGTAAGTATGGGAGAAGTCGTATCTATTGTTGTTCAAAAAAATATGTCTTTGAAGTATAAAGAATCATGTGTGTTTACTATCCCATGTGTTATTGGCAATGTTAGTTTTAAAAGGGTTTTATGTGATTTAGGTGCATCCATTAGTATTATGCCTAAACATGTTTATGATTCTCTTAGTTTGGAGCCTTTGAATAAACCAACATTGTAATACAACTTGCGGATCTTAGTTTTGTTTACCTATTTAGTGTGATAGAAGATATCCTAGTCAAGATTGATAGCTTACTAATTCCATGTGACTTTTATATTCTTAATATGGAGCATGATTATTATGATTCCAGAACTCCTATATTGTTTGGGAGACCATTCTTGAAAAATGCCAATACAAAGATTGATTGTGGTAAAGATACTTTGCCTACGGAGGTAGGAGATGAAAAGATTGAATTTAATTTTCATGATGCAATGAAATATCCTTATAGCAATGTTTATTCTATCACATGTTATGATAAAGTTGATAAGTGTGTGCAACAAGTTTGTGATTTTGATTGTGTGGATAGATTAAGCATAGCTTTGAGCTATGACTATTATTTTACCCAATTAGAGGAGATGGAGAGGCACACATGTGTTCCCCAAAATGTACATGAAGTAGCATTGGTTTTGCAAACCGTTCCCCATGGTAATGTCTTTGTTGATTTAGTACTTTCATTTAAAAAGCTTTTGCCAACCATTTTACAGGCCCTCGAGTTAGAATTGAAACCTTTGCCTGATAATTTGAAAGTGTGTATTCATTGGCGACAACAATACACTTCATGTTATCAAAGCAAAAGGTTTGATAAGAGTGCAAGAGGAAAAACTTGTGAAGCTGTTGTGTGATCACAAAACGGCCAGTGGATGGACTTTAGCCAACATCAAGGGCATTAGTCCCTCAATGTGTATGCATCATATATTATTAGAGGATGATACAAAACCAACAAGGGAAATGCAAAGGAGGTTGAACCCACCTATGATGGAGGTCGTGAAAGCTGAAATTTTGAAACTATTAAATGCAAGAGTCATTTACCCATCATAGACAGTAAATGGGTGGCGCCAATCCATATGGTGCCTAAAAAGACTGGAATCACATTAGTGAAAAACAAAATGATAATTCATTCCTACTCGCATCTCGAATGGATGGAGAATGTGTGTTGATTATAGAAAGCTTAATCTTTCTACGTGTAAAGATCATTTCTCGTTACCATTCATGGACCAAATGCTTAAACATCTGACATATAAGTCTTTTATTGCTTTCTTGATGGATATAGTGGATACAGTCAGATTGTTATTAATCTTGAGGATCAAGAAAAGACCGCGTTTACAAGTCCATTTGGTACATATGCATATAGAAGAATGCCCATTTGATCTCTGTAATGCACCTATAACTTTTCGAAGATGCATGATGAGTATTTTTTCTGACTATGTTGAAAGAATAATTGAGGTTTTCATGGATGATTTCATGGTGTTTGGTGATTCTTTTGATAAATGTCTAGAAAACTTATATTTAATCTTGAAAAAGTACATTGAAACTAACCTTGTCTTGAATTATGAAAAGTGTTATTTTATGGTAGATCAAGGAATAGTTCTTGGGCATGTTGTGTCTTCACATGGATTGGAGATTGATAAAGCTAAAATAGATGTTATTTCATCATTACCTTACCCCTCATGAGTGAGGGAAGTTCATTCTTTTCTTGGCCATCCAGGTTTCTATCAGTGTTTTATCAAAGACTTCTCGAAGATTACAACACACCCTTGTGCAAACTATTATCCAAAGAAGTGGATTTTGTGTTTGATCAAGCATGTAAAGATGCTCATGATGAGCTTAAAAGGTGTGTCACATCTGCCCCTATCATTCAACCACCAAACTGGGATGAACCTTTTGAGATAATATGTGATGCGAGTGACTATGCGGTACAGTTTGACCTTGGGCAAAGAATTGGTAAGAATTTGCATGTTATATAGCCTATGCTTCTCGCATATTAGATGAAGCACAATGCAATTACCATACAGCTGAAAATGAACTTTTTTCAATAGTGTTTGCTCTAGAAAAATTCAGGTCATATTTACTTAGTACAAAAGTAGTCCTTTTCACTAACCATGTAGCTTTGAGGTATCTTTTGAAGAAAAAAGGAGTCCAAACTAAGATTAATTAGGTGGATCTTGCTTTTACAAGAATTTGATCTTGAAATCAAAAACAAAAAAAGGTACTAAAAACCATGTGGCTTATCACTTGAGTCATGTAAGGACCAAGGATATACAACTTGAAACAATAAGAGAGACATTTCTTGATGAGCAGTTGTATGTTACATTCCTCCACAAGATAATGGTATGCTGATTTGGTGAACTATTTAGTCACCAAGGAATTCCCTCAAGGTTTGTCTACATCCCAAAAAAATAAGTTACAAGTTGATGCTAAATATTATTTCTGGGATACTCCTCATCTGTGGAAATTTTGTGTGGATCAAGTAGTTAGGAGATGTGTACCATAAGATGAATTTCATTCCATTCTCACCTTTTGTCATTCTCATTCTTGTGGTGGACATTTTGGAGCAAAAAGAACGGTCCATAAAGTACTTGAAAATTATTTTTATTGGCCTTTTATTTTTAAGGATGCATTTTATTTTTGCAAATCATGTGAAAACTGTTAAAAAACAGGTAATATCACTCATAAGAATCAAATGCCTTTAACGAATATTCTTGTAAGTGAAGTTTTTGATGTTCAGGGTATTGATTTTATGGGTTCATTTCCTTCTTCTTTTGACAATCTTTATATCCTTCTTGCAGTTGATTATGTGTCCAAATGGATTGAGGCAAAAGCTACACGAACTAATGATGCTGAAGTTGTTGTAGATTTTGTCAGGACTCACATATTTGACAGGTTTGGAATCCCTAAAGCTATCATTAGTGATCGTGACATGCATTTTTGCAATCGTTCAATGAAAGCATTGTAACGCAAATATCATGTGACTCATCCAACTTCTACGGCATACCATCCTCAAAAGAATGGCCAAGCTGAGATTTCAAATCAAGAAATCAAGTCCATTTTGGAGAAGACAATGCAACCCAACTGGCGAGACTGAAGTCTACGACTTGGTGATGCATTTTGGGCTTATCGGACTGCTTACAAATCACCAATAGGAATGTCACCTTTTAGGATGATATACGGGAAACCATTTCATCTACTAGTGGAACTTGAACACAAAGCTTTTTGGGCCATAAAAAAAATGAAACATGGATTATGATGCTGCTGGGATTGCAAGAAAGTTACAATTGTAAGAGTTGGAAGAGATTTGAAATGATGCTTATGCGAATGCAAAGATTTACAAAGATAAGACTAAGAGTCTTCATGACCAAATGATTACAAGATAAGAGTTTCATGTTGGAGACAAAGTCCTTTTGTATCATTCACGTTTGAAACTTTTTCCTGGTAAGTTGCGCTCTCGTTGGATTGGGCCCTTTGTTGTTTCTAATGTTTTTCCTTATGGCGCAGTTGAAAATACAAGTTTAGAAATAAATAATGTACTCAAGATCATTGGGTATCGCTTCAAACCTTTTTATGAAAGTTGGACAATAGAAATCACCGGTTCTGTGGAGTTAACTGAACCGATCTATGAAGAATGAGCATACCACATGTCGCGCCAATGACACAAAACAAAAGTGCTTCCTAGGAGGCAACCCAGCAAAAAAAAATCAGATTTGCTTTCTTTTTCCCTTATCTTTTATTTTTATTTTTATTTTTATTTTTATTTTTATTTTCTTGCAGTTTTTTTTTCATTCTCCTATATCCCTTTTCTTTTATTTTCAACATTGAGTACAATGTTGTGTTTTAAGTATGGGGGTATTGGGAAAATATCAGTTTTCTTATTTTGGTTTTCTTTATTCTTCCGTAAGAAAAAAAAAGAAAAAGAAAAATCTATGATTGATCTTTTTGAACTCCCATTGGTTTATGAGAATATGAGTGTTTTGTATGAGAATTAAGTGAGATAAATGAATATATAAATCAAATGAATGAGCAATTGACTCTGAAAATATGTCATGTTTACTTTATAGTGTTATACCAATGTAAGCTTTTGAGCCTTCAACATTATATTCTTTTATTGTACTTTCTTTTAATGATATTTATCTCTAGAACTTGCTTCATATCTTGTTGAGATTATATTTGCATTACATAGATGCATGAAGATGATAAAGGCATTAGAAATTTTAACCGCTTGAGCCAAAAAGCCAACCTAAAGCATATTATCTTTAGTGAGCCCCTTTTGTGTTTATCTTTTCTTTGCTTTATCCATGTATAAACCTTAAACTTTTTATATGTTTTCCTATTTTCCCCTAGCCAAGAAGTAGTAGAGCATATACTTGTGATATCTCATGGAATTATGGTTGCAAATGATGTGAAAAGAAAGAAGAAGTGATGTTTGATGAAAAGATGTGAAAAGTTGTCAAAGGTGAAGAACAAAAAAGAAGATAAGAAAAGAAGAAAGAAAAGAAAAGAATAGAAAAGAGCTTGAAATCAAAAGTAGCTAAGCATTGGTGCTTAAAGATTAAAAATTGATGTGCTTAGATGGAATATCTTGTTTAAAATATCATTTTTCATAATGCTCAACTTTGTTTGGTTTGAACCTTTTATTCTACTCTATTTTACCTCACCTTAACCTTATCCCCATTACAACTGGAAAATAAGACCTTTTGATTCATGCATTGTTTGTAATATGTTAGTAATGGTGATGAGATTGAAGAGCAAGATTATGGTAGAGCATGTTCATTGATTGAATTTGAGAGATTTAAACACATAAGCCCTAAACACATGAGTGTTGGAGTGTATATCAATGAGGACCTATCACTTTGGCATGACATAGATTTCTTTTAAATCCCGAAGAGTAATTGAGTTTTGAAGTTTGCATGTAAACAAATTCATTAGGATTTATGTTATTTATCCTTCTCAATTGTATTCTTATTTATAATACTTGAATTCTTGGATATTGATGGGAGATTAAGAGATTGGTCATGGTTATTTTTAATTTAAATTTTTATGCATGTCCTTTCTCGAGGATAAGCAAGAGCTAAGTGTGGGGATATTTGATGCGACCATATTATTTGATAGTTTCATTCATATATACCTAGTTTTTTGCATATTTTTTATGTATTAAATGCCTTGAAATTCTTTGTTTTATGTTTTGAAGGCATTTTTGGATGCAAGATGCAAAAAGGAGGTAATTGAAGCTGATTGATAGATTTGACCTTCAGTCGATGTTTTTGTGCAGAGCAGAAGCTTTAGAGATTGAAATGAAGTGATTATAGTGGCATTCAAAAGCTAACATCCATAAGTTTCTGGAAAGCTAAGGCAAAAGAAATAAAATAAGGAATAGCATGGAAATCGTAGCCTTCAAAGTCAAATCTTGCAATCTGTCAATGTTGACCTTTGTCCATTCCAACTTCAATATCTCAAGCTACAGAAGTCCTATTGATACAAACCAAAAAATTTGGGTTCACAACTCAAATACCTGTAAACGCTCCACATTTCAGCTCCAAATGATGTGTTATGAATGAAATATGAATTTATAAGGGACAATTAAATTCTGCCAACTTAAGGAAGGACTATTTTCTAAAATAAAAATTAGGGTTCTAAGCTCATATAAAGGAGGAGAGGCAGCAATGGAATTCGACCAGCAAAAAAGAAAACACAAATCTTCCTCCAAACCCTAAATCATGTTTTCTTTCATCTTTTTATGTAGTTGTTCAATAAACATGCAAGGCTAGACTATTTTGCTTGGTTGCAAGGACACATAAACCTTTAGATTTCAAGAACAATGAGATTTATTTTTACCTTAATTTATCAGTTTATATGATAAATATGTTTGTTCTCCTATGCTTATTTATTTAATTGTTAAGAGCGGACTCGAAGTTATTATTATAGACAATCTATTGCTAAATTTGATGTCAAAACCAGAGTTGTGGTATATGAACTTGTGAAGCAACTAAATTAGTAATTATAGCGGATCTACGTTATTAATCTTAGAGAGAACATTCATTCGAATTAAACATATATTGCAAATAATTATGTTTCTTAATTGATCAATTTATCTAGTTTTTAATGCTGTCATTGAATCAAATTACTAGTGCAGACACTGTTGTTATTTAATGGTTAGGGTAAATTATACGGCGGATCCGTTAACAAACCAGTGTTAAGAAGAGATAAATATTCAGAATATAAATTGACATGTCGTTTCTATGATCATTTCTAATTTTTGTAGGTGGATGTTGACTTGCCACCAAGGTTTGTTTTATTGATAAATTTTGGCTTTATATAATTTTTGCTTAGTTTGCTTTAGCCTAGACTAGACAACCCCCCCCCCCCAATTGCATAACATATAGCATGAAAATCTGAACTAAAACATCCTTGTGGGATTGACCCCTTGCTTTCTCTATACTATCTTGTTTGATTTGTTTTAAGTTAAGGTAATTAATTTATGCGACCGTGACATCGCAACATTTATGGTAGAATATATTCATTTATTGAATTTGTGATTTAAACACAAAGGCCCTAAGCACATAAGTGTTGGAGGATGCATCAATGAGAGGACCTATCACTTTGGCATGACATAGATTTCAATTAAATCCTGACAATCAATTGAGTTTTGAAGTTTCCATATAAATAAATTCATGAAAATTTATACTATTTATCCTTCTTGATTGAATTTTTGTTTATAATGCATATATAACATTGATGGGAAATTAAGAGATTAGTCATAGTGATTTTATTTAATTTCGATTTCATTTTATCTTTAAGGATGAGCAAGAAAGGATGAGGACGTGGAATGATTAGAGATAAAGGAAGAGGTCGAGGGAGGCAGGAGCTCAACAAAGCACTAGTTGAGTGCTACAAATACCACAAGCTATATGGAGGCAGATAAAGATGAAGAGATAGACAAAGAAGAGGAGGTCCTCTGGCTCATGTTGTACTCGACAATGCAGATACGAAAGTAACCTAGTTTCTTGACTCAGGCTACTCAAATCACATGTCAAAAAATAAGTAGTGGTTTGTGGACTTTGATGAGCAATTTCAATATTCAGTAAAGGTGGGGAACAATTCAAGGATGCCAGTAATGAGAACAGGAAATATCAAGATAGATATTGAAGGAATAATTTAGATAATGAATGTATTTTATGTTCCTGACCTTACAAATAATTTGTTGAGTGTTGGACAATTACAAAAGAAAGGGTTGGCCATTCTGATTCAAGATGGAATGTCAAAATTTATCAACCTAGAAGAGGTCTCATAACACATACTCAAATGACAGAAAATAGGATGTTTGTCATGCTCTCCAATACACCAATGCAAAGCTCAAACTTTCTTGAAGTCACAGTTGAAGATACCAAGAGTCTCAGAACATTGCATTCGAAACAACTTGTGACATGGCTGCCAAAACTCAAATTTGTGAATAGAATGTGTATTATTCGCAATATTGGATAGCAACATCGTGAGACTATACCAAAGAAAAGTCAATGAAGGGCCTCACAAAAATTATAGTTAATACATGTTGACATTTATGGTCCCATCACACCAAGCTCAAGTAGCAACAAGACATATATTTTGAGTTTTATTGATGACTACAATAGGAATAATTGGTTTACGTTTTGTCTATAAAAATGAAGCTTTTATATCTTTCAAATCTTTTAAATGTCTTGTTGAGAAGGAGTGGGGAGTGATATATGTTATTTAAGAATAGACCGAGGTGGTGAATTTGTTTTGGTTGAGTTTAACAATTTTTGTACATCTTATAGCATTAGAAGATAGCTTACAATAGCATACACACCTCACCAGAACAAGGTTGCAGAGCATAAGAACCGAACCATGATGAATATGGTTCATTGCTTACTAACAAATAAGCAAATGCCCACTAACAAATAAGCAAATGCCCAAGGTGTTCTGGCTAGAAATAGTTCGATGGACAATATATGTGTTAAACACGAATCGTACAACAATGATAAAAGGTAAGATACCAGAAGAGTGTAAGAGTGGTATCAAGCCAACTGTGGATTACTTTTGGGTTTGTGGATATATTAGAGATGTTCACGTACCAGATACTAAAAGATCAAAGTTGGATGATAAGAGTTATAAATGGATGCTTCTCGGATACAGTTATAAGTCAAAAGCTTATAAGTTACTTGATATTATTGACAAGAAAATTATAATTAGTAGAGATGTTGTGTTCGATAAAGGTTCAAGCTGGAACTGGGGAAGGAGTGAAAAAGAGATGAAGCTTGATGTACTTTTTTTTTATCAAATGTAAGTATGTTAGAGATCAAAGAAACCAATCTTAAGAACCAAAATATACAAAGATATACAAAGCGAGAAACCAAATGTTCAAACAAAAACAAGGTTAGCTAAGGCTATAAAGCCATTATAGAAAAGTAACTAAACAAAGCTAAGCAACTAGTAACTGATCCAATCCCACATTAAGAAGAGAGGGATCCTTCACATGGAAATAGAAGATGGTGTAGAACAAAATTTGAAATTTATGAAAGATGACATCCACGGAGTTCCAATGCTTGTCGAACACTCGACCATTCTGCTCATGCTAAATGTTGTAGACGGTTATAGCCAAAGCTACTCGCCGCATTCTCAAGTCGAGGCCCTTTCCAAATCCAAGGCCCCGGAGAGCACTAGACAAAGAGGACATCCGCCTATTAATACGCAACCAAGATCTGATCCTGGACCATAAGAAAGATGTCCAGCTGTAGGAGAAGAAGAGGTGCGCATGTGATTCCTCTGCCTGAGAACAGAGCACACAAGTAACATCCACACTCAAGAAGCTCGATGTACTTGAATGGGAAGATGATTGACACGATGTTAGTAATTTGAATAAGGATGAAGAAACTACGGGAGGTAACCAAAATGAGTCATCCACTCCAACCGATTCATATGAAGGTAATGGAGAAAGTTCATCTTCACTTAGTCTATTTAGACCAAGAATTAAAAGAGCACCCAATTGAATGCAATATTACAAAGACGGAGAAGGTCTGTTAGAAGAAGAAAATTTACAGAATCTTGCTCTATTCACCTCACAAGAACACCCAACATGCTATGAAGAGGTTGTGAAGAATGAGAAGTGGAGGATTGCGATGGATTTAGAGATAGAAGCTATTGCCAGAAATAAATCTTAGGAATTGGTGAATTTGCCGGTTGGAGCAAAAAGAATTGGTGTTAAGTAGGTATATAAAACTAACTTACATGAAAGTGGGGAGGTTGATAAAAGCAAAACTCATTTAGTGGCTAAGGGTTATGCTCGGAAACATAGGATAGATTATAATGAGGTGTTTGCTTAGTGGCACAGTGGGATACAATTCACATGGTTTTGGCTTTGGTTGCTCAGAAGTGTTGGTTAGTGTTTTAGTTGGATGTAAGGAGTGCATTCTTGCACGGAGAATTGAAGGAAGCTATTTGTCATTGAGCAACCACAAGGATATGAGCAAAAAAGCAAATAAGAGAAGGTTTTCAAGCTCAATAAGGGCTTTATATGGCCTAAAGTAGACTCATTGAGCCTGGTACATTAAGACTAAGAATTATTTTCTTAATGAAGGTTTTAAAAGATGCAATCATGAGTCTACTTTGTTTGTCAAAACAGATGTTGGAGGTAAGATTTTAATTATAAGTCTCTATATAGATGACTTAATTTGTACTGGTAATGATACTTGCTTGATTAAGAAGTTTAAGTGTTCAATGAAGTCTGATTTCAAAGATGACAGATCTAGGGAAAATGAGATAGGAAAAAATGAGATATTTCCTAGGTATTGAAGCTCAACAAAATTCAAAGGGTATTCATTTGTGTCAAGAGAAATATGTCAAAGATGTTCTGGTATGAGAGAGTGCAATTCAATAAAGAATCTTATAGTGCCTGGTTCAAAACTAACAAGAAAAGGTGGGGGGGAGAAAGTCGATACAACTTAGTTCAAACAATTGGTTGGTAGCCTCGTGTACTTGACAATTACTAGACCTGATTTAATGTTCAGTGTATGTCTCATTAGCATATATAAGGTAGATCCAGTAGAGGAGCATTTAGTTGTTGCAAAGAAAGTGCTTCGAGATATCTAAAGGGAACTATAGAGCTTGGTGTGCTCTATGCAATATAAGGTGCAATATAGTTGTGTGCATATACGAATAACGATATGTTGATGATAGGAAAAGTAGTACAGGTATGTGTTTAAGCTGAGTGAAGGAGTTGTGGCTTGGGCTTCAAAGAAGTAGCCTGTTGGAGAGTTTTGTGAAGCTTTGAGAGCAGCTGGGAATGAAGCTTCTGACTGAGATGAACTGAATGTTTTTAACAATTTCAGTTTAGGAGATGAAGTTTAGAGATGATTTCATATAACTAGAGTTTAGTTCTCTTGTTTGAATTTGCCAATAACTCTTAATATTTAGGAATTAGTTTTGTTTTTCAAATTAGTGTTTGACTACTTTCTACTTATTTACCATGATCTTATAATTGTTAAAGACGTGAGCTATTATTTAGCAATCCAGTTACTTGTAATGGCTTTATAAGTCAATTCCCTTTCATTCCCTTTATAAGCCATACCCATGTAGTAGTCGGTAGTTAGTGATAAGAATTTGAGACTAAAAGGTTTGCTCCCCTTATGGTTTCAGGTTCGAGTCTTGTGGTTGCTAATAGAATAATCATTAGAAGCTTACATGGTCGTTAATTTTAGCGATCATGAAATTAATCAATATGCACGCAAGCTAGCTCGAAAACCAACGTTAATAAAAAGATCAATTATACACTTTAGAGTATCTTTTATAATAGGACTCATTATTGATTAGATTTGGATTCACGCGCTAAGGGGTATTCTTGAAATGCAATTAGGGCACATCCCATATGCTGGTGGATTTGGTGGTGGAGGATTTGCGGAAGATGACTGAGAAGCAAAGGCCAATCATCTCTGGGAATTCTAGGCATAGCACAGCTAAATTTGAGACCCCAGCAACGCCATCAACTAGCGAAAGCTATGGAAACTTTCTCATCTAAATTTGGCTGGGACCATGTGATTTCATTTTCAGTGACATGGTAGAGATAGGGATCCTTAGGCATTTCATCGAACACTTTACACACACAACAAGCTGTTTGTGCCGACAACCCAACCAATTAGACGGCACTTGTTGAAAAAAAGTAATAATATACCAATGGCTGGCTGGGTAGCACACATGATTATCTATGTTACTATCTTGTATTTATTTATTTATTTTTCGTTATTTTCTTGTTATCTTTCTTTATATTGTTGTGTTTTAAATTTAATAATTAATTAATCAGCAATTTTGACATCCGCATACAGTTTTATAGCAAAAATCATTTGGTGACAGAATGTTAGAAGATTTGCAAGATTATTTTCTAAAATAATTATGAGATGAAGAATAATTTTAGGATTCCACCAAATATATGGGAGGATCTCAATAAAAATATGATATTGAAAGATAATATAAAATAATAAATATTTGTGATCGATCACTTCGATATGTTTGACAAGTCTTGCAGTAAAAATCATTTGACGATAGGATTTTAGAAGATTTGCAAGATGATTTTTTTTAAAATAATTCATAAGATGAAAAATAATTTTAAGATCCCACCAAACATGTTTGGGGTCTCAAAAAAAATTTAGTATTGGAAGATAAGAAGAAATCATGGATATTATTATCAAATCTTTTCATCCATTAATAATTTAATATCCTCTATTGTTTATATATATATATAGAAGCTGACTTATTAATTTATTCCTTACAATATAATGGTATCATTACTACCTCGTAAGATGCAATTACAATCCTAAAACAATTAAGAATTAGCAAGTTTTAATTTTTTATTCAAAGGTTTTTTTAGCATATAAAAATACAAATATGTGTCATATTAACAAAAACTAGAACAAATGGGAAAACATTGTAGAATTAATAAAAGCTAAAACGGAAAGAAAAAAAAGACATTCTATACAAAGAGTGAAAACATTGTTTATGGCGATCCAAATTCCCCCAAAAAAAAACTTAAAATTAATATATATTACAAGTATTTTTTTTTCATTTTAAAAATATAGTAAAATGATCAAAATATTTTTCAAAAACAATAAATGTAAAATTAGTGTCAAGAGGTATTTTTTTTATTTTTCACAATGGTTTTTCATTATTATCATGTCAGATGAAGGGCAATTTGATATTTGACTAAATATAAAAATCACAAAAAAAAATGCCATAATAAAATGACCAAAATGCCCTTAAAAACAAAAATAATAATGACAAGGGTCTTTTTAATAAATATATAAATAATAAAAAAGAAAAAAAAACATATGAAAATTACCGAATTGGCCTTAAAAACAACAAAAAATGATGTCAAGGGGTTTTTTTTTGTTTTTTTACCATGATTTTTTCATTATTACCAAGTCAACTTTGAGGGTGTTTGGCACAACTTCTGCTTATACTTTTAGGTTTTTTTTAGTGTTTTTTTTTATGGTTTTAATGTTTTGATATCAAAAATATAAAAAAAATCTAGAAAAACAAAATCTTAAAGAAAAAATCATGTTAGCAAGTAAAAAGTGTCTGTGTCTTTCGTGTAGCATGTGCAAGTGTCACCCCACTATAAAAACCTCCTTTTAATATTTAATTAAAACATCATTGTGTTCATTTTTTGGGTGGGATGCATGGTTGTTGGTGGCACAGTTTGTTGCCTATGCACTTTATATTTATTCCCTCTTCTCTCTCTTTTTCTTACCGTTTTGATTTATAATTTTTATTCATGGCCTTTTTATAAAATTTTGATATGTTGTCTATTCCATTTATCAATCTCAATTTGGGATATTATGATTTGTTTTCATCTCATCATCATTATTGTTTTTAGAAATTGATTATTTTTTTAATTTTATAATTCAATCAGAACTTTAATTATATTTCTCATTTTAATTTTGATGCTCATTCTTTTATTATTATTTTTAATCCTTTTGTAAAAAACAAATTTTCAATTTCACCCTTTAATCAAAGATCAAATTTATTTTGTATTTCAACTTTAATCCTTATTTTTATTTTTTATTTTTTTAATCCTTTTGTAAAATTGATTTTTCTTTTCTAAATCTCACCCTTCAATCACAAATTAGATTGTATTTCTCATTTCAATTTTGATACTTATTCTTTGGATTTTTTAATCCTTTTTGCAAAATTGATTTTCTTTTCAATTTTGCCCTTGAATCATAGATAAAAAAAAATTGTATTTCAATTTTAATCCTCATTCTTTTTTATTTTTTAATCCTTTTATATAATTAAAATTATTTTTTCAATTTCATTCTTCAACATTTGATTGATTAAAAATTAAACTTCATTGCTTTTCTAGATATGGTATTTATAGTCTAATAACCCAACTTCCAAGGTTAAAAAATTGACCTAGATTAAATAAAAAAAATTAATTTCTTTTTATTAGATTTTTCAAATCTTATGACTTGAATTGCGAGCATAGTAACTACCTAGGTTTGCTCAACTTTGATTAAGTGCATGTTTGGCATTGTGGTGCGATCTGCGATTCGCAGATCGCACCACAATTTGGTGTTTGGTTAACAAAAACAAGCACATTTTTTTGTGTGGGACCCACACCATATTATGTCCGAAACGCCGATTCAAAAAAAGCTGGAAATTGATGCTTTTCTTGCATCGGCAATTGCCTGGGCGTGGGAATATGAAACGGCGATTGGCTGGGATGCATTCCAGTGAGCAAAAATCCAAAAAAGGACTTACATCTCATTTCTTTTTCTCCTCTGCAACCAGCTCCCACAACAACCCACATCTCCCGTCTCTTCTATCTTCTGCAACCACCCTTGTTTCCCTTCTCTCCATAAAAAAACACTAAAAAAGCAGTTTGGCATTATTGGTTGTAAAGATGAAGATGGCAAGCGTGCGGCTGGAGGGGGCAAAGCAACAAGAGAGGGAGAAGAAAAGTAGGGTTTTTTTCTTAAATAGGGTGTGGGTCTCGGGTTGTATGCTTATATTATTATTATTATTATTAATTCTTATAATAATAGTTAGCTTATAGGGATATTAATTTATAATTTATAATAGAAGAAAGTCTAGATGTTAACGTTTGTTTTCTTGTTTAAAATTGTTTTTCAGAAAAAATGTTTTTTTTTAATTATTTTTTTATGTTTTAAAATTGTTTTGATAAAAATAATTTGGTTAGAGAATAAAAAAAAATTAATTTACTTGAATTATTAATTATATTATATTATTATAATTATTAGATCTACAATATTTAAAAAATTATATATATATGCCCTTTAAAGTAATTTCACAAGTTAAAAGCAATATGTAAAATTTGATAACCAAACACCTAAAATTGTTTTTTTTTCAACCTCTAACTCAACCACAGTTTTAACCAAACATTTCACAGCTTATTTTGAACTGCAGTAAAAGCGCTTTTTTTGAAACTGCTTTTTTTTCAACCGCAATCGCAAAAGCAATGCCAAGTTCTTAATGCTATCTCGAGAGAAATCAAACTATTTGTTTTTATTAATTTCATCATTTTATTTAATGAGCTTGGAATGGAGCTACATTGATATTTTTATTGAAAAAATCTCTCATGTTATCATGATTTTTTTTAATTCAATTCATTTATTAAAAAATATTAATTTAATTCATTCCGAATTTTTCTTCTTGTATTATTGTTTAATGCAAAAAATATCAAACCCAGATCATATCACAGATCCACAATTAGTTGCATCCAAATGCACCCATAACTCCAACTATTGCAATTTTTATAAGTTGGTAAGAAACTGGTCTCAAATACACGCGCGCGCGTGCGCATTATCTGCACAGAATTTATTTAAATAAGCAAATTAATATATTAATAATAATATGTTATGGTAGAAAACCTTGTCCAAAAGAAAAGGGATTTTATTCTTTTTAATAATCATGATAATTAATGATTTTGAATAAAGCTGGAGGAAAAAAAAATTGAAGACTCATAAAAACGAAATCATTATTAAAACAACACTGCAATAGAAAATGAGTTTAAATGAATTTTTTGATAAAATAAAAATCAGGAAACCAGCAAAAAATTACACTTAAAACTAGCCGAGAATAGCTTGCATAAATTAAACATATACAAGTTGACAATCATGTGTTAAAATTGACATGATTTATTTTCACATATAGTCTAGATGAACAGTGCTGAATAAACAGTAAAACTGTGAGCTGATTTAACTGTATAGATAATTTTCTAAATCACTTAAAGATAATATCAATTTTAATTCAACTAGTATACATAACTTATATTTAAAAAAAGAGTACAAAATAGTGAATAATCCTAGGTTGCGTTTGATTAGTGTCACATGATAGAAGAGAGACTAATACAACTGATACAAACATGTATGGCTGGAGATATATATATATATATATGTGTTAGAAAGTTTCTTTACTTGCAAAGTAAAGAAAAATATGCCCCCCTCCCTCTTCACCATCTCTATCTCTTCTTTTCCAAGAAATTAGTAGAGAAAAAATTAGATTCATCCCAAACTTTTTAAGGGTAGACTGAAATTAACCCACTTTCTTGATAGATCCATCTTGTATACAGTCAAACAATCTATTCGAAACCAATAATCCCCTCGCACAAAAGGAAAAGAAAAACAAAACAGGACAACGGAATATTCAAATGTATCATCTAATCACAAAGACAATAAAAAACAAACAAAATATCTGAAATCAGTATTTCTTCCCAAATTAGGGGCACACTAGTTCAGAGAGGAAGAAAAACAGTATATTAAGCCAGAAGATGCCTGGAATGGGAATTAAAAAATGACTGGCTTCTTAACAACAGAAATGTGAAGGACTTCCCTAAATGCAAACTCACCATCATAGTAACACATTCAGTCGGATTACATAGGAAGGCCACAACAAAGAACAAAGAGATGCCAGGACTTGACAGCATCTTGAAATTTGAAACTAGGTACGAGTTCTGCTGCTTTCTGCATTTCTAATTGGATAGAAGTATGGATGGGCCTGCATGGTATCAAGGTCGCTCATCACTTACACATCAACAATATATGAACGAAAAAACAAATATAATAATAAAGGTCCCAGTCAAGAGTTTTTGTCAATAGACAAGGAGCAGGGGCTTACCATAGCTTCTTTTGCAGTTGGCCTTTCTTGGTGATCATATCGCAGCAACTTGTCAAGGAAGTCAACAGCCTTTATAGAGGAGAGAAAAAATCATGAGTTTAAAATAAATTTAACAATTAAAATCATTTTAAATTTATGAATAAAATTATACCTCAGGAACTGCCAAATGTTGATTGTCAACATTAATAAACTTTGACCACGGTTTCCGGCTATGCCTGTAAAAGAAAAGAATTTTCTCAATCAGGAGAACTAGTTCTCTAAATATAATCAATTGAAGTTATCATCACACATGACCAACCTCCCAACAAGTGCGGAGAGATGCAGATCTAACTCTATGTGATACTTATTCAAATAGGCATTCAGCTCATCTGTTCCAAGTACCTGACACATAAGATCAAGAATGATTACAAATCCATTTTTATCCATCACATTCTTAAATTCCACAAGACAGTTCTGCCATATAGGTTGTCAGGCACCGGCAAGCACATTTGGGAAAAAAGCTTCTGAAAAATAACAGAAATGCCTTAACAAGCAAGTAGTCAGTCACGCACACACTCACAGGATGAAGTATGATTGTTCCCTATAGCTATGAATTTCCAACTTTCATCCTAAAAGTATTAAAAATCACAATCTCCACAGGTGGTCAAATTGTTGCGATGTCCTTACAACCAGATAGATACCAGAGCTGGGCTGAAATTTGATAGACATCATGATGCTAGAGCAAAAACTGCAACAGCCTTCATATAATTAAGGGTTTTCTTTTAAAAGTTTATTTATGAATTATTTTTTGTGATAGTTTGAATGGCACCGGCAAGCACATTTGGGGAAAAAAGCTTCTGAAAAATAACAGAAATGCCTTAACAAGCAAGTAGTCAGTCATGCACACACTCACAGGATGAAGTATGATTGTTCCCTATAGCTATGAATTTCCAACTTTCATCCTAAAAGTATTAAAAATCACAATCTCCACAGGTGGTCAAATTGTTGCGATGTCCTTACAACCAGATAGATACCAGAGCTGGGCTGAAATTTGATAGACATCATGATGCTAGAGCAAAACCTGCAACAGCCTTCATATAATTAAGGGTTTTCTTTTAAAAGTTTATTTATGAATTATTTTTTGTGATAGTTTGAATGGCTAAAATTTAGTTATTTTTTAGAGCTAGGATTTCATTTACTTGGGGTTGTTAGTATTTAAGGGCTGTACTTCTGTATGAGAACAATTTTTATATTTGATAATTTCATAAGGAGTTTGTTCTTTCTTTCTGGTTATTCGACCCAGAAAACCAGCCTGTGGCTGTGTTAGCTATCTTTTGCCTTTTCTCGTCACGCTATACACCATGGAAGCAATTTAGCACAGTTTTTGTCAATCAACTTTCTGAACCAGACCAGCCAATACAAAAAAGGCAAGGCCCAAAAGATACCCAAAGACATTGATATCACTTGCTGGTAAATGGTCATCTAGATGGTCGATGAAATGATTTTCCTGATATTTTTATTCAACTTTTATCCAATCATTTCACATACCTTAGCTATTTTGACCAGCTGATCATAATTATCATGCCCATAGAAGAATGGCTCCTTACGGAATATCTGCAAAACACAACAGCAATAACAAGATCACCACATATTTTGGCATTACCTCAAAATTTATTCTACCCTATCTGCCATCTAAGCAAGAATAGGCAAGCATACAAAGGCCCACTTGTCTATGGCATTAGTAACACTATCATACACATTAATACATGTACATGGAGCAATGGCAGGCCAGTAATGCAAGCTCATTGAGAAGCAAGCCATTATGGGCTAGGTCACAATTTTGAGGTGGACATGTGTGCTTTGCATGGAACAAATATTGTGCAAGATGAGAAAAGTGGAAGTTAGAGAGGACACCCACCATTCCAGCAAACATACAGCCAAGGCTCCACAAGTCCAAAGAATAGTCATAGTCTTGCAGATCAACAAGAAGTTCAGGGCCTTTAAAGTATCTGCAGATCAGAAATGGAATAACAGATTAAAAAAGAACTGACACATCAATTCACTAGTTTGAGTAAAATGTCAAAATCAAAAGAGGGATTAACTCAGAGACAGAAGGATTTATATATCATTTAAGAACCAGATGGATACGATACAATTTAAGAACCAGCAGTAACAGGAACCCTCATCAAGTTTTAAAATATAGTTATAAACTTGTATTTTGTTGCATTTATCCTAGTTATATGACATCACCATTGTATTTATTTAGTTAAAAGATACTGCCACATCAATTCACCAGTTTGAGTAAAATGAGAAGATCTAAAGAGGGCTTAAGTCACTGATGAATGAGTTCGTAGATTGTTTAAAAAACTGGCAGCAACCTTCCACGTAGGATTATGATCCATTACAACAACTTTTAACACATTTTTACAAACTTGTATTACGCTGCAAAAATCCTAGTTATAATATATTACTATTGTGTTTATTAAGTTCAAATACTAAATAAATGTGTGCATTGCTTAAAAATAGCTGAGAGTTGCTATTTATTTATAACTCTAGTGGCCACAATCATTTCAGCAGCAGCAACAAAGGCTTAATCCAAACAAAACCGGGAACATTAATTGACCAAAACAGATTCTGGAAGCAAAAAGATGTGGTTTTGACTTGAGAAAGAAACATGGGAACATAAATTTTCAACAGTGAATGAAAAAGTGACAAACCTTGACGCAACACGAACATTGTATTCTTTCCCAGGGTGATAAAATTCTGCAAGGCCCCAATCTATCAGACGAAGTTTCCTCTGCTCATGATCAATCATGACATTATGAGGCTTCACATCTCGATGCATAATACCTTGCGAGTGGCAATAATCCAATGCCTACAGAAAAGGATACATACACTTAAAGATTAAACAAAACAATATCAATTCCACTATGCTAACTTTAAAAAACAGAATCAAAAGTTTGCACTGGATTTATCAAAATAAAAATCAAACAATCGCTTCTCAAAATTAGAATGGTATTTCCAAAACCACACTAACTTCGAAAGGAAGTTAGTAGAAAAACACTCTTTTATAAACAACATATATTCATAGTAGCAAAACATGTCACAAGGATGGCAATTACATGTGACATTCATTTTGCTCAAACAATATTTACATCAGGATTAAATTTTCAACATCATCCAAAGAATTACAGCAAAGAGAGAAGATAAACTGCATTGCTGAAGCATTGGACAGAAATCACCACCTCACCATTAGAGCTAGAGTGATTGCAAGAGCAACATACTGCACAACAGCTAAATTCCTACCTGGCTATCTAATCCAGAACACAATGTAAAGGAACTTCAAATTTGCATCACTAAAAAGACAATTGCAGACAGGAAGCACTGAGTAAGATAATGCTAATGCCTTTTCCATCTTTTTAAAAGCATATGTCACTGTCATTTTATGCAGTTAATGCTGATCTTGTCATTTGGAGAGACAAGAAAATGATGTGCTTACCTTCAGAAGCTCATAGATGTAATACCTAATATCAAAGTCTGAAAGTGTCGGATAAAGCACTTTAAAATCAGTATTATTCACATATTCAAAAATGAGACTCGGTGTCTTTGATTGTTGATCTCTCACAATATCAAGCAACTTCACAATATTTGGTCCACCACAGAGATTCTGCAGTATTTTAATCTCTCTCTTAATCTGCATCAAGTACGAAAAAACGAAGTCAGTCACCAAAAATAAAACCTGTAAAGTATAGACTAGGCCCACAAGAAAATAATTAGTAAAATAAAAAAAGAAAAGAAAATGGCTACTAAATGGCATGCACGAAAGAAAACTTCTCTTTGAAGACTAAGCATGGGCATAATCTATCACTCAAACATCTCAAGGTTGCTTTGGGTCATAATCCAGGTGAGCCACGAAGGAACTTGAAGCTACAAAGTGGCCAGCTAACAAGGTGTGGAAAGTTCAGAAAGCGCAAAGCAAATAACTCGATGAAACGTTGTCCACTAGACATATAGATTTACAACATATCAAAGGTAAGAATGATGGTCTGTTTTTCTGTTTGATGAACAATTAGGGAAAAAGACATTTCAAAATAAGACCTTCATTAAATGATTTATTAATCCACAAAAAATAAGGGAAACAAAACTATTCTAGAAGAACCGCTAAGATCATTATTCTCAAGAAGAATTGAACAACAAGACATCACTTCAAACATGAAACGAGAGAGGGAGAGGGAGAATAAAACAATCAACACAACAAATCTACTAACTTTCTTTTTCTTCACGGGTTTGAGAATCTTAATTACGCATTTCTCAGTATCCGTGCAATGCACTCCCTCGAAAACTTCACTGTATTTCCCCCTCCCAACCTTCTTGACCACCTCATAATCATCCTGCTCCCTGCAAAACCAATCAACAAATACACCAATTTCAACAATCAATCTAAGGACGACAGGATAGGGAAAAGACGAGCATACCCCCATTGAACGGTTAGAGACTCGTAGTCCCAATAGTCTTTAGGACGGATCACATTGATATCAGCATAAACCCTGGCCTTGGAAGGAGCGCCAGGACGGCGAATCGATTTGCCAATTTTCTGCGCCAGCGTGTCCGGAGGAGGCACCAGACCTAAATCGGTGAGGGAAACGGTGTTGTGTCTCTTGTTGTCTTTGATTTGGGTGAGAGAAGGCAGTGGTCGAAGAAGCAAATTGACGGAAGAAAGTAGAAATGGATGGTGAGCGAGGAGAAGAGAAGAGGATTATTATTATTATTATTATTGCGAAGAAATAAAAGAGAAGAAAAGAGGGTTTTATTGTTATTGTTTTTCTTCTTCTTCTACTGTCGTATATGATGATTCAAAGATTGTTGCGAGGGTAGCAAAGGTAGCCTTATGGCCATCAAAGCACTTCGTTTAATTAGGCAAAAATAATTATAATAATAAAAGTGTGTGCTGTTTTTATCTGTGTTTTGGCTAGCCGGAAAAAAGGAATCGCTTTCTCCCGAATCCCATATTACTCCTCTACCTATATAAAGCTTCTCAATACAGCTCTCTAATTACTGATTTTATCAATTAAGTCCCCCATCCTGTTATCTATAATTTTGAAGTTGTTTAGCGGGTCGTTTTATGTAAAACGACAGCGTAACACGTCATTTGAGTTGTTGAGCCTTCTTTTGTTTTTTTTTCGCCCCAGCATACAGATAGAGGCGTGATAAAAGATCTGTTGTTCTAGAGAGTTGTCGGTGACTTGTTAGCTTTTTTTTCTTTTTCTTTTTTAAGACTAAAAAAACAAAAACTGATCATTGCAAACAAACTTGATGTTCTTGTGGACTTTTGAAAGGGAATGGCTATTGGCAGAGCCTCATCGTCTGTTGGCATTGTATTATCTAGTTGTTTTTTCGCGAAACTAGATAGACACGTGTCATATACCATGCTGCGAGTCTATTTATTTTTTTCATTGTAAGAAAAATATAAGGCAATGCAAATATTTTCAAGAAAAAGAATTTTAGATTTTGGTCATTGACTCAAAAGAATTTAATAAACTATATTGATTTCATAATATAACTAGAAAATGGGATCTTGATAACAAATAAAACAAATTAAAAAACAACAATGATTCAATGCAAAAGATGAATGTTTGTCAATACAATAAAAATATATCCTTACAATATTTTTAAAACACATCAATGATCTTATTTGTTAACAAAGTAAAAATTAAATAAGAATAAAATAACTACATAGAAAAAAAAATATGAATTTCAATTCCCAAAAAATAAAATAATGAATGAAAAAATTGAAATGAAAAAACTTTAAAAAGAAAAATATGACTTGAGTTTGCCTGACGTATTACTTAAGTGAATTCTTAAAAATATGTTTTCCAAAAGAAATAGACATGATGTTTTCTTATCATACAACTTGAGCCTAAATCTAAAACTAAGTTATGGGACCTAGAAAACTCCGTTGAAAGCTGGCCAAATAAAATCACAAAACTCAATTCTTAAACTAACAATATGATATTGAATGATGAAATTAAAAAAAGAAATGAAATATGAACCCAAGTCAAACCTAGCGAATCTACTTAATCCATGCTCGAGATATGATATCAGAATAACTCTTTAGAGAAAAAGCAAGAAAAAAAAGAGCAAATAATACAAAATTTCAATTAACTTGATGATGATGGATGAAAATAAAAATAAAAATAAAAATGACCAAAGTTAACCTATTCCAACCTTCAGAACTTATGAAACGAATCATAAGGTCATATCACAACATAAAAACAAACCTAAAAAATAGCAATGTAAACTTCTCAACTAACCAGAATAATTAGGGATAAACATGAAAAAATGGATAAAAAAAAGAATAAGAACTAAATTTGACACAAAAAAAGAATAAAGTCAAATCTTTATGGATGAAATTGAAAAATAATTTCAATTAAGATGTCGCGACGGTGTGTTTTTGGACTCTCTAAGATGTTGTGTAGAAAAAAGGTTATAGGTATAATCGTAAAATTATGATTATTATGTTTTCCCCCAAATGTGATGTCTGCGAGAGTCTGTGTAAAGGACTTGTTGTGCAATGAGAAGACGTGTCGTCCCTAATGCACTCTTCCTAAGGTAAACTACATTGCTATTTGATTATTTTCTAAGATAAGTTTCTACTTGTTGCTTTTTTTAAGATTCGAGGTAGATTTCTTATTGTGAGGTAGTATCTAGTTTTTGTCAAAACCTAATAGTTCTAAAATTTGATTTTTTGTATCTTTAATACTTGACGGTTACTCTACATCGTAGTTTTACACCTTTTAGATATTGAAGTCTACGACTAAATCCCAATATAACATGAACAAAATAATAGGTGAAATATTTCTGATATTTTGGTTAAACTATAATGGATAATCATAAATTGGTTATAATATCCATTTTTGCATTTAAAAACATGAAAAGAAAATACAGTTTTGTTTTGTATATAAAAATATGCTTGGAAAACTTAAGATTCAGCTATATGCATGAAAACAAATTATTATTTTTTCTTTTGAAATGAGATTTTTTATTTTTTATTTTTTATTTTTTCAAAAATTTTGGAGAAAATCAAATATTTTGTACCGAGTCTATATTTTACAAAGCAAGTATACAACCAATATTAAACAAGATTTGGGGGAAAAACATATGCTAAAATCAAAGATATTTTGTAATAATATTCAGGATTTTCTTTGAAATATTTTTTTTTAAGTTTTTGAGATAATTGTGTATTTTTAATATCAAGTTCATAACTTCTAGTATAAGTTAA
The DNA here is from genome assembly GCA_029228465.1 of Salix viminalis. NCBI lineage: Eukaryota > Viridiplantae > Streptophyta > Magnoliopsida > Malpighiales > Salicaceae > Salix > Salix viminalis. Next base: position 8,196,452 of record CM055432.1, read on the forward strand.
TAGCCTGATATTGGGCAAAATTGGTAGGAAAAGATGTGATAAAATCAAAAATATTTTTTAATGACCCTTAGAATTTTTTGATTTTTTAAGTTTAGAGAAAACCCAGTGTTTTTAATATCGTGTTTGGTCGTGTTTTAGAGGCAAAAAAGAGAGATTTACTTGACTTATCGAAGGCAAATGGTGGCTGGAAATGTTCCCGGTGTTGCAAGGAAGGTATTTCACGGTTGTTAGAGAAGTGGCATCAATGGAGGTGGAGGAAAAGAGAGGGAGAAGTAGTGACCAAACAAAAAATAAAGTTTTTGATCTAAAAAATAGTTTTTTCTTCACTTTGGTTTTGAATTTATTCATATTCTCAGCATGGAATTAACCCTTATTTATAAGTAGTGGTGGAAGATGACAATCTTTTTTTTTCATTGAGGTAACATTTCATTTATTGATTCAACTTGAAAACATCATAACTATTGGTTCAAAATTGATATCATAAGTTGTGAGATTTGACAGCTCAGACTATATAAATTAGGTATTTTAGGCGACGTCATGGTGGTTATGGTGTCAATCAACTAAAAATGGATCATACCATGGTGTAGAAGAATGATTGGGTGTATGATTTGTCCAATTTGGTGAAAAATAAAGATATTAAATGCACCTACAAAATAGACCCTCTAAGTTGTAGTTTAAGAGAAAAGCGAAGAAGAAGATGAATTGTAACCAAAATAGCATCGTTTTGGTAAATTTTGGTTTAGCCTTTTCATTTCTAATTTCATTTAATTATCCCCGATTGACTTCATACTTTCAATTTTATGCAATTTTTCCCTTAATGAACTTCAATGGCAAACCCAAATTTACAAGTTTTTTTTTCCATTTTGGTCATTGATTATGAATTTATGTAATTTAACCTTCAATTGATCAATAATCTTTCAATTTTTTCTCAATTTCACTCATGATTTCTTCCAATCAAGTCCCTCTAGTTCGACACCTTTTACAAATTGGTCATTGGCTGTAAATTTCTTCAATTTAGCCTCTAATGGACCCAAAAACTTTGATTTTCATATAATTTTGCCCTTGATTTCAATTCTTAAACATAATTAAACTTTTAATTTGGCCCATGATTAAATAATTTGTGTAGATATATATGTTATTTTTCCATTGGACTTAATTTTATTCAGATTTGTCCAATAAAAAATTATTTTGACCTAGAATCTGCATTTTTTTCTCAATCTTAGGTGCAATAGTGGTACAATCGAGCTCCCAAATCCATCAAAAATTTATGACTTGATTTTTCCACCATGTTAGTCCCTTTTATTTTTTTTATTTTTTTTTTTAAAAAATTATAACTTATTTTGGGTGATTTTCTAGCAAAAAAGATAAGAAAAACTAAAATTAACAATAAAAAGCATAAGAACCAAATTTGATATAAAGATCAAATGTCATATGATAAATTTTTGAAAAAAAATCAATAAAGCACTCAAGACCAAATACATTGCAATTAAAAAATGAAAAAAATATATAATATAAAAAACAAATATCAAGGGTAGAAATTTATAGAAAAAAAACAACTCAATAAATGATTCAAGACTTACATTGCAATAAAAAAAAGGAGCAAATTGGACTCAATAATGAAATAATCAAACTTCTTTGTTGTGTTTTTTTTTGCAATAACTAGCATGTTTTTTTTCTAGGAGAGAAGAGAAAAAAAAGGAAGGAAAGAAAAAAACACATAAGGACAAAAATAAAGGGATTTAAAAAAAAATTGTAGTTTAATTTTGTTAAAAAATAAAAAAATAAGAACCAAAATAAAAAATAGCATATATGTTTGTTTTCAATTGGATGACAAAATTAAAACCTGCATACCGAAAAAAATAAAAGAACAAAAAATAAACAAAAAATCAAAAGAGTAAGGACTCAAATGAAAACTAACATATATAATCAGTTTCGATTGAAGGGCACAATTGAAAACAATTAGCATTTCAATTGAAGAAATTAGAAGTAAGACCAAAATCAAAAGAACATGGACTAAAATAAAACAATCACAAACATGATGGACTGCCATGTATTTTCTACTGGCAGGAGAGAGAAAAGGAAGAGAAAACTAAAAAGCATCCATCCACGATTCACCAACCACCATCACATGACACGTCCCACACCGGAAGGCAGAGGACATAGCGGCGCACCCAGTGACAAAATGACGCCGCATGCACTGCCTGAAAGGTCCGTGCGCGTGAAACACTGCTGACACATTTGTACGACGAGCTGCAGTAATTCCAAAAAAAGATGATAAAAAAATATCAAACTACCTATACACCCTGGACCCAACGATAACCACAAAAAAACCTGGAATGAAAGTACCACAATGCCCCAACCCCAACCTCATGCCTTCATTTTTGTTTTTTCTGGGGGTATTTGTGTAGTTTCATTATGCACGAATATGTGAAAAACCAAACCCCCCCATTGTTTCTCGTCTTTTGTCGGCTTCAAGGATAAAATGATAATTTCACTATGCAATTTTAAAGGAAAATATCGAAAAAACCCAAATAATATGAAAATATCACACATGTCTTCTGAAAATATCCAAAATACCCTTTGGTTCGAGGGTTAGATTTTTCAGTACGAGGGGTAAAATGATAATTTTATTGTTGAAATCTACATTAATCCGTGTCTAGGGACACAGTAAAACATCAACAGCTTTTATTTGTTTTTTTTTAAAAATAAGATATACAGCTATTATAATAAAAATATTTTAAAAATTAGTTTAATATTTTTTCAAACAAAACATTAAAAAACAAAAAATGACTATCACATGTACGCCTCACGTGAAACCAAACGACGGACAACGAGGGAAAATTTGGTGAGTCTGAACGCCCTCCACAGACAGAGGAAAGGACCAGAGTCCATACCACGACGACGGAAAGCGACAAGCCGGGGTCCATACGATAGCGGGAGACTTCGAAATAATTAAGAACATGCACCTGTGATTGGTTCACATGCAACAAATCTCCCGTCTGACCCTCTAAATATAATTATAATTATAAATTATTATGGTATCTTGTGTCTGATAGCAAATATAATTCACGTTTTAATTGATTTTTTTTATTGTATTATTTCTAAAAACGATCGTCAAATTTAATAAATTATATCCTGTATTCCAGACGGAGGATTTTACTTGGAAAAAAGGAAAAGAAAAGAAGCAAACCTTTGACACACTTCCTGTGGGTTATCATATTTTATAGTATCTAACTACTAGGGTTGGTGGAATTAAAAAAACTCACTGCTATTATCAAACACAGCAGCAGCCGGTGCAGTGCATTCGGGATAACTATGGACCAGGTCAAAGCAACCACGGCCTTCGTCGCCAACAGCTCCTCTCACGTTGTTGTCGACTCTGCAGGTCCGCGCTCAACGATGCCACATTTTCTTTTTTATTTCCTTTTTATTAAATAAATTGATGAATATTTGAGGTGTGGCATGCAGGGATAGAGAAGGCAGTGGAGAATATTCAAGGCAAGATTCCGAAAATAGAGTGGGATTTTGAAGGGATTCATTATTTTGACAACGGACCTCTCACCGTTCAGTACCTCTTTGTTTTAGACACGCTCAATTTTTGCTTTTGGCCTGGTATCTCTTTCTTCTTTGCTTGGAAACCCTGAAAATGCTCTGCATGTGTGTATTTTGGCTTTTGTTAGGAAATCTTAGTTCAGGAGATTGGGTGGTTCCTATGGTAAAAACATTCTTCAAGATGCTTAATTGTCCTCTTAATTGATGGAATGGGCAAGCCAGCCAGCCTGCGAATTCAATATATTTTTTTCTATCTTATTCTTTAGTTTCAGCTTAAAATGTTATTCAGGATTTTCGCTTTTTAAAATTTTCCTATGTAGCCGACTTATTTGAATGTCATTTAGAATCCCCTGGATAGGTTTTGTCGTTTTTTTTTGAGATATTTGATACAAAGTTTGTGTGGTTTGCTTGGCTGATCTTTCTCTTCTTTTTATTTGATCATATGCTGTGTGGTTTTTTTTTTTTATAGACAAGAAGTTAAGTTATGATGATTTGGCTTCTGGGTTGAAGGAGGCTTTGGAAAACGACAAGTCTGTATTTGATGCTGACCATCTGCAAAAGTTCACCGGTAATTACACTTCTTTTGAAATGTTGGATTGAATCATTTTATATTATACACTGTGGCTTAAATGATTGCCAGCACATAGTGCAACATGTACACTCTTAGATATATAATGAGTTCCTTCTCAGATGTCAAAAAACATTTGGATTAAAGCAAAAAGAAAAAGATTGAGACCTCCAAATAAAGATTGGAGGCAGTATTGAAGAATGACAAGCAAATTGAATATAACTGGTGCCATTAACTTATAGATTGTCTCTCTAATCATGGCAGCCTAAATTGTTAGTGTTGAAGTTGCTAATCAAGGGTATTAAAGCTGAATATATGATGCATATGGTTTAACATTCTAAGTGGTATTTGTCTCCAGCATTGCATGAAATCTAAATTCAGAGCAACAAGCACTATACTGGAACTAGGGTTTAATCTGATGTCCACATGAAGGAATCGACCCTTAACATTCATTCCTGTTCCTTCTCAAAGTGCTCTGAAAGTATTTAATTCTAATTTCTGGATGAGCGAGTTAATTTTTAAGTTTTAATCGTTGACTTTTTCTATTTCCTCTTTTTATTATTAAAAAAATAATGTTTCTTGAAACACATTTCTGGATACAATGTCTACACTTTGCAGTATAGGGTATATGCCTTTTTGATAATATTGAAGGACCACAATTCTTGTTGCCAGGTCTTCAATTACGCAACTTGTTAAAGTGGCCTCGACCACTTCCTCTGGAGGACGAACGGATTCGTTTGCTGCATGAGGTTACCTTTCCACTTAGAATTATTTGCCAGTTATTATTGTTTCCTTATCAGTGTTCTTGAGGATTATCTTGCAAATATCTTAGTCTTTGAGTCGATTTGTATCAATCTGCATTTAATTTCATTCAATTTCTTAGTCTTTTGAGCTAATAAGTTGTTTGATACCAGTAAACTTCTTGATATAGGTTGGTTTTGAGCTGGAAAGAAGTTTTGGGGGTAAAGCATCGAATCTAGTGCAGTCTTGTGGGAGATCAGCTGCAAAGCTTGTTGCCACAATAGCCAGTCACTTTCCTGGTAAATTATTTTCATCATTTACTGTAATTCTATATCTGTGACTTTATCTTTACTTGGTTGTATGCGAAGATACATTGCAAGGATACTTAAACAATGATTCTACAATGGATGTTTTAGGCTTTCGAGACCACTCTGTTTACAAAGGCCACCAGATATTCTTGTACAAAAGAGCTCAGATATTTGCTGCTGATCTATATGGTGCTTTCAAAGGCCAAGGATATGGAGAATTCAATGACATTAGCTCGATCACTATATTTGCAGACTATATTGTCCCAGCTATGCTGTGGAAGCTTGGTGTGCTAAAATACAGCTCAGCCCTTGCCAGCATAATTGAGTCTAATAAAGAAATAGCTTCAGGAAGTGAGGAGGAAGTTGAATTACGAGCCTGTTCCATATATGCTGTGGAGAAAATGAGGGACCTGATTAGTGTAAAGTTAGGAAAACAGGTATGGTGGAACTGATGACTTCTTATTTTTTGTTTAAATATTTTTCTGTCTGCATACTGTAGAGTTTTTATATTGGTACACATAAACGGAGAATGATTGGTCTACTTCCTGCTGGAATTTGGAACTTGTGATCTCTTGTGGAAGAAATCTGACTGTGATGCCATATTCTGTAAATATGACCAGTGTAATTTCTATAAATATTTTAAATTTATGTAACTTTTCTTCATATAATCACTTTTGACTACACCATCATGATAGGCATTTTCTTAGAAAACAGAGGTCAAGAATGACAGCACCCAGTATTGGTATTTGGAAAAAAAATCTTGGACATTAGTGATGGCTTATCAAATATTCTTTATCTGCTTTCCTAACAATTTCATCATGGGTGTCAGAATCTCATGACATTATCATATTTGGTAGTTAATCCAAGCAAATGTTGGAGAAAAAAAATAAATTGTACGTCAAGTTTACTGCTAGCGGGCAGGATACCAAGACCACTAATGTTCTGCTTCTGCCATTCGAAGTTATTGCACGATATATATATATATATATATATATATATATATATATATATATATTTCCTCAGTGATGATGCTTCTGTAGATCTAACCCTTTTAATTATTAGTCATTTTTCTGATCAGTAAGCAAAGGAAGTGTTTGTTTTCTGTCAAGAGAAAAATTGCTAAAACGAATCCTCTTTCTTTTGCTGATTCTCAATTTTCTGTTCTTTCAATTCTATTTGTTCTAATAGCGAAGACTCCTCTTTTCAGGTGCTGAGTGTGGAGTTGGACCTTTGGCTCTGGGCTTACGGTGTTCAAAATCCATCTCTTCCACACCATCGGACACTCTCAATATATTATTGAACAGATGATACGCTAGAGCAGCTTTAATAATTCTGTGGGAGGAGGGAGGATACATTTTTCCTGTGAAAAAGTTGAGGTTATTTCTGTTAGAGCATTTAAGAACTAATCCATACATCTTTCAGTCTCCTTTCTGAAGGGCTAAACCTATTTTTGAAACTAACAACTCTATTTCAGTCATTTGACATTGATACTCCAAGAAATGTTATCTTTAGCACGGGCATTCTTCTTGCTGCCCTTTATTAGAACACATGAAATTTCTTCAACTGTGGGAAATGGTGCTTTACTATTTTCGTCTGTTATAGAACTATATTTTATGCATGGGAGATTGAGTTCTTCTTCTGCCCACAAGTTCTGGTGGAACCTTTTCCCTTGAAAAACTGACATGCTGTAAACCCCAGGGAGAAGATCGCCTGGCTTTGCTGGGTTCAAACTCAGGATGGGAAGCTGAGAGAATGAACCTAACCAGTTTCCAAAGAAACCATGGTTAACAATCGTTCAAATAGATCTAGTTAGCATGGTGATTTGATTACAATAATTATGCTGGTTCTTCTGATGAAGTTAATTATTAGCAGCTCCTAAATTCCGACGCGTGTTTCGACTTTGTTCTCCTGTTTCCTCGTATATGCTTTTACTTGTCTACATGTGAGGATTTAGCCTGTGTTGAACTATTCGGTTTTCTGCATATCGCGGTAAAAATTATGAGACAAAATTATTTTGTAAGTTCTTAGAATTTTGTAAGATAAATCTTGAGTTATTTAGGAATTTTTTACTTGAAGATTTGATGTTTTTTTATTTTGAATAATTATTTAAAGACTCAATTATTTGAATATTATACATGCAATGAAATAAAATTATTTGGGAACCTCTAGGATCTCGATAGACAGATCTAGAGTTATTGATGAATTTTTTTACTCGAAAATTTAATTTTCTTTAAATTTAAAAATTCTTTTAAGATTGAGTTATCAAGTGAGTTATCGCAAGTTATAAGTTATCTAATTGTTTGGTTCCAACAATAATAATTCATCCGAATTGCCAATAAAAAATCTCCTAAATTCTATTTAGAAAGATAAATTGCTATTATAATGTTAGCTCTCACTTCTATGACTTACAAAGGTTTTTTGTTTAACAGGCATCTACTTTTAAAAAATTATAAAAAAACCCTATAAATTATCAAAATATATATGTGAACTAAATAATATATATATATCAAATATCTTCTTATAATTCATGATATATCAAATGTAGAATTCTTTTAAGATAACATGTAATTGTTTAATTATTTATAATTATTTATTTTGTTTAAAAAATAATTTTGTATATATTTTTTATATATTAATATAAAAAATAAATATTATAAAATATAGAATATTATTTAAATAAAAATATTTTAAAAAACAACCTTTTCCAACCCTTCAATCGCTTAAGCTTACATAACTGCATCCTCCCTTTGCTCTTATAATTTTGTTTATTCATTATTTTTTTATTTATTTATGAAATTCCTTCCAAGCAATTCATAGACAGAAACCAACCCTTAGGAAATGATATGCAGAGTGGGAGAATTGAAAACTTACAGTGGAGGGATCAGCGTTCTTGATTTCCTCCGCGGCGTATCCCTTCGTGATTCCGCCTCCACTGAAACCCACCGGAAAGCTCTCCCACTGGTGCCTCTGCGACTGGTGAAGTGGAAGTTTCTGCTCCCATGGCTTCCTTTTGAAATCCATGGGAACGACCAATCTTTCAGCCAAGGCTCTCTTCCCAAAACTCTCAATCATAATGAAATTAAAAGGCAGAAAATGTTTCACCGGGGCTGTTCAAAGTATTGCTGCCGCAAACTCCATTCATTTTCAGTCAAAGCTTGACAGCCACCACAGAGTTTCATTTCTCTGTGTTTAGTGATGGACGGAGACTTGGAGAATTGATTGAGCTCGACACATAAATGAGAGCCTAACAAGATCGAATGCTTCGTCCTTTTCAATCTGTACAGAAAGATTCCATGCGGCCATTAATTATTGAGCTGGGCGGTTCATGATTTTATAATTTATATTCTTTAAAAGAACCGCTATCATTTAGCGATGGAAAATGGGCTTAAAGGTAATTTAAATTGCCTTCACAGGATGATCCCACAAATCAAAATCTTATAGATATTGCCTGCGCATTTCATCATGATTTTAGGTTTTATTTGTTCTTATTATACGTATACGTTGCTCCCTTTAGCCTTTTTTTACTCAATGCAATGGTCCCAGCTATTATTACAGGTGCTTTTCTCTATACCAGACGTTTCACAGAAATTATTTCTATAAGTTTCAATTTTTTTTATAAAAAAGCAATTAATTATAATGAAAATGCTAAAAAAAGTGGGAATTTATGGCTGCTAGCAAGGACCATTGTTTTATACAGAAATGCAGGAGATATTCAAGTGCTTCGTCCCTTTAATGACGATGTAGCTGTTACCAAGAAAGCACGGCAAGAAAGTTACAGTCAAGCAACCTAATTTACTTATTATGGGATCCAATTCTTACAATCAACAAACGGGTTCCATTTATATTTTTAAATTTACTTTTTATGAACTATTTTTATCCATCTTGATATTTTTACACAGAAAAACTATATAAAGATATTTTGAAAACAATTTCTTCTCTCTCTTTCCCTGTTTCTATCCACGGGTGTGCTGGTCAGTTGGTTTTATTGGCAAAAGTCCATGAGAACCCATTGCAAGTGGGACGGAAGGTGGCATGCATGGCTGACACTGAGGATAAGGACGCCACGTTCGCGGAGACCACGATGACATCTCCAATCCAAGAGGTCTTCTTCTCCGAGCCACGCCAGACCTTTTGGATTTTCCATCAACACTCTCAGTATGAGATTCTGAAATCCATCCGATATTGCTAATAAAATAAAACAATAGTTTAGAGGGAAGCACTGCCATAACCTGAACCAATTCAAAGCCATTAGCCAGGTACTATCATGCGATACATTGAACCAAAGAACTTGAGCCTGACTTGTAAGAGTTACTGTTATTGTAAAAGGATATATTTCTTTCTTTTTTATCTCATATTGAAAGACACGACTAACATTTTTAAGTATAAAAAATATATATAGAACTCTCTATCCCATATTGAAAAAATGAAAGACTTACATTGAGTGTTTATATGATAAAATTTTGATATGGAATAGTAATCAATAAAAAAAAATTAGAGTGAACTCGCGCACGTAAAGTTGAGCCGAGTAAGAGGAAAACATTCGATTTGTCCCTGTTAAGATGAAAGGGATGGAACAATCACCATTGCAGGACAAGCATTAATACAAACAGCTGGCAGCCACAACCAATTCTGTTATCACTGGTTGGTTATCCTTAATCTGTGAATCCTGCACTAACATTTCTGTTATGTACTAGAAGAATATTTTTCTGTTATGTACTGAGCCAATGAGCTGATGAAAATATAACTTTGCTCTCTTTTCTGTAATGTGAAAATATAGGTGTAAATACGAGAAGAAGAAAAAGAAGAAGTAAGAGTTTTATACATATCAGTATTTCCATTTTCAATTGTCCCCTGTGAGCGAGACAACGCTTATATTCTCTAAAAATTTTGTATCCATATTAAAATATTTTTGATGAGCTTTAAACTGAAATCATAATATTTGTAACACTTGAAAATGTATTTCATAATAAATTTAAACATGACTATTACATCATGACTGCTTATAAATACCATGTAGTTTTTCAAAAAAATAACAATCCAGAATACTTTTATTATTTATCTTGAGTTTGACGGTCTTCTTATTGATCAAGTTGTTTCTATGTTACCCTCTTCTTACAATAGTCGCATCAATATGTTGATATATTCTTGTAATCCAGAATAGTCAAACTTTAAGAGAACCCATGGACAAAACAAACCAATATGTTGATATATACTTGTACTCTAGAATCCTTGTAATCATAGTCGCATCAATAAGAAAAAAAAAATTGCCCATTAAACTCCACTTAAATGGCTGCCTATAAAACATTGAAAACATATGTCCATTCACCCCTCACTCATGTGGCCACCTAGAAAACAAATAATCACTAGCCCCTACTCACATGGATGACTTGAAAACATTGTCTTTAACTCTCACTCAGGTAACTAACTTGAAAACATTTTATCATTAGTTCTCACTTATGTTGCCAACCTGAAATTTTATTATTATTAGCCCTCATTGATATGACCAACTTGAAAACATTCTATCCTTATCCCCCCCACTTATACAAGCAATTTGAAAAATTATTTTCATATTAAGTGATCCTTTTCCATTTCTTTTAAGCTACATTTCACAATAAGAAAAGAGATTATAATGACATTATTAAAAATAACAAGACCAAATGAAGAACACTTACCTACTTCCCTAATCGACCAAGCTCCTCTAACTGAGGGTCCAACTCCTAATACCTCTCTTGATCATGCCCACATTATATTTCATTATCTCAATCTCATAAATCTACATTTATGTTAAAATAGATTTCATCTAAACAAATGATCTCATAATTATGATTATCCAATTTATCCCAGCAAACCATGACTTCCAATATTCCCATTTAATTCTTTTCTTACTTCCATTGCATCATGCATTAGATTTATTGTTCTACAATAATATACCACACATATTTTTCTTTATTTCAAGATTCCAGAACCCTTTCAATTCTCGAACTTTAACACTAATATAGACACACAATAGTATTAACCTAATCTTTCTCTTTTACTTCAAATACTATTAGCCTCATTTAAAAACCCATTAAGACTTATATTTAGCCCTAACAAATTAATTTAACTCAAAACATCAATTTATTTTGAAATTTATATACCCAAATTCCCTATTCTATATACTTTTCTACAACATCATTAATTAATTGTGAACCATTAAAGAACATCATTACAATATAACCAAAATCAACTTGAATTCCTAAAAAAACTCACAAACCAACTATTTAACTAAAATTTAACATCCTACATCATATTATCATAACATTCACAAATTTATATTTCAGGCATTTCCCCCCTTCAATATCTACTACTCACACATTTACAATCATGTTTAACTACATTTCATCTACACACAACACACGTTTTGTCCTTTATATATATACACATATATGTCCAATCATTTACTAATTAAAATTTTATACCTGAATTTTACACTAAATTTATTTTATCCATTATATTATTTTAAAAAAATCGAATCTATAATTCTATTTGGTTTAAATTACTTAATTACACATCCAAGTTTCCAATCCTTATTCCTACTCTTTTCATACATCTATCACAACGTGTCAAGTATTTGTAAAATATTTTTTTGATCTATAAGATAGTTTTTTTCCTATTTAAATTTTGTGCTTGGGTCTAATTCATTAAGGATTATTCTTTATCCTATTATCTTGTTTGATCCATGGACTAAGTATGATTAGCTTATTCGATTTCATTTTTCCATAATTGATTTTTTATAAACCTCAGTGATTTTGGATAGTTTGTATAGATCTTTAAAATCAAAATTATCAAGATCAACTATTGTATTATGACACGAAATTAAATTTCATTATAGAGTGAATATATTCTAGTATTAATCATAATTAGTTCTTATCAATCTTGGTTTTCAATTTTACTATAGAAGGAGGGTTATGGAAAGAGTATTAAACACTTTTTCTGAGTTTTTATAAACGTACGCCATCTTAATTTTAAGCGTTTCCTTCATTGTTTTGAGACTTATTTTCCTCCTAAATTCAAAGATTAGGTTAAATCTTTATAAAACACCAAGCATTTATTATGCGAAGAATAAAGCAAAGAAAATAATAGTTCCCTTTAAGGGCCTAAAAAAAGACTGGAATTGTCAAGGAAAAAAAGGATTATAGTTGGAAGGGGGAGTAAAATGAATTCAAGAAAAGTAAAATATTAATAAAAATTTAATAAAAAAGGAAGGAACAATCTATCTTGGAAATTAAGAGGAGTTGTCATATTAAATAAATGAGAAAAAAGAAAGGAGAACTAAGTGCTCTATATGACTTTTTGATTCTAAGAGAGAACACTTTAGTACTAGAATTAAGGGAAATATAGAAATATATTGACATTAAAAAAAAACATATATGAGTAAGTATATAGAAAAACAAGAGAGGTTAAGGTCTTTGATTTCTTATTCTCATTTATATATTACGTGTTATGGAATGGTAAGAACTCATGGAATCTCATTGTGGAGATTTGTTTAGATAAATGTTGGGTGCATAAGCTGACCACATGAATTGGGCTTATATTGATAAATTGTTATTTATAAAATACTTAGGATGTTGAATGAAAGGTCAATCCAAAAAGTAGGGCTTACCTGAATAAATTTAATTTTTTGAAAACAAGAACAAATGATTTGTGCTATAAATAATCAACCACATGTGTGAGGGTTGAGGTCAAAGTCTCTTGGAGTGTAAGATGGATGCATGGTTTGTATGTAAAATAGTTAGTCATGTGTGTGGGGACTAAGATCAAAGTTCATTGGAGGGTAAGATAAATGTATTTTTATGTGTAAGAGTCAACCATAAAAGTTAGGATCCAAAATTGTTAACATCAAGTCAACCATAAGGACATGGGGGCTTGATCCTAAAAATTGATATATTGGTCACAAGTGTGATGGCAGTGGGCAATCATATAGTTAGCTGCATGAGTGAAGCCTATGAAGGTGTTGGTTATACACCTCTGCAATGATTATTTATATTAATGAACCTCTAAAAAGGGTTTTCGAAGGGTTATTATGATAATCCTTAATATTAAGCCAACTTTTTTGGTATTTTTGGGTCGAAATAATATTTTGTGTTTGATTTTATATGAAAGAGTTGACCTAGAAACTAGGGTTTATTCATTGAATGTTTTGGAGAAAAAAGTTTTATTGACAAGTTTTGATAGACAAATTATTACAATTAATAAATTGTAAGGGAAATGTTATGATGAATGATGTATCAATGAAGTCTGGGTGAAAAATGTGAAAAGAAATTTAAGTTTATAAATGATCTATGAGTAATATTATATGATGGTGTAATTTTTTATTCTAAATTATTAATATGTTTATTTTTGACAAGTTCTTCATATGCTTCTCAAAACTATATTCATGATCATTACTTTTAGCTGTTGGATTTTAGATATTTTCATTTAGCTTAAGGATTTCTATACTTATTTTCTTTTTATGTTAACCTTGTGGTTTATTGTGAATTTGTAATGATGTTGACAACATCACCTTTATTTAGTTAATACAAGAATTTGTGGTTTTGTTTTCTATGTTAAGTATGAAAGTAGATTTTGATGTTCTGCTTTTTATGTTCATTTTTTTTATGAATGTATCGAAAGATGTATTTATATTCATTGGTTTGATACAACTATTAGTGATGATAAATAAAGTTTTTGGCAACCATTAGTTGCCTAAGATCATATGCATTTTCTTTTTATGATACTTATGTGATATATTATAGATTATTTTGTGCATCCACATAGTGAGTAGAGGGGTTAAAGTCTTATTTAGAGATATTTAAGTCCTATTTTTTTTATTTGCTGAATTTATTTATAAGTGTATCGAGCTATTTTACAATGGAGTGCTTAGATTTTTATTTATTTTGAATATGTAACTCGGATAATCACGTAAAATTTTAAATGTTAATTATTATTCTTGGGGTCAAGTGGTGACATTTTATATTATTTTATGGATCCTATATTTTCATGGTTTTCATTCCATAAAATAATAAAATGTAATCACCTAAAAAATCTTAACGTATATTTAAAAATTTATATACATATAATTAACAAACAAAATGATAACGAAAAGGAAAGCCCATCAATATCCTCTGTGATCACCAGAACCCAAAAGAAAACGAGGATCCGACGGTGCAGGTAGAAGCATCTGCGGAAACACGGAGCCGCTCGAGCCCAAGTATTTGGAATCTAATCTAACCACGCCCCTACAATGCATTTTATCCACCTATCAAACTAACTCACCCTCAACCCTAGTTAAAACTAAACCTCTTTAAGGTTTAAACTCAACTCCCTTCTTCAATCTTCACTATTATATATACACCCTTCTTATCGCAAACTTTATTCCTCCTTTTTCTTCTCCATTATTCATTCACCTCTCGATCTCAAAGACAATTCTTTTATTGCATTCAAAGCAACTAACTAACTTGCGAGGGGTTTGAATTCTTCACAGATATAATTCTGGTATTGGGTAGATGTAACTTTACATGATTAATAATAACCAGGAACAAGAATGAGTTGCAACGGGTGCAGAGTTCTTCGAAAGGGATGCAGTGAGAACTGTATCTTACGTCCGTGTTTGCAGTGGATTGAGAGCCCTGAAGCTCAAGGCCATGCTACTGTTTTCGTTGCCAAGTTTTTTGGCCGTGCTGGTCTTATGTCCTTCATTTCCGCTGTCCCTGAAAACCAACGTCCTTGTTAGTAATCTGCCCATTTGTTTTGTTCCTGTTCTTTTAATTTGTTCCAAGTTTTCTGATAATTTCTTAAAAACTTTGTCTTTTCGTATGTTGTGTTTCAGCTTTGTTTCAATCTTTGTTATTCGAGGCTTGTGGTAGAACGGTGAATCCAGTAAACGGCGCTGCAGGCCTTTTATGGACTGGAAATTGGCACGCCTGCCAAGCTGCAGTGGAAACAGTCCTGCGAGGAGGTACTTTACTGCCGATGCCCGGGTCACTTACTGGCGGAGGAGGATCTCCGCCTCCTTCATCGGACGAAACATCGGAGGTTGAAGTGGCCTGTACGGACATGTGGAGGCTACAGGATCCGAATCCAAATCACCATCCTAGATTCTCGATTTCGAGATCTAGACACTCCCCGAAAAGAACAAGAACTGAAGAGCCGGTAGCGGTGAAGCTGCAGCAAAACGATCTTGATCTTAGGTTAACCCCAAGCTTTTCCCTAAAAGGGCTTGGTTATAAACAGGAAATCCGTCGACCGGCGACCCCTTCAATGAATTCGGCGGAGTCGGTGACTACAAATACAGCTTGCTTTGATAGTGCTGGATTGGGAGATCAGTATGGAGATGAGGGAGGAGAAACGAAGCTATTGAAGTTGTTTCTTTAGATTTGTAGAGAGGGGGGGTGAGAGGGTAAGGTCTCCGCTCTGTTTAATTTTGGGAATCTTGAGTTCACTTGATGGGAGAAGAGAAGATATAATTTGGTGTCATTCCTTCTTCTTCCTCTTCTGGGTTAGTTTTGATGAAGAATTTCCTCTTTATTTACTTGTTTCACGGAATTGGATTCCGGGGAGATTTTGTAAATCATCGGCTGAGGATTTTTCTCTCTGTGATTCAAGAGAAAAAAATGAATTTGCCGATGATCTGTTTTCTCTATGACTGTGTGACTACGAATAAAACCAATTTATTTATTTATTTCTTGCCTTTTGTGTTTCTGAACAAGTCTTATTAGAGCAAGCATCTGTAAATGCCGAGAATTCTGTAGGTTGGGAAGTAGGTAGGCGTATTTCCTTGACCTAAAGCATGATCCACTTGTTAAACATCGCACGGCAGCCGAGCCCGTCATCAGCAGCAGCAGCAGCAGCAGCAGCGTTCATGTGAGATTGCCGAAATAGTAGTCCTGTCGTCAATTTTTCTGTCGAGGATCAAATTGCATATCACAACTATTTAAGTTTATTTTTGAAAATATTTTTTATTTCAAAATATATATTTTATTTTTAAATATATATTTTGAAATAAAACATTGCCTGACCAATACGTGGCAAGAGCAAACAAAATGCAACAGCACTGGCTGGTAATGGACCTAAAGTGAAGGGGTAATGGCTTGCTGGATCGGATTCGATGTGGCTCGCTGTGGCTGGGGTAAGTTATTTGAGTGGTCGGTCAAGATAAGGGAGGCTGTTTTGTTTTTTGTAACGAGGGGGTTGCAGTGCTTGAGTGTAGTGTAGAACAAGATGGACCCTGCTGGATTTTTTATGATGAAAAAGGAATAAAGATTTGTGGTAGCTGACTATGGTGTTGTTTGATACTGTCTTTAAAAAAGCTTTTCAAAAAAAAATTAAATTAAATTATTTTTAGTTTTTTTAAATTATTTCCATGTATTGTTGTTAAAAATAAATTTTAAATTATTTTGATATATTATATAAAAAACATTTTCAAAAATAACTTCAACAATTTTTCCAAATAACCCCTTTGGAGTTTTAAAGTTATTGTTTTAATTACTCTTTAATGGATGGATTTTCTTAGGCAATTGTTTTTTATTTTTTCTGTAATTGTTTTCTCAATTTTTTCATGAATCCTCGTATTCATTTATTTCTTAGGATTCAAAGAATTTGGTAAATATCCCATGACACTTTAAGCTTGACATTTAGGCAAATCTTTTCAAGTGAATCTTTAGAGGCTTGAAGATCTAGAAAACTTTCTTAAAAGGGATTCTTCTAAGTTTAAAAATCATGTGGAAATATTTTTAGATGATCCATATTAACACAAATGTTTGGTGAAACTTTTTTTAAGGAAATTCTTTGGAAACTTTGATGAATCCTTTTCAACACTTGAAACTTTGGTGAATCCATTTTTAAGGATCCTTAATAACTTGAAACTTCGGTAAATATTTTTGAAGGAACTTCATGATCTTGGAGCTTTGAGTACATATGAATAAACATATGATTGATGAGTATTTTCTTGGATGTTTTTTTTGAAAAAAAATGGAGACTAGAATTTTATTTATTTATTTAGTCATTCATAGTTTATACTCTTCCGAGCTAGTTGTAGCACAATGATAAGATTTGTTCTTTGATTTTATTTGATTTTATCAATTAATATGAACACCAAGTTTTCTACATGGTACATCATGATATAGTTCAAAATGGATATGTTTTTTTGTGTTTTTTATGTCATTCAAAGTTTATACTTTTACGACCCAAGAGTAATATATTGTTTTTGTGTCTAACATTTTAGGCTCATGTGATAAAGAACTTTAAATACCTTCAAGAGTAGAATTGCTTCAAGAATTTCTCATTAACAAGTCTAATTCATAGACCATTTTTGTCAACAATCTTGTATGTTTTATTGTTTGCTCCTATTTTTCAAATGTTTTTAGAGTTGGGGCTAGTTTATCCCAAGGTTTTCTATTCCATTGTGGTTAGTGTTTCGTTTTTTTAATTGCAATGGAATGTTTCGGTTTCTAAACGTTCTAACACTCTGTTTCGGGGTTATATTGTTTATGTTTTTATATATATATATATATATATATATATATATATAATTAAATATATTAACTCAACAAAAATAAATTAGTTCAAATCCAAAAATAAAATTACTTAGAATTGTGCAATTTAAATTTCAAACATAAGTAAAAAATAAGAGTTGAACTGATAAAACTCGTCCGACTCGATGAGTTCAAAGATAACATGAAAAATTGATAAAAATAAAGTTTAACTAAAAAAAATCAAGTTGGCATCTTAAAAAAATATTGAATCAACTTGGGTTAACCTAGGTTAACCTTTCAAATGTGTGATATGCGTTATAAAACATTAATACCCTTAAATAAAGAAAATCAAATCAAATTATAAAGTTCAATTCATAATAAACTCATTGTTGAATGATGAAATTGAAAAAAAAATAATCTGTAAAACGACACAATAAAATGATTTTCTGAACAAAATTATGAACTTGTATAATATTACGAGAATATCATCATTAATCTCACAAGGTTGTTATATTCTCTGGTTGTTCTGAAATTTTAATATAATATATAAATATGTCAAGAGACTCCTCTTAAAATTTCTTCTGAATCTAATGGTCGGATTAAGATATACAATTTATATTGTAAAACTATTCATTATTTAAAAAAAAACATCATTTGACCTGAACGACGGAACAAAACCGGTACATTCCGAGCATAATTTAGGCAGAATTGGGTATGACTTTTAGCTTCAACTCCTTATCCTCTTCAAAACAGAACCTAACATCTATAAAATATTATTCTTCAATAAAGAATGTTTTTTTTTCCAGCCACAACACGTTTAACTTCAATAAAACATTGGTATCGTGTTAATGGAATCAAGTAATTCTCGTGCAACAAAATTCTTTTAAAGAGTAACTCATAAGAAGTCTTTGTTGCACAGATCGTAGAGAATGAGAATGAATTGCTTATTTATTGAATAAAGAACAATGCCTTTAAATAGGCATTACACTGGCTCAAATAATAAAAACAGAATTAACTAAAGACTTGGCACTAACCCAACTTAACCCAACAGACCAGCCACTAAGTAATGAGAGCTGGACACATACCCCATTTATTCATCCACTAACTAACAAACTCCTATTGACCTGGACAACTTATTTAGTGAATAAGAAATATTCCCAACAATCCCTCCCTTAAACTGAACAATTTCAGACATTCAGTTTAAAGAATAATAAGATAGCTTTTAATGCAATCATCCCAAAGAACATACTCCAAGCAATGCAATCATCCCAAAGAACATACTCGAAGCAACTCCCTTAGCTTGTGAAACAATGGTGTTTTAAGTGGCTTAGTGAATATGTCAGCCACTTGGTCTTCACTCCTGTAGAAAATAAGATTAATTACTCCATCTTTTGCGAGATCCCTTAAGAAGTGGTATTTGACGTCAATGTGCTTGCTTCTCCCATGTAGCACAGGATTTCTTGATAGTTTTATTGTTGAGCTGTTGTCACAATAAATCAAAGTTGTTCCTTTTGTTTGAATTGAATTTCTTCAAGAATCCTCCTTAGCCAAATTGCTTGACATGCACATGAAGCTGCAACTACAAATTCAGCTTCGGTTGTTGATAAGGTAACTATTGGTTGTTTCTTGGATGACCATGAGACGGCTCCTGTACCCAGCATAAAAACATACCTCGAAGTGCTTTTCCGATCATCTTGATCCCCGGCATAGTCACTATCAGTAAAACCCATCAAATCTGAATGTTCTTCCTTTTTGTAGAGTAAACCAAAATCAGCAGTACCTTGTAGGTAACGAAAGATTCTTTTTGCAGCAAGAAGATGAATCTCTTTAGGGTTTTCCATGTATCTACTAATGAGACTGACAACATACATTATGTCAGGCCTCGTCGCTGTCAAATACATTAGGCTCCCTACAATTTGTTTGTAGTTTGTACTGTCAACCCTCTTCCCCTCTGGATCCTTGAAAAGCTTCACACCAACTTCAGTAGGTGTGCCAACTGAGTTACAATTGTTCATTTGAAATCTTTCTAAGATTTCTTGAACATACTTCTTTTGCGAAATGAAAATGCCAGCTGCTGATTGTATTACCTCAAGGCCGAGATAGTAATGCATCATCCCGAGATCAGTCATCTCGAATTCAAGCATCATAGACTCTTTAAACTTCTCAAACATTGCATAGTTATTTCCAGTGTAAATCAAGTCATCCACATATAGGCACACAATCAGCATTTTTCCATTTTCAGTTTTGACAAAAAGTGTATGCTCATGTGGGCATTTCTGAAATCCCTCCCGTAAAAAATAAGCCTCTATGCGACTATACCAAGCTCGGGGAGCTTGTTTAAGTCCATAGAGTGCCTTTTTTTTAACTTATATACTTTATCATCAGCACCAAGTTTAACATAACCAGGAGGTTGATCAATATATACCTGCTCCTCTAGCTCTCCATGTAAGAAGGCTGATTTCACATCCAGCTGGAAAATAGACCATGAGTTCTGAGCTGCCATTGCAAGCACCAATCTGATTGTGTCCATGCGTGCAACAGGAGAGAACACCTCTTTATAGTCTACACCGAATTCTTGTTTGTAGCCCTTGGCTACTAACCGAGCCTTATGCTTGTTGATTTCACCATTCTCCTTCAATTTGGTCTTGTACACCCACTTGACACCAATGATTTTGTGGTCCTTTGGAAGTTGAGTTAATTCCCAGGTATTGTTCTTTTCAATTGCTGCAATCTCTTCATTCATTGCCTTGCACCATGTGGCTGTTTTGACAGCAACCTCAAAGGTTGTAGGATCACAGTCAGAAAACAGGGCAAAATAGGTGAGTGGGTCTTCATCTTGGGCAATTCCAGTTACTTCATAGTATGCCATCCATGTAGGCCTTGTCCTTGCACGTAAAGGCCTTTGATCATCCACCAGCTGTGAACTCTCTACTGTCGGCTGTGCTTGCTGCCCTTCTTCAGTATCATCAATATCAGTATCCAGCACCAAAGGCTTGTTGGGAACACTGCTGCTCCATGACCAGAATTGGTCTTCATCAAAAATCATGTCACGGTTGATCACAATTCGCTTAGTGTTAGGATTGTAAAGCTTGTAGGCTTTGGAATGGTCACTAACACCAAGAAAAACACATTTTTCTCCCTTGTTCTCCAGCTTTTTTCTCTTCACATCTGGAATATGGGCATAAGCAATGCACCCAAAAATCTTGAAGTAATCCACTGCTGGTCGTCTACCACTCCAAGCCTCCTCCGGGGTCATATTTTGAACAACAAATGTGGGACTTCTATTCAAAATATGAATGCTCCATGTAACCACCTCAGGCCAGAAATCTCTTGGAATGCCACTCATATTCAGCAGACTTCGCACCATGTTTAGAATGGTTTGGTTTTTCCTTCCGAAATCCCATTCTGCTGTGGAGTAAAGGCTGCGGTAAGCTGTCTTTTAATCCCATGATCTTTGCAAAATTCTGTGAATTCAAGAGAGTTGTATTCACCTCCACGATGCGTGCGAAGAATTTTGATTGGTAATCCAACCTCTTTTTCAGCCAATGCTTTGAAATGCTTGAAAGAGGCAAATGCCTCAGATTTTTCCTGCAAGAAATAGACCCATATTTTTCGACTAAAGTCGTCAATAAAGGTAATTATATACCTTTTACCACCATTGGAGGTTGGATTAATCGGTCCGCAAAGATCAGAATGCACCAGTTCCAACTGCATCTTTGCTCTCCAAGACTTGAACTTTGGAAATGGCTTTCGGTGTTGTTTGCTGACAACACACTCTTCACAAACTGATGAAGGAGCTGCAATTTTTGGTAAGCCAGTCACCATCCTCTTCTTTTGTAGGGTCTTCAGTTCATCAAAGTTTAGATGACCATAACGAAGATGCCATAGCCATGCATCATTATTCAATGTTGCTGAGAAACAAGATTGAATGGTGTTGTTCAGGTAGGGAGGGAACATTCGGTTGGTTGTCATGTTTATTTGAGCAATTAAGCTCAAATTAGCATCCCGAATTTGACAGACCCCATTCTTAATGGAAATTTCATACCCCGTTTCTTGCAGCTGCCCTACACTGAGCAAATTAGTCTTCAAGTCTGGTACATACAGCACATTAGAAATATTATGCGTGGAATCTTCCTTGGTCTGAATTGAAACCTTTCCTTTTCCCATCACTGAGACCTTAGAATTGTCTCTAAATTTCACATCATCACGAAATGATTCATCCAAGACAGAGAACACAAATTTATCTCCACACATGTGATTACTACACCCTGTGTCTAAATACCACAAATTCCTATTCATTTCTTCTTTTGCATGGCAAACCATTAACAACGAAATCTCTTCTTCTTTTTCAGCAAAGTTTAATTTCTCACCATAGCCTCTAGTCATATTAGTTCTATAATCTGACTGAAAATGACCATACCTATGACATCTGTAGCATTCCACATTGGATTTGTCTGCTGACATTGAGTGATTGGATTTGTCTGCTGACATTGAGTGATGTTATGATCTGCCACCATTCTGATGACCTCCTCTTCTTCTTCCTCTTTCATGAAAATGATTTTCATGATGTTGATTCTGCTGATGATGTCCACGATGATGCTGAAACTGCTGTATGTGACCACGAATGTCATTCCTTCTGTAGTCATTTCGTCCCCTACCTCGCCCTCTGTAAGCCTTGACTGGAGTAGGGTGATAGTCAATTGAGGCTTTCAACAGTTGTTCTTCTTTATCCTGTTGGCTGATCTTCTGTTCATGAACCAACAAAGAACTCTGTAATTCATCGATTGACAGTTCTTCAATATTGTTAGACTTTTCGATGGAACAGACAACAAAATTGAACTTCAGTGTCATGGATCGAAGAATCTTTTCCACGATGATGACATCTTCAGTTTTGTCTCCATGGGTTCGCATCTTGTTGACAATTACCATTGACCGTGAGAAGTAATTTGTGACTGATTCCCCTGACTTCATTCGGAGTGTTTCAAACTCAGAACGAAGTGCTTGAAGCTGCTGCCTTTTTGCTCTTTTTGACCCTTGATACTTCTTTTTCATAGAGTCCCAAATGTGCTTTGATGTGTCTTTGCACAAGATGGTTTCCAGAATTGAGCGATCTATGGCCTGAAATAGAAAAATTTTAGCCTTAAGATCCTTCAATTGTAACCCTTCTCGTTCAGTTCTCTGGGCATTTGTCAGCACGACCCCTTTGGTTAATTCTGGTATTCCAGAATCAACAATGCCCCAATACTCTTTCGATTTCAAGAAATTCTCCATTAGCATGCTCCAGTGGTCGTAGTGACCATCAAACCGTGGAATTGAAGGTTGGACGAAGCTGTTTTCTGACGCCATTGATGCTTGATGAAGCTACTGCTGTTTCTCTCACAAAGCTTTCAATTTGGTGGGTTCTCTCTCATGAATTTGGTGGATTCTCTCTCACAAAGCTCTCAATTTAGTGGGTTCTCTCTCACAAAGCTCCGTTCTCTCTCACAAAGCTCTCAATTTAGTGGGTGAAGCTGCTGCTGTCTCTCCCTCACAAAACTCTCAATTTCAATTCTTTTAATTTCACTCTAACCACGCTCTGATACCACTGTTGCACATATCGTAGAGAATGAGAATGAATTGCTTATTTATTGAATAAAGAACAGTGCCTTTAAATAGGCATTACATTGACTCAAATAATAAAAACAGAATTAACTAAAGACTTGGCACTAACCCAACTTAACCCAACAGACCAACCACTAAGTAATGAGAGCTGGACACGTACCCCATTTATTCATCCACTAACTAACAAACTCCTATTGACCTGGACAACTTATGCAGTGAATAAGAAATATTCCCAACAGTCTTTACTTTAATAATATGAAAAACATATTGAAGAGTTCATCTATCTAATCTCAATGTTTATAGAAGTCTTTATAATGATACATTGTTCTTTTTTATAAAAGTATTGGATCATCATCCTATTCTTGGATATTTCATAAGAGATATATTAAAATTTTGCATCTTACAAACTAGTAAGATGTTTAACCACGGATCCATCATCAATCATCAATTAAGATGCATTTAATTCCTTGGCCCCGGACATTCCTCCTATATAAAGTTGTATATTATATGACTTCTTTTTATAATTGGATACATTGCATTGAGAATCTCGTGCTGGCCAATCTACAAAAATTGGCTTGAAGAAGCGTGTGGTTAACATGCTAGTTAGCTGACTATCTTTAAAATTCATGTGTGTAGCTTCAACATGCACCAATTAAAACCCACTTCCAAAAGAAAATATAGATGTGATTCTTTTATCTTTCTCTACGCTTTCTTCCTCCTAGTTTATTTCCATACATTCAAGTGGTTGCTCTTTTTTTCCTTCTACTCTTGACTTCATTTCTCTCTTCTGGTTGTTGTTGATGGTTCTCGGCTGTAAGGAGGGGTTAACATTTGGTTTATGGGCTGTGCGTCAAGGTGGACGTGCTGGGTTTCAGCCTTGTTGGTGTGGGTGGTTTTTATGGTAGGATGGCTGGGTTCATTTTGTGTTTTAAATTTTGGATAATGGTGGATTTTTATGGAGATTTCAGGTTAAGAAGGCTGGTGAGGGGTGTTGTTGAGTGTTGTTGGTTGGGTGGAAGCCTGAGTTATAATGGTTCCTTTCTAGGTAGAGAAGAAGTCTATGTTTTGGCCAATTGCAGGGCTACTATCATAGGTGGCTGGTTCCAGTGGTTGCGAACGGCTGTGCATGGTGGAGAGGCTACATAGCGATGGTGGGGGTGGGGTGTCTAATGATGGTGATGGGTATCAGTTTTAAGATAGACAATGAGGGAGATTGGTTTAATGGTTTTATATGGTTGAAAACTGTTTGTATGGTGGATTAAGGTTGCAGATGATGGTGGTTTTATTTTTCTAGGTTAAATGAGCCAGGCTCTGTGTTATTGAGTGGGAAGCTGTGGTGGTTTTGGGATTTGAATGCTGGAAATCTAGGCTTTTAATTGCTGGGATTTCGGAGCTGAAAATCTTGGATTGAGGAGCTAGGATCTTGGGTTTAGTTGATGAGTGATTAGGTTTGAAGCAGGGTTCTTAATATCGTCCCGGCCAGAATGTTCTGTGTCATTAAAAAAACCGAGATAAAACGACATTGTTTTTTGTCTCGGTTTTAATTCCAGCCTGTTCTGGAAATACCAGCCAAATTTTGGCTGGAACGTCTCGGTACCGTTCCAGCCTTAAAATCCTCCTTATTTTGATTAACTTGTGATTGTGTTTCTAATTTTGAGATTATGTTTATTTGATTTTGTGTTTATATTGTATAATTTAAAGTTAATTTATCTTGAATTTTAATTATACTTGTTATATATATATATATATGAACAGTACAACCCCGAAACGGCACGTCGAAATGCTTCGAAACCAAAATGTTCCATACCAATAAAAAAACCGGAACGACGACCGGAACGGTATTGACAATCTTGGTTTGAAGAGCTATAATTAGAAGATTGTAATATCTGGATTTAACTGTGAATTAATTTGAGGCTGAACTAAATCCATTCAATTGGGATTAATTGGACTCAAATCACTAGATTAAAACAAATAGGACCGAAATGAAGTTATATAAATACATCTTGGTCCTCAAAATGTTCTTCCTTTTCATTACTGTCATTAGCTTACAAGTTCTTAAACTCAATTTTAGCTTGTGATCCCCAATCATTGGTCCAATTTTTAACCGCAACTATATTTTTTGTATTTTTGACTTTTTATTATTTTCAAGATTTATTGCACGTAAAAAACAAATAAAATTAAAGAAAATAATTTACAGTAACTTAAAATTATTAAGAAAACATATTTTTTGGATTTTGTTTTCTATCTTTTGAAACGTGTAAGAACATGAGGGTAAAAAATTGAGTTACAGTAATCATGTACTAATGGTTTATTCTCCTCCTTTAAGTTGGATTTTTCTTTCATTCTTCATACAAACTTTCAAATTCTTATAAATAAATCATTTCTCTATAAAATGATTTATTATCCCAAGATTCTTGCAATACTTTTGATGATCAATCATATCAATTTCTTCGAGTCTGTTAGGTATAAGAAGTTTGATCAAACTTTATTCTGGAAGATGGATCTAGAATACCTGAAACTTTAGAATTAGAAAAGGAGTGTTTCATTCTTGGGTTAAGTTTTTCTAGGATTTTTCTTCAATCTTTGGCTTTGGTTTGCCTTGTTTGCTAGAAATATTATAGGTGATGTCTTTAAGACAACCATAACTTCCTTTGATATTACAAGTTTTGATCGTGAGAATGAGTTTAAAAGTGAATGACATGTTTTATATTCTTTCTTTGCTTTCTTTTTATCACGAGGATCATTTTGGAAATATCTTTTATGCCTTATATTTGGATCTTATAAGTCATGGACTCTTGTAATGAGTTACTTAAAAGTTAATGACATGTTCCTTTAAAAACTCTTGTTGCATTCCCTAGACACGTATATCTGCTTATCTTTTCCTTACAGCTAAGAACTAAGTTTCTCTCTCTCAATGTAATTAAAGACTAGCTCTTCTTTCTTTTTCTCAGTACCTTCAAGTTTTGGCAAGTTTAGTAGTACACCAAGTGCTATAGAAGCAAATTAAAAACTATTGTTCTAATTGGTTCTAATTATTTATATTTTAAAAGGAATCTGAATGTACCAGTAAAAGGCTACTCCTTTTAAGAATTGGATATACTGTTTCACCATTAGTCTCTATAGGTTGCTACATCATTACAAGTCTTAATAAAATATGCAATATATTATTTTAGATTACCTTTTAACTTAAAATTGTTAGAACCTTAGAGGCTGATAATTTTTTGGTGTCCTCATTTCATCAATGAGTTTTGCTTATGTTTTGGCATACACAAGAGAAGACTGTAGATCACATTCATATTAAGCATGAATAGTATCAACAATTATATGTTACAGTTGTTGGAGAGTAAGTGAGCCCATTGATGATCTAATAATGTCTCTAAGATCATTTTATAATAATGTTTGATCATGTTGCTCTTGTTTTTACTGTTATTCAAGAGCTTATTGGATTTTATAAAGGATCTTGGTGAACATTATTCTTATATGGATCTCCAATCCCTTAAGTGCTTTCAGCAAATGTATTTTTCTTCTAGAGATGGTTCATCAACATTGTAATCTGCACATCCCTTTTTCGTATTGAATCTTTCTAGTTCTCTCATTTCACACCACATCTAATGGACATGATCCTCAAAAAATGATGTATTAGTGACCATGACTTTCACTTAGAGTTTGAGTCAAATGAAGATGATTAATCTTCGTAACTTTGTTTGAAATAAGTCATAAAATGATATCTAGACTTGGATCATATGCTTGAATTTGAGTTAAATAGTGAGATCTCAATTCCTTCTAACAGATCTTGAAAATGAGAGTTTGCAAAGTTTTATTTTAAGAAAATCGATTTCCTTTTTAGAGAGATTTTTTAGTGTAGAGACCATATTGGACTTTCTAAACCGAGTCCTTAGATGAGTGGCTGACA
Source organism: Salix viminalis (assembly GCA_029228465.1). NCBI lineage: Eukaryota > Viridiplantae > Streptophyta > Magnoliopsida > Malpighiales > Salicaceae > Salix > Salix viminalis. The sequence continues at coordinate 8,223,626 of CM055432.1, forward strand.
AAGCATCTATTTAAGCTTATTGAGAATTTAATATAAAATTACCTATATGCTATATATTTTCCATTTTAGATAACATATTATTGACTCAAAATATGGAAGGAAGAAAGGTCTCATTGAGAGTACTAGAAATTTGGACACATAATTTTGCATATTAAAAATACTTTAAAAATGATGTTAAAGTTACAATAATGAAATTGATTATAAAAAAATGGAAACTCTCTTTACGTGCTATTTATGTGCACGAATCTTCTAATTAATTAATAGATTGGGATCTTGTTTTAGATGGGAAGATATTCATATGAGCTAGAAATCTTAAACCATGTGAGATCTTAACTTGACTTGATGAATATTATTTATATGAGTCTGAAAGATTTTATCATGTGAGATTTAACTTGAATTGATTTGATGGAGGGAAAAAATGATCTTTTTTCATAAACAATTTGATTTAATGAAGGGAAAGATTATGATCCTTTGGTTCTTTGAAGGACTTGGAATTTCTTTGAAAGAACTTTCAAGTATTTATGTTTGACCTTTAATATTTGTCTATTGTCCCTCTCTTTTGCTTCTTCTTTTTGTGTTTGATTTGGTGACTTATTGTTTATTTATAAACAAGTCAGGCATGGTTGTAAAATCCGTTCCGGGCTCCGTTCCGGTTTTTTGTTTGGAACGGAACGTTCCGGTTTCGGTGTATTCCGGCGTTCTGTTCCGGTTTTGTACTGTTCATATTTTTTTAATTATATATATGAAAAAAATAAAATATTAATTTAACAAGTATAATTTAAATTCAAGATAAATGAACTTTAAATTATACAATACAAACATAATCTTAAAATTAGAAACATCTCTAAAATTCCAACAATAAAATTATTATTTTTAAAATAAAAAATGAATTTAATTATAATTAAATGATCCAGAATATTTGAAATTTGAAATTTAAGCTATTTATTGTATGTTTTTCAAGTAATTCTATGTTTTTTTATGGTTGTTGTATTTGAAATTAATTAATGTTGCTTATTGTTTTTTAATGCTAGAAAAACTTAAAAAAACAAAATGAACACATTAAGAAATAATCAATAAGTTCAAATATAATTAATTAAAATACATTACATTACAAATAATTCAATCAAATTAATTATAAATTAATACCCCTATTTTTTATGTTAACTATTATTATAATAATTAATAATTTATTATTATTATTATATAATAATTAATATAAAAACCAATAATATGTATAAAAACCACCCCCACCCGTTTGTCCCCTTCATTTCGGTTAAAAAAAATAACCTATTTGTTTCCAACAATCACTTAATTTGTCGACTGGCTTCCCAAATAATAATATTCAAAGAAAATCACTTCACATATACTTGTATATTATAAAGGTGTTTCCAGACAATTTTTATATATTTAATTACATTTAATATATTCTGGAGAAATTATTGTACCTTCAATTTATCTTTCCTGTAGTTTTTTATTCAAAACCAATTGAGGTTATTGCTTCTTTTTTTTCAAAACTTGCCAATTACGTGGAATAATTTACACATGCAACTTATAAAAATTGAATATTAAATCTCAATTCATCAAGTTCCATTTAGAATCTCGAATCTTCTTCTCCGTTATTTAATGAAAAATATCCCGAGCATATAAATTCTGAATTTGATTATATTCAAGCCACGCGGCTTATTTTTGTCCATCGTGATGGTAAGAACCTGATGTGATGATGAGTTAAAACCCTACTCATCCTTTTCTTCTCTAGCCGCCGCCCCCTCCACACCAAACACACCCAGCCAGCCAGCCTCTCTTTCTCAAAATCCAAAAGAATGGCAAACGGTGAACCACATTCACCAATCAAACCTCTCTTGCTTCAGATCCACCTGTCTTCTTAAGATCCACCTTTCACCAATCAAACCGTGAACCACATTCATCCCACTGCAGAAAATATATAGTCTTCTCCTTTTCCTTGTCCTCTGCAACGGTTTGAAATCGTCTGTACAAGAAGAAACAATTTTTCTGTGTTTCGGGCAAGGTGGCCGAGAAACATTTTTTACTAATATATAATTTATGGGTTGAGTTCTTTTCTTTTTTGTTTCTGATTTTTTTTTGACCCCGGAACGGCACACACGCTGACGAACCGGGCGTTCGGCGGAATTAGCCGGATTTTTCCGAATCGGGCCGGGATTTTGACCGGGACAAAACGGCGCGGATTTTCCGGAACTGGCCGGGATTTTGACCGGGACAAAAACGTCGCCGTTTTGTCCAGGATTTTGCACTGGAACGGGCCGTTCCGGCCGGAACGGAACGAAATTTATAACACTGAGGTCAGGTGTAATTTATATCAATTATTCTTCTAAATTATAGTTTATAAAAAATAAAGTAGCAATTACTTAAAATATCATTAGTTAGACGGATAGTAAAGTAAAAATAATTTGAAATGAGTTTTTAATTTAATTTATTTGATCAAAGAGAGCATGCATCATCAATTTGATTTGTTAAAATTTTAATTTACATATAAATATTAGCTTATATACAAAATATTCTTTATAGTTGAAAAAGACTTAACATAGTTAATTGTATGCAAGGTTATCAAAATCGCGAGACTTTAAAATTTTACAATTTTACAAGTCAACATATATTTACATGCTAAATCAAATTGAACTAAAAAACTAGCAAAATCGGACTTAACTCGTGCAAAAGAGGTAAAATCAGTTAAGTAGTTTCGATTTTACGAGTTTACTAAATTTGTGGTATGAACAACCAAGTTAGTTTTGAATTTGACATTATAATATTTGTTGACAATTTATGAGATCAAACATATCTTTCAAACTGTATATTGGAACTGGTTGAGATTTATAGGGAAATATTAGATAGATGAAATATATTTTGTTAAATTATTAGATTAAACAAAGTTTAGAAACATATTATTTATAGAGAGTAAAAGTTACAAGATGAATCTTGTCAATTCTGTCATACTAGACGTTCATGTATTGTTTTGGACACATATGGAGTTACAAATAAAATTTTATTGCTATTCTAGATATGAGGGAAACTAGACAACTTAATATTTTTAAATATATACGATAAACTTGATAATTTATTCATACAAAAGAGAACTATATGTTTGAAATCTAGTAATAATTTGTGAAAATTAGAGGTTTAGACTACATGAAATTTTTTTAGAATGAAGACTTTGTTTTTATTCTCATATTTTATTGATTTATTTAATGTTAAAAAATATTTCTAATTTAATTTTTTTATGGCGCATTTAAACATTGATTAATTATTTATTTTAATTATTAGACTTATGCTAATTCATTATGACTTGTTATGATTTGAATAACTAAGTTATCACGAGATTCTTGTGTACTTACTATCATTTAGTAATTTGTCCATATTAAAAATTTTGATTTTGAATTATTTTCATGTCATTGTTCTTGATCCATTCTATCTTTTTTATTTATTATAATATTGTTGACTTTCTTTATTATACTTTAATTTAATTTATTGACCAAAATTATCAATATATAATAATAATAAAAAAATACGATTTTACTATGCAGTTTTACATTATATGAAACTTGATTGCATGAATATATATGATGGGTTTGTGTTCAAACTCTGACCTCACCAATACGTGGCAAAGAGGGTAAGACGCATATAAAATGCAATGTTTGAGCAAAGCAATGGCATTGGCTGGTAATAATGGACCTAACAGTGTTTCATATTTTTTTCTTTCTCGATAGTTATCCACACCTATTTTAAAAATGTCTGACAAGCAGTGGGCCCCCCTTGTGTGCTGTAGTACTAATAGTGTGTGCAGTCTGGAGGACTCTTTCGGCTTATAATATAGATTTTCAGAGAGGCGGCTTTTGGTGAACGATAGAGGCGTTTATGCAAGTGGAGAAGGAATCGAGAACTTGCTGTGACTAGTTTTTGTACCCTCCAAAAGTTTGCCTCATTTATTTATTCAAAAATATTTGTTGTGTTTTTTAATGTTTTAAATGAATTTGAAAAATGAGTTTTTAAGATTGTAAGATACAGGCCGGTTCAATTTTAAAATTATTCAATTTGTTTTTTTAGTATTTAAATAAGAAAAAAGTCTCTGTTATTAGATATTAATTAATTAACAAGTAAATTAAAGAGATGAGTGATTTATTCATCTTCTCACATTAGCACTATTTACGCATTGGATTTCCATCAAAGGCTCTTATGTTTTTTAATCTATTTTAATTTGATCATCAAACTATAATTGTTATTTTATTTTCTTTTTCTTACTGTCGGGTATCATTCCAAAGTTAAATTACAAGTCGATTTTTCATAATATAATTTATGATTATTGTATATTTAGTAGAGAGAAATGGGTTATATATATATATATATATATATATATATATATATATATATATATATATATGATATCCTTATTTAAAATCATTAAATTCTTTTGGATATAGATTTTTTTTTTGTTTACGTCTACAGGAGATGCATTTTCTACGTCTTTTCCTTGGCCAATAGGGAGGAAGTAGTACTGGCCATGTCAGCGTCGGGTCTGGCTGTCCTTCTTTTTCTTTGTCCGAACGGTTTCAGATTTTTTCATTCCCCACTTGTGGCCATTATCTCCTCCTATCTTGGGAAGTGTTGGATCCACGTCAACACAGACAGTATTCCCAGATAAAATATATTAAAAAAATATAAAAGAGAGGGTTATAGTGGAGGGAAAAAATTGGCTTTCTCCAATGCTGCGCCTCGCCGCATTTGGGATGGGACCCCTCGGAACCTTCTCCTCCACTTCGATTTTAGGTGCTCCCACTTTACATCTTCAACTTGTTGCGGGGTTTTGCTTGTTTCGCCTTGTTAGGCACCGAGTCTCTGTATTACCATCTTCAAATCATTGACCACCCAAATATATTTTATAGCCATGTTTTAATCACCAACATTGAAAAAGAATCACGAAATCTTCTGTGTCGGTATCAATTTTTTTTTTTATTTCATTCAAGGTTTTCAAATGTTTATATTTGTTTAAAAATAATCTTTTTTTTATCTCAATTTTTTTTCTAATTCTTTAATTAGTATTCATTTTACTATTTAATTGCAATTTGGTCTAATTGGAACTCGTTCTTAGAGCTAATTTATCGAATAGTTTTTTCCGCCATCATTCATTCTAACATGTAAATAGAATTTGAGAGCACTAGAGTTGGGTGTCGGTTTTCTTACAAGAACTTTTGGCATCGATTTTCGATGAAGATAATTGATCATAGATTCTAATTTTGATAATTGGACGTTCGTGATTTGATTTAAGTGCTAGTGCTTGCCCCTCTCTCCTTCGTCAAACATGTTTCCATTAATTCTGAATATAAAAAGGATGGACCAGACACTAGTTGTTTTTTTCTTAATTTTATTACGAGGTTTGTGATCCTTTGGTACTGTGTTGAGGTGCATTTTAAATTATATTTTGTCTAGATTACAGCTTTTGAAGTGTCTTATTAATTAACATATATTATATTTTTGCATAGGTTCCACTCCTTTTTTTTATTGAGATCTTTATTATAAAAAATATATAATTTATTTGTTTTTAAAACGATCATCAATCTTTTGATTTTATTATTCTTGTATTAAATTGATTTTTCTTTTCAATTTCACCCTTCAAATAACAAATAGTTGTCCTTTAATTTATTTTTTAGTTCAGTTTTGATCCTTATTTTTTTAGTTGCTATTTATGGCTTTGGATGTTAGATCTAGCATTTCATAATATAAGGAAATGATGTTCATGTCGAATTATCAAGAACGCATAAAATGCATAAACTATAAAGCGGAAGCATACTTGAATACATATCCAGAAGTCGCTATCTAGAATCGTACGGATGACCTTCTAGATTAACATATTCACCTTAGAGAGCCATTTGGTTCTCTCTACCTTAACCTTAGTTTTCTCTCTGATAATGGGATGTCAGTATGAGAATGTAGCACGTGTAATCTGGGGACCATGACCATATATATAGGCAACCAGGTGCCTTTTAGTATTCATGCTTTTTGGCATTTCCATCCTTTGGTATTCCTATTTTAGCCCATCACTAAAATAGGAATAACCCTTTAATCTCTACACATTAAAAGTCAACACCCTATTAGATATATCAAAACCTAATTGCCTAAAAAATACTTAGCAGATCATTTAATTGGGCTTTACCTTATTTGACAGTCCATAAACACATAATTATTCTCATATAAGCCCAACGTTGGATTATTGATCCAACAATTTCCCACTTGGGCTATATGTATAACCTTATAATTATGTTTTGCAAATATAACCAAAATGAGTTCAATCTTTGCTGTCATTAACAAATGTATTTGTAACCAATCCAGTCCAATAATCATATCAGCATAGGATCTAAGCGGTCTTCGTTACAATTAGCGTAACTCAACCTATCAAAAGTCATGTATGTCAATACAACTAAATGACATGGATCATGATGTGGATGTGTAACATGGAAATTTCATACAATATGATCTTAACATGTCTATTTCCAATTGGTCCACCCTTAAATCTTAGTGAGATCAAACCATACTAAAATCAGAGTGTAAATTAAACCAAAAATTTTATTTCTGCAGAAAATAACCTCATAGATATCCATAAACTGAAAAATTGTTTATATTATAAAAGCATCTGAAATTACAAACTCCCTTTAAAACTGAATACTATCAATTGCCAAAATACCCATACGAGCAGTATGCTCATGAAACATTTTGGTGGCAATCCCTTAGTAAGCGGATCCGCAACCATGGAGTTTGTACCGATATGCTCTATAGACAACTGTCCACTCTAAACTCTTTCTTTAACAACTAGGAACTTGATGTTTATGTGTTTCGACTTCGACGAGCTTCTATTGTTATTGGAATATAAAACTACCGATTTATTGTCACAAAATAATTTTAGTGGTTTTTCAATATCATCCACTATGCGCAGCCTCGTGACAAAATTCCGCAGCCATACTCCATGATTGGATGCCTCATAACATGCTATGAACTCAGCTACCATTGTGGAAGAGGCTATAAGTGACTGTTTAGCACTCTTCCAGAAGACAACACCTCCAGCTAACATGTAAATATAGTCTGATGTAGATTTCATACTATCTTGGCATCCATCAAAATCGGAGTCGCTATACCCAATGATCTCCAGATTAGCCAAACTTTGATATGTGAGCATGTAGTCTTTTGTTCTCTGTAAGTACCGTAAGACCCGTTTAGCTGCTTTCCAATGGTCTATTCCTAGATTGCTTAAATATTTGCCCAGTATCCCAGTAATGTACGCAATATCCGGACACGTACAAACTTGAGCATACATTAGACTCCCTACTACTGAAGCATAAAGAATCTTCTGTATTTCGCTTTTCTCAAAATCATTTTTAGGGCACTGATTGAGACTAAATTTGTCTCCCTTAGCCACAGGGGTATCTCCTGGTCTACTGTCTTGCATGTCATATCTCTTAAGAACTTTTTCGATATAGCTCTTTTGTGATAATCCAAGAATACCTCGAGAGCCATCTCGATATATCTGAATACCTAATACAAAAGAGGCTTCACCAAGATCTTTCATCTCAAAATTCTTAGCTATAAATTTCTTGGTTTCGTGCAATAAGCCTATATCGCTGCTGGCAAGCAAAATGTCATCGACATACAAAACCAGGAAAATATATTTACTCCCACAGAACTTATGGTATATACAATCATCGACCAAATTCATCTCAAAACCAAACAAGATGATCACTTGATGAAACTTGAAATACCATTGTCGAGATGCTTGTTTGAGTCCATAGATGGATTTCTTAAGTTTGCAAACCATATTCTTTGGGTCTCCAGAAACAAAGTTTTCTGGTTGCAACATATAAATCGTCTAATCAATGTTACCATTGAGAAACGCTATCTTTACATCCATCTGATGTAACTCAAGATTGAAATGTGCCACCAATGCTATTATAATTCTGAAAGAGTCTTTCGAAGATACCGGAGAGAAAGTCTCTTTATTATTGATACCTTCTTTCTGTGTAAAGCCCTTTGCAACAAGACGTGCCTTGTACTTCTCCACATCACCTTTCAAATCCTTTTTGGTCTTAATTATCCATTTGCAACCAATGTGTTTCACACCTTCAGGTAATGGGACAAGATCCCGCACGTTGTTGTCTTTCATTGACTTAATCTTCTCATTCATAGCATTAATCCACTTTTGAGAGCTAGAACTTTCAATGGCTTGATGGAAGCTGATAGGATCATCTTCCATCACACCAATATCTATCTCATGTTCTTAGAGAAATACAATATAATCATCTGATATTGCACTTCTCTTCTCTCTAGTGGATCTTTGTAATGACATAGATTCTAGAGGTGCCCGAGGTTGTTCTTCTGGAATAATTTCTTGGATATGAGGTTCTTCGACATTGTCTTGATTCATTATGTCTTGAACAAGGTCATAAATGGAATCTTGACCAATGCTAATAACACCTGTGGGGATATTAATATATTCCTCTTTAAAGACAAAGTCTTTATCCTTATCACCTCCCGCAAACTCGACATCAAAGAATCTGTCATTCCCCGTCTTGAAAATCGACTTTGTTATGGGATCATAAAATTTATACCCCCTGGATCTTTTCGAGTATCCAATAAAATAGCAACTTACCGTCCTAGAGTCCAGTTTCTTTTCATTAGGCTTATAAGGCCTTGCCTCAGCTGGACATCCCCAAACATGCAAGTGTTTTAGACTAGGTTTATTACTTGTCCAAAGTTCATAAGGGGTTTTGGTAGTGACTTTAGTGGGTACTCGATTAAGGATATATGCTGCAGTCTTAACCCAGAGTGAATCTGGTAAGGTAGAATGACTAATCATACTTCTTACCATGTCCTTAAGCATTCTATTTCGTGTTTCAGCAACACCATTCATATTGGGCGAACCCGGCATAATATACTGTGGGACGATACCACATTCATCTATGGACGTTGTTGTCCTGAACCGTCATATCTACCATAGTACTCACCACCACGGTCAAATCTGACGCTTTTAATCTTTTTACTGAGTTGATTTTCAACTTCAGCTTTATAACTTTTGAACACATCTAGTGATTGTGATTTTTTACTTATGAGATATACATAGCCATATCTGGAAAAATCATCTATGAACGTTATGAAATATTGTTGACCATTCCAAGCGACCGTAGGAAATGACCCACATATATCCGTATGTACAAGTTCTAAGGTTGTCATAGTCTTGTTGGCTACAAATCTCCTTATATTGGTTTGTTTACCCTTAATACAATTAACACAAATGTCAAAATTTGTAAAATCTAAGGGATCGAGAATTTCATCTGACATAAGTCTCTCTATTCTATTTTTAGAAATATGACATAATCTTTTGTGCCATAATACACCTGAATTCTCGCTAGTTAATGTTCTCTTGGTACCTCGTGTACTTAATTGCAGGGATTCATTACATGAAGCAATGGTATCAATCAAATAAAGATTATCGTAACCAGATAATTTGGAATCATAAAACAAACTAAATTTTCCATTCCCAAATGAACAAGAGTAGCCGGATTTGTCCAAAGCAGAAATAGAAATCAAATTTCGTCTGAAAGACGGTACAATAAAAGTTTCATTAAGATCCAAATAAAATCTGATCTTTAAAAATAATCTAAATTTTTCAATTGCCTCAACTTCAACTGTCTTGCCATCGCCTACATAGATGTATCTGTCAACATCATTTGGCTTTCGACAACTCAGGCAACCCTGCATAGACACACTGATGTGAGTTGTTGCACCAGAATCTAACCACCAAATGTGTCTAGGTACTGAAGTTAAATTAACTTCAGAATAAACCAAAGCAAGAAGCATACCTTTCTTAGCACGCCAAGCATGATAGTTGGGGCATTGCTTCTTTTTATGCCCTTCAGCACCACAAAAGAAACAGCTAGTACCAACAGAATCATGTGATTTCGTTAATTGTTTCTTTTAAGGTACTGTACCTGCAGCTTCCTTAGTGTTCTTTCTTTTCCGTCCCATGTCTTTAAAAGCAGAGGCTAAATGAGCACTCTCTGTCCCATCTTGCTTAAGCCTTTCCTCTTCCTGAACACAGTGTGAGATGAGCTCATTCAGAGACCAAGTCTCTTCTGACAATTATAGCTCACCTTAAACTGGTTAAATTGTGCCGGAAGGGATATTAAAACCAAATGCACTAGCAAGTCCTCAAAGAGTTCAAGCTGAAGTGCTTTGAGCTTAGAAGCAAGATGAGACATCTCCAAAATGTACTCCCTTACATTGCCTTAGCCCTTATACTTCATTGAAATGAGACTTGTCAAGAGCGTACCAATTTCATCATTTTCATTCTTGACAAATCTCTTTTCATTATTGGCAAGGAATTCCTTAGTTGTAGTGATTTGATCAGACATTGTGCCCCTGAATGCTTCTGGAATGGCTCTCTTCATGATCATCATACACATGCGATTTGATTTCTCCCACCTTTCCATATCTCTCTTTTAATCAAAGGTACTCTCATCCTTAAGAGGTGGGGGAGAATCAGTCCTTAACGCAAGGTCGAGATCCATAACTCCAAGAACAATCAAAAGATTGTCTTTTCAAGACTTGGAGTTAGAGCCATTGAGCATAGAAATAGAGTTGATACTGACAGTTATATTAGCAGGATTAATCGCTGAAAAGAGAACAACAACAATTGAAACAAGCTCACAAACAAAACTTATCTTAAGAGCAAAAATTGTTCAAATAAAGGTAAAACCCATCTTAAGATATCGGGCACTCCATTAATAGTTTATCTTTGGATAAAAAAATAATTTTTCAGTGATATCTTAACGTAGTAATCAAACATTGATAATAAGAACATGTCAAAAATAAATCGTTCATTGGGTTGATTAATTATTCACATGTAAAACCAAATAATCATCACATGTTGATTACTACATGTGTACATGCTTTTCTTTTAATATTGACTTCCTTTGGGCCAATCAATATTCACATAAATTGAATACACATAACCATTTATATTTCAAAATGAAATTAATCACCACAAAAGAGGTCACTTTGGTGACATATTGTTTTAATTAATTCATTGCAAAAACATATATCATTATATCAATATTTGAAAATTAAATTTGCACCGATTTTTTTTACAAAGTCAATGGTCAAAGTCAACTATTGACATTGACCATTGACCTGCGGCTGGATCGGGGCGGGCCAACTCGGATCCTAAACCAGCCTACTAAATTTATAATTTTATTATGAGCTAAAATTTTCTACAGAATAAAGCACATAATACGACATAATTTATGTGGGCCTAAAGCCCATAACTTTTATTTGTTTGTTGTGGGCCGAAACCCACAGCCCAACAAAAACAAATACTGCCACATACCCGTGAGGGCCTGTGGAGAGAGAACCCCAGGGGTTACGACTTACGACCCCTGGGAAATTGATTATTGCTGCAACCATTATTACGGCTGCAGCTTGCAGCCCCTGGAGACAAATAATTTAATTCATGCATTGGCAGGCCTTCGGCTGCCACCTAATTATTATTTTGAAGGTTTGGCAGCTGCTACAAATTTTGTAACCGCTGCACCTTTTCGTTTTTTTTTTTACCAGTGTTAGACAGCCTACGGGGCAGCCAGTTTAATGCCCTCCCCAGCCTTCAAATCTTGTCTTCACTGGCAGCCTTCAAAATTATTATTGTTATCACTGACCCAATCAAACTAAATCAAAACTTATATAACAGACCCAATTGAACTAAATCAAAACTTATATAACAAAAATAAGGACCATAAACAAAATTCAAAGTCCAGGGACCGAAATGAAAAAACATTAAAACCGGGGGACTCTCCTGCACTTTAACGTGCAGGAGAGAGAGAAACGGCTGCAGCGGCTTTAACTGGCCACCGCTGTTTCCACGGCCGTCAGAGGACAAAACGTGCCGCACCGGGAGAAAGACCAAGCGGCGACGTATCGACTAAGACGCCGGTAGCTCATAAACAGAGACTGAAGAACCCCTCACGTGCCACTTCAAGAGAGCGTCAGGCGGAATACTGTCGGGTGCGTGTAACACACGCGTCGACAGTATAAAGAAAAAAAATAAAAAAAGCATGGTCAATTACCGGTGCGCCCCTGTGCATAAGTCAACAATTTTGTCTTATTAGGGGCTATAACCGTAATCAACTATTTATGAAAAAATATTAAATATTCAAAAGGTAGGCGGACCGGACCGGTCCGGTCCGAAAGCGTGCAATTACTGCGGAGCCCCTCCACCCATAAATGGATTTTTTGTCTTTTTTGAGGGCTAAAGCGCTATTTCACTGTACAAAAATGATAAAAAATTAGGAAAACCCGCAAACCAACCGAACCACACAAACCAAGAATCGACCCGACCCAAAAATACACTATTACAATCCATAGTGCATACACTTACAGTCTACAATGCCAAAGCTACAGGAAAAACACCACGCCTATTATAGATTAGGTAATATATATATATATTTCTTCAACTAGGCAGCCTACAGTCGGCTGCCAATTTGCCTTTAATCAGCGCTGGTAAATCAAGTGCTGTTTATTTTTAATTTTCTAATTGATTTCCTAATAATTCAACATGAAATGGCTCTGATACCACTTGTTAGATCTAGCATTTCATAATATAAAGAAATGATGTTCATGTCGATTTATCAAGAACGCATAAAAGGCATAAACTTTAAAGTGAAAACGTACCTGAATCTATATTCGGAAGTCACTATCTAGAATCGTACGGATGCCTTCCAGATTAACATGTTCACCTTAGAGAGTTCTTTGGTTCTCTCTGATAATGGGATGTCAGTATGAGAATGTAGCACGTGTAATCTAGGGACCATGACCATATATATAGGCAACCAGGTGCCTTTTAGTATTCATGCCTTTTGACATTTCCACCCTTTGGTATTCCTATTTTAGCTCATCACTAAAATAGGAATAACCCTTTAATCTCTACACATTAAATGTCCACACCTTCTCAATTGCCTAAAAAATACTTAGCAGATCATTTTAATTAGGCTTTACATTATTTGACAGTCCACAAACACATAATTATTCTCATATAAGCCTAACGTTAGATTAATAATCCAACATTGGATTCTTTTGTATAATAAATTTTTTCATCTTCCTTGTGATGAAAATGATTAATAAATGTTTAAATTGTTAAAGAGTTGAGACAAGAAATATAGTCTCTATGTAATCTTCGGTTCAATTTCTCTACCCACTAATATTAACAAATACACTAAAAGAAAACGAAAAACACTGTTCCAACACAGACTCAAAGTCACTGTGGACGCGAACTTTGTCCTCCGTGCGTCGCGCGAGTTCGTCCACCCTCTTTTTTTTGTTTTTTCCACCTATGAACAGTGTAGCCCCGGTAATAAGACAAAATAACGTTTTTGGCTGGGGGTTAAGGGCGTAATTGCGCACGTCCGGACCGGTCCGGTACGGTCCGGTCCGCCGCATGTTTTTTTTTAAAATGGCTAAATACGGTTATAGCCCCTAATAAGACAAAAACGTTGACTTGAGTACAGGGGCATCACGATAATTGACCCTATTTTTTAATTGTTTATTCCGTGGTTGTCAGGGCGTGAGGAGCACGCGCCAGTCGGTTTTCTGTCTCACGCCCTATTTGGGTGGCGCGTGCGGTGTCATACGGTGGTCGGAAATGGTCTTCCGGAGTCGTTTTCGATGCTCCTCCGTGTGGTCTTCCTCCCGCGGTGGCGCGTGTACCCTAAAACTTTCTGTGGACACGGCGGTGGCTGGTTAAAGGCGCTGCCAACGTTTTCTCTCTCTCCTGCATGTAAAAGTGCAAAGAGTCCCCCATTTTATGTTACTTTTCATTTTGGTCCTTCGACTTTTAATTTTGATTTTGGTCCTGATTTCTATTATATAAGTTCTGATTTAGTTCGATTGGGTCCTCCGATTTTAATTGATTGAATGTGACAGTTTCACTTCGGTCCTCCGACTTTTAATTTCCGAATTGGCTTTAAGAGCTCAATAAATTCGGTACAAAAGTTTTGATTTTTTCAACTTTGTCCTTTAATTTAAATTGATAATAAATGTGATTTTCATTCCATCCCTTAGACTTTTAATTTTTTAATTTGATCCCTTTATATATTATTTTCATTTCAGCCCTTATACTTTTATTTTTTTATATTTCTAGAATATTCCCTACTTTTATCCATGTATATATAAGTGTACTTAACACAACAAAAACAACAACAATAATAATAATAATAATAATAATAATAATAATAATAATAATAATAATAATTTAATTGTTTTTCTTGCTTACTCTTTTGTTAATGTTTTTTTTTCTTCGTATAATTTAATAATTTTTATTGTTTTGACAGTAATGGCAATGATATTTTTTTTTCTTTTCTTAAAGTTTCTAGGACGTTTTTAGTCTTTCATTAATTATATGTTCTAATATTTATTGAATATTATCTCATAGGAATGTATATAGGGAGAAGAAAACATGACCTACGATTTTTTGAACAAAAAAAATTAATATCAGTATTCTTAAATACATTTAATATAATGATATAATCAATAAATCGGATAAAATAGAAAAAAATTGTGTTCGAATTTTAATTTTGTACTTAACACAATAATAATAATAATAAAATAATAATAATAATTAATATTATAATAATAATAATAATAATTTAATTGTTTTTCTTGCTTACTCTTCTGTTAATATTTTTTTCCCTCCGAATAATTTAAATTTTTTTATTGTTTTGACAGTAATAGCAATGCTAATTTTTTATTTTTTGTTTTATCTTTTGTTAAATTTTCTTGAATATTTTTAGTCTATCATTAATTATATGTTCTAATATTTATTGAATATTATCACATAGGAATATATATATAAGGAGAAGAAAACATGACCTAGCATTTTTTGAATAAAAAAAATTAATATCAGTATTCTTAAATACATTTTATATAATAATATAATGAATTAATCGAATAGCATAAAAATATTTTATTGAATATTATCAGCCTATAGATATATAAAGAGAGGAAAAAAAAATGACCTAGGATTTTTTTCCTTAAAAAAAAATTAATATCAATATTCTTAAATACATTTAATGTAATAATATAATTAATAAATCTTATAAAAAAATATTTGTATATTTGTATATTTATGTCAAATTAAAATATGTAAAACTAATTATATGTTTGAATATTTATTGAATATTATCGCCTAAAAATATATTAAGAGAGAGGAAAAATGACCTAAGATTTTTTGAAGGACAGAAATTCATATCATGTTTTCTTAAATATATTTAATATAATAATATGATTAATAAATCTTATATAAAAAAAAGATTGGCTTCAAAACTTAATTTTGTGCTCTTTTATTTAAGTTTATTTCTGTACAAGAATTTCCAATGTTTTCATTTTTAATATTTTAGATTTAATATTACTGGAAAAAAAAACATCTCAATTTTTTTTTTGACAAATTTACCTGCATTATCTACAATTCAAATTAAAAAAATATACAAGTCACTTCCCGTTTCCATTAGACTGTCCTTTTTAGACGACAAATAAATAATTTTAGCACACAAAAAGATTAAGTTTATGTTTTAAAAACAAATTACAATATTTTTATTTCTAATATGTCTGATATTTATTGAATATTATCGCCTAAAAATATATTGAGAGAGGAAAAATGACTTTAGATTTTTTGAAGAAGAAAAATTCATATTAGTATTCTTAAATATGATTATACTAACTAAATATTAAAATGATAAAATACAATACATAAAAAAACAATCAATTTTCTATATAGATAAAAAAAAAACTGCTGCATCGCGCGGGTAAACCGCTCGTTAGTAACTATAATTAATCATATTCATGAATATTATTAGGTACATTCATTTTTATTATAATTAATATATTAGTTCACGTACTCAGATATTTAAAAGATTAAAAACAAAATTTATTAACCAAACCCAAACCTAAACTCGTGACCCTATTACCCAATCCAGAGAAGCTATTTTGGATTTATATTTTTTATTATCCAAAAATTTATTTTGGAATAATTTCTAATTCATATTTAATTGATTTATAAAATATGGTGATATTAGAAGCTGCGAAGGAAAACTAAAATCAACAGGGATACAAGGAATAAATCTCCCAGTCCACTCGGTCATAGGCTTTAGCTAGATCAATTTTAAATATCATATCCCAGTTTCATCAGACGAATCGTGCGGGTCCTGATCTTATCCGAAGCTCTTCTACTCCAAATTGGATGAACAAACCAGGCATCACTCATAACTTGCTTGAAATCTCCACGCAGCCTGCAAATGGAAAGGACGACTTTCTTTAGCTAGAGCGAGCCGATTTGTCTGCTTCGCTGAGTTTTTTTATTTATATAAAAAATTGATTGATTTTATAAATGTTGTATTTTGATATTTTAATATTTAATTAGTAATATTGTAATTGAAAAAATTTATTGCTATTACTAAAAATATTGCTATTGCTAAAAATTGTAGATAATGTAGGTAATTTTTTTTTAATGAGTTGTATTTTTTTCCCAGTAATATTAGATCTGATAGATTATAAATAAAAATATTGTAATTTGTTTTTCCAGAAATAAACTTATATTTTTTTCGTGCTATAATTAGTTATTTCAATGTTTAATTACTAAAATTGCAACAAATAAAAATATGTTAGAAATGAGTTTTTTGCGTGGTATAATTAGTATGCTTGCCTGTGCATTGCGCTAGGGTTTTTTTCATGTAGAAAACTAATTGATTTTTTACATGTTGTAATTAGTTGTTTAAATATTTAATTAGTAACATTATAATAGATAAAATATGTAACAAATAAATTTTTTCCCAGCCTAAAAGGAATAGTCTAATCGAAATGGGAAGTGGTTTG
The DNA here is from genome assembly GCA_029228465.1 of Salix viminalis. Taxonomy (NCBI): domain Eukaryota; kingdom Viridiplantae; phylum Streptophyta; class Magnoliopsida; order Malpighiales; family Salicaceae; genus Salix; species Salix viminalis. Next base: position 8,240,555 of record CM055432.1, read on the forward strand.
TATATTTTTTAATTAGAGATAACTTAGGTAAATTTATAAAAAAAAATATTATAGTTGTCTTTTTTTCCCAGTAATATTAGATTTTACACATTATAAATAAAACGGAGAGTATTGTAGATAATCGAGGTAAATTTGTCAACAGAAAAAAAATTGAGTTGATAATGTAGGTCAATGTGTTTACCTTTTGTTTTTTTGAGTTGTATTTTTTTTCCAGTAATATCAGATTTGAAATATTAAAAATGGAAAAATTGAAAAAACAATATATTAAAAAATAAAATTAAAGAAAAGAGTATAAAATTTAAATTCAAAGCAAATTTTTTTTTCCAGAAGATTTATTAATCATATTATTATATTAAAAGTATTTAAGCATATTGATATAAATTTTTTGTTTTAAAATCCAAGGTCAATTTTTTCTCTCTCTTTATATATATTTTTAGACGATAATATTCACTAAATATTAAAATATATAATTAGTCTTTACATACTTTATAGAGTAATAAAAATGGGAAGCGGTCCGTATATGTTTAAATTTTAGATAACGTAGGTAAATTTGTAATTTTATTCTTTGTTTGAGTTGAATTTTATTCTCAGTAATATTAGATCTCACATATTATAAATCAAAATATTGTAATTTGTTTTTAGAAATAAATTGAGTTTTTTTGCATGCTATAATGACTTATTTTCCGTCGAAAAAGAACAGTGTAATCGAGACGGAAAGTGGTTCGTATATTTTTGAATTGCAATAATGGAGGTAAATTTGTCTGCCTTTTATTTTTTTGAGTTGTATATTGTTCTCAATAATATTAGATCTGCAATATTAACAATCAAAATACAGAAAAAAAAATTTCCAGAAATAAACTTGAACAAAAGAGCAGAAAATTAAAATTTAGAGCAAATTTATTTTTATTTTATAAGATTTATTCATCATATTATTATACTAAATGTATTTAAGAATACTGATATAAATTGTTTTCCTTCAAAAAATCCGCGGTCTTTTTTTTTTCCTCTGTATATATTTTGAGACGATAATATTAAATAAATATTCAAACATATAAGCAGTTTAACATACTCTAATTTGACATAAATATACAAATATATAATTAATTTGACATAAATATATTTTGAGGCGATAATATTATACAAATATTCAAACAATTAAATTATTATTATTCAAATTTTTTAATGATTACTATTATTATTATTATTATTATTATTATTATTATTGTTAGCATTTAAAAAATATTTGTGATTTAAAAAAAAAATTAATTTTCAAATGATTACTACCAGGAATAAAATTTGAAGACTAAATAAAAAGAAACCCCAAGAAAACAAAAGATAAAAGAAATATTCAGAACCAAATTACAGGAAAAATATATACATGAACTTGTACAATAATAGGGAATAATGCATAAATATATAAATAATAACAAAGGAAATCCATTCCAAAAGAACAATTAAAAACATAGGGCCCAAAATAAAAATAAAAGATATGATTGATTTAATGTGAAGGATTAATTTGACAACAATTCATACTTTTGTACCAAAAATATTAAAAGATTTCAAAGAAAAAAAATAAAAGAAGAGGGACTGAAATTAAAGTGCAATATATAATGAATTCGACATGAATGACAAAATTGAAAAGAATAGAACCTACTACACCAAACAAATTAAGGGATCTAATAGAAAACCAAAAAATTAAAAGAAGAAGGACTGACATGCAAACTGCATATATATCAATTTGAATGAAAGGATGCAATTGAAAGAATTCAAAACTTTTATTACAGAAATCAAACAAAAGCCAAGGGACTGAAATGCATCTACACAAAACCGGGGGACTGAAGTTGAATCTGGCGCTGAGGAGAGAGAAAAGAGGACATAACCGTTCAACCGACTATATGAGCCTCTACGTCGATCATCTCACAGCACGCGCCACTCCATGAGATTTAGGGAAGGGTTGCGAATCGTTTTCACCGGCGGCGGAAAAATTTTCACCGCCGTATGACGCCACACGCGCCGCCTGAAGCGATCACAGATCAAAAACGCACCGACGTGCCTGTACGGTTTCCTGACAGCGCTGACGCAAGGGAACAGTAACGTCTGAGCCAATTACTAAACCACCCCTGATGCTAATTAATGGATTTTGTCGTATCGGAGGCTATGGGCGTCATAATCCATTTTAAAAAATATTAAAAAAAAAGGTTCCGGCGGACCGGACCGGTCTGTACGCGCGCAATTACAACCGTAGCCCTCAGCCGAAAACATGTTTTTGTCTTATTACCGGGGCTAAAATAGTTACTACACTGTTCATCAGAGGAAAAAACAAAAAAAGTGGGATCGAACTTCGCTGACGACGGGACGACAAAAGACCAGATCCACGCAGTAATCGAGTCTTCATGAACAGGAACGACCTCGAGCTCTTTTAGCTCTTTACATAATGGTTTCCAAAAAAGGATAAATTATTGGTCTTGTGATCCCAGATATTACTTGGCAAATGATGGAGATTGAAGAATATAGATAAAAAAAAATCCATAATTGATGCAATTCAACCCACGCCGAAAGATTCTCCATAGGCCCAATCACAAAGCAAATAAATCCAAACAAATAAACTTTTAAGTTATCGTGAACAATTAAAAAAAACAATCATCCAATCTAATAAAAACAAGCCCCAAAAACTATCTAGTAGGTGTGGTAAGAGTTTGAAACTAAAAGTTTTTTTTTCTCTTATGGTCTCATGTTCGAATTATGAGATTCCTAATATGATAATCATTTAATGCTTACATGGTCAATAACTTTAGAGCTCATGGTATTAATCGAGTTCTGTACAAGCTGGCTTGAACACCCACGTAGTTTTTTTTTTAAAAAAAAAACCTAAATAAATCTAACTTGTATTCAAGATGAATTTAAAGACCATGAGTCATGGTATAAGGAGTAATTTTATTATTATTAGAATTGTTTTGTTAGGTATTTAATGTTTTATAATCTAACAAGAATATTCGAAGGATAGTTAAGAGGAGGAATTATTGTTGGTTGCTAAATTAACATTCTACTTCTCAAAATAATTCATACAAGAGAATGCTTGTTCAAGTTTCGAAGCCGAAATTAAAGTTGATTCGAAATCATGAGTAGGGGTGGTCTCCAATGGGCCTGTTTGAGCCTAAAAACCAAACGAAAAAACACAATATCATTAATGGACTACGCCTAAGCATTTGGACTTCTTTTACAGCGAGAAGCCCGAATATTGGATCCCGTTATGGGCCTTTATTAGGCCCTGTTTGCAGTCTCTCAACCTTTAATAGCCATTACGTTCTCCACTGTTGGCAAATGTGCCACGCATTGGTTTATTTAATTGTGGCAAATGAGCATCCCGTCTCCTAATTCTTAGGACGATAATTGTGGCGTAGTGTCTATGAAGCCACCACTCGGGTTTTCCCATGATTTAACACCATGCAAATGCTTCCCATAATTATTTTCATCACCCTCGTCAACATAATTAAACCTTAGCCAAGTCTAGAGAATGAACCTAAACTTTGGAATGGTCCAAATTAAAAACTAAATTGGAGTTCAATTGATTAAACCTGATGATTATATAGATCAATTTCGTGATCCAACAACTTAATCAAAAATTTATTTACTTTTCTTTTTTCTCTTTTTTTTTCAAAACAACTTGGTTTGAATTGTTTTTATAAGAAATATATAATGAAACCATGTTGTGTTAATTAATTTAAATTAATCCAAGTTAACTCATCCAATTGTTACTCAAACCTTAAGTTGGGTCATAAACTAAATTCATTAACTTTGGAAACCACAACAACCATTAGAGCTTGCTCTACAAATGTTATATTGGTTACTCGAGCAATGATACTATCTAGTGCCGTAGCCTTTTCGATGATATATATTTTTACTATCGCTAAAAAACGTAAAAATTTAATGAAGTCATAGTAGTCAAAATGACTAATGTCTTGCACTTTGTTTAACTAACTATCCTGAGCGAAGTTAGAGGCATCAATATGACTAGTGAGCGAGATAATGTGTTTGGACTAGTTGTTTTGAATTTTATTAGTGGAATTAATGGTATTATTTAGTTGGGAAATTATTGGATTGATCATTTTGTTTAAGTATTGGTTAACAATGTTGTAATTTAATAAAAAAAATGCTCTACTTTGTCATGTTATTTGTTACATAATGTTTATTATATTGTAAATTAATATGATCTTCACAAGTTCGAGTTGAGTAATAACCTGTTTTTGTGCTTTCTTTTAAGATACATTAATGTTGTAATTAGAGATATTGTAAAGGTTTTATGTAAAATGATTTTACAAATTTATTTTGACATGTAAATGAATCTAATACTAAAATCCATGCATTAACTAAGTTTCATTAATTATGTTTGTAATATTATTGAAAATTTGTTTTGATATGTAAATGAATCTTATATATAAAGTTATTAACATAACATCATGCTAACTAAAAAATACAATCAAAGTGTCAAACACCTATTTAACCCTCCTGCTAACCAAACTTCATCTACTAAGGTCTTGCTCGTAATGCCTTTCCTATTTACAAAGAAGATCACTTAATAAGTATATTATTTACTCTCACATGAATCTATTTCATGTTCAAAACATGGTTGTCAATTATGTTCCGTTCTGCCTAAAATGGCTGATACATTTCATTCCAATTCAAAAAACAAAACAAACGTGAGCAAATTCTCATTTAAAATCTTGATATGTTCTGTAAATTCCACCCAAATTCCAACTAGAATGTTCGGTTTTGTTCTACCTGTTCCGTTCCGGCCAAATAGTATTTTTTTTTAATAATGAATAATAGTAAAATATGAATAATATCTCTTAATATGATCGTTAGATTAAAATAAAATTTTACGAGTATCTTGACATATTTATACATATCATGTTAAAATTTCAGAACAATAAGAGAATGTAACGACCTTGCAAGATTGATAATGATATTATCATAATATTATACATGTTCATAATTTTGTTCAGAAAAATTATTTTATTGTGTCTTTATTAGATTAAATGTTTCTCAATTTCATTATTCAACAACGAGTTTATTACGAATTGAACTTTATAATTTGATTTGCTTTATTTAAGGTTATCATGGCCTTATAAGTTATAACAGAGATCAAACATTTGAAAGGTTAACTTAGGTTAGACCCGAGTTTTTTCAATATTTCCTTAAAATGTCAACTTGTTTTTTTAGTTAAACTATATTTTTATCAATTTTTCATGTTAACTTTCAATTCATTAAGTCGGTTGAGTTATATCAGTTCAACTCTCTTTTTTTTTACTTATATTTGAAATTTAAATTGCACAATTCTAAATAATTATATTTTTGGATTTGAACTAAATTTTTTTGAATATATATATAAACATAAATAGTATAACCCTAAAACGGAGCGCCGAAACGCTTCAAAACCAAAACATTCTATTCTAATTGAAAAAACAAAGTACCAACCAAAACAGAATTGACAACCTTTGTTCAAAAACTTCTCCTATTTATAACTTCTTATAATCCGTATCATTTTCAACACAAAATATTACATCATTTCCTTATGGGTAGTTCAATATCTTTTAACATTTAACAATTGATTTCTTAAGAGATACCAAACTTCTATATCATCATGTATACAATTTCCATATCTATTTTTCATTATACATCTAATTTCATATATTTGGTTACTAGATTAATCTACCCTAAAAACTCAAAACAACATAAGTCAACTACTTGTTCATGTCCACAAACATTTTTCAAAACTCACCACTAATCTTTTAGTTCATTGAACTAACATTTATAATGTTTCATAATTACCATTTTCAAGAACAATCATTCCCGTATCACACAACATTCTCATTTATTTAGTAACTTGTCACACACTTTGAACATCTTTCTTCCTATATATGGTCGACCCTTAGGTGATAAGATTATTGTACTCTTTCCTTCAATTTGTACCATTTCTTCATCCTCAAATATTTCATTATTATCACTCACTTCATCATAATTCCAAATTATTCTATTTCTAATGTATACATCCAAGTTTTTGTTGAAATTCCCTACTTACATTTCCTAACAAATGACATAACTTACCAATATTTATTTAAATCAAGATTCTACTAAAAATGCCATGTATAAAGTCTTTGTCTTAATTCACACACATTTAATATCTAAAAATAAAAGACAAATATAATATCCTTAACTTTCATCCAAATGCACATTACATGCAATCCATATAGCAACTAGAAATTCTTTTTTGAGAACACTATTCATACACACACAATCCTACAACACTTAAGTCAACTTTGTCATTAACTATAATTTGTTTTCAATGGCCGAATCTAGGTGTGTTTGTTCCCTCTCAATTTGTGTTGAATTCATCCCATGTTTTTACCCAAGTCATCACCCATATCATGCCTTTTACATTAATTTCCTACAACATACCTATTTTCCAATCATTAGCATACCTTTTTTCCAATCATTTTCATGAACTCTAGAATGAGAAAATCAAGGGTTTTCCAATTACCCAGCACAAACTACTAAAACAAGGAAAATGAGTTAAAGAAAAAACTTACCAACCAAATTCAAACTCGGTTTAGATAATTCTTGTCAATTTCCTTTACAATTTTATTCTCCCTCTTCAAAGGTTCACATTATGTCTCTCTAACCCTTTATTGTTCTTTCTAACCCATAAATATTTAACACAATTCATCCTAAAACATCCCTTCTTTTATCACTAGTTCATTGTCTCATAAAAGATTAAAGGAAAAACAAATTAAATATGAAAAATTGAGAGATATATTGCTTTCACTCTTCCATTATTTGTTGGAATTTTTGGCCAAGTTAATAAAAGGGAAGAGGGGTTGTTTGTTTTTTAATTACAAAAAAGTCATTGTGCTTTGCATAATTACAAAATTTCATGTAACATCCCCTTATCCGGGATAAAACATTAAATACAAATCAAAATAAACATATTTTTTATTACAATTTTTGCTTTAAAATATTATTTTAATGTATTGGTGTGAAAAATAAGTTTTTAAAAAAAAATAAAAACATATTATCATAATAAATTTACAAACATGAAAACATATTAAAAAACAACAACAACAACAACAACCAAAATATTAATCAGGCCTTCCTTAATTAAACAAATTTCACCACGTGACAGTGACAAGATTTTTCATCTTAATTTGAAACATTTAGTTATAGGATGGTCCTCGTAGATTTGTTTTTATTTCTTGATAAACTTCTAATGATCCTCTTTTTGTTCGACAATAAGTTTTTAAGTAACTGCAACGATACCTTTGCTTTTTTATTTTAATGAAAAAAAATCAAAGGCATCATGGTTTACGACCTGACTTGTGTGTAAGAAACACAACCATATTATATTATTGCATTTATTAAATATGTATATAGTTTCTTTAACACTCCTTAATCACAACCCATCTTTTAGCACTATGAAATGTTTTGGTTTGAATATCTTTGCTGAGGTGTTGGTTCTTTTTAATACCAAGTGGCTTTACAAATGGAATGTTTTCACTCTGTTTTTAAAAAGTTTTTGAAATTATTTACTTTTTATTTGAAATTAATTTTTTTTATGTTTTTAAGTCATTTTAATGTACTAATATCATAAATAATATTTAAAAAATAATAGTAAAATTATTTTAATATTTTTTTAAATAAAAATAAATAAAAAATATTCACGTATGGTGAGCACAATGGACAAATTGTCTGGAAGATGTTCTTTTTCATTGTTATATATATAAGAGAGAATGGACAAATTAGTTATCCTTATATTAATTTCAAAGCAGTGTCAGATGATTAGACGTAATTAATTTACATTTACATAACACATGGAGCAAGAGGTCTTAGTCTTTGTAATGATTGGGTGGAATTATTTGGTGTAACACGTATATATATATAACATTTACATAATAAATGTTGAGTCGTGTAGATGTGGATTTAAAACAGGTTTCGTCGTTTTTCTGTATCTCAAAATTCGAAGCCACTGGCTCTATCCTTTTGGCTTCCATATATGTGATGATCTCCTTCAAGTTGTAAGATAATTTTGTTTTGGACTTGTTTGATTTAATAAAGTACCGTAATTTGGTCGTCAATATAAGGTATCTTAGCCAGGCCACATGGTTACATTCCTTACTTTTATGCTTGACCCTCTTGTTTTTTGTGCTGTCTTGATGAATAAAAACCATTTATGCCCGCAGAGAATTCTCTATGGACAGAAAACATGCTTCAGCTATTTTTCTTCTGTATTTCTATGTCATCTAGTCCTTGTATCTCAAGTTTAGGAATCCTCCTCAAAAATCTCAAGCGTGTAATAAAAAACACACCACCTTGACTTATGTGGTTCTCCTCATATGCTTTCCTCGGATTCTTCTTATGCTTGTGTTTACCTGCGTGCGTTTCGAAACCCTGGACCGGAAAGGACAACTAAAAACCTTCCGATAATCAAGATCAATCAGCAACTTTCCTTCTGAGATCTCGATTGTGGCTGAGAAAGATGTACATCTAGGGTTTTTGTTTCCCCGCAAATTCAAAAGCGGCCTCCCTCCTTCCGATATAGCGATGCTTGGAGAGATGGTTTTGGTGGTCCTGACAGCTACAACTCACATGAAGCAATTCGGAATATAAAGATTTACGAGCAGTAGCACAGTCATGATTAACCGAGATGTGACAATACAATCATATGCTAATAATTTATGCATGTAAAGATGTGATCCCACTTTTGTAATTCTGCGGTGATACGAGATGAGGGTTTTTTCTTGCATGACTTCAAGTGAATTATTTTTATTTAATTCAAGCAATTTACTTATTTTCATACAACAAAAAAGCGAAGCAGCCAAAGGGAGGCTTACATGTGGCTATATTTACAGCATATGCTTTTAATCTTCATGGATTATCATATAATAATCATCAACTAGCTACCGAAAACATTATAATAAATAAAAGAAAGCATGCCCTAATGAGTATAATTATAGCACTGTGAGCGGCTTACACACCCAAGTCTACAAGTGTTTTGCTCATCAACATGTGGGAATCAGGGTGTAGATGAGTTTATCACAGCTCAGAGAGCAAATGGGCTGTCCCCTGTACTGGGTGGCATGCATGGTCGAGTAGTCTATTTAGATGTGGACCTGGCGGGTTGGAAGGGAGGCAGTACTCGTAGGGAGGGTTGTGAATCACGTGCAAAGGTGCAAGAAAGTCGATCCATTCTCAACGAAGGAATATAAGATTTGGACCCGTTCCTACGCATGATATTTGCCCACTATAATTCTCTTGCATCCGGTCATATTTCAGATATTCAGTGAATATCACAAAATGGTCCTCCATAAGATTTCTGTAGTTTAGTTAATTTAGAGAGAGAGAGAGAGAGAGAGAGGGAGGGAGGATGTTCGAAGGTATATATGACTTCTCCATTTGGAGATTCCGCTCAAATTGTTAAGACATCGGATTCTTTTTGGAAGGATTATGTTTATACGAGCGATTTAATGGACTTTTAAGAATGTTTGGATGGTGCTATTCGATTGTGTAGCCTAAATATTCCATCTACAAGTACGAAAATGCATTGATATTTTTATAAAGACAAAATACATTATGACATCTATACACACACATACACACTCGATTTTGATAACTTTAAGATAATTTCTTAATTTGTTTAACCACATCGATTAGTGTGAGGAGTATGTGTTGGGTTATCGAAACACATACCAGTAGTAGAAATTATAATTTTTTTTTCCAGGAGTGTCAAGATCATGTTTGATAGATTTGAAGTTGTTTAGAGTTTATGCAAAAATTACATGAAAATCAATTTTTTTTCAGCTGTAAATATTTATTTTAAGAATAGGTTGTTGCACAACATAAGTTGTCAATGTGCTGTGAAATGCAGGAAAAAAAGAGAGATGAATTGTTATACCAGTGCTAGTTCTTTCTTTTTTTTTTGTGTGTGTGTGCTTTTAGGTACTTACATAATATATTGTACTTACCCTTTTCATCAAATCTTAGGAAATACGAGTTATAATATTTTATTTATAAAAAAAAACCTAAAAATTGTATAAATAGTAAAATATCAATTTACCTCTTAAATAATACCACAAATATTATTTTTGGCTAATTTTAAAAATTTATCCACTCAGTCCTTACTTGGTTGTTTCTAGGTTTAGAATTATAATCACTTATACTAATTATATTTCAATCCTTAATTTCTAAAATTTAGTTATAATCAAGTCACAATTAATTAATCATCCCCATTTAGATTTGTGACCAATGGTTCTTATGTGTTTGACCCATTGAGTTCTTTTATAAGTTGGACCAAATATAAATCACAATCCTATATAAAATAAGGTTAAATAAATTAATTTATTATCAATTCCAAAATCAATTGATTTACATTTGAAAATCAAGTACAATGTCTAGCAACTTGTAATGATCCTCTAAATATTAGAAAGATACTAAGTGGTTTGATTTGGCATTTCAGTTACTAGTTTCTTTAAATTCTTTCAAATCTAATTCTACCATGCATAAGGATTTACAATCAATATATTTTAGAATAGGTGGAACATTTTCTCCAATTCACCAAGAGAGATGAATCCTCTCTTGATTACTTCGATACTTTCATATAATTCATGCTTTATCCAATATTTCCACATTTGTTACCCTTGATTAGGACAATATGTAATAGGATAAAAATATATATAAGATAATTTAGTGATCTCAAGTCCAAGGATCACTTACATAACAATTACATAGGCTTTTCATAAACACATGTGATTTATCCATATGAAATTCCCATGCGAATTAATTCAATGTTCATATCACCTAACAAGAACCTACATATTAGTTCCACACATTCTTCATACCTCATTTTATGAGCAAAACTACTTCCTTTCATAGATAAAAGAACATAATATGTATCAGTCTCAACAACTCTATATTTTGTTCAGTCTTATTAAAGCATTGACTAAGAATATTTAAGAATAATAATTTGATGCAATAGAAATACCATAATCATTAAAAAAAAATATTTGTAAAGAGTTTTTATATCAAAGACTTTATCTTAACTTTAGATTCATTAATAATACATTATATTTATTAATAAAATATTTGATGAATATTAAGGATAAATAAATCTTTATTAATAAATTAAATATATTTACACAAGCAAAGTTAATGTCACATGTGATCAATTGATTGACTATAGAGCATATACACTAATAACATGGCATTAAATCATATTTTTTCAAAAAACAATATTTAGTCCAAGTTTATAAGCAAGCTAGTTCGGGGAATATTTTTTATTGTTTATAAAATTGAATCATTTTGAGTATGGGTTTTATCATTGATTCTTTTATTATTTATCAATTAATTATTTATGTTGGATATCTGCTTTAACACTTCACATAAAAAACATTTTTAAATTATAGTTATTAGATAGGTTTTAAAAATATTTTTTTAGTTGTCACACATACCAACATTCACACTTAAAAGAAAATGTATATTTTTCTATTCTTACCACCTACTCATCTATCATTAAAATAAACTCATAAATAAAACAACTCTAAAATAAAAGGATATTTATGAATAATATTTTATGTTAATATTTAAAGAAGCCAAAACCCTTTGGGAAAAAAGAAAAAAAAACTATTCACCTAGACTCAAGATGATTACTATTCTTTAAAATAGTGTATTGACAATTGTTCCTTTCCCATTGACAATCATTTTTTTTCTTCTTCTGCCATTGCTTACCGGGTAGGTAAGAAAATCATTTCGATATTGCATAATAAAATTATATAAAAACTTTTATAATGATGAAATTAAAAAAAAATCAAAGGAGTTAAAAAAGTCATATTAAAAGATGAAATAAAAAAACCATTAGACAAAAAAAGAGTAATTTTTTTATTAAATAATAAAAAATAATTTATCCTAATCTAACACTGAAAGATGAAATCAATTAAGATATGAAACACGTGAGTCTAAAAGAGGCTTTCACACATGGGGTCAGTTGTTTTTTATTCCTCTTTTTGTTTCGAAAATAAAATAGTATAAACAACAAGTTATTTATCTAAATTGAAAAAAAAATAAACTTTGCGTCTATAAAACTCGATGAGATTGGGTGATCAGAAAGTGAAAGGAACAGTATATCCTTTGATCTGCCGGAAACTCAATCGTGTTCCTGTGAGTTGTAAGACTCTGCATGCGTATCGATATACAGGAGAAGCATAAAAGGTTGCAAGGCAAAAGCTAAAATAATAAAATAGCAATTGTATGCGTGAGCTGGATTGCTTTTATGGGAAATTTTGCATGAACAATCAATGTATTGCTGTCTTTGGATTTTGTACTTCTTCCTGACAACCAGTTTCAAGTGCTTGGTGTTCTTTTCTTTCTTTAATGTTTTCTGGAGTTGTAAGAAAAGATTCTCGGAAATACCACGCAGAATCATAAGAGCAAAGCACTAAAATTGTTGGAAAGAACTCAAACAGTACTACTGATTATATCTTGAAATATATGGATTATTATCATAAAAGTATGTAAGCTTCTTTTGCTGTTTCCTACTATTTAGGGTTAAGTACATACCGAAGAGATTGATTTTTAAAGTTTTTTCATTAAAAAATATATTAAAATAATATTTTATTTTATTTTAAATATTTTTGAAATATAATGTCAAACAAACTTTAAAACGGTGAAAACCATGGAAAATAACATTATATAAAATATTAAAACATGGTATAAGTATTGAAGTCTACATTTGAAATAATCAACTATCTTTTCATGTTGTAAAGGAGATTAAGCTCTAGAATCTTACTTTACTAAGCCATTAGACTTTTTTTTATATATAAAAAAAAATTGATAGTATATGAAGTTTAATGGTTGAATCTGAATTTTATTTTTTCTTTAAGAAAAACTAAATATTTATGATGAATGATTCATTTATATATATATATATATAAATTTGTTTTGTTTCTATAATATGAAGAGAGTATTTGAGAGTGTGATTCAAAAATGATTTTGAACAAACAGAAAAAATGTTTTTGTTTTTATTTTTATTTTAAATTAATTATTTTAGTATTTTTATATCATCTAATATACTGATATCAAAAATAATTTTTAAAAAATAAAATAAAAATATTTTTATATAAAAAATCACTTATATAAATTACTCTTCATTTGACTATTATTTTTTTTATTAAAAAAAATTGTCCAAGTCATACGAGGGAGCCTGTAGGCTTAATTGAACCACAACCATCGATCACAAGTGTCCCTATAGTTGAATCCCACCTTGATGGAGACATGATGTTTTAAGACTTGTAATAAGAACATGAAAACAATCAGACCGGACACACTTGGTATACAGAAGAAAGGGAAAACTGAACAAAAAATTGATATTTTTTTCTCATGATTAAGAATTATTTATATGGTGGCCCGTGAGTGAGTGAGCCAAGCCTTAAGAGGCTTGCATATATCCCCACCCATCTCGCATTACATTACAAAATCCCAACTCCCACATATAGACAAGACCCTGGCCGGCTACCTCACATGCTACCAAACTCAACAGGACTAGCTAGTTAGCCCACTCTCCTCTCCTGAACGTCACCTCCATCTCCCTCTCCCGAGCAGAATGAGGGACGTCAATGGAGGATTAGACCCTTTTGAATCCATGAAAGAAGTGGTTGAATCGTCGATTGCATTGCTCTTTTGCTCGATATGACTTCGACTTATCTTTTCGTTTTTTTGGGGATGGGAGTTCACACCTCATGATCAGTCCTTTTTCTCCCTTTCAATAAATCCCTGGATAAAGCTGAACTGTCTATTTTCTTTGATTCACTTGCAGAATTCTACAACTGGTTTTACAAATTCAAGTTTCACCTCTATTAATGGATCGTTTCCCAATGCCAAGGTACCCACTATTAGTCTGGTCTCTTTGTCTCTTCTGATTTTCAGATTACTCTTTTATCTTTCCTTTTTGTTCCATCTTTCTCAGCTTCATTTGGTACACTTCCTTGCTCTTTATCTCAATCTCTCTCTCTCTCTCTTTCCATGATGCAATTCACTGAAACCCCACTCCCACCCTTGCACCAAATCACCACTCCGATTTCGAACCCCACCATGAACAAAAGCCGTCCCTGGCCTGCTGGATTCCCCACATCGAAATCCTTGGGAAGTTTTGGTGATGCTAATTGCATGGAGCAGCTTTTAGTCCACTGTGTAAATGCAATTGAAAGTAATGATGCCACTTTATCCCAGCAGATCCTATGGGTCCTAAACAACATTGCACCACCAGATGGTGATTCAAACCAGCGCTTGGCATGTGCCTTCCTAAGAGCCCTGATCGCACGTGCAGCGAGGACTGGTACCTGCAAACTTCTTGCTTCAATGGAAAGTGCTCACTTCAACCTAGCCATAGACACACATAAATTCTCTATCATCGAGCTTGCAAGCTTTGTTGACTTAACCCCATGGCATCGTTTCGGCTACACTGCAGCAAATGCTGCAATATTGGAAGCTGTTGAAGGTTATGTAGTTGTTCATATTGTAGATTTAAGCTTGACACATTGCATGCAAATCCCAACTCTCATCGATGCTATTGCTAATCGGTTCGAGGTGCCCCCATTGATAAAGCTCACCGTCGCTGGTGCCATTGAAGATGTGCCACCTTTGCTCGATCTTTCTTATGAAGAGTTGGGCTCAAAGCTGGTCAACTTCGCTCGGTCACGAAACGTAATAATGGAATTTAGAGTCATTCCTTCAAGTTACGCAGATGGGTTCTCCTCCTTTATCGAGCAGCTTCGGGTGCAGCATCTAGTGTATGCTGAAAGTGGCGAGGCGCTGGTCATAAACTGCCACATGATGCTTCATTGCATACCTGAAGAAACCCTCTCTGGTATTCATAGTACAAACTCAAACACTTACTCTTATGAATCTCCATCTATTTCCTCATTTAGGTCAATGTTTCTAAAGTCTCTTAGGAGTTTAGACCCAACACTTGTTGTCTTAGTAGATGAGGATGCAGATTTTACATCGAATAATTTGGTGAGTAGACTAAAGTCAGCTTTCAATTATCTATGGATACCTTATGATACCGTGGACACATTTCTTCCAAGGGGAAGTCTACAAAGACAGTGGTATGAGGCTGATATAAGCTGGAAGATTGAGAATGTCATAGCACATGAGGGTCTGCAGAGAGTGGAGCGGCTTGAACCGAAATGCCGGTGGATTCAACGGATGAGAAATGCAAATTTTCGAGGAATTTCTTTCGCAGAAGATGCGATTTCTGAAGTTAAGACCATGCTTGATGAGCATGCAGCAGGGTGGGGACTGAAGAAGGAAGATGATGATATTGTACTCACTTGGAAAGGACATAATGTTGTATTTGCTAGTGCTTGGTTGCCTGCTTAAGGCTTCTTCATATCGGATTTATAAATAATTTGCTTTTCTGATTTTATCTTTATTTATTTATTTCTTAGAACGCTTTCTTTAATTGTATTGTACTAACTCTCTAATTTAACTTTGGAAATTGTATCAAGAGTAGCTTGGTAGTAGGGTTTTATTTCAGTATTGCCTATTTATTGATATATTCTAGTTACGATTTTCTAGATAATTAGTATAAAATTATTATAGCTTTGGTTTTTATATCAAATAAAAAGATTTCAATTCAAAAATTAACAAAAACTAAGTTATGGGAGAGTCTTATTATGCAAAATGTATTGAAAGCCCTCTCATATTTTACTATGAATTGGCAAGGTTTTATTTTCTTCGTTTTTGGGTGAATTGATGGGGTTTATAGTTTAGCAAAATTGCTTTCAATTTACTGATGAAAGACAAGATTAAAAGTAAGTGGACCAAAGTGAAATAGGTAGAGAAATAAGGTGGTTTTTTCAAAATTAGCATAAACAATAAATTGTGGTCCTTTTACTGTTTAATTTGACAGATTTTTGGTCCTTGTAGTTTTCTACAATTCGATTTTGATTCAAAAAAATATTTTCTTTTATTTTTCAATTCATGGTTCGAGAGAGAAAAGAGTCATAAAATTTTAGTGATGCAGGGCAGGAAAAAAAATCTCAAATTGACATTTATTTGAACCATCAAAATAGTAGATCTCGGTGTCAATGAATTTCATAAAATTAGAGAAATTTTATTAGGTTGTAGATCACATTAAACTTCCTAAGAAAGTAGTTTTGACATTGAAAAGTTTTTTTATTTTTTTTTGGGATTATTTTTAATTTTATGACCAGTTTTTTAGTTGTTTGAAGGCATAAATATGTTCACTTAGGTTTTCTAGGTGTTTTTTTAGGGTTTTTTGGTCAAAAATGATTACAAATCAATTTTTGAATGTAAAACACCTTATCCCAAATCTAAGTTTCATGACATGTTGTCTACAATTGTTTTTAAGAAAACAAAATATTGGATGGTTGACATGTTATCCTCCCTTTAATCTAAAAAAATAAATGTGGTGTCCTATATTAAAAGGTTCATGCTTGTGTTTTGATTTTTTATGAGGCCCATGTATATTAGGCCTTCACTTGTAGACCCATGCATATAGCTTTTTTGTTTTTTTTATATATTTAATGAATATTTGGATCCATGAAATAAATAAATAAATCATTGTATCCTTTTTTTATTTAAAGTTATTTTTTTTATCAAGAATTAAGCCAGTTTTCATTATTTGAGTACCATATTCAAAGGTTATCAAAATTACGAGTCGAAATGTGTTTACATGCTAAATCAGCTTAAAACTCGAAAACTCGTAAAATCGGACTTGACTCATGAAAAATCGGTAAAATCGGTCTGAGTTTACTAAATTTGTGATATGAACCAAATTAGTTTTAAATTTGGCCTTAAAATATTTGTTGTTAATTTTGTGATATCAAACATATCTTTTAAGCTATTTATTGGATTTAGTTTGAATTTTATAGGAAAATACATGAAAATATATTTTGGTAAATTGTTAGATTAAAAGAGGTTCAGAAACATATTTTTTCAAAGATTCAAAGTTACTAGATGAATCTTGTCAATTCTATCAAAAATAGACATTCATGTCTTGTTTTGAACACATCAGGAGCTACAAATGAGATTTTATTGTAATTTTAAATGGGAGAGAAACTGGATAGCTTAATATTTTTCAAATATATATGATAAACTTAGTAATGTATTCATATGAGAGAGAACTATGTGTTTAAAATAATGACTGAAATCTACCATAAAGTTTTTGAAAATTAGAGCATCAAAGTACATGGAAATTTTTTAGAAAGAAGACTTTTTTTATTATCATATTTTATTTATTTAATTAATGTTAAATAATTATTTCCTGATTTAAATTACTTCTAGCACATTAAACATTATTTAATAGTTTATTTTATTTAATAGATGTATGTTAGCTAATTACTAATTTAGATTTATTAGCTTGCAATCTAAAAGAGGTTCATTATGACTTGTTATGATGAGAACAACCAATTTATCACGGTATTCTTGTGTACTTACTATCATTTAGTAATTTGCCTATATTAAAAAAAAATTTGTTGTGAGATTTTTTTTTCATGTCATTGATTTCTTGATTTATACTATTTATCTTTCTTATTTATTTAGATCATTAATTGATTATAATATTGTTGACTCTCTTTATCGGATTTTAATGTAATTTAATTTATTGGTCAAAATTGTCAGTATATAGTTAAAAAATGTGCTTATGAATTTATGATCCAATTTTACATCATTTTTTTGTGTTGTGTAAAACAAATGATCCATATTTGTATCTTGTTTTTTTCTTTTTTATAATTTCTTTTTATTTAAAAAAAAAAAACTCACACACATCATTATTGTATAATTAAATGAAAAATAATCTCATTGATAAAGACTTATTAAATTTCATGTGATGCACAGCTTGGATTACAGTTTTAATAGGTTAATCATAGTTA